>CM045567.1:1849770-3084932 GCA_024721245.1 Mitragyna speciosa | reverse complement strand
AAACAAAAGAATTTACACAAAAAAAGGGAAGAAGAACATAATTAAGCAACAAGACAACTTTAACACAAATACATATCATAAATTTTGAGCATAACCTATACTTGTATCAGAAATTCCAACAAGAAGAGACGATGTAAATAAAAAGCCAAGTAGCAACGAGTATCATCATTGGGAGCAATCATCGGAGCTTAGATGACATAGACTTGATAGTAGATCTCTGACGGTCAAAAAAAAATGAAGGAGAAATTATAACCGTAAAACCAAAAGCGCTACAATTTATACCTACGACCTATTAACAAGTGAGCTACATGCTGCAATCTATACCACCAAGGACCATTCGACAGGTGAACTAAAAACAACAATCATATACCAATAATTATGTAAGAAGTTAGCTATAGGATGTATACCCAGAACCATTCAACAAGCAAGCAAGCAACATGAACAAAGGTCCACAATATAGCATGCATATGGGTTCTTCAATACGCTGGATATAAGATTTAGAAACTCTTATCAATCGGTACTTGAGTATGGTGGATATAACATTTGGAAATTCCTCATGCATGTTCCGAAATGATAGGAAACTAAAACTCAGCTATACTAAAATAGCGATCGAAATTGCAACTATAACAATTAAACCTTTTTAATCTATCTTCAAGCATTATTTCCTACCACTGCTCTCTCTCTCTCTCTCTCTCTCTCTCACACACACACACACACACACATGGGCAATAAAGAAATCCATCGATACAACCTTTTCTTCTTATATAGGTTTATGGCATGAAAACAATCATAGCCGAACAAAGCATTGCAACTAGAAACACACCAGCAGTCTGGCACCATCTTATGCCATTAAAGCTCACTAACTTTTCAAAAGAACAATAATTTGCAAACAAAAGAGATTCCTTATTATAGAACTATACTAAAAATATTTTCCCAATAAATAAGAATACAAAGGTTAGCTGAAATTGAAACCCAAATTCAACATGAACAAGTAATCTCACTCAAAATCCAGCAAATTAACAAAAGGAATATTCTATTTTGTTTTTGGCTTTATAGTCTAACAATATGAAACATCACCATCATACCATGCCTACAATTGTTAGACTAAATGCAAGATTGATGAAGAAAAAGAACATTGTTAGGAAAAGGAAAGGGGAAAAAATCTCCTCCCGCAACATTCAACCAACACACCCATATTTAGTTTCATTAGCTAAAATTAGTACACGAGCATAGGAAAGTATGAACAAGTATCATTGTCATTTTGATACATGACAAACCAGCTTTCTATTTCTCAAATTCATCTAGTCATTCTTATTTTGACTACCATCGCAACTCCACCTTCTATTATCAACTCATTATATTATCCATCCAAAAATTGTATTTTATGTGCTCAACTGTAGCTAATCAATTGCCATTATCTCAACATTTAAGCACAAACTAACAAACATAATCGATCTTAAGTAACTGGAAATCAAAGACACAGTTTTTTCCTTCTTTTTTTCATGAATTTCTAGATCAATATCCAATTAATAATAAAATAATTTTTTAATACCAAAGAACAAAAGGCTTTCTTTGTTGCATAAATTAAAATATAATTCATGACCAACATTCCAAGCCAAACATAAAAATACAACTTGGAATAAATTCTGGGCAATTAAATCAAGTTATGAATAAATGAAATCCTACTAATTTGGAAAACTCAAAATCAAATAAAACTAAACAAGATCTGTACTAAGCAAAATCATTTTCCTAAATTTTCACTTTTAAAGGAACATTTTTACTATCAAAATCATTTATGATCTATCGACTGCTTGTCATCAACTACTTTTATAGAGTTAAATATTTACCATTGTAAAAGTCTTTCATTTGAGCAATCAACTCTTCGTACAACCCTCTTGTCTCAAGTTGCTACTCTTGCAAGTTCTTACCTCCTTTTGGGCATTGAATTCTTTAGCCATTATTGTAGCTCCTTCTTCTACCACATCTACCCTTCTATGATTCTCCTCAATTTCACTTCTCAAGCAACCAATCTCAACTGATTGTTTCTTGGTTGCACTACAGCTATGGAGCTGTCTAGGTGTAAGTTGTTGCTAATAGATTTCCTTACTAGTCATCGAAGTTGTATCTGTCAATTTTTTCATTGTTTCCTAGACAAGTAAAGCATTATAATGTTGCTATGTTAAGACATGTCACGAGTAGGAGAAATTAGATATAAATAGATTAAAATATCTCGCCAAGGTATTTGTTTCTACATTATTTACTAAGGACTCTGTCTTCTTTGATGTGCGATTGAACTCAAATAGATCTATCTCCAAAAGTTCTATACCATTCTTTCTTTTCTGTCCAAAAAATCAACTTGTCCTTTTTAGGACATGCATCAAAATGAAAATAGAGAACATCTCCAAACAAAGGAACTAGATTACTTTTTCCTCAACGACTCTTGCAAGTGACTTTGTCCCCACAGTTGTGTGATTTTCATTCTTGGCACGGTTTATTCTATTACAATCACTAACATTCTGTAATGGTCAAATAATTAAGAGATTACTAAATATTTAAATTGAATTCAAAAAGGTAATAAAATGATTCAGCTATGCAACAATACCTTGAATTCTTCAAAGTAGCTGCACAGCCATTTCCAATCATTAGGTGTTACACCTTCCAGAACTTGACTTATTGCTTCTTCCATTGTATCAAAAGTTAGGAAATACTTGTGCAACCAATATTGGTGATTCTGATATAAGATGCTCAACTGCTTATCTACAGCAGCATTAGAAGTGGAGTTTTTCTCAAAATTGTAAGCCATCCAACAAGAATAATGCAACTTGATAATATTCAAATAAAAGTAAAGTCATCCTACAAAAATAATGCAATCTACTAATATACATATAAAAGTTTACTTACAAGTTATAGGCAACTAAGTACATAAGTAAACTACTGGAATATAAAGAGCAGATTGATGTATTCCAATAGTGATTTAAGAAAAAGTTACATGTACCTTAACCATCTTGTATATGCTATCTTGATCCTCAAACAGCATATGTGACCATTTGTCAATATTAAGCTTCCCAAATTTTCTCCCAACACAGCCACTCTCACTAATAAAATGCTAAGAATCTTTTCCTACTATATATTGAATATAAGGATCACGTGAGAGTCTCATTAGCCTCTCTCTTTCGAGCCAATGCAACATTCCTGGTACACCCCTTTCTTTTTGGTAGTGTCACATTTATGATTACGTTTAGCTCCAAAAATTTAGTTGACTATATAAATATAACAAGAGGTAAAAGAACTTAAAAAAATACAAGTTATAGCAAAAATATAGAACTAGAAAAGTCATAAAAACTTGGTACCAATGCTGCCATTTTGACCATCATCAGAAGATAAAATGGTCTCATTTTGTTCAGATGCATGTGATTCAAAAGTTGGAGTGTGCACAATGTTTGAAGGATCCGGCCGACCTCGAGGTGAAGATGTAGGAATCAAAAACACAGCAATGCCATTTGAACTTGTGCTTTCGGAACGAGTATGTTGCTAATTGCTTCCACTTAAATTTGCTTGGATAGATTGTTGCTTGTCCTGGAATTGTCTTCTAAGTGCTTGCCCTTTTTTCCAGGTCCAACCATCTGAAAACAATAAACATTAACAAAAAAATTAGTTAAAAAATCATTGCAGCATAAATATGGTATTCTTATCTACTGTAATCAACAAAATCCAATAAAAAAAATTTGACAATGGCATGTTGAAAAATTAATAAACTACAATGAGGTGATAACTCATTTATTAACTTCAAGTATTGAATCAATATAACCTAGTCCAAATTAGTGTCATTCTCACTAAGAATATCCTCATCTTCTTTATTATGACAACCCTCATATTCATACAGTTGTTCATCATCATTAATGAAGTCTTCGTCAACTAGTTTATTGCTGATTTTTTATTGATCAACATGAACAATGGATGAAGGTATAGATTTTGATGATTGCTCTATTCTCTTAAGAGTGGTGGGGGTTATCAGGGTCTATAATAATAGGGAATTCCCCTTGCTGCTCTCTCTTGATACATCTCTTCAACTAGTAGTTCTTTGTCTAAATGTTCAAGAATATCATAATAGTTTCGAGGACTGAATCTTTCAACTACGAACCAATTACTACCTAATTGATACTTATGATTCACTAATTACAAGTCAAACTTGAGCTCATCTGTGACAACATCAAATGCCATCACTAAAGTGTGTTAACAGTTACAAAGTAGAGTGTTGTCACTAATGATGGGTTTACATCAACTCACCTGTGATGACAACATTGTCATCCTACTAAAGTGATTCAGCTGTGACGACACACACATGTTGTCACTAATAACGAGTCAATTTGCACTGGCCTAGTTAAGTGTGGCAATAGTGACAAGGCATAGTATTGTCACTAATGACGAGTCTACTTGAACTTATATGTGACAACAACAGCGTCGTCACTAAAATGAGTTAATTGTGACGATCAACACATTTTATCACTAATAACTAGTTTACTTGAGCTCATTTTTGTGACGGCATCAAATGTCGTCACTTGAAGTGTGTCAACAGTGACAAGTATAGTGTTGTCACTAATGACGAATCTACTTAAACTCATCTGTGATGACACTAATGTCGTCATAGATGGGTTTCAATTGTGACTAGCTATTTTTTATGTCACTAATGACAATTCTACTTAAGCTCATCTATGACGACATTAGATATCATCACAGAAAGTCTCATTTTAGTGATAACTTTTTATTAATGTTGTCACAAAACTAATTTCCCAGTCATGCTATCATTTGCACGCTATATCATTTTGTGACGATTGATCCTAAGTTGTTACTAATCATGAGTGTAAGTGAGATTATCTGTGACAACATCAAATGTCATAACTGAAGTATATCAATATTGACAAAATTTTTTGTTGTTGTTGAGAATATTGTCACAAAAGTCATTTTTCTTGTAGTGTATTTTGCAAGCTTATGCTTCAAAAGAATGAAGAACTTTCTAAAATGCTTTATGAAGTTTATGTGTATTGATATTCTTAGTTCAACAACTATATGTATAAATTTCTTAATAAGCATTGTGACATTCATTCCTTTATTATTCATGCTTTTGTAGCAAGATAGGTTTCATCGAAAAGGATAACTGTGTTTGGAAGCTTTAGTTGCTAGACCGTGTGAATGTGCCGAACCTTTATGTTATTAGTGTTAACTTTTAGAGTATTTGTGCAAAGATTTTTTTTGAATGGACCGGATCCATGTGGATCCCAATAGTCCAAATAGAGCCACCAAGGTTCACTGAGCCTTGGTGGCTCCATCTGGACCATTGGGTCCACAGTGGACCCGATCCATGTAAGTATGTCCCTTTGTGCAAAGGTGCTATAACGCATATTGTGGTGGGATTCACAATAGCTTTTTTGTAGTTTTTTATAGAGAGTTCTTAATGTTGTGTTTCTCAAGACAATATTTAGCTATACTACTAGCTTTTGGCATGTGTTAAGGTAATGATCTTTTATGGAAAGGAAACTATAGCCTCTCAGGGTTCCCCAACTGATTTTTTTTTTAATCAACATGTGATACGTGCAGAATTGTGAACGGCCTAGAACTCTTGAAAATTAGTCTGAACAACTCAATGAATTTGACCTTGATGGAATTTGTCCAACACAATCAAGTCAAAAGATGTTGCTCAAACAACTTGAATGTCTTAACCTCAAGGAAATCATTCCAAGCAATTAAGAAGAAATCAGGTTAGTTTGCCTTGAATTGATTCAAGCTTGTTGAATTCAATCCCTTAGAATAATTGCTAGACCTCTACCTATCAAAAGAAGCAATCTAGTTGGAATTAATCTAATTGGACCTAAATCAAACCCTTTGAATAATCCTAAGCTAGTTAGTATGGTCGCCATGAGATCACTCGATAAGACCAAGAATAGTTCTAATCTAAGAACCAAAGAAGAACTCTCTAAAAGAGACACTCAATATTATTAAGTCACACAATGACTTAATCAAAATTCGGATGAACAGTACCTAGCCTTTTATAGACTTACAAACTCTTGAAAAGTCTAGAATACTTAACAAAACATGATTTAGTAACTTAATATACTAAAAAATTCGTCCAAATAAAATAAAAATAAAAGAAAATTCATCCAAATATATGTCTTGGGCTGGCTATCCTCTTGTGGGCTTCAATTGGACTTTTTCTCTCTTTAAAAACAAACTTGATCCACAACCACAACAAAAGCCAGCCTATTTGGACTATCTTGGACATTTTGAACCTTTTGGATTTAAAACCTTCTTTGAAAATATGCTTGATTCAAAGCTAATAAATGATCTTTAAGCCCAATTTCCTCCTAAAAAAGTCGTGATCCACCCTAAGCAAATCCATCAATACACACATGAAGGTTGGATGACTCCTTGAACTATGAATTCTCCAATGACTATCAAGAATGACTTCAATAGGTCTTCCATGATACCTATCATTCCCTCCCCCTTGAAAAGGAATTCGTCCTTGAATCACCTACATCATAAACACAACAATAAGTACTTTTGAAACTAATGTAGGCATTATTTAGGAACATCAAATCTTTAAAGGAAGGACTTTCCCTAAAATCAATATGCAAGTTTTCATCAAAGAAGATCAAGTAATACTCATGTATATAGACTAAAAGTACATCTCAAATTAGCATAAAATCTTACATGCACATGATCTCTAAACACTCTATGCAAGTCTGAGTAAGAAAATCTCAACACAAGATAGAAATCATACTGAGTGATTAACATAATCTTGCACAAGAAAGTTAAACAACTGAATTAAACTCACGCATGTTAGTAACAAAGTCTATGGCATGTGACTAATCTAATACACCATCCAAATATGATGTACTCAACTCAATGACACATGAATTTACAAGTACAAGAAGTATAAAAGAAAAGTCATCAAAGTCATCCTCTAAGAAGATAGGCAACACACGATTTTCATGCAATCTATCAATAGAAGAATTAAACTTTTCAGAATCTAATATAATGCATCCTAAAGTACTAGACAAGGACTTCAATATGATAGAAAAACAAATTAAAACGCCAAAATCAGAATTTAAGCCATAGAGGTTACGGCAAAACACTATACATATTGTATACCTACTAGAATGCATGAAGAAAACAAAATAAACACATATAAAATCTCGTAAACTATAATGCAAAACAATAGAAAAATTAGTTACACCATGCCAACAATCAAACATATAATTCATAATCCAATTGTTATTAATGACATAGGCAAGAAAACTCCATCAATGCTCAAATCTCGACCATGATTCACTTGAATACCAAATCTTATCAATTGAGCATCATCCCAAAGAAGAAAACAGACTTCAGATTGTATTTCTTCCTCCACACTTTGAACTTTAAGTGGTTGCATAAAAGAAACGAAATACACTAAGAAAACAAGTGTTAAGAGTGTTAGCAAAATAATCTACTTCATTGTACAAGGGTACAAGAAGCTTTGGTCTCACAAGTAAGACACTCTTATTCTCACTCTTGCTATTTTTCACTCCCTTTTCTTTTACAACTTCAGTTTGTTTCCCTTCATTCAACTCACCACATTCATTCTTTTCAAAGCACTCTCTCATCCTTTTTAACATTCTTTACTTTTGCTTGTGCTTTCAAAGAATTCTTTCTCTCTTCACAATCTCTAACTATGCGCACTTCATCTTCATATGCTTCCAATGGTGATAATAGCTTAAATGATATCTTTTGACCTTGCCAATCAAAAGTGTACCTATTTTTCAACACATTATACATGGAATTTTTATCAAATTGGCATGGACACCCCAATAGTATATGACAAATATGCATAGGAACAACATCACACAACACATTGTCGTGGTAAGTACTAATAGAAAACTCCACTTTCACTTGCTTAGTCACCTTCAAATCAGAATTATCAACTAACCATTGCAAATGGTATGGTTTAGGATGTCTCTGACGCGGTGTAATTAGGTATAACAATTATAAACAAAACACACAAATCAAGTAATAAAAACCTAATCTCCCAACTTATTCCGCAAGTGCACGGAGTCGGTTGTAGTATTTGGAGTATTAGGTGTCGAATCCCACGAGGAATCAAATATGTGCAATTACTAAAGCTTTTTCACCATACTTTTATTATCTAAACACAAATGAAATTAAGTGTGATAGGTGGTCCCTTCAATAGAGTAGACTTTATGATTGAGAACTTTTGTAGAATTCAAGCAAGAAGCCTAGAACATAAATTCCACTAATAAACCAAGCATGAATGACTTACTAAGTGTTATCTTGCTTTGTTTAGAATCCAATTCCATATGTGTCATAACTAGATTTCTCTATGAGATGACAAGATTTCAACTATTCTCATGATGAAACCTTATGAAATCATGAATTGTATTGATCCACTTAAGCATCCATTATTTTCATATGAAAGTCTTAAGCATTACTTGTTCATTTTCCATTGTTACATGCATTTCTCAATGTCAAGTAGCAACTAGATGACTTGTTTAAGTTGGCCAAGCAAAAACAAGTGTTAAAACTTGAACAAGCAAATAAACAAATAGCAAGCTTAGTAAGTACAAGAAGTTAAATCATGTTTGTTGATTCATTAGCTTCATCTATGATCTAGATGAAGCCTTTAGTTCAACATAGTTAATGAAACAACTAAAAGTTCAACTTCAAAGATAGAATTCATGGCAACTATTGAAAGTAAAAGAGAAAGAGTTTGAGAATTGTTCAACCAATATGAGAATTAGTCCTCTTCTTTATTCACCTTCAATTGATTGCACTACAAATGTCTCTTACAATGTTCCTCACTACTCTATTGAAAGGATTGAGAGAATTCTACTAATTCCCTACCAAGCTAAGTAGAATATTAAAGACTATATCTACTTTCTACTTCCTAAAACTTGTTACAAATGCCTCACAAATGACTTCTATTTATAGACAAATAGTTCCTCAAGTCATTTTCCAACTTGCATGAATCATTAATGCATGAAAATGATGAAGATTTGCTTGGGGATTCTAAATGAGCACAAAAGTCTTCATTTATGCTTTTAATGTTTTCTCCCACTTGCAGAACCCTATCTTCATCTGAAAATGTCTGCAAAAACCAGCTGAAAGAGGATGCAAGTTGATGCCCCAGAAAGGCCAGCCGTATTGCGATACAGCGGTTGGCGTCCGCGTATCTGCAGCCGCGTATCCCCTTTTTGTGGCCCCCACTTGATTTCTGATTTTTATTGAGTTGGACCTGATGTGTGCAAATATTTTCCTACATAATTTCGAAGCATGTTGGTGGAGAATTGGATTTTTTCATTATTTTTGCACAATTTTTCCTTCAAGTTGTTCATTCAACTTTAACTCTTTGAATCTCCATTGAATTTGATCTTTCTTGACTCCAATTGATCCAAAATAAGTTTTAGTCTGATGAACCTACAATTATACACAAGAATTGTGCATTAATTTGCTCAAATAAAAATTTCACCTCAAAAACCCTAATTCCGGTAAAAACCCTAATTCTCATGACTTTGTTAAAAAAATGAGTCATTTGCAACAAAAATACTATAATTATTCATTAAAATATCATCTAAAATATATAATAATATATATAATAATATAGGTAAATTTATTACCTATCAAATTCCCCCACACTTGAATCATTGTTTGTCCTCAAGCAATTTGAAAATCAAGAGATCAAAGAGTGATTCAAGGTTTTGAAATAATAAATGCTACATTGTTGAATGTAATTCTACAAGGTAAGATAATTAGGTATTATGCAATTCCTTGTAAAGTTTCTAATACTAATAATATCAAGTAAAAGGGAAGTAATTATGTCAAGATTAAAACTATGTTCAACAAAAGTTCAATGCTTTACACAATTTTACACACACTAAGTATTCAATATGGACAATCATATACAATTCAATTATATACAATAGGGACATTTTGCATTTTTTAATGTATAAGTGTCTTTTGACGCAAAGTTGACATTGGTAGATGAAAACCCCTCGATTACTCAACACTTTGATCTTGTTATCCACACTTTAGTGCTTAGTTTGAGAAGTGATATTGTCTTTTGATGAAAGGATTGACATTTTGTGATGAAGACTCCTTATTACTCAACAATTTACCTTCAATCAAACTTGCTTTACATACTCTTAACTTAATTGCCTTTTGACGCAAAAATCAACATTTTGTGATGAAGATTCCCGGTTACTAAGCAATTTGAATCATTGGAGTAGTAATAAATAGACATTTATCATTGAATTTCATAGCATACTTGTCCCTTTATTCAAATAATGCACAAGTATACTTTTTGTCCATATCTATCACTTAATAATGTAAAATTAAGTAAAGAAAAGAAATTTAAAATCAAATATGCCAAATCAAGATATAATTATAACCAGTTTATAAGATATACTTTCTTAAAAACAAAATTTCTAATCACATAATAACTATTTCTTCATATATTTGTAGAAAATATTCAAGCAAAGTTGTATCAATTACTTCAAAAAGTAAAAGAATTTAATAAATTCACGGCATGAAAACATGTTAAAGAAGCAAATTTCAAAAATTTTAGGCCATATTTTACCAAAACAATATCTTGACACTATTTACTCCCAATCCCAATCAAACATATTCTTATACCTTCCCCCTACACTTTAAAATGAAACATTGTCCTCAATGTGTAAAGGAAAAGTTAAGAATGAAATTTGAAATAAGAAAACTCCCCTTGCTTGGTTGAAGAATCCTTAAGTTGATATTGTTGATGTCTTTGAAATCCATTGGCCTTTGGTAAGTTCCTCTTTGCAATGCTTCATCATGTTCCTCATTTGATCCATACTTTGCTCATTGTCCTTGTCTCAAGCTTAAGAATACTAAAATGCTATGTTAGATTATAAATGAATAGCTAGTGAAACATAGCATACGTGAAAGTTTTGAATTCCTCCACACTTAGTTTTTGCAATGTGGCTCAAGGGGTTGAAAATTTTAAGAACAAGTAATATGAACAAATGTATTATGTATTGATGAAATAACATGCTAAAGAAACTTGGTCAATGTTGCTTCAAATAAAAAAAATCAACCATTCATGCCATATATTCAAAATGACAAACTAAACTTAAAGTAGGTATATGCAAGATTGGAACATGTTAAAGTGCTTATTTTAAGGTCTAAAACATGTATGCAAATTATGAAACACATGTTGTAAGTGAATCCAATTGAAAACTAATGAAAATGATCGTGAAAAACCACTTTGAACAGTGATCCGCGTCTATGTATCCGCGTATCACTTAGCCCTGCCGTGTACTCTTGTGCAGCGTATCGTGAGAAGTTCCCAGAAGTTGATATGCGCCAACGATACGCGGCAGACATCCTGCATATCACTGTGGCGCGTATCACTTTCTGCAACAGGCAGTGATTTTCTATTTTTGCTAGGTTACTGTTTCATTGGTTTATGCCATTTTCTACAGCACTGTCAACTTTAAATTTAACATGTTTTTGAACAATTCAACACTATGAACTAAGTTTGACTCATGAAAATACACATGTTCAAACAAAATATTTCTCAAATTTTGCATCAAAATCACAACATATTGCATGGATTGAGCATGAATTTTCAAAGATGCATCAATTGCAAAATTTGAATGTACTTTCTAAACCAAGTATGCACACATGTTTCTTTAAAGCATATTAAGCATTCAAATAAGGTCAAACTACATATAATCTCATTGAATCACCAAATGACCTTTTTGTTCACAAAGTTCATCAACCATGAATAGTAATTTTCATCAAATTTTAACTTCTCAAACACCTTATATGGCACATAATACACATGTTAAACATTCTTATACGTAAGAAATGCTTAACAAGAAGGGACTTTAGAGTCAAATCATGATTGTAACATTTTGAATCAAACTTGATCTTCAAGTTTCAAGTTGCATACCTACAAAACAAAACAAATATTTTTTAAACTACTTAATACTTAATAATACACACTAAAATGCACAAAATATTGAAAACGTTGGGTTGCCTCCCAACAAGCGCTTCATTTAAAGTCTTGAGCTAGACTTTTGTAGGTGTGAGCTTCACTTTTGAGGATCCATGATCCAATGAATTCTCCACTCCTTTAGGATGTAGATGTGTCAATAAACTGCATTTGGTCATTCCTTATCAATTTCTTTCTTCTTATACTTCCAAGTCCTAGAAATGAAATATTAGGCACATTATCATCAAAATCATCAATTAAATACATGTTAAAAGTAGAAAAGGAATGTCGCATCATTTCATTCAACTCAAAGGATATTTTCTCATCCCATACTTTTAATTTTAATTTGCCATTTTTCAAATCTATGATTGCACCAACGGTAGCAAGAAAAGGTCTACCAAATATGATAGACATGTTCATATCATCCTTCCATTTCTAAAACAACAAAATCAACCGGGATGATAAATTTGTCCACTTTTATTAAAACATTTTCAAGAACACCAAGAGGATGCCTAATGGATCTATCAGCTAGTTGTAATATAATGTTTGTGCTTTGTACTTCCTTAAATCCTAGCCTTCTAACTATTGACATAGAGATTAAAGAGACATTAGCACCCAAGTCACATAAAGCATTGAAAAAATTAACATCACCAATAGTGCATGAGATAGAAAAACTCCCTGGATCTTTGAGTTTTGGTGGCAATTTGTTTTGGATCCTTGCACTACATTTTTCCATGAGTGCTACGGTTGCAAAGTTATCAAGACTTTTCCTCCTTGTCAAAAGATCTTTCAAAAATTTGTTGTATTTAGGAACATGCAAAAATGCATCTACAAAAGGAATGTTAACATGTAATTACTTGAGCATTTGTGCAATCCTTCCCAATTCCTTTTCTTGCTTTTCATTTTTAAACCTTTGTGGAAATGAAATTTGTGTTGGAATAGAAATAGTGTGTGATTGAGATTTCATATTGTCAACACTATCTTCTTTATCACTTACTATTTCTTTCCCTTTTTTCACTTTTTTCGTCTTTTTCATTCCCACATTCTTCTATGATTGGTTTGTTTAACATTCTTCCACTTCTTAATGCAATTGTTTGGACTTGTTCTTTAGAATTTATTTCGGTTCTACTTGTTAACTCCCCTTGTTTCCTAAGGTCCAATTCTTTGTAGTACTCATCAACAGACATGGATTCTTGTCTCAATGTTTGAAGCTTCCTATGAATATCCCTAGTGTAGTAACTAGGTACAAAATGCCTTTGCATGATGGTCTTCATCTCTCTCCATGTACATACGGACTCTTCTCCATACCTTCTTCTATTCTTCACAAGTTGATCCCACCATATGCTAGCATAATCACTGAACTCTACGGCTGCCAATTGCACCTTTTTCTCCTCAGAATAGTTACGGCATTCGAAGATGTGTTCAACTTTACGCTCCCAATCTAAGTAAGCTTCAGGATCAAGTCTTCCTTAGAAGGATGGTATCTTCATTTTGATGCTTCCCAAGTTGTTGTCTCGCGTAGGTGGCAGTCTCCTTCCTCTCCTAGTAATGACATCCTCGTAGTCAGACATATCACCTTCATCCTCTTCAAAGGGAATTCTAGAAGCCTTAGAACGATTTGGCCTCTCAATGCTATCAATTCGAGCATGTACACCCTCTATTGCATTGGTGACAGCCTTATTCACCTCCTTAAGCATTACCTCCATCATGTATTTCATGTCAAAAGGTGGTGGAGTACGTGACTCTTCTTCTTCTCTTAGACATGATGTAAAACCTGCAAAAAAAAGGTTAGTAACAAAAGAAAATAATAAGAGAAATAGCCTCACCTCTCCCTTAGTGTATACACTCGTACTCTCGTGTATCACTCAAGTTCAATGGCTTTTTCCCTCTAATGAGCTCACCACTAAGCCTTTTTTCCACTCTAGAGAGTCTTCTTATAAGGCTCTTAAACAAGAACTTGCTCAATTGAACCTTATCAAGTCACCTTATAACAACCAAAACAATTAGCTCAAGAATAGAGTAGAAATAAATAAGAATATGAACAAGAGATTAGGGTTTGATACAAGGAAAATTAAAGAAAGAGTAAAACTCAAGATTAGACTCAAGAAAACATGGAATAGGAAACCCTAATGTGTGGTATTCTTGTGTGAAAAATCTTGATTTTTAAAACTTTCTTGAAAGAAAATAATATTCTTGTGCAAAAACAAAAACTACTTTCCAGAAAAGAACAAGCACACACAAGAATAAGACTTTCCTTAATCCAAAAGTCAACCCCACTTTCCTTTTCCTTTTCACACAGCCTTAGCTCTTAAAGAAAGTGAAATACTTTCCTTTTGCACTTGAAAAATCGTCCTCAAGCCTTAGGAAACAAAGACTTTCCTTTTTCTCACAACAACCTCCTTAGTTTCCTTTTACCTTGTCACAGCTTTCCTAATCCTTTAGGACTTAGGATTTCCCTTCTATTTAAGCACCAAAACAGCTTCTTATTGCCCCTTTTTAAGATCAAACAAACTGGAAAAAGTTCAGAAAATTCGTAGCTATCAATCTGCAAAAATTCCAGCAAGACAATTTGTTCAAGATTCAAGAAACAAGTTCAAGAACTTGCTCCCACCAAACCCCAAGAGAAAGCTGGTTCAAGAACTCAACAAATAGGTCCAAAACAACCTGAAAAACGTGTAAAACATCCCCAGATTTCAGAATCACAACCCACTCTCAACTTCCTTCAAGAAAAGACAACACACTCAACTAGAAGTTCAAGAACAAAATTTCAGCAATTATATGGTTCAAGAACTCCAAGAAGGTATTCAAGAATCTCAAGAAAGTGTCCAAGAATTTCAAGAAAGCCCAAGAACTTGTTCAAGAACTTCAAGAAACTCAAGAACTCACCAAGAAAACAAGACAAGCTATCAAGAACTTCAAGAAATAATATGGACAGCTTGTAAACCTTCAAGAAACACACCAAGTAAGTCCAAGAAATTCAAGAACTCACTTTTAACACCAAGAAAAAATCAAGAAGCTTTGAATAAATGATTGTGCACGGTTTTTACCTTGTTGTGCACTCCTTTTTATTCTCTTTTTCTTTCTTTTTCTCTGTGCTTTTGGCTTTTTCATTTAAGCACACAATCTGCCTTTTTTTTTTTTAACTTCAAGAGACCACAAAAACGAATTAAATCCCCAAGAAGATTTGATTTGTGAATGTTTATGTTCAAGAATCTTCTTTTCTTGAAAGTTTTTGACACAAGAAAATTAAGAAAACAATAAAAACAGTCAAGATTCACAAAAACACCACACAAGACCTAGAATTCTTAATTAGAAACAATTAAGAACGACACAAGAATTTCAAGGAACAACAAGAACACCAAGAACACAATTAGGATAGCAAGAAAAAACAAGAAAAAAAGAAAAATGATTTTTTTTAAGCACGAAAAACAAGAACAACAAGAAGGTCACGAAAATTCAAAGGGAAAAAAAAACAAGAAGGATATATCCAAATTTTTAAGAAGAAGATCTTCAAAAAAAAATTGGATTGGAAGAACCTGAATTTCAAGAAGCCAAGCTCTGATACTAATTGATACGCGCGGAATTGTGAACGGCCTAGAACTCTTGAAAATCAGTTTGAACAACTCAATGAATTTGACCTTGATGGAATTTGTCCAACACAATCAAGCCAAAAGATGTTGCTCGAACAACTTGAATGTCTTAACCTCAAGGAAATTGTTCCAAGCAATTAAGAAGAAATCAGGTTGGTTTGCCTTGAATTGATTCAAGCTTGTTGAATTCAATCCCTTAGAATAATTGCTAGACCTCTACCTATCAAAAGAAGCAATCTAGTTGGAATTAATCTAATTGGACTTAAATCAAACCCTTTGAATAATCCTAAGCTAGTTGTATGGTCGCCACGAGATCACTCGATATGACCAAGAATAGTTCTAATCTAAGAACCAAAGAAGAATTCTCTAAAAGAGAAACTCAATATTATTAATCACACAATGACATAATCAAAATTCAAATGAACAGTACCTAGCCTTTTATAGGCTTACAAACTCTTGTAAAGAAAAGTCTAGAAGCTTAACTAAAATAAACTACCAAAACTCTAAATCTAACATAAGTAGAATACTTAACAAAATATGATTTAGTGACTTAATATACTAAAAAATTCGTCCAAATAAAATAAAAATAAAAGAAAATTCGTCCAAATATATGTCTTGGGCTAGCTGTCCTCTTGTGGGTTTCAATTGGACTTGTTCTCTCTTTAAAAACAAACTTGATCCACAACCACAACAAAAGCCAGCCTATTTGGACCATCTTGGACATTTTGAACCTTTTGGACTTAAAGCCTTCTTTGAAAATATGCTTGATCCAAAGCCAATAAATGATCTTTAAGCCCAATTTCCTCCTCAAAAAGTCGTGATCCACCTTAAGCAAATCCATCAATACATGCATGAAGGTTGGATGACTCCTTGAACTATGAATTCTCCAATGACTATCAAGAACGACTTCAATAGGCCTTCCATGATACTTATCAACATGTGATAACTTTCGTTTGAAATTTTATCATAAGAGCACTCTATCTATCTTTGAAGTATTTAAGTACAGTGTAGACACCAAATTTTAATACATAATTTGATTTTACTTTTGGAATCAAAACCTTGATTTTTGGGTAAAGAGGGCAAAGTTAACAATTCTGGGGATAAAATGATAATTTTCAGCATGTAAATATTTTTCTTCAATTTTTGAGTTCTAAATATACATTTTGTACTTTCATACATGTTTTCAAAATTTTTTGTGATTTTTCAAATTAATTGCGATGTTTCTGTATATTTCGTCAATATAGGGGCAAAATGGTTATTTTGCCTCACAAATACCATTTTCACTTATTTCAGGTCCCAAATTTATTTTTTGAGCTTTTATCATGTTTCTAATTTCTTTTATGTTTCGGGGTCAATTGTTATTTTTTCAACAAATATAGCGTTCAGGGGCAAAATGGTCATTTTATCTCCTAAACACCTTTTGTTTTTTTTTTTTTTTTTGCAAATCTTTGAGTTCTAAATTCATTTTCAGAGTTTAAGCTTATTTTTAATTTTTAATAATTTTTTTGAGAGTAATAGTTATTTTTCTGTATATTTCATCCATACAGGGACAAAATTATCATTTCATACCCTAAACGTATTTTTTGTCAATTTTGGATTTTAAATTTATTTTTTAGATTTTTTAATCCTATTTCTAATTTTTGGAAATTTTTCGGGACCAACTACTATTTTTTCAATAAATACTGCATTTAGAGGCAAAACAGTCATTTTACACAATAAATGTATTTTTGCCCGAATTTTTATTAATAAATTGTGTTATTTGTATTTTTTTGGTTTTTTCACTTTTTTTGAGATTTTATAAGAAATCATGACTTTTTAATTTTTGTTTATCAAAAAATTATTTTTTAGGGTAAAATTGTAATTTTATTGTCAAAGGCATTTTGGTTAAATATCCCATTTTGCTTAATAAATAAAATAGAAAAAAGCTAAGAAAATTCTTAGATTTTTTATACACACTCTCACACACTTTTCACACACTTAATTCCTACACACACAAACACACTTTTATTTCACACACAAGAATTCAGCACACACATAAACACACTTTTCCTTTCACATAGAAAAATCAAAAGCACACACTAACACATTTTTTTTTACACATAGCAAATCAAACACACATATAATCATACACAAACACACATACATCACAAAATTTTCATTCATCAATATGAACTCCAATTTGCAAAGTTCAGCACAAGACAATAATCACCCTCTTACAAAAAGGTAATTCTTTATTCGTTCTTTGTTATTTTTGTACAATAAGTTTTATAATAGATTTTGTGTATAGATTTGATCTTTTACAGAAAATTAGTCTTTTCTGAAAAATTTTGGGATTTTGTCTTTTGGGTTTGCTTTTCTCTTTCAGGTTCCTCCTTTCTTTCTCCTCCTTTTCTCAGTTTTCTTTCACTGTTCACCTGCCAAAATTCTAGCCCAGCCTGCTTAACCACCTTCCCTCCACCATATTCTTTCTCATCATCCATCTTCCTGCACCGCCGGATCACCTCCACCAACAACCTTCCCTACCAAAAACTTCCTTATTACCACCATCTCCACCCACCTACAAATCAGCAACCAAAACCACCGAAACTACCCTCTTCCACCGGTTAACCCATGGCCAACAAAACTTCCATCCATAGACCACCGTTTTCCCCACCAAACCCACCAAACCACTGCCTAGGTCATACATGAAATGCTTCTCTATCACCATCATCAGACCAACCCAAACAAACATACAACACTATCCAACCTCCATCATCAACGACAATCAACTTAATAACCCAAATCAGCCCCCAAATCCACCAAACAACCTAAACAAGCCACCTCTTATTACTGCAGAAGCACCATAACAGTCAACTGAAACACCACCATCAACAACCACCCTACCATCACCTCCAATCGATAGCTCAAACAGCCACCCAATCACTCTGCCCATAAAACTGCTTCCAAAACAAATCCAATGCCATCATCATAATCCCATAAATCAGTAGCTTCTTCTACCACTGTGAGTCTCAAAATTTACCAAACCACTATGAGGACCTGCTCTTTCAAACCTACAAGATCAGCCCCTTTATCACTCACAAAGCCACTAAAGCTCTATCAAATCTTTACCACTGTCCATCAGTAGCCCTCTATCTCCAACCCCACCACCACCACAGCAAGACCATAAAGCCACATAGTTAAAACAATAGCCTCAAAGCTCCAACGACTCTCCACCATCAACAACCCTACCGTAGACACACACTTTCACAAAGAGCCCTTGCCACCCTTACACCTCCCTAGTCAACCACCATCACCCGTGGTCCATCATTTGAAACAAAAAACAACCTTATCACCACCACACCTTCTCCTCCCCACATCAATGGAGGAATCGATTTGGGGAAATTGGTTCCATTATCTTTTGCAAAAAGGGAAATAAAGAGAACAAAGGGAGATTGAAGAAGAGAGGGAGAGGAAAAGAGAGAGAACACAGAGAGAATGGAGAGAAAACAGAAACGATGAGAGAGAGAGAGTGAGGAAGAAAGACGCAGGAGAAAAAAGAAAAAAATGGTGAGAGAGAGTATGTGTGTGTGTGATATCGAAGACAGAAAAATCCTTTCCAAAACCCAACAAAACTAATAAGGAATAGAACAGTAATCATGGAATAATGGAAAATTCAATCAAGAATTGTATTAACAATTGAAGAGATGGAAAGAGAAGATTACAATCAGAAATTTACACAACGAAATCCCTTTTTCCCCTTTTCCCTCCTTTTATGCAGTTAATTTAGAATAATTTAGACAATAACTACCTCTTCAACAACTAACTACCCTAACTATTTCTCTACCCAATGATCTACTACCATCTGTCTTTTACAGTTGGCCTCTAGCAGAGCTGATCACTAACCCAAACGACTATGTTTTTTATTAGTCCTTTACTAAGCTTGACGACGTCGTTTTCTTCAATTTCCAATTCCCCTGTATCATTTTCGCCCCCTCTTTAAAACGTCCTTGTCCTCAAGGACAGAAGGTGGGAAATTTGCTTTGAATATCTTCCCAAAACTCTCAGGTGGAATCTTCTGGGAACGTGTTGCTCCACTTGATTAGTACTTGGGTTGCTGCTCTATTGCCTCTTTTAACTAACCTCTAGTCCAAAATCTCTAATGGTTCAACCATCAATTGACCTTGGTCTGTGATACCTGCTGGGATGTTGGTCACCTGCTGTGAACTTTCAATTTATTTTTTGAGTAATGATACATGGAATGTTGGGTGGATCTTTGCATGAGGAGGTAGTTGAAGTCGATAGGCTACCTTCCCAATTCATTGCAACACTGGAAATGGTCCAAAATATCTTGGGGCTAGCTTGTGACAGACTGTGGACTTGACTGAATGCTGCATGTAAGGTTGTAGTTTGACATATACCAAATCTCCTTTCTTGAACTCTCTTTCTATTTTGTGTATGTTAGCCAACTGCTTCATCCTTTGCTGAGCTTGGTGGAGGTCGTGTCTCAGGTTATGGATCAACTTCTTGTCGTGCCCTAAAAAATCATGGGTAGAAAGGTACTGGTGGGGTCGTTGACTGTCGCGTCCGAAAAGACAGTCTGGTCTCGGTGACCCTTTCGAAAATAAAAGTTTTTAGAAAAACCGTGCATGTATGAGAAAAAATCAAATTTTAGTAAAAAGTGTATTTTAAGAAAAAATGGTATTTTTAAAGAAAACAAGGCCGGGACTAAAAATGCGACAGATTTGGCCAAATAATTTTTGAAAAAGGGTTTTATTTTAGAAAAAATAGAGTCGCCACTTGGTACTGAGTTAGGGTGTACCAAGTCACCCAAAAGATAGTTTAGCAAAACAAAAATAAAAATTTTAGAAAAATATTTAAAAAAAACCCTTTTTCGACTCCGGTTTATGAAAAAATGAGAGAAAAAGGTCTGGAAGTCACATTTGAAGAAAGGGAAGGCAAAGGCTCACGCCTAAGGCACCCTTTTAATCTAGCCGAGGCTAGTTGCGAGGTTTAATCAAATTTTCCTAAATTAACCCTAGATTCTATCGTATTCGGATGTATCTAAATGAATGCAAATCCTAAGTTTAAGTGTGAATATCGGGAGGGTCGTCATGTTCTGTCGAGGCTTGATCAGAATTATCGCATTAATTGCGAAAATCGAGTCGAGATCTCAAGGGAGTCACGAGTTTTTATGCAAAGTGTGATGCAAAAATAAAAGAAAATAATAATAATATATATTAAGTGAAAAAAGAAAGTGGGTATGCAACATGACGGGTACGGGGGACTAATAACTCGTGACTGAATGTTTTTACTCACGGAGGGGGAACGGCATGTATGCCACCGCTTCTCACGTGAGTAGACGACTATTTCTAGTCGAATCACACAAATGTCTTAATTTTTAGGTGAAGTGCAACCTAGATATCATGCATTTTAAAAACGTGTCAAAAATAATAATAATAATAATAATGGTAATAAATAGTAATAATAAAATCATGCCAAATGGAAAGAAAAGCTAAAAGTGTGTGAAATGAGAAATGTACACGAATGCACCTAATCACTAAAATGTCCTAAGAGTCTAGCGTTGGGCTAGCCCGTTCTAAGGAATTCCCACTAGTTTTGGACTAGCAGGAAAACGATAAGTCACAACTAGCGTTGGACTAGTGTGGTGACGGAATATCAATAAAACATGAATTAAATATTAAAGCATGAATTAAAAGTAAATAAAATATATAAAAACATATAAGATCGCATAGGAGCACATAACACATAAACATGATATCTAGATGCAAAATTCTAATGAAAGCGGTAAAACAAATAAGCATGTAAGTACACAAAAAGCAAATAAATCCTAACTATTACACCGGGGGGCTTGATTTACAATTTAAAGTGGGAAGATTAAAAATGTCCTATCTATTACACTTTCTATCTATATACAAAATTTTTGCTAAAATATATAAAAAATAATCTAACTATTACATTGACTAGCTAAATACAAGATATTACATTTTTCGTCAAAATAATACGATTTAAAATTAAATAACACAAAATAAATACGCAAAAAGTACATAAAATAAGAAACACATAAAAAATTGCATAAAATATCACATTAGAGCATGTTGGAGCACATAAAGAAGCAATTAAAAGGTAACGAAAATACTTTTTGAAGATCTGGTACAAAAGCTTAAGAAAATGAACACATACGTTAATGTATCACAATATAAATAAATAAAACATAATAATGTGAAATAACCACAAAAATTGGAAAGTAACGATGCAAAATTCGAGTGAGTTAAGGGTCTAAACAAAAAAAAAATAGATTCAAAAACTCCTAGGGACCGAATAATAAATTCAAATAAGCATAGGGGTGCAATTGTAAATCAATGCTAAATGGGGGTGCAAAAATAAAATTTTCGCAAAGTATGGGGGTACAGAAAATGTAAATTCCCTAAAGTTCATGCCCAATTGCAATAAATAGGACCTAATTGAAAGAAAACTAATCATAGAGGGGATAATCTCTTAAATGATTAAAAATGCAGAAAATAAAGTTTTTGGGGCACAATGCCAAATAAACAAAATCTGGTACTGACAACATAAATTCAATAATCAAACAACCGGAAAATATAAAATAAAAGTGAAAGACTCATATGAAAAGAAAATGCACTAATTCACTTAATTATTAAATTAAATCAGACTAAAATCATTGCATAAACAAACAAAACACAATTAACTGAATAACAGGATAGTAAACTAAAATTGATTAAAGAAGAATGAAATGTTAAAAACAAAACATTACTCCCAAATTCTTCTTCTTTTTTTTTTAATTGAAATTCCTATATTTTCATTTTTATTCTTCTCTCATCTTCTTCAGAAAGCCCCCTTCCCCCAATTTTCCCCCATTTCTCTCTCGATTACTCTCTTTCTCTCATCTTTCTCTTTCTCTTCTCCTTCCCCTTCTTCTTTTCTTCATAGAATGTCCTCTTCCTTCTCTCTTACAGCTTCTTCCCCTCATCTTCTTCGACTCTCTCCTCCAGCCCTCTCTCCGTCACTCTCTCTCTTTCTCACTGTCTTCTCCATCTCAGTTTCTCTCTCTCGCCTCTCGCTCTTTCTTTTTCTTTCTTTCTGTCTCTACTCTCTTTCACTTTGATCAACTCAAATTTCTGATTCTATTCCTCTTCCGAATCATGTGGCAGTGGAGGCGATGGCGTAGCGACGGGGAAGTTGGGGTGGAACAGGGTGGTAAGAGGAAGTGTGACAGGGGAAGTGAAACTTGGGTGGCTGTCTTCAGTTGGGACTTGGGATGATGATGGTGACTGAAATTGTGCAATTTGGGTTTGTTGTTTTTTTCTTGCAGGTGATGGAAAGGCTTGTCATTAGCGGTGGAGAGGAGGTTGTATGGTGGCTTTGGGGCTATTCTGTTTGTGGTGAGTGGTGGTTTGCTGCTGCTGGGAACAGGTTGCGGTGTGATGAAGATTGAGTGTGGTTCTGGATGGTGGTTTTTGATTGCAGGTGACCGTCGAAACTGTGGTGCAGATAAAGGAATTGGCGGCAATGAAGGGTGGTGTGCTGGACAACTATCTGTTTTGGAGGCTATGGCAATTGAATTGTTTTTCTGCAGGTTTCGGGTGATGAGGCAGGGCAACTGGTGGTGATTCTTTGCTGGTTGTTCGGGGTGAAGACCTTAGGCTATTGATTTTGCTAACTTGGGGATTTGACTGTGGTTTTGATGGATATTTGTTTGATTGTGGTGGACGAAATTGGTTTTTCTGGTGGTCTTTTGCTAGGGGAGGGGTCGAATTTATGGTGGCCTTGGTTGGTGTAACATGGTGATTTGTGGAAGAGATGAAGTTTATGGTGGTCTTCTGGAGACAGTGGTGTGGCTACGGTGGTATCATGGATCTATGGCTGAAATGGCAAGTTTTATGTGTGTGGCCATGGGTTCTGATTGTAGTGAAGTTGATGAATTTGGGGGTGTTGGAGATGTGAGTTTGACAGAGGTGGTTGTGTTACAGGTGAGGTTGGCGGTGCCTAGTGGACAGGATTGGGGTCTGGTTTAGCTATGGTGAGGGTATTTTGTTATCTGGCGATATATCTGGGAATTTGGGGAAGTTCTTTGATGGCTGCAGGTGGTAGCAACCGGTGGTTTGAGGGCTGTTTCTAATGGCTGATGAGAGAGGGTTGAAGAGGGAAGAGATGGAGGAAGCCTGCTGGAGTATGGTGGTTCGGTGGTTGTAAGGTGAAGGGAGAGAGAGAAAGAGAGGTGATGGAGAAGAAGAATTGAAAATCGAAATCCAGAAACAAAAGAACGAGACCCAAGAAGAAAAAGAAAAGAACAAAACACAGAAATCTGAAATGGAGTAGAAGCAACAGAAAACAAAAGGAACCAGAAGTGAAACTGTGAAACAAAAGAAAACTAACAAGAACAGAACCTACTCAACCCAAAAAATCGTTTCTTAACAAAATAAACACCAGATTTTTGTGTTAAACAACAAAAAGGGTAAATAAATAGGTAAAAGTTGAAGGAATTTACCTTGATTAATGGATTCTGAGAGGTTTGAAGTAAGTTGATGTTCTTGAATGTTCTTGGTTTTGTCTCTCTTTGATCTTAGTGTGTGTAAAAACTGTGTGTTAGTATGTGTATTTGATCTTAGTAAGGTAAAAAAAGTGTGTGTTAGTGTGTATTTGATCTTAGTAGGTGAAAAAGTGTTGTTGGTGTGTGCAGAATTTTAGTGTGTGAAAAAATGTAAAGTGTGTGTGTTTGATTTTTAAAGCACAAAAACCTAAAGTGTTTTTAGGATTTCTATTTTTTCTCTCCTTTTTTTCTGCTGATTAAAGAGGGTATTTATAAGCCCACTTAGTCTTGTTGGCCAAGAATGCTGTAAAATAACGGAAATGCCACCGGTATTAAAAAAATACTAATTTTATTAAAAAAATATTTTTAACCTCTAAAATTAAAAATTAATACAAGAAATATGACAAGCGATCTCTAAATTCTCAAAAAGAATTTACAGTAGATTTCAAAAATAAAACTAGAGCTCAAAACTGATAAAAACGCGCTCGGGATGTAAAATGACGATTTTGCCCCTGTATAAAGAAAATAAACAAAAAATAGATATTAGCCTAAAAAAATTATCAAAAATTAAAAGTAAGCTTAAAACATTAGAAAATGCCTTTTTGACTCAAAATTTGACAAAAAATGAATTTAAGTTGTAAAATGATAATTTTGCCCTTGAAAAATAAAAATTTACAGAAAAATAACTATTGACCTCAAAAAATTATCAAAAATTACAAATAAACTTAAAACACTAGAAAATGCATTTTTGACTCAAAATTTGTGAAAAATAAATTTAATTTGTAAAATGACGATTTTGCCCATGGGCAATGAAAATTCACAGAAAAATAGTTATTGTCCTCAAAAAAATTATCAAAAATTACAAATAAGTTTAAAACACTAGAAAGTACATTTTTTACTCAAAATTTGTGAAAAATGAATTTAATTTGTAAAAATAACGATTTTGTCCCTTAGGCAATGAAAATTCACAGAAAAAATAGATATTATCTCTGAAAAATCAAGGAAATTAAAAACATATTTAAAGAATTAGGAAAATGAATTTGGAACTAAAGATGAGCTAATATGGTATTCGTGGGGCGAAATTATCATTTTGCCCTCATGATGGTAAAAATATAAAAAATACCAATTAAATCCAGAAAAATCATAAGAAATTAATAAATTCATATAAAAGTAAAAATATGAATTTAAAATCCCCAAAAATTGATAGAAAAATATTTACAGATAAAATTACTATTTTGCCCCCCGAGATTATTAAAAATTTGAAATTTGTTCTAAAAAGTGCAAACATGCCCCCTAGTGTTTGAAAATAAATAGTGTATCAAAATTTGATGTCTACACTTCTCTCGAGTGGCTAGGCTTCGATCCACTATGCCAACATTAGAACTTCCTACTAAGTAATGTAGATGAGTTGGAGGTGGCTGTCCATACACCACCTGGAACGGGGTTGCTTGTATAGCTGAATGAAAGTTGGTATTGTACCAAAACTCAGTTAGAGGCAACCAAGAAGACCATTCCTTTGGGTAATGGCCCGTCATACACCTTAAGTAATTTTCCAAGCATCTATTCACTACTTCAGTCTGTCCATCTGTCTATGGGTGGTAAGCACTAGAAAATTTTAGTTGGACTTTCTGCAGTTTGAACAACTCCCTCCAGAACTGACTGAGAAAGACAGGACCGCTATCGCTAACAATTGTTTCAGGCATTCCATGTAACCCATACACCTGATCCATAAATGCTTGAGCCACTGTCAATGCAGTGTAGGGGTGTGCTAATCCCACAAAATGAGCATACTTGCTCAGTCTATCTACTATGACCAAGATCACCTCTCTTCCATGCGATTTTGGCAGCCCTTCTACAAAGTCCATCGAGATATCTGTCCATATTTTTGCAAGTATAGGCAGAGGTTGCAAGAGACCAGGATAAGCACTCAAGTCTAGTTTGTTCCTCTAGCAGTTGTCACAACTAGCCACAAAATCAGCAACTTCCTGATGCAAGTACTTACTAGTAAAAACTAGCTTTGATTTTTTTGTATGTGACCTGTACCCCCGAATGTCCCCTTACAGGACTAGTGTGCCAAACTTCAATATCTATCTTCTGAGGTCTGCATTTCCACCGACCACAATCTTCCCTTTTCTTCTGAGGATCTGGTTATTCCAAGTGTAGTTTTTGAACTTATCTTCTGTTCACTGTTAATAGCCTTGATAATTTTCTACAAGCCTTCATCCTCTTGCCAAGACTATGCGTATTTTGTCCATCAATTCAGTGGTCACAGTAAGAAAGGTTAAATGCCATGGGTTGTTCAGTGGGACATCTGGACCGTGCATCTGCTACAATGTTCTCACTTCCTTTCTTATATTGTACTTCATAATCGTATCCCATTAGTTTAGCCAGCCATTTTTGTTGTGCTAGTATTGCAATCTTCTGTTCCATTACGTATTTTAGGCTATGATGGTTAGTTTTCACTACAAAGTGATGGCCTAACAAGTATGCTTCCCATTTCTGTATGGCATTGATCACTGCCATCATCTCCTTCTCATACACTAATAAACCCTAATGCTTCTTTGACAATGCCTTACTGAGGTAGGATACTAGACTTCCCATTTTGCAGCAACACAGTCCCAATTTCTTGGTCAGAGGCAATTGTTTCAACTAGTGAACACCTTCAAAAAATCTGATAAGGCAAGGATTGGTGGGTGGGACATGGCTTCTTTCAGTTTGTTGAAAGCAGTAGTGGCTTCATCTGACCATTTGAAGGCATATTTTCTGAACAAGTCAGTAAGAGGTTTAGCCAACTTCCCATACTCCTTGATGAATCTCCTGTAGTAACCTAATGAGCCCTAAGAACCCTCTCAGCTCCTTTATGGTTCTTGGTATTGGCCATTGGTTTATTGCACTGATCTTCTGAGGGTCAGCTAAAACTCTTGCTTTTGAAATGAGATGGCCCAAGTAATCAATATTCTCTTGGGCAAATGAGCATTTAATTCTCTTAATCTTCAATCTATGTTTATCCAAAACCTCAAAAACTCTATCTAGTTGCTGCAGGTGTTCCTCCCAACTTTTGCTGTAAATCAAGATATCATCAAAAAAGACTAGCAAAAACTTCCTCAAGAATGGTCTGAAAATGTCGTTCATAAGGCTTTCGAATATTGAAGGTGCATTGGTCAGCCCAAAAGGCATGACCAGAAATTCAAAGTGGTCATCATGTGTATGAAATGCAATTTTCTCTACATCTGTAGGGTGCATTCGTATTTGATGGTAACCAGCCGTCAAATCTAGTTTGGTGAAAAATAGAGCCCCTACCAGTTCATCTAACAGTTCCTCTACCAAGGGTATAGGGAACTTATCCTTGATTGTTCCTTTATTAAGTTCCTTATAATCTATACACATGAGCCACGTCCCATCTTTTTTCTTTACCAAAACTACAGGTGAGGAGTATGGACTGGTGTTGTGTCTGATGACACCATGATCTAACATTTCTCTCACAATTTTCTCAATCTCATTTTTTTGAAAAACAGGATACCTAGAAGGTCCGACATTCACTGGTTATGTTCCTTCCTTCAAATGTATTTTGTGATCGTGTGTCCTTTGGGAGGGAAGTTAAGAGGGTTCTTTAAAGAGATGCTCATATTTTTGTAACAATACTTCTAACTCTGAGTGTTAAGAACTTACATGAGTTAATTTTTCTTGTACACAGCAATCCCTTGAAAGTTCTGTAGGTGTTATTGATATCAAGCATAACTGAGATGAAGCTGCAGAGTTCTCCAACAGTTTTTGCATCTGCTTCTTGTTGACCACTTCGAAGATATCTCTTGGACCCTCTGATCACCACTTTCTTGCCCTCTTGTGCAAATTCCATACTGGACTCTACGAAGTTCCACTTAACATCCCCCAATGTTGACAGTCATTGCATCCCTAAAACCAATTCACAGCCTCCAACAGGTAAGGACCAATACATCATCTTTAAACTGTTGTCCTTGTATGCTCCTATTGAAATTGATGGCATAGAGTGGTTGTTGTCAACACATTGCCATCTGCAACAACCACTCTCACTGGGGGCACTTGCGTTGTCCTTATACCAAATTTGTTGATGATATCAGGATGAATGAAATTGTATGAACTACCGCAGTCAATCAAAATACTGATTGGCTTTCTCCTCACTTGGCCATGGATCCTCATGGTCTTGAAATTTGGAACCATGATACTAGACATGGCACTCGCAGAAATTTGAGCCAAATCCCCTTGCACAGGCTCCTTTCTCATTTTCTGATTCTTCTTGATCTTCCACTTCTTCTTCTATTTCTTCGCCCACATACTCAACTTGTACAGCTGTCTTCTTCCACATCTATGACCGAGGGTTATACTTCTCATTGCACCAGAAACATAGACCCTTAGCCCTCTTCTCATCCATTTCTGATGTACTAATATTCTTATTTATCCTTCTGAAACCCTCAGAGTTCCCATATCCCTCTGGTTGTGGGTGTAGGCAGTAGGGGTGCCTTACCACTGTTCCCTTCATTGACCTTCAAAGAATTCTAGAGGTTGTTTGACTGTGTCAAGTTCATTCTTGGTATCCACCTATTCTGATGCTTCATTGTACTTAGAATCTTGGCTTCTTCCATTTTGGCCAATCCAAACGCATGCTGCAGGGATTGGGGCATGAACATCCAAACTCCTAATTGAATATCTTCTCTCAATCCTCTTAAGAAACAGCTTACAACGTAGGTTTCTGGTAGCTCTACTTTGTTTAGCAGTTCCTCAAAACTTTCTTGGTTCTCCATAATAGATTTAATCTGTTCAGGCTTTTGAGGTCCCCTATGGATCATCATACAGGCATTCTCCAAACTTTGGACCCCAATGCCTGTACATACTCCTCCCAAGAGGGGATTTCCCTCGTCAATCTATTCTTCATGTAAATCTGATGCCACTGCAACGCCTTCCCTTCCAAGTGCATCACAGCCACTAGCACTTTTGTCTCAGCTGGAGTTTCATCTATCTCAAAAAATTGGTCACATTTGTACAGCCACCCTCTGAAATCTTCACCCCCAAACCTTGGGAAATCCTAGCAGAGAAATCTGGTGGGTGCTTGATAACTTCCTCCGCCGTAGGATGCTTGGCCATGGCCAAAGTGTGCAGGAGAGCCTTGCTGTGCCTGTCGATTGCAGTAAGTGTCTCTCCAATACCAATGTTCTCAGAGCTGTCATTTCCTTCTCGAATCTTTCTTGTTGCTCCTTCAGAAGGTTCTTGACAGTTTCTTCGAACTTCTTGTGGTCCTTGAGATCTTGTGCACTTCCGCCATTACAGTAATCTTCAAGCAGCTTCACAGAACTGGCTCTAATACCACTGATATAGAAGACAGAAAAATCCCTTCCAAAACCCAAGAAAACTAATAAGGAATGGAACAGTAATCGTGGAATAATGAAAATTCAATCAAGAATTGTATTAACAATTGAAGAGATGGAAAGAGAAGATTACAATCAGAAATTTACACAACGAAACCCCTTTTTTCCCTTTTCCCTCCTTTTATGCAGTTAATTCAAAATCAGTTAGACAATAACTGTCTCTTCAACAACTAACTACCCTAACTGTTTCTCTACCCAATGATCTACTGCCATCTGTCTTTTACAGTTGGCCTCCAACTGAGCTGATCACTAACCCAAATGACTGCATTTTTTATTACTCCTTTCCTAAGCTTGACGACGTCGTTTTCTTCAATTTCCAATTCCCCTGTATCAGTATGTGAGGAAGATACAAGCTGGAGAAAAAGAGAGAAACAAAGGGAGAAAGAGGCATAAAGAGAAACGAGATGAAACGAGAGAGAATTGGAAATTTGAGGTAGGATTTTGATTTTTTTATGATATTTATATTTTAATATTTTTTCTTAGTTTAAGTTAATTGGTTAGGTTAATTAATTAATTCAGATTTACTCTAGTTTAGTTCTCTCTATATATTCTATTTTTTAGGATTACAATGTGGAAATTCGCATCCTAACCCCTTAATTATTTTAGATAATATTACTTTACCCCAATAACTTTTAATCTTTTACATTTTAGCCCTTTATAGTCCTATATTGGCCCCTCAGAATTGTGAGTACCTTTAATTAGGTCATGTAGCCTTGCAATTAGGCCCCTTTAAGTTGTTGGAATTTACATTTTGCTCCTTGTACTTGCTGGAATTTTTATTTTTGCCTCCCCTTGATTTGCTAAGAAATTTGCATCTACCCCAATTTGTTGAAATTTACTTTTGCATTTTCATATTTTATACTTTATTGCTTTAAATAGTGGAATTTTTTATTCTTTTGTTCATTTCCTTACTAGTAGTACCGGGTTTTCAAACGAGGTATTTGCACCACTTTTAATTTTTCTTTTCATGTGCTCATATGTGTTTTTATGTGTTTTTATATGCTTATTTTATTTCATTTATTTTTTGAGCATTTATTTATTTTATGTTATGTTATGTTTATTTGTCTGAATTCGTAATTTTTTTAATTATTCAAAAAAATATAATAGATTGCTAGATTTTACCATTTTTGCAAGATTTTGTATTTAGATAGCCAATATAATAAGTTAAATTACTTTTGTTTGTATTTTTTACAAATATTTGTATTTAGATAGGCAAGTGTAATAAATAGGTTATTTTATCATCCCCTTCAAAATGTAGTTAGATCCATCCAGTATGTGCTTTTTGCATGCTTATGTGCTTATTTGTTGATTTGATTTTATCACTTTTCTTTAGGATTTTACATCTAGACATTATGTTTACGTGCAAGACTGCCCCTATGTGATTTAAATGCTTATATGTTTATTTGTTTCTATTATGCTTTTATTCATGTTTAATTTGTGACACAACCACACTAGTCCAGTGCTAGTTGTGGCTTTATCATTTCTCTACTAGTCCAACGCTAGTGGAAATTCACAAAAAAATGGGCTAGTCCCACGCTAGACCTTTAGGTCATTTTAGTACTAATTTCACTTCTTGTGTGCATTTCATCTCATTTCACACACTTTTTTCTCTTTTTTAGGTTTCTTCGTTTTTGCATGATTTTTATATATTATTATTTATTATTATTATCTATGTTTTTAACATATGTCCTATGCATGGCATTTGGATTGCATTTCAAATAGTGTTTTAGGTCATTTGTATGCTCTGACTAGAGATAGTCTCTCTACTCATGTAGAAAATGGGAAAGTGTGGCCTTCCCTAAGCCTTGGCGTGCCGTTCTCTTTCTATAAGTAAGAACAGTCATTCATGAGTTTCTTAATCTCCCTTACCCGTTATATTGCATCCCCACTTTCTTCGATTACTTACTATTTATACTACTATTTTGCTTTCTTTTTGCATTCTATTTTGGCATTTATACTCGTAACTCCCTCGAGGCCTCACTTCGAGTTTTGCAATTAATGCGATAATCTCGATCAAGCCTTCGATGGGACATTTCAACCCTCTTGACTCCCTATTAGACTTAGGATTTTTATTCATTTAGACACATCTAAATGTAATAGAATTTAGAGTTATTTTAGAAAATTTTGATTATACCTCGCAACTAACCTCAGGCTAGGGAAAAAAGGTTCCTTAGGCGCAAGCCTTTTGTCTTCCCTTTCATCAAATGTGTCTTTTGAACTTTTTCTCTTATTCTCAAAGACCCATGGTCGTAAAAGTGTTTTCAAATATTTTTTCTAATTTTTTTTTAGTTATTATTAAAGATTTTTTTAGATGACTTGGTATACTCTAACTCAATACCAAGTGATGACTCCATTTTTAGTAAAACCCTTTTTAAACTATTTGACCAAAACTGTAGCATTTTTAGTCCCGGTCTTGTTTTGTTTTTCAAAGTACCATTTTTCCAAAAATACACTTTTTCACCAAAAAAATCCAGTTTTCTCACACACACAGTTTTCCAAAACCCAAAACTATTTTTCAAAAGGGTTCCATCCTTTTCAAGGCGCGACATATAGGTTGATGAATTAAAATGATTTATATTTGTGGTCCCTTTTGTTTCAAAGTAATTTCCCCGAAGGGTGAAATTCTTATGTCACATCTCAAAATTTTCTCAATAATCTAAAATAATTAACAATTGGTTTTTTCTTTTATTTTTAAAAATTTGTATTTGGCTGTACTTCCTAACCTTTTTCTTTTTTTTTTTTTTTTGTTCTTTCAATTGCAGTTAATGAGATTCATTCAAATCAGGAGGAGGAGAAGCATGTTGTAGGAATGAATTGACAATCCATAAGACAAAAATGGAGAGAGGAACCCATGGACTTAGCCAAACCACCCAGAGGCTACTTGAGTTAATTACGCCAATGCCCTCTTTTTTGTGTTTGCCGGTGCATTACGCCAAATCCAGCAATATAATATGCCAATAGGCTTTTTTTTTGGGGCATTACATCTAAATTGATTTGGTAATGAAGGTTGTAAGATAGTGTAACAGAGAAGGTATTAGATGATTTTAACCTTTGAAGACATTTAAATGGCTACTAAAATAGTTTTAGGATCCAAGTTCAGTACTTTTTAAAGAGGAAAATTATCATTTTCATCCCCAAAGTTTAATCTCCTGGCCAAACTGGTTCATAAGATTTCATCCAAAACCACTAAAATCCCTAAAATATTATTGGTTCCTAATGTTCCTGTGGAAATAATTTTTTTCCTAAATAATTCAATTTTGACCAAATTAGTTCTTAATGTTACATAAAATTTAAGAAATTTTGTGAAATAGTATACAAATTCATAAATACTATAAAAAATTGTAAAAAGTCGTGAAAATGTAAAACAAGACTCTATTTACGTGTTTTACTTAATTTTTTGTGTATACAATTTTAGAATATTAGATACAAATTCAACTTGCCAATAAAGCAACACATGCAGAGTTTGTGATTTATTGCATAAGTGAATTGAAAAAAATATATCAATTATCTTCATTTGATCAAATTGAATACATTACATTTGTATTACATTTTTATAACCTTTCACAAACTTTTTGATTTTTTTAAATTTTTATGATTTTATAATTTTATAATTTTATGAATTTTCATTACACATTTCTATAAATTCTTTTAAATTTTACATAAAAATTTTAACGATTAGTTGTTGACACTAAAATTTCGATAGACCTATGAGCCCAAGCTAAAGTTTGAACCATGGAGCCTAGACGAAATTTTGAATGACTCCAACATGAGATTACAAAGAATAAAGTCCAAAAGCCCAAATATTTCAGAACACAAGTACAAATTGGATTTAATAGTCTCAAATCCTAACCATACGATAAAGAATGTTCAAAAGACGAAGAAGTTATGGATGATAAAATTTTAAAAACTCGAATAAATTTTTAGAAGCAAATTAATTTTGTAATATCAATAACAAAGGTTGAAAAACTTATAACTCAGAGCGTAAAAATCCCAAGACCTAATACCAAGTCGAATACATAATGTTTTAAGGATAAGACATGAGATTTCAAATACAAGGATGAACTTTCGAAAATTTTAAAACAAGGACGAGACCCAAGGGATCAAAACCTAAGATTTCAAAAATCCAAGAAGACAATTCCAAGAGATAAGGCAAGTGAAAGAAAGCATATGTGACAAATTCAATACTTTAATAAAGTTATAGTAACATAGGATAGTCATAAAAAAACATGATCACTCCATCATCGTTATCCCAACATCTCAAATTGACTTAACATCGATAATCAAGTCCCAAAATTAAAAAAAAAATAGAAAAAGAGATCAAGAGTCAAATACAACAAAGAAAATAAGGACAAAGAAATGGAGATAACACAAGCAGAAGGCATGATGAGAGCTAAATAATTGAAATTTCATAAGAAGTCTCGACATTCAAATGCTTGAAAAACATTTGTAGCTTTTTGAAATGACAAGGTAAAGGGTTTGATACCTTTTGATGTAATAAAGTTCAAAAAACATGACAAAGTTCATAAAATAGATCATACAATTATGAAAAGCAAATTTTTTAAATTTATCTTTTGCTCTTTAATTTTGTTTGTTTTGTATTGTTATGTTCCATTAATAGGAGCTTACTTTTTAACGAGGTATAGTATGGGTGGCAATCGGGATGAGGTTTCAGGATTGGCGGGTCGGATTGAGCCATAGGTATAACACCCAACTTGTCAACCCGAACTCGACTTGACTCGGGTTGGCTAGTCGACCTGCTACTCGAAAAAAAAAAAGAAGGAAGGAGAAGAAGAAGAAAAGAGGAAAGAGAAAAAAAGGAAAAGAGACTAACACACACAATGATCAAATATATTTTTTTCACACACTAATATTAAAATCACACACTAACATACACTTGATTTCTTTCACAATTTACTCTTCATAAACCTAGGTAGAATTCATAATTTCTCTTACTATTTACTTGATTAATTATCCAAGGTGAAATTTGTGTTTAAATGTAGATAGATGAAACAAAGTTACAAAATGTTAGGTTTTCTTTTTTCCGAGTTCGGAATCGACCCTCTAGTCAGTCGGGTATGACCTGATTTTGACTCGACCTGTCAAGCTTCAACCCAAACTCGCTATTTTCGAGTTAGGTTCGTGTCGTGTTTTCTGGTTGTGTTGAAAATTGCCACCCCAGAGGGTATAGTTAAAGATAGGATACACTTAATGATTTACTCTTTAGTAAATCTTAGATATAAATTGTCATGCCTCAAATTCGTCCTACTTGGAACATAATACACCATGAGACTCGAAAAAGCAAACTTTTTAAACCTCACAAGGCATCTTGCTTTCGCTATGCTACACATTTGAAAATTTGCAAAATTTTAAATTTTCACAAAAATTTAAACCTCTAAAAGTTGTATTGTTACATGATAAATTCCAAAAAAATTCAAACAAAATCCAAAATAAAACTATTGTATATTGTATTTTAACAAACCAGTCTACTCTGTGGCATTGTACCACTTATCACAAGAGTTACCAACTATTCTAAATTTTCAAACTAAAATTTTCTTACTTGAACCCCTTCTTATTGGTTCCCATCTCCATCACTTCCATGTACACTAGCTCATACTCATTAGGGCTATTTGTAAACAGGTTGAAAATATGAGTTGAGAATGGATATGCTTAGCAAGAAGTTCCATCTATCCTTGCCGGATCACATATGTCATAAAAAATATTTGAACTTTCACAAAAACACTAATTTATGGAATTTTTAAAACATTCACACTGGGCAGATATGAACCATTTGTAGTCATACTTTCTTTAACTCATATTCGAAACACAATAACTACAATTCATACATAGACTTAGTTATTTATCAAATAGAGGATCATGCATTCATTGGTCTCTATGTACACAGCCTAATGTTTAATTACCACTAGGGAAAAGTTTAATGGATATGTCCTGATGTTTAAACCCCCACTAGACAAAGGTCTAACGGGTATGGCCTAGTGATTAACCCCCTACTAGACAAGCACTCAATGGATATGGATGTCGTCTTGCCGAGTTTAGTCATGATCATACTTGAGTGGCTTGGGTTATATGACATAGCATAAGTATACATAATATTTGTACTTTCAAAATGCTTGAACATATAACATGTAATCCAAAATGTCATATATAAAAAAGGTACATTTACTTCATGTAAATTTGCATTCGTTTGTAAAAACAAAAGAACAAGAAAATTACTCACCTCAAACTTCACAAATAGTCTTTTTTTGAGTTGTTTAATCTTTAACCTAGAAGTTATACATTAAACACACTTACATCACCTGTAAATTCCACTAATACAAACAACCTATCTTGTATCCTAATGACCATGTCCTTCGTTTTTAATGAACTTATAGCTTTAAAATGCCTTTTCTAGAATGGCACTATTTCAAAAATTACACTTATCTCATCATAAAAATTTCAGATAACAAAACCAAAGATATCTTAGAAAGGCCTAAATCTACTTTGCACCCTAAACTTTAATTTTGGACATATTGCACCCTAAATTGTCCAAAATATTCCATTTAAGTCCAATTGTTAACAGGCGTCAACCAAACTAACAGAAGTTGAGCGCGTACGTGCAACGATTGGACTTAAGTGGAATGTTTTGAACAGTTTAGGGTGCAATCTATCCAAAATTAACGCTATCAATAGTTGGATGCAAAAGAACGTTGCAAACACGTGCCTAAGTTCCCTTAGTTTGGTTGACGACGTTAACAATGAGACTTAAATAGAATGTTTTGGACAATTCAAGGTGCAATCTGTCCAAAATTAAAGTTTAGGGTGCAAAGTGAGAATTCGGTATAAATTAGGGGGTGCAAAGTAGGATTTTGGCCTAGATTCAGAACCCAAAACTATCATGAAGACAACATTTCAAAGATCAGTAAGCTTCACTCTTGAAATTTGACTTGAACGTCAAACAATCTATCTCAGCCTGCTTTATATCAAATTTTGAAAAAATGTATTTATTTCCAAAAAAAATTCAAATGCCTTTTTTACTACATAAACAACTTGGTTATTAATCCCAACGGAGCAAATTTCATTCAGAACAAAAGTGTCTATCAAGACTAATAATTTTCTAAACATCAATATCAAATCAGTCTATATAGGCAAATTTCCATATTTGCAAAACAAATAAACTTTTAAAGAAACAACTGCTAAATACATAGAAAAATCTTCAAAATATCTAGAATTACACTAGATTCATAGTATTTTAAAGCCATGATTTTATTTGAGAAAATTACTTTAAAATTTGTGGGTTTTGCTTCTAACTAATTAAATCTATCTAGATTTTTGATAGACTAGAAAACAAACTTTCTTAAATAAAAAAAAGTTTATAACGTCTATAAAACTTAAAAGTCTTCTTTATCTGATCCAAAAAAAACCTGTAAACTTTATTATAAAAGTTTTTGATAGTCAAATTAAACAAATTCGTTTTTTGACCAAAAGTTTGCTTTAACATGTTATTCTATTAAATTGAACTAGTTGTAAACAAAAATTCATAACTTGAGTTGCACGATGAATTATTTTCTCCTAAAATTTACACATATTATTCGACATGTAGAACTACCAAATTACAAATTTTCATACAAAACAAATAAGTATAGATATAGATATGAATTTTTGAAATACTAGCCTAGCGAACCAAGCAATCCTAATAGTTCCTTGAACTTTCTATCATACAAATTAATCGTGTTTCATACTTTTAAAACTTTTAAATACACAACTCAATTTACTAGATATAGTCACAGTATTACAAAGTCAAAACTTCAATTTACAACCTCAATTATAAAATTCTTAATTTACCAAGAAAAGTCTAGAAGAATATACCTCAACCCACGGTTTTCTCTTCAAAGTTGCTTGATCACCTTGGTGTTACACAACTCTTTCCCTCAAACTCAGGCGTACCCTTCACCCTACACTCTCTCACTTTATTTTTGAAGTTCATTAGAGAATTCTAATTGTAGGTTTTAACTCTAAGGTAGTTAATCAACAGGATAACTCTTAGACTATCCCTATGAGGAATATGTTCCTTATTTCCTCCTTCTCAATAGATATTATAATGATAAATGTACATTACAAAGCTTATTTGTAGGCACAAAAGTTATGTAGAATATTCTATTTTAAGACCTCTTTATATATAAAAAATATACATATTATAAATAAATAAGTAAATAAATTAAATAAAACAAAAATTCCACAATCATTGTAAGAAAAATATGGGGTATTATATAGACCTACAAAATAAAAAAACAACATTAACATTAATACGCTAATAATCATTTGGTGATACAATTTTCTTGAAACCTCTCATAAATTCCAATAACTAGGAATCCTTCCAAAAGTATACAATTTTGTAGCAGCATCAATTTAGCCAAAATTGAATACGTTAGGGACTATAATTGTTTTATCAAAATATTATAGGCATACCAAACATTGAATAATTTAGAGACCATATTGGTTTCAATTGCAACTTCAGAGAATATTTGGTTATGAGGTTCAACTTTCTAATAAAAATAATAACTCTAGTTAGTTACTCTTATCTTTCTATCTGTTAAATAGGAGTCTTTTTGGTGTGATATTGTCACAGTCTCTCCTTGTTTGATGGTCGCTATTTCACCCCAAAAGAACAAGTACTCACTCAAAATTAAAAAATAAATACTACCACTAACCTTTATAAGAACTGCACATGAATCTAATAATTAAGTATAATTATTTTTTGAGTTAAAAAAAGAAGCTATAGAAAAAATACATATAAAATCTATAAATTTCTATAATGCAAAACTAATTTCTTTTAATTAATTTTTGCATAAAAAAGTGAAAAAAAAATGCTAATTGCACAAGCAATGAGCATGCCATTAGTACCACTTGATCCTTTTTATTTTTATGATAAAATATTTTTAACTTTTGAAATGCATACTATCAATAAAACCACCCATAAACATGATAACTGACAAAATAATTACTCTTTTTATACAAAAAATATATATAATGAAAAATCACAATTTTGGTTAATAAGGTGGAGTTAATTTTCATTGATTTAGTTCATTTTTTTTTAAAATTACATATAGATCACGTGTGATTGGGGCAGTAGTTTTAAGAATACACTCATCCATACAATTACTTCACCCCCAAATTTATGAGGCATTTGGTTTGCACCCTGGAATAGGATTCAGAGTTGGAATCATTGATCATGAGTTTGAAATGAAGCCATTCATTTTAATAGATTTTTTTTGGTTTAGTTTGAAATTTATGAGGCATTTGTCTTGTGAGTTGTTGAAATTGATCATCCTTATTCGGTGGTGTTGCAGCTGATTTCATCTTTTTTTATGGATTTTCTGTTGCAAGTGATGCTGTCTTTTGCTTTTTAATGAGTTTCTTAAACTTGTCGAAGTTTCTTGTGTTATTGAATTTGTTTCATCATCATCATTATCATCATTATTAGTTAAGTCTACTTGAGCAGCCTCCTCTTCAACCTCTTTCTCAATATTTTTGACAGCATTTGCAAAACCTCCAGTAACAACTCCAGTAGCTCTATCTCTTCCACACACTATTTCCAGGCCATCCAAATATGAAAATTTTACATCTTTACAAGCCTTTTGCTTCTCTATGCATATAAAAAAGTAACAATCAAATAACATTTAAGTTTTCACAATCCATAATGATTACTAATCACCAGTACCAAAATCAATAGTTAAAAGCTTTTTTAACCTTGCATCAATCTTCATACCACTGTCTTTCACATGAAATCTTTTTGTTAGCATCATTCCAGTGGCATCTATTTTCTTTACACATGTCAGTTATTGCATGATATTTGGATTTTAACCATTTTATCTTTGATTCCAAATATTGAGAAACTTGCTTTTCAAAAGTACGAAGCTTGCAAACAATTATTTTATGTAATTCATTCATGCAATTGTTTTTGAATCCATTATCCGTCTTCCATAAGGGATCACAAGCTAAATCTAATAATGTTTCAATCAACAACTTTACCTTTGTATCATTTAAGAAACATTTATTTCTACCTTTTCCGTGTATGCTTTTGTCATTCTTTATCGTGTCATTAAAATTTCATTGTAGGTAGTAATAAGAATAATTCAACATATGCCAACATGTGAACTTTAATAAACCCCAATTCCAAATTCAACAAATGGTCGAAACAGAAATTCAATCAATAAAACAAGTAACTCAAATTAACAGTACAAGGAAAATAAGAAATCATAACATCATACACTCAACAACAAATATTAGCCTGAACAAGATTGCATAATTGGCTACATGAAAGAGAAACACTTAAAATCAATTAGTAGATAGAGCTCTCCAATTATTAAACATTTCTTTAGCTAAATTGTTTCTAAATTAGCCCATTCATCACTTGGTGTAATAGTTTTATACACTCCATCTCTTCTTCTTCTGCATCACTTCCTTTGTCTTCACAGTTGTTGGGTATTTTTACATATATATGATTGTCTTTTATCATTTTGAGAATATAACATGGATGATTAATACAATTTTGTGTGGGTTTTTTTCTCTTTTCTCTCTTTGTGAGACTCATAATTCTTCAGGTGATTCGTGAAATTTCTTGTTTATCTCTAGTTCTAATTAACACGTGGAGTTAGGGTTTGAAATTTATTTCAATCTAGTTTCAATTCTTGGGTAGAATTGAAGTTAGGTTGTTCCACTTGATACATAAGAACGGTCCTCGGAAGAAATGTCCTGTGGATTGCGATCGTTGTGAAGGTTCCCGTTAGGTGATTAACGTGGGGTCTTGGGGCGGTTCACATCAATAACATAAAAATTAATGAAAAATGTTTTAGAAAATTACTGTAGTAGGATACTGGATATTCCAATGATACATTTAATTTGTGGTACTCTGAGACCATTAGACCCAGAAATAGCATTACTAAGCACACGTCCATCATGTGCAGAACCTTCCCAACTAGGCAAAACATATATAAATTGCATGTTTGGAGAACAAACTCCCAATACTTTGTTACAATACTTGTTTTTCTTGTTCGGTATTTAGGCTTTTGGTCACTAAGTGGTGTCACTTTAATCAAAGTCTCGTTTAAAGCACCAAGACAATTCTAATTAGGGCTGTTAAAGAAAATCAAAAAATCGATAAAACCTGTAGACACCAAATTTTGACACACATTTTATAAAAGCATGCGTATTACTTTATTTAGGGGTTATTGTGATTTTCAGGGGCCAATTATAATTTTTGTGTATATTACGTCTAATTTGTCACATCAGGGGCAAAATGGTAATTTTACCATGTAAATATTAGTTTATTTTATTTTATTTCTTAAATACATTAATTTTACTATTTTTATCATTATTTATGATTTTAATGATTTTTAGGAGCCATTCATCATTTATTTAAAATTTTAGTATTTTTTTTATTTAATGGCACGTTTCCCAATGCAGTCTCTTTTATGAGAATTTTTAAGTAAAAAATTTCATATATGTATTTTGTATGTTCATAAATTTTCTGTAAAAATCTCATAATTTTTAGAGGTCATTTAGTACTTATTTAATTTTTATCCTTTTAAAGGCACGTTTCCCAAGAATGCGTTAATTTTTAAATTTTTGAGTGAAAATTATACTATATGTGCTTTATGTGATAATATATGTTGTGTAAGATTTTTATGATGTCATTTATTAATTTTCATAAATTTTATAATTTTGCCATATTTAGGTCATGTTTTCCAATGCATTTTTTTTATTTATTTATTTCATTTTTTTCTTCTTCTTATAATATTGTATTTCAGTTTTTTTTAATATATAATGTACAAAAAAAAAAAAAGGTTCAAATAGTTTTATTTCTATTTTATTTTCATTCTTCATTTTTCTTTGTTTTCTTCTTTTTCTAAAAAAAAAAAAAAAAAAAAGAAGAATTGAACAGCAGCAGCAACGCTGCTGCTGTTGCATCTGCAAATGGCTATTTAGCAGCCCAAACACTATCATTTTGATAGCCAACCTACATCACCAACTTCACCTAATTTCAGCAGATTGTCAAAGATTTTACTCAATTTTGTTTTTCACCATTTTCACACTCCACCCTCTGCATCTCAATCACCATTCTCTCCTCTTCACTCACTGCACACACTTCCCTCTTCCTCTTCACAGATACACAGACACCAAGCACACACCTCTCCCTTCTTCCCTCTCTCGGTCTCCCTCACTCTCACTGGCACACACTTCCCCTGCACTCTCAATTCCCCACCTGCAGACAATTTGCAGACACAACCTCACTCTCACTTGCACACCATAAACACACACATTACACACTCACACACCCCTGCACAATTGCAGCACTAAAACACACACCTGCATACACCAGTCCAAACATTGCACTCAAGCTTCACCCGACCAAAACACACACTTTGCACTTCACTCTCACTCACACACAGACCTCCCTCTCATCCCCTTCCCCTCCAAACACACAGCTCACACCAGGCACACACTCATTCACGCACAACACACACACCTGGATATTCCTCTACCTCTCTGCCCTCACCATTTTCTTTCACAGACTTCACAAAACACACACTCCTCTTCCTCTTCACAGACACACACCAGTCCACACCTGCACTCTCCATCTCCCAGCTCCAAAACATACATTCAAGAACACACGAGACACACAGAACACACATTCAAACCCACACCTGCACTCTCACTCACATTCACTCTCAGATACAAAAACTCACTCACAACACACACTCGGCCTCCCCTTCCCTCCACCAGACACACACACAGGCACACCACCAGACATACACACTGGCACGCACACAACTCACACACAATTCTCTTCCCTCTCGTTTTTTTTCCTTTGCACAAGCAAGCACCACAAACACAGGCCTGCAAACACACACATCACACACAATCAGTTCACTCACGCACCATAACACACCTCGCACACACTCACAGAAACAAAAACATCAAACTCACACAACACACGCATCACACCACAGGCACAAACACACCTGCACATTTACACACTCCATCACACCACATCACACACACACACCAATTCACCAGTAGCACAAACACACTAGCCACCCACACCCGCAAACCATCCACAGAAACACACACAAAAACCTGCAAAATACAAAAAAAAAAAAAAGGGGGGGGGGCACAACAACAACAACGGCAACAACAGTCAACACCAGGGACGCCACCGGAAACCACCATCCTCACCATTTCTCTCCCCCGAAATCAGGTAAAGCTCTTGACTATTCCTTTAATTTGGTCCTATAAATTGTCTAATGTGTGAAAATTTTGGGTGCCCTCGGTAGATATAGGATGATTTGAACATAGAAGGGTGGGAATTTGGATTGTTTAATAGTGTTAAAAAAAAAAAGGGGAAATCGAAAACAGAGAAAGAAATAAAAAAAAAAAAAGGGGACCGAGAGAAGAGAGCTCCGGCGAGGGAAGAGAGAGAGAGAGAGAGAGAGAGGACCGGAAGAGAGAATCGGAGAAGGAAGGAGACGGACCAGGGGGAGAGAAGAACACAATCGGGAAAGAAAGAAGAGAGAAAAGAAGAAGAAAGAAAGAAAAAGAAAAGAGGAAAAGAAAAATCAGGAAGAGAGAAAAGAAAAAAAAAATTTTCGTTAAGCAAAACTACGTCGTTTCGGCATGAAACGACGTAGTTTTGACTAGTTGCTTTTATTTATTTATTTTTTATTATTATTTTAGCAGATCATGTATTTGCGTTTTGCCCCCTTAAGTTTTAATTATTTGATTATTCCTGTTAATACTTTTAGTTTATTTCAATTAAGTCCTTATTTATTTAAGTTAACCCCCTAGAATTTGTAGTTCCTTTCAGTTATGTCCAGAATCATTGCAATTTAGTTTTAAACTTGCTGGAAATTATATTTTTTCCCTTTAGCTTGTCAGAAATTGCGATTTTAGCCCCTAGATGTTGCTGAAAATTATAAATTTGGCCCCTCTTGTTGCTGAAACTTGTATTTTTGCCCCCAAACCTTGCTGGAATTTCATTTTTGCCATTATATTTTTGCTGGAATTACTTTGTTGCCCTCCAATATTGCTGGAATTTATAGTTTTGCTCCCTCAAGTAGCTAGAACTTGAATTTTAGCCTTGAATGTTGCTGGAATTGTATTCTTTACTCTCCAAGTTTGCTGGAATTATATTTTTAGCTTTAAGTATTGCTGGAATTTTTGTTTTTGGGTATTATAGTTGCTGAAAATTATGTTTTAGCTTTAAATTCGTTGTAAACTATGCCATTACCGTAAGTAGGGTTTAAAATTATAATTTTACCTTTTTATTTGTTGCAAATTACATTTTTCACTTTAGAATATTGCTTAAATTTTTACTTTTAATCCAAATCTTATAATATTTTATTTTTGCCAAAAAGGTATTAATTAAAATTAGTTAAGTCCTCAAAGCTTTAAATTATTTCTTTTTACATTTTCTTTATTTATTTTATCAACTTATAATTAATATTCTAAAATTGGGTCTTGTTAGTCTAATTAATGTTCAAATTAGTTTCTCTATTTTCCTTTTAGTTATTTTAATAATTCTTATTTGAGGTGTTAAAATTTCAATGTATGTATTATTATGTTTTATCTTCTATTATTATTATTATTATTATTATTATTATTATTATTATTATTATTATTTATTTTATTTTTATTTTATTTTATTTATTTTTGTTGTTTTGCTTTATTTATCTATTTGCTTATTTATTTTTTGACTTAAACAATTTTCATTTTTCTTCCTAAATAATTAATTATTATTATCATTATTTTCTTTCTCTTATTTTGCTCATTATTGCTATGATTGTTTGAATTACCATAGCATGTTCATAGTAACTGGTATGAAATTATTTAGTTAGTAGTTTATTTATTAAATAGTGGTATTTTTAACATGTTTGTTCATTTAGTAGCAATTTGTACTGAGTTCACGAACGGGAGGTACCTCGATTACCCTTTTTATTTCTCTTTATGTGCTCCTACGTGCTCCTATGTGTTTTCTATATGTTTTTTTTTAATTTATATATCTCTTTGTGCTTATATTTTCTATACATGTGTGAGCATTTATTTATTTCATATTATTTACTTGAATTAATATTAATTATTCAAAGAAATGTAATAGATAGGTAATATTCTATTCAGTAAATTCTTTGTATTTAGATAGTTAATGTAATAGATAGTTTATGTTTCATCTATTTAATTAAAACCTATGTATTTTAGATAGAAAGTGTAATAGATAGGTTAGATAGGATATCTTTTATTCTTTTTTTCTATTTTTAGATTGTAATTAGGTTATTCTCCGGTGTAATAGTTAGGGCTCTGTGTGCTATGTGTGTTATGTGCTTGTGTGTTTTATTCGCTTTTCCTAGGAACTTGCATCTAGAATACCATGCTTATGTGCTATGTGCTCCTACTTGCTATTACTTGCTTTTATGTGATTTATTGCTTTAATACATGCTTTATTTATTTACTTGCTTTAATTATATATGTGTATCGTCGCCACACTAGTCCAAAGCTAGTTGTGGTTAATTTCGTTTTCTTCGCTAGTCCAATGCTAGCGGAGAATTTTTAGAAAATAGGCTAGTCCAATGCTAGGCCTTTAGGTCATTTTAGTATTAGGATCATTTCTCGCGTGTTCATTTCATGCTATTTCACACACATTTTTGTTTTAAGCCTTTTTCCATTTTGAATGATTTTTATATATATACTCTATCATTTATTATCTATTTTTAAAACACATGTTTGGTGCATGACATTTAGACTCCACCACACATAGAATTTTAGGTCATTTGCGTGATTTGACTAGAAATAGTCATCTACTCGCGTGGGAAGCGATGGCGTACATGTCGTTCCCCCCTCCGTGAGTAGAAACATCTAGTCACGGGTCCATTAGTCCCCCGTACCCGTTATGTTGCATTCCTACTCTCTTTGATCATTTACTACCTATATTACTATTTTCCTTTTCTTTTGCATTTCATTTTGCATCTATACTCGTGACTCCATCGAGGTCTAGACTCGAGTTTCGCAATCAATGCGATAACTCCGACCAAACCTCAGTGGAACATTTCGTCCCTTATCGACATCATTTTTAGGATTAGATTTGCATTCATATAGTTGCATCCAAATGTGATAAAATCTTAGGGTTATATTAGGAAAATTTAGACTAAACCTCGCAACTAGTTTCGGCTAGGTTGAAAGGGTGCCTTAGGCACGAGCCTTTGCCTTCCCTTTCTTCAACTGTGACTCCCGAACCTTTTTCTCTTGTTTTCAAAGACCTGGAGTCGTCTAAAAGGGTTTTTCTTGTTTTTCCTATATTTTGCCAAAATCATTTCTTTAAATGAATCATTCTTAATTTTCTTACCTTTTATAAAATATTTTCGGGTGACTTGGTACACCAAAACTCAATACCAAGTGGCGACTCCTTTTTCACTAAAAAACCCTTTTTAGACTCTATTTTCGGGCCCAAAAATCGTCGCATTTCAAAAGTCCCATTTTAGGCCCTTTTTCTTTTATTTTTAAAGTAAAGCATTTGTTTTGTCACATTTTTATCGAATCATCTTTTACAAAGCATTTTCAAAAAATTAGTTTTTACAAAAATTTACACGCTTTTTTTAATAACCACAACATTACATTTAATACTTCCTTTTCCCTTTTCCCGACATCTTCTTTACACTTTCTATTTATTTTCGAAAAATGGGGCGCGACAAAACCGACACGTCCCAAACCTTAAAAGAAGGGTAATCAAGTCGGTTATTGATGGTGGGTTGGGTACTGGGTCAGTTTGATAATACACCGAGTCAGGTTTACGGTTCACATTTTTTTCAACCGACGGGTAACCTGACCCAGTCCACTTAAAGGGTTATATTGTAATTTTGCCCTTTAGGGCAACTCCTTCACTCTATGTTGCATATAGTTATTTTGCCATTTCTCTACTTCGCCTATCTTCGCTGCTACTTGCCTCTCTCTCCCCCCCTCTCTCTGCCGACATGCATCTGGTCTCTTTACTACTTTCTCTCTCTCCCTCTCCTCTCTAGTGCTGTTCTCTCCCTCTCCATCTCTGGTGCCGCAGAATGGATTTTTAGATCAAGCATGCTATAGTGGTGAAATTGCATTCTCAGATTTGTCGTTATTATATATTGCAGATCTGAAATGCAAAAGTTGTATTTATGTTAACCATACTCAATATTATGCTTTGGTATGGTGAAGACTTGTTAGGCTTCAAAGATTGATGGAGTCGACTGGGGTTTCATATTAAATTGAATGTTATTCAATGATTAAAAAAAAAAAGGCTTTGTCTATGGTGTTTATTCTATCTTGCACCCATTCATGATTATCTTTGGTTGACAGCTTTGAATTTTTCCTTGGCTATGTCTCATGCTGATCTGTTTAGCAAAGGGTGTAAGAAAAAGGAATCTTTACACTAATTCCTTGCTAGTTCCCCCAGTTTTGACTGGCCGTGGAGTCAATTGCCCCTTTTTGGATTTAGCCACCTTTTCTTCTTCTTTTTTTTTTTTTTTGGGTTTTCTAGCTTAAATGGCAGATGTCATTTATTCAATTTCACTATCTGTTAATTGCTTTAGCGGTAAAAATTTAAGTTTTATTTGAGAATGATCGAGTCTTGTTATTTAGCTTTTTTTATTTGTTAATTATAAAAAATACATGATGGTTCGGGCAGGGTACTAGAATTATCCGAACCAATTTTTCGGGTATCCGAATGACCAGTATTTGCTATGGACTGGTTCACGATTCGGTATTTTACTGAACTAGTATAATCGGTTCAGGTAGTAAGTTTTGTTCATGGACTGGGTACCGGTCCATGAACTACTCCTAATTCTACTATCAAATCAAACATATCAAATCAGTAACAATACCTTTTACAAGTCAAAGAGAAATCTAATTAGATTAAAATATTTATTTCAATTTACAATTTACAATACTTTAAAATGTTTCCGTCCGTCGCCTATGCATTCATCAGTGATAGGCTAAGGATTCTCATGCAACAACTCATGTAATTTCAATATTACTAGAAGACAAATATTAAATTGATGACTCAAAGACAAAGATTGACAACTCACTGTTTCTCCATTTTGCAAAAATATTAGGCCAATTGTTCTTTTTTTTTTTATTGCGAGCCAAAGTATATACAAACATGGCAACAATTTCTTCTAAACCCATATATCTTGTGAGTATCAAACTCCTAATTCTTTAACCATGTCACATAATATACCAAATATACATCTATCTATGCAAATTATACTCACGCATGAGTGTCACATTCTATAGAATTCCAAATAACCACCGCATTTGCTCATTTTTTCCTCTTTAGATATTATTGAACATCTCATTTTGTATAGATACACCAAAGTTACATAGTACCTCTTCACAAAAACCGCAGTGAAAGCCATAAGCATTGCAGACATAATTCAAAAATTGTACATTCACTTCCATCGTCTATTTGTAATAGAAATAGTGCCATTTATCTATAATAGATGTTATATGAATAAGTAAGACTTAAATAAGACAATGTATTGGGCCTACGTTAGGATAATTGTTAGTGTATGCCCTAAAACTAAGTTGGTTTTTAGGATTTTTATTACGCTTATTTCGTGTTATACTTATATATGTGGCATTTTCTTTGTCATTTAATACTTTTTATTAATATTACTTGTTTATTTGATAAAGTCCATAGAATATTAACTGTGTATAAGAGATTGTAAGAGTTACAATGATGAGACTCTTATTACACATTAAGTTATATTCTTAAATATCCCTAGTCGTAGTATTAATGAGATTGGACATCATTAATATGGGAAGACTAGCACATACTTTGCCTCTACTTATGGTAAGTAGTAGTTGATCTCGTCAACTATGGCGTGTGACACCTAAGCTGGTATGTGGATGCTTGTTAGAGAACAAGTTCATTGGATTGATCCGCCAAGAGTTACTATTCATAGTGCTAATGAATTATACTCTTAATGGCAATGGTGTAAGTGATCCTTAGACTTGAGATTACCATAGTATCTTGAGTGTGGATTGTTATGCTTTGACTCTATTGCTCGGTGCTCGTAAAAGAGTAGCCCATACGGTAGAGATTGGGCATAGTATGAAGCATGGAAGGATAGTGAGTAATCGATATAGGATTCACCACTCCTTATTATAGGAGAGTATATCCCGGATTGGCCACTTGTTGAAATATGACTTAAAGAATCTTTTGCGCAAAAGTGAAAGTATGACTTGAAAGAGTTTCAAGGTTATACTTTTATGAAAGTTATATTTCGGGAACAAGAAATCATTAATTAGTCATTTAAAGAGTGCGCACTACACTCTTAGACTAATTGGGATATAGTGTGGTGAAAGATATTAATTACACGGTAACATTGTCATTGATAGGTGTAGTCTACTATATGACTTTCCTATTCACTTGGGTGGTCATGATGCATTGCTAGACGCCACTCATGATCTATAAGTGCAAATTAATTAATTAGTGAATTAATGATAAATTAAAGTGTTAATTTATCTGGCTCTTAATTAATTAATTAATGAGTTATAATTTGTACTTATTGCCAACGTGAATGGAACCTAATGGGTCACACACAATAAGAACATGGTCTTTGGGTTAAATTGTTATTAAGATAAGTATATGATACTTATGGGGTTAATTTATGTGATAAATTAACTTAAAGGACTTAATTATAAGTATTCTAAGTCTTGATGGAAATTAGTTTCCTAAAAGGAATTAAGAAACTATTTGGTTTCCTTTTGGAATTGGTTTCCTAAAGGAATAGGATTAGCTTAAGGTAAGCTTCCTAAACCTTCTTGGTTTCCAATTGCTCTTGTTTCCTTAAAGACTAGGATACTACATCTATAAATAAGTCCTATGCCTTGACTCTTGGAAGATTGATGAAACACAAGATAAAATTTAGAGAGAGAAAAATTGAGAGAGGCGTGTTTTCTCCTAAGAAAAACGCCACACCCTCTTCTCCCTAAGGGTTAGGTTTTTGTCTTCCTCCTCTTCTTGTTCTTGTGTTCTTCATGATATTCAAGGGAGCTAGCACTCAAAAAGCAAGGCAAGCAAGCCCAAAGGTTCCTAAAGATCATGTTCGTGTGGATACCGTTGGAGGCTCGACACTTGGAGGGCTTTTCATGATAGATCAACACCTTCATCAAATAGGATCTTGCCCTTTGAAGCATAGAAACCTTCTATGCTTGAGGTATTTGTGCTAAACACCCTTTAATCGTATAGATTATATCAAAGAGATCCATGGCTAAGGTAATAAATTTTTAAATTTTCCGCTGCGTTACTCCCCTTATTACCTTACAATAATTTGGATAAACTAAGATCCAAACAATAAGTAAACATAAAACCGATTCAATTACCCAATAGAAAAGAGAGTAAAGTCCCCAAAAAACTAAAGATTGTTTGCTTATTTTTTTTTTTTTTTGTTGAAAATTTGGCACAAGGCCTATTGGGAGAAAAGGGGGAAGGGAACCTAAACCAATTCACAAGAGATTGTTTGCTTATTTTCACTGCTTTCTTCCCTATGATGGCATAATCTATTTCATTATACCATAATTTTATGCAGTACTAGATTCAAATAACCCTCTTTATGAAATAATGCAAGCCTTAGGTATTCATATACAAGACTCAAAAGCTCCCATAAGAAATGCTAATACACATTCTAGGCCCTCGGACACAAAAATTCCACTTATGATATACAATCATGCAACAGGCAGTAAATGAAATCATGAAATACTTCTTACATATAGTTCCCGAGTTACAGTCATACACTACCAAGCCATATAAAACAAACAAGTTCAGAAACCATATTTTTATATGATCAAGTAGGGTAGCTGTTAGGACAAATGATTTGCTACTTTTTTCATCCGAATTGAGGACCTAGAATCTATTCTTTCTGCCTTCGTTCGGATGAATTAACTAGTAGTACATTCAACTAAATGAAGCTACGAAATTTTAGCTTCATTGCTACCCTTTTCAGCTCCAAAATTGCTCTCACTTTTAGCCAACAAAAGCAGTATTAAGAGCAGCAACTTTGTAGCCTAACTTGAGCCCAAAAACCTTACAAATAGCCTCTATCAGCATATATCTAAACATGAAGAACTTATGCCGAGATAAGCTTCAAGCACCACAATTAAAACAACACACATATATGAATTCATAAAAAATGAGATTTGAAATCAAGACAACTACCAAAATCCAAGAAAAAACAACCGTTTTACACTTAAAATAGCAGCTCCTAAACCACAATAATTCCAATAATAATTAGGAATTCATTATTTGCATAGACTAAACCATTCTCATATTTTGCCCTAAAAATGATTTTCTTTTCATATTTTTTTCCAAAAAAATACAAACATCTTGTAACCGAGTTCATATTTTGCCCTAAAAACTATGAATTTATCAATCTTTATCAATAATTAAATGAGAGAAGCAGCTAGGCCCAGTTCCCTCTACCCAATCCCATAGTTGAATTGTTGCAATCATTTCCCTACTACAACAATACCACTAAGCTCCAAGGAAAAAAAAAAAAAAACTAGATGAAAAGTGAAAAACAAAAACAGAGGGGGGAGAGGGGAGGGAGAAAGAAAGACAAAAAGAAAGGAGAATAGAGGCGACTTTCACTGGTGAGGCGAGAAACAAAGTCAAAATTTTGGAGGTTGTCAGAAGTAGAGTTTTGGACGGCATGAGAAGGGGGAAATGGGGGAGGGAAAAGTATACAATACACCACATGCATTGTCACGTGGTATACTAGAACTAATAATTTATCGTCGTGTGACAATGGTGGATCATACTTTGTATTATTTGACTATGTGTGATTGGTTTAGTATACCACGTGGCACACCACGTGGCACGCGTGGTGCACGCAATACTCACTCATGGGGGAGGGAGTGAAGATTTGGGCTTTGGAGAAAACCATTCAAGTAGCATGGGTAGTGAGGAAATCTAAATTTTTTGGTTTTCATCTCCAAATTTCAATTCTGATTCCCCTAACCCAAATGCCCTATGGGTTTATTCTCATTCCTAATTTTGATTCCTATTATTCAAATGTCTATACCTAGTTTGGAATTGAAAGAAAGGAAATAAAGAGAAAAGAAAGGAATAGAAATGATACTTAATCAATTCTTTTATTTGTTTGTGAGTGAGAAAAAAATTAAAAAGATACTTAATTAATTTTCTTTGTATAAAAAAAAAAACTTTTTTTTTTTTCTCCCAAAACTTTCCTCCATTGGGAAGAAATTCCGTTACCTTCCCTTCTTTCTTTTCTTTTTACTCTCCTTCTCCTCTCTTCTATTTTTATTCCAACTCAGCTCTCAAACCAGGCACTAGTTAACCAATGACATTTCCCATCCTTGGTTAGGTCGAGTTTAACTACGTTTAAGGAAACCAAATCTGCTTCTGATCGTTTCAATCATTTTTGAACTTTGGCTCTAAAAACCCAAAACGAAGAAACCATCGACTCTTACGATGGCGACTGAGGGTTTCGAAGTGGAAGAATGGGACGCAGATTTCCTGGACCAGCTCGTGCAAGCCGAAGAGCTAGCATTATCAACATCCGCCACCCAACAACAGCAACAACAGCTCCTCCACCACCCCCTCCCCCATCCGCCGCAATCTCCCCCTCATCTAGCGCGGCCATACGGGGACATTAGCTATTCGCCTCCTCGAGAATTGTCCCAGAGACTCCGTGACCTTCCGGCTGTAGTTAGCCACGGCCACTCCGCTCTCGCTTCCACCTCTTTTTCCGTTTCCGTTTCCCATGGGCCCGACGGCGCCAAAGAACGAGAAATTGATAGCTTAAAGGTTAGGGGTTTTTGTGATACTAAAAATTTTCCGTTTAATTTTGCTTCTCTCTGTCTGTTTTACAAGTTGATTATTTTAGTGATAGTGTTATATTTGAATGGAAATGCCAAAGAAATGTCTGGATAGGGAAAACGGAGTTTCGAAGGAATTCTAAGAAATAGGCATCTTGTTTTCCATATTGGGAGTAGTGTTGCATTCGCATTGTAAATTAATTTGTGATTGCATATAGATGTTCGTTTACACTAATAGCTGACCTATATAGTGTCAGCTATCACAATATAAACTAGTTTGTAACTACAATCTTGTATAACAAGATTTTGAAGATTTTGTAGAGAGTTCTTGCAAAACTTTAGGGTGGGGAATGTGTTACCTGTTCACGTCATTGTTATGTCTGTTAATCACATTGTAAAATAGCATTATAATCTCGCTATGTATACAAAGATTTATATGGAGTGTTTGTAAGGGTCAAAATAAGTTGGAAGGGTGATCGGTTTGACTACTTGTAAAGGGTAGGAGCAATGATTTATGTAAGCTGTTATAGATTTTTTTAACCAGTGACCTAATTGACTTATCATGATAAATTAGATGAAGAGGAAAAGTTGAATGGAGATTTGGAAGGGAACTCTTTTTCTACTTTTCTCTCATACTATACTCGATATTGAAATTCAAAAGTTCCTCCTTTTCTTAGCAAAATAGTTTTCCTCCTTTACTTGTGACTGTGATTTATTTTCTTCCTTAATTTTCTTGAAAGTCATGATCTTATCAAAATTTTACTTTTATTGCTTAAAAACTGAAGTTCCAAATAAAGTCTTACTGTTAAAAAAAATTGTCATTGTTGATAGATGAGAATTTGGTATAGTGTGATTAATGACTGCATACGTCCATGCCGTCTGACATGAAGTAATGATGTGATTAATGATTACATACTTCCATACTGTCTGACATGAAGTAGTGAGATAAGGCATACATATGTTGATACATATGTAACACTTTCAATGATTATGTAAATTTTCAGAGTATATATGCGGATATCTGAACACATATGTACTCTGTTCATGCATATTAGGTGTACAAGTTTTTTAACAATATCGAATGTGTGTCATAAACATCTTGTATTTTTGAAGTGAAGAAGCTTTATAAACTTGTCGTTCTGACAATTGGTTGCAATTAATGAAAATTTTTAATTTCTCAAATATAGTGATAAATAAAGAAGGAAGGCTTGTTTATTTATTCTGTTCCTTAAAGAAGGGGATAATCAGCTTATTGGAAAGAAAAATGGGGGTAAAACAATTTTCCCAAAAACTACGTGCAACCATCATGACTTGTTGAAAAATATAGTTTGTGATGTAAATGAGTTGATCAACAGACAGAAATTATTGGTACTTTGTTTGTCCTGTAGAGATGGAGGCTTATGTCTTTTGTGCCTATGTATATATACCCACATGCAGATATCAATTTGCACAAGCATTTCTTGATTCACATGTATTTTTTATGCATTTTGTCTTTTACAAATGGAAACTTGTAGCATATGACTTTTTGCCTGATATTGGTTTATGTTGGGAACTTATGGTTACAGAGAGAGCTTGGTCGTGTTTCAAAGCAGCTTACAGTTCTGGTATGTAATTTTTTTGTGTTTCAATGGACGAGAGTAATCATCACAATGATACTTCGTGTATAATGTTCTCAGAAGAAATTTTACAATCAGCTCTCTTTTGATGAGGTGTAGGATCAATTGAAATGATCTTAATTTCTTTTGGGTTGTGCTTTTAGTGTAAAAAGGATTTTAGAATGGTTAGAAATGTTGATGATTTTTCTTTTTGGTCAAAATAAATTGAGTTATTATAAGGAAATGTCAATAAACAGATACATTTTCCATCAGGTGGGTTGTAATATGAAAGAGAAGTGATTACAGTTCCTACCAAAGTAAAATTCAGCTTTTCAAACTAAGCAAAACCTGGAGGCAAACAACTTGTAGATTACAAGTATTTTCTTTTGCTTTTGCCATAGACAGTTTGTCTCTTGTTCTGATTGGTTACTGTATGGTGTAGCAGTTTAAGATAATTTTTTTTTTCCTTTTTTGGGAGCACTTGGTCATGGCTTATGCTTAAACCTTTTGTGTTTGTCTGTTGATTACGGTGGTAATCCTCTGCAAAGCATCAATACATGTTTGAAGTTGAATTATATAAATCAAATGCAATAAAACTAGAAGTATGACCGTAGTTCTTATTTCAATGCCAATGTCTGGGAACTAAGAAAGTGCTAAAGTATGATTCATAAGTGTGTTAAATAGTCTTGAAAATCATATCTGGTGAGTGCTTTCATAGGTAATGAATCATTATGCAACTCTAGGAGGAGGAGTGCATTGAACTCAAACAGGAAAGAGACAAGAAAGAAGAACAACTGAAAGTCATATCTTCAAGGATTGAAGCGAAAGAAGCAGAGGATTGCCATTCGAATAGTGTTTCCTTGTAAGTATGTGTTCTTTGATATCACTTATGGCATTATTGGCTTTAAACGAAATAGTGTAGTAGCATTATGTTATTTCTTCTATAAGCTGCTGGATATTTGGTACCTCATTTGTAAATGTTATTCTTATTATCTGCCATCCCTTTGTATACTGAATAGAAAGCTATATTTTTGTTATTGTGTGGAACTTCTTTATAGATGATTGAGAAGAACACTGTAATGAGAGTTTGAAACAATGATGGCCTTGATGCATGATTAAATGCTGTCCTCAATGTCATATTTTTGCCTAGCGTATAAGATAGATAGAAAATGAGGAAATTACGTTCCAGAACATAACAAAGTTCTGGAACTCAGAAAAGAAGCATGAGATAGATCATGTAGACTTGTTCCACTTTCTTTAACAATTTTGGGTGAAGAATGCTGTTTATAGACATTTTCGTCCTCTCATTTAAAGTCATGTGTTCTTTTTAATGCTTGAATCAGTGTGTATCTCCAGGGTAGGATGTATGTTTTAACTTAGTGTGCCCTTTGATGAAAAACGCATCTTGAATATTTGACACCATTTAAAAAAAGTTGCATGTTTTGCTGTAACAGTCTAAAAATTGTTGCAAGTCAAAAGACACAAACCGCTTCAACTGAAATGATGCAAGTATATATTTATTTACTTTTTGACTGAATATTACATACTAACATTCAATCATAAATAGTGGTGAACCAAATCATATCTGATTTGTCTGTTATTATTAAGGATTCCCATTGACGATGGATCAAGGTGGTGCAACCTTTGTACAATCACATCAACTAAAATACAGAGATTAAGCTTGTGAATATGGAGGTAGACAATGAGTTGGAAGACTATGATGAGCCGCTAAAAAGGGCATTCCAAGTTACAGTCTCAAAGGTTGCACTGTCTTCTCCTTTTCCTTTGCACCTTTTGTTGTCTCGTTTCCACCTTAACACCAAAAAGTCATGGACCAGCGGCATCCACTAATTGGATTTCTTTCATCCTCTTGATATGTTGCTTTTCATGTATCTATTACTGGAAGAACATATATTTTGATTGTCTACGTCCTGTTGAAAATGCATTAACATTGGGCAAATCATTTCATCCTAAATCATATGACTGCGAAACTTACTAAAATCTTTTCAAATTTGTGAACCAAAATGTAATCTAAAGATAACCAGTGTCCTTTAAATCTCTAAAATCTCAAAGAAAGAAAGCTTTTAAGTACAATCCTTCCTTTTTGGACACGTTTTCCTGCTTTGCTTGTTTATCATGGGCGTGCTAGGACTTACAATTTTGGTGGCAATAAGTTTCTTTAAAAGGGGTGACTTATTACTCTGAATTTACGTGTGTATAATGATGCTTTGTGGCTTGGCTTTCAAGCTGTGTTTGATTTTACTGTTTAATCACTATTGCTTAGTATTTGAGTAGTGTAATATTGATAATCCCATCTACATTGTGTTCTACATATTATAATCTTTTGTGAATGACACTACTACTAATGGTAGGCACTATGCTGTTGGAAGGCATGATGATCATGGGGCTCTGCCGGAATGCCATAAGAACAATTCGTCAAATGAATCGTTTGCCTTCAGCGTAAACCGATGTAAGTGTATTCATTTAGAGGTGCAATAAACTATTTTTGTCCTGTATGGCTTTGTTGATACTTATGCAGGGCTCATCTATGCTTTTGTTGTATGTTGGCTTATATCAGCTAGTAGAACAGTTGGAGTTCAGACAGACAAAGCTGATGCATCTGACGATTCAATTATTAAAAATGACTTATTTGTTGCCGATAAGGATCGTCAGAAGTTGCTAGATGTATGGGATTTATTAGATGCCCAGAAATTGGGAAAAGATTTAGTTTTAAAGTTATTTGGGACTTGTGAAATGGATTTTCAAGTCCTTTTTGCGTACTTGGACCCAAGTTTACCTTCTAGTACAAAGTTGGAGACCACAATACACAAATCTGTTGTGCCTTTGAGGGATCACTGGCAATTTACTCATTCTGCTGATGCTGCAAAAGTCTCTAATCTTTACCTCACGTTGACCAAGGTAAATAGTCATGTTCCAATGTATATGCCTCTCGAAGTTGCCATGGTTCTGAAGTATCATTGTAGCATCTGTGAATTGCAAACTCGTTTGCAAACTTATTCAAGTCATACTCTGAAAGCTGCACTTTTTAGAACATTAATCATAACTTGATTAATGTCTTGGTCAAGGAATTTTCTCTTATAAAGTCTGCTCAGATTTATCTTTATTATTTCAAAGTTGTTTTATTTATTTATTTATTTTTGATTAATTTTGAGATTTTGATCCATTCATTGTTAATTTTTTTAACCTTTCCAGCTACAATGAAGGATTAATACCTCTTTAATGGCAAGATACTTCCTTAATATGTGCTATTTACTAATGTTTGGAAAAACTAACAAAGATTGGAAATTTTTTGAGCTTTCTAATTGAAATTTTATTGTCCCTTCTACATCCTAAACTCATTTCAGGTTGTTCCCTATGAAGCTGTTTTTTTGTAATGATTATCCATGTTTGCTTAGAGATGCTTAGTTCCAGTAGTGCTTCCTGTTTTACTTTATTAATGTTGATTTGCATTACAGTCGGTGGTGAAGAGTTAAATCATGTTTTGATGCACTTGTTTATGATGTTCATGTATTGAATTTCTTTGTTGTTGGCTATTACAATTTCCTGGAAAGCGATAATGAGACCAACTTGCAGAACTTAGTACAAAAAGGATTGAGATTTGTAATAGATATATGGATTATCTAATGTCCTGTTAGTATTTTGTGTTGTCCCCTGCTTAAAAATTAAATATGCGATTGGAACTTGTCTATTCAGGATTCATGTTTATCTTTTAGTCTTTTTTGTTTTGTAAAAGAAAAGCTACTCTTGTTTCTCTTTTGTTACCTTTTTTTCATAAATAGAAGGTCAAGCAATGCAAAAAATTCTTAATAATAGTTCTTCAACTAGTGATGGAAGTGCAAGGCATCATGCTAATATGGTATAACATCCTATACTGGTTTAGGAATTGAAAGTTTGAACTTTTATCTGGTTAATAACAATGGGATAGTATTTGTAGTTTCATTCCAGTCTTCTACATTGACATGTAATGATTGCAATCTAGGAAAACTTCGAATGAGGTTTCTCTAGAGTGCAAGGGAGTAATTTATCTTGTTGCAAGTCTTTTGGTTTCTTTAGACAATTCTAGTGTAACAAGCTAGTTGCTGCAGCCCTCTTAACCCACACAAGGGAAAAAAGTAAAGGTTTGAAGATCTAGAATAGGATACAGACGGTAAAAGAAAATGCTTGTTTCTAAAGGATATGTCGTTTTTAACAAATAAATGGAGTATGTTATGCTTCTTGTTATGTTGCAGCACGTGGTAAAGTCAAAATAGTTAACAATTTAGGGCGTCTTTGTTTGATTTTTTTCCCCCTGATATGTACCTTTATTTATTTATTTATTTTTTTGTAATACAATACAAGGAGAAAAAAGTTTCTTGAATAAAATGCTGATTTTACCGAAAGAACTTCTGGAGAATTATTGTGAAAGTTAGCAATATAAACATTTTAACAACAGGCTTGTATGAACTTTTTTTCCCTGATCATCTTTTAGCTTAGAGACTTTTCTTCTAGATGAACTTTTACTCATGAAAGCTACACAAGTACAGTGAACTTTCCATTGTACAAATGTTGAGTATACAGACTTTCATGGTTTTTTTTATTTTTTTATTTCCCTTATCTTTAATCTTTCTTGTGTGATTGCAGATTAGCAATGAAATGGCAAAATTAGAAGACTTGCTGGAAGCTTTGATTGATTGCTGCAGCCTGCAAAATGTAAGCTCCTTGAAAGAGGTTTTGTTATGTGAAATCTTCATTCAACCCCAAAATGCCCGGATCCTGGGTGATGATACAGGATCTGTGTCTGATCTGGTCAAACTAAGCTGGGGCTTGTGGACTTAACTAATTTGTGATAGCTACTTTACACCCTAAGCTTTCTTCTCATACATTTTAGGATTAACGAGCTCTAGTTAAGGAACTATAATGGATAAAGTAGGGCATATTACCTCCAAGGCATATTGCTTGTGGTTTATGAAATACCTAATTCGGCTGCAGTAAGTGTGCATATATAAAGTTTCTTCTGCCACATGTTTAAAAATATAGGTAAAGATAATAGTTTCTGCTATCCAAGTACCAAATTTAAACTTTTGGATGTGTTCCAGTGTCTTGTATTCTTGAAATTGGCACACCCAAATCCATGTACCATGGGCAAGAGCATGCACTTCTATGGTAATTTATTTTGTATCATGTTCCTTTTTAATTAATAAAGTTTTTGACGAACATGTTACTGACACGTTCTGGGGGGAACATAGCTTCTGTACGGTGATTATACCTGTGGCAGAGTTGCAAGCTTAGTCAGATACAATAAATTAAACTGTAGAAGTTTTGAATAGGCTGGGTCATGGATGATCATTTGGATTGAAGATTGTGCAGAAATTTATAGTTCGTTACTTATATTAAGGTGACAAGTGTAGTATAGGGTAAGATTGCCATCAATGCATGTCTTCCTACTTATCAGGTAGTGACTAAAATCCCAAATTTGCCATGTATTTATCATTGGAAAGTTGCAGCTGCCATTGTATCCAGACTATGGTTGATTGTGTGCTATAAACAGTTGATACATATGTTGCAGATAAGAATATGGACATTTAAAAAAATTCCCAAAATGGCAGGTTTATGGACATCCACATTTTCTGTATCAATTCTTGAATCTCCTGTAATAGCATTATTATTGTGTTCTCTTTGATTTTTATTATCAAGTGTATTTTCATAGTTCTGAAAATGCTGAGACAGGTGAGATTCTCATCATGTTAGCAACCAGGGTAATTTCTATAATTAGGCTTTCTATTTGGGAGTCTTCAACTTGAACTTGGTGTCCTCTTTTCCTTGGCCTTTAGCATAAATTTTAAGTTTGCTTAAGTCAAGAATTCTTAGCCTGGAAGTTTTCTTTACTCTTTATACGAGGTGTAATGGTTTTATTGAAGAATTTGGGATGCTATGATTTAAGTGTGTGGTGTTTTGTTGGGCTTGGTTTGACTATTTAAAGAAAACATACCTCAGGAGGTTATTCCTTAGGAAATCTTTCTACCATTTGTTACTTCTCCCTCTTCTTATTTTTTTCCCCCTTATCACTGTGATTGGTGGGTCCTGTTCACATACACAAAATAGCACCTGCAATCCTTGATCTTCCACTCCTGGTGAAGGACTATGTTCCCTGAACTCTTCATGCATCACAGTTAATATGTGGCACTTTAGAGTCTTCAAATATCTGATGGTGTAGGTGTTGAATTATTAAGGTTTAATCATTAGGATCTTGTCATTAGGAGCTTTGCAGTTGTTGCATGTGCTGTTGTGGCTCAAAATTCTATTGGTTTTTTGATGAGATGAGTTGCTTAAGAAGAGGTTTTGTGGCTTTTATGAAAGAAATGGAATCCGATTAACGTGGATATTTGAATTAAGAGTTTTATATCTTTTCTTCTTAAAATTTTCTTTTACGCCTATTTGATTGAGCCATCTCATGCACTCATGATGCTTATATATACACAAGCATCGATATTCAGCCTGTCGCCACTACCAAAACCTTTTCATATCCTTTCTTCTATAGATGCATATTTTGGTTTTCATAAGTTGAGGAGGGGGGTTGCAAAAGAATCTATCCATGGAGGTGTACAAGTTCATAAAGTGCTACGCCACTGAATGTGTTTTATAAAACTGGTGAAGGCACCTCAGACTGTAGAAGACTTTTTTGATGCATCAAAATGTGACCTCCCATGGTAAGAAGATATGAAAGTAGCGATTTCAGTTTGGAATAGTTTATTGAGAATTTACTTCCTTTTCTTTTTTGTGGTGGGATCTTCTACAGATTGCAGTTGAGCAGTAACTGCTTCTGGCTTCTTCCATTTGTTAGGAGAATTTAGTAGGAGAATTATATATTTTAAATCAGAAAAAATAGTGGTCTTTCACTTTAATTTCTTTTTTGAAGATAAAGAAATATGAATTAATTTAGAAAGCAAGCAGAAGTACAATAGATGGATAAGAAATCTCTTTAAATTATGAAAATAAATGTACAAGTGGATGCCTTGTTGTTTTGAATATTTGGCATTGAATTTCTGTATTACATCACATTCATTATGAACTTGTGAAGATTATGACATGGGAACAATGAAATAAGAAGTAGATTACCCCATTTTGCTTATCTTGCTTCATTTCGTTATGTTATTATTCTTTGCTTGTATATGCTTTTATCTTCGTTTTCTTGTTTGAATCCTAGTTTTAGAAAATAAATAACACTTGGGAAATGGGACTTGTGTTGGGATGTTAGTTGCACGTCCAAGCTGGTGCCATATGGCTTTCTTAGTTAACCGCACAGTTGCTGCACTATTTCTTCTTGATTTTTGTTTTGTTGAACATTCTTGAATGTGATTATCCATGCTTGGACCTGCATTTTCTTGTTCTGACTGGGCAGCTGAATGTATATTTCATATACCAATTTTGAGCATTCGATGTTTATAAACTTTGCTTTCTTCTCAGTTGCTTTGAAGGTATATTTTTATTCTGGTTGCAGGGTGTTATTGTTTATAGATCTCTTCGTGTCTTGAATGTTGCTTTGAAGCATGCTTCCATTCTGCAGAAGAATTTTGGTAGAAGGTATATTTTCCTTCCTCTCTGCCTGTGTGTGCCACCTCCATCTGGGTTTATATGTGAGAAGGGGAAAAAAAAGTCTTGCAATTCCATTAGATAGAATGATTTTCCTTGCTTCAGTTACTTAGATTTTGGATGATTCTTCTTTCAATGATACTCCTCATATAAGGATATCTGAAAAGCCATCCTTTTAACCAAACTGAAATAGGCCAAGAAACAAGCATTTGTATCACTAGAATTATCCTTGTGATGCAGGACTGACAATGCATCAAAAAATTGAAGAAAAGAAACTCAAGTTACACAATTTTTTTAGTGCATTGAACTTGGGGTGTTCATGGACTGGCTACCTGGTCCATGAGCAATATTTGCTACCCGAACCAGTTTCCCCAATTTGGTAAAATATCAAATTGTATTCTAGGCCATATACAACAGGTACCCAGACATCCGGTTACTCATATAACCGGTTCGGATAGCCCGCGTACTTGACCTGGACCAGATATTGGAAACCCAGAGAAGATAGAAGAGATCGGCTGCAGCACCAACAACTCAACCGCCACCAACCACCAGTTCCTACAGCACCAACAACTCCATCGCCACCAACAACCACTTCCTACGCCGATTCAGTTGAATCCTCCCCCATTCCCAAAACATCGACACTTATTATTGATATTATCATTTGAGTAGAACCTCCAAAGAGAAGTATACCATCATAATCAAAACTAGTCTTCTGAGTCTTAGTGCAAACTAATTTCCAAAAAAATGTACCCCTCCAAATATGTCAACAATTGTTTTGCTTTGTTGATGGTTACTGACAACTTGACAATCAATTTATTGAAGAAATATTGCCAAAAATATCATCCACACTACAATAAAATACTCTTTCTACACCTTGGACCCATGCTAAAATTTGTTGGAAGAGATCGACGCCTCTAGAGAAGAGATCATTAAGGGCTAGATGCTGGTGAAGTGCTGGTTGTGGAAGAAGATTATGATGATGGTGTTGCAGGTGGCGGTTACTGACGAAGGTGTGGTGAAGATGTTGATGATGGTGGAGTTCTGAGGAGGAACAGAGAAGAGAGAGAAGAGAGTAGAAAGAAGAGACGCGCCAGTAATAGTGATAGAGTAGAGAGAGAGGAGAGAGAGAATGAAGGCTGGCACCATGTCTGTTATATAAGGGCTGCCCTAATGGGCAAAAAGACCAAATTACCCCTTAGCAGGATTGGGTTGGGTACTTGCCGGTTCAAGAAAATGTGAACTGTTACTCGACCCAACATATTTAGAAACCGAATCAGTACTAGACCCGTACCAGTAACCGATTCGGTTACCCTCTTTTTACATTTTGGGACGGATCTTTTTCCCAGTTTTTTGGTTTTTCATTTTTTTTGTGAACAGCCCTGCATAGAACAGACTTAGGAATTTAGGTTGTGATTCATTTTCTGATTTCAGTTTTTTCATTTCATTAGTTAAGTGCTACCATTGTATTAAATGAAGTTGCCTAGTTGCTAGAGTATTGCACTATAAATTCATGTATTGGTTTCTTGAGAAATTATGCCATGAATGAAGACAGTTTCAGAATGAAATCCTGTACCTAAAGGTGTGAAGCCTAATTTATCTTTTTCCTTTCTTCTTCTTAAATCTATTTCACCACTTCCTCTTCTTATTTCTACACCACTTCTATTTCTTGAATCTAGTTTCTGCAAACACATTTCAGCAAGCCAAATGTAATCAAAGTTCATTGTTAAAATAAATGTAAGCTCTCTACTGGTAGGGTTGTGGATGCCTACACCATATCAGATTACAGAATCAAATGAGTCTTAATGCAGAAGCATCATAAATCCTTATTGTTGTTTGATTATCAATTTCGTAGTATATTGTTTCATGTTCTGAATTTTTGTTTTGGGGTGAAATACTGCAGTAATTCTGTAGGATTTTTGTTTTTCTAGTTGGGTATGGTAGCAACTAATTTATTAAGTGTATCTTGGTCATTTTTGCTGTCTAGGGCAACATTGGAGCTTTGCAGCTCTATAAATAGTCTTCTACAGTCACATCATGAGCTTCCTCACATTTTTTATGCCTTAAATATCAATTTAGCTCTTCTTCTACCAGATGATTGTAGACTGTCTTCTTTAATCTTTATGTTTAATCTTGTTTATCTGCACTGAGTCTTGTTGCATATTCAACCTTGCATGTTAATTTGTTAAGCTTGACAAAAAGTGCAAAACATGATGCATGATGAAGTAGCTCTACATCTAACAATAAAATGAAATGTCGGTTTAGTGGTGGTGATTTGTGGGAAATAACTTGAGACTACTTAACAACATGAGTTTTAGTTGTTAAAAGTTTTAATTTGTTAGTGAAATGTTTGGTTTTGGCGAGGTCGTTTGGCCTCCCTTGCTGTGCTACTCCAGTCTTGTTATGTAGTTAAACTGAGGAACAGTAGCCAAATATGGGAAAAACATGTCCTGGAGTAAGTTTGGTTTAATAATCAATATTTTGCACAGCCAATAATTGACGGATTCTTAGTTTACAGAATTAAAAAAAAAAAAAGATGCATATTATATGGTTAATGTAGTTAAGCTGACAAGTACAATAGGCCCTAATAACTGGTACTTCAGATTTCTATTAGCTGCTAATCAGAAAGTTCATGTAAACTACTTTGTTCCATATCGTGTACTAAAAACATTGGAAAATGACTTGGTAACTGTTGAATGAAAACCACTATGAATGTCCATGTATTGTGGCACATTTGCTGCTTTTGCAAGTGTCAAAAAACAAAATCCCACATTGGGATCCCAAAAAATTCTAAACCAGTGTTAAAGTTCATGGGTTCCAGTCATTGCCTTTTTTTTTTTTTTTTTTTTGGTGTTGGAGGGGGGGGGGGGTGTTTGGAAGACCAGGTACTTTAACATGGTATCAAAGCCAAGTTTTGGGATTTATTACTAACCTAATCCTATTCCACAGTTCCCCATGCTACTTAGCACCTCCTTATCCTGTTTTAGTTCGTGGGCTCCAGTGGAAGCCTGGGTTCTTTAACAGCAAGAACAGAAAAAATGAATACATTTTTGTAAAATTGAGAACATACTTCTAGCAAATAGTCAATCAGGTACCTAATACAGGAGTTAATTTAATAATTTTTTGTGTAGAGATCGTTATCTGAAAGATAAAAAGAAGCTTTTGTTTTGCATATGTTCATGTTTGTGTTTGTGTACTCGTGTATGCATATTAAAGGCATTCTGTTGAAGGCGTCAAACAAATCTTTTGCTTACCATCCCCAGCTATTATTTAGTCATATGCAATTATTTGATGGATACTAATGCTTGATTGAACTAATAGTATTTTAACTAGCTTTGCGCTTGAGGTAATTTATATCTAAAATTTGAAAACTTAGCTGTAGAGTGATCCTATTTCTATTCCGAGCTATCTTGTTATTTGGGAATTATATTCAAATATTTTATGAATTCTCTTCTGTTCCTTTTTTTTCCCCGTCTTTTGGACCAATCTCTAAAAGTATCAGTTCATTTCTCCTTGTTATTTGCATCTTGCCTAACCCTCTCCTGCTCATGTAAAGTGAAATGGATGAAGAGAAGAAGGGGAAAAAAAGATGCATAAATCCTGGTCCTAGCCTGTCGCCGGGGGGGGGGGGAGAACTCTGGTTCTGAGCCAATCTCCTTATGTTTCTAATGATTAATTTCCCAATATACTGTATCAGGGACAATGTCATGGTTGCAGGTGCTTTCTCTGACCCCATCCTGAAAGATATATGTGAACAGCAGTCATTTGACCATAGATGTCTGCCTTATCCTCATACCAAAAACATATTGGACAAATGGGATTCTCAACTCGGAGAAAAATGGTTTAATGCCAAAAGGGATTCATGTATTCCTAGCCAAGCAAAATTTGATTGTTTTTCATTGTTTGAGCTCATGAGCCAAATTGCCATGACAAATCATGAAGAACATGTAAGAGTTGAAGTGGTTTCTGTCATGAATACGATTCTCATGAGCTGTAATGCGTACTCAGAGAGGGAGAAGTAAGTTTAGGGTGGTGTTTCACATCCATCTGAAGCAAATTTTCTGTTTTCTTAAAGTTTTCATATATATTTTACTTCTTGTAGGTTTGGATCAGACCTGGTATTTCATAGCATATCACAGTTATTAAAGAAGGAAGCAGGTTTTTGTGTGCGAAAGCAAGCTGTGAATCTTCTTTACCTGCTACTTAACTGTGAGCACCTCTTAATTTTTGTGGAAATCTGGGTTTTCAGTCAGATTGTAGTTCAAGAAAGATTTTGCCAATTCGACTTGCCTTTACTTATATACATTTTAGTTAAACTTTTAATCAGGATGTCCATAAATTTGTGCTGCTGGGAGCATCTTCTCTTTAATATTCATGCAAGTATTCTGTTTATCAAAATACTCATTTGAAGTTAGGAAAGAGTTGTTGGTGCCGTCAGTCAAACAGAAAGCTTCCTTTTTCTTGGGTTAAAAGCAATTATTCTTCAAGGTTTAGTCAGATTATAGATTGCCAATCATCATTGGTTGTCAAATGAAGAAAGCTTCTTTACATCTATGCACTGGGAAATCTCCCGTAGGTACCTTTTTCTAAAAAAAAAACCAGAAATGCTCAAGGGTCATAGATAAAGCGTATTTCTAATTCTTTGACTTTCCAATCTCTGTATAAGCCTGACACAATTTTCAACCTGTTTCTATAATATGAAAATCGTTTTGTTGCTGCGAATATAGATGTACAGTTTTAGATTAGATTTCGATGTATATTTCATTATTCTTTTATTGTCTGTGGATATGGATATGTGAATCTAAGATTGTGAGGTTGTTTATTTTGGATAATGCACTATATGTTATACTTTGTCAAACAATCTTCTTAAATGGTAAGGCATTCCGTGGACACAAGGGAAACCTATTCGATTCTTTAAACGTGTTAAACATTTTCTTTATCACATGATGCAATTTTACTTCTATAATCAACTTTGCTTATACCGTTCTATGTGTCACAATGAAATAAACATGTTTCTTGTAGCTAATAGTTATTCTGGCTGTCTTCACCAAAGGTCCAAAAATAACGGCTGCATTTTGTTTTGGTTGTGCGGAGGATGGTGAGGCTCCATTAAATACGGAGGTTGATGCAAAAATTAATCCTTCTTTTCGTGAATTTAGTGCAATTATGGATGGTTTGGTAGACTGTGTTGCTTGCACTGGAAATATCAGAAAGGTAATAATGCTATCAACAAGGTTTAGTTGCATCTCTTTTTTGAATTTCATTTGTCTGTTTCCTAGGGTATCTACTTAAATTCTTGAGCAAGGCCTTGGAAATAGTTTTTGGTTTCATGTCAGAGACTTCAAACAAGGTTACAAGAGCAAGCATATCCATGCAATTGTTGAATTTTCTGTATTCAGAGAAAATCTACTGTATACCTTCTATAAGTTAATTAGCCTTTCTACAAAACACATCTATTTCAAGAAAACTTGATGGATTTTAGATATAGACCCAACAAAAGATCATTTCATGGGTGCAGTGAAAAGTGTTATTTAGGGAGAACTCTTATGTTTAGGTTTGAGAAATTAATGCAGGCAGGATTGTAATGAAAGTCAAAAAGTTTGAGCAGTTGACATGGTTTTTACTTGAAAGGCATAGGAAATACTTGAAGAGGGGTTGATATCCTAGCAAAAGCCCTCGAGTTTAAAGATGTGGTCCGTGACGATACAACAATGTCATTCAGATACCGAACTCCAAATAAATATACAGAATTCTAACCCTTATCTTGATTTTTGTGTACACTGCAGAAACAAGTGGTATTAAGGGTTTTTTGATGTGTGCTTTTGACCTTTGAGTGCATGCTCATGATAGTGGACAGAAATATCGTTGATGTCTCCATATTTAATTTCTGGGACTTTCCGGGAATTTTGTTGATGTCTTCACATGTCCTAGTATCTCTACTTGAATTCTTGAGCAGTATCATTTTGTGCAAGATCTTGGAAATATTCTTTTGTTCTGATGTCAGAGACTTCAAACAAGGTTAAGACGAAATATGGCTGCTCAACATTTTAGATGCTCCTAAGCAAGCATGTCCATGAATATTAATTTTTTGCTTTGATTTAGAGAAAATCTAACCTTCTATTCAGTTCCTTTCTACAATAGACATCTATTTCAGAAGGTTAGATGAATTTTAAATTAGAGCTATCCAAAGATCATTTCATGGCTGCAGTGAACGGTGTAGTATTGGAACAATTTTTATGTTTAGGTTTAAGAAATTGATGCAGGCAGGATGGTGTTAGAGGGTCAAATAGTTGAGTCGTTGACTTGTTTTTTATTTGAATGCCATGGAAAATCCTTAAAAAGGGAATGATATTCTAGCAAGACTCTTGAGTTTTAGGATGTGGCACACGACAGTAAAACAATGCCATTTATATACTGAAGTCCCAAAAAATAACAGAATTCTAACCCTAATTTGGACTCCAGTTTACCAATTAACTGTGGTATTAAGAGTTCCCTGCTGTATGCTTTGACCATTTGAATGAATGATCATTATGGTGGACACAGATTTTGGTGATGTCTTCACAGTTAATTTTCTGGGATTTTCAGGAATTGATGCTTCGAAGATCTGCTATATCAGTGCTAGCTTTCATAGCATCTCTAGGAAAAGCTGGCCTTGGTATTATGTTGGATCATAGGCTTCCAAAAAGGACCAACATCCTTGCGAGTATTTTGGAAAGCTTGATTTCAGATGCAGACCTTGAAGCATTGGATTCTGCTCAGTCTTTTGAAGTCTTCAGGGAAAGGTATTTCATGTGTCAAATTGGATGAGGGGTTTTTTTTTTTTTTTTTTTTTTCAAACAAATAAGGTGGTTTATGTTTTTTGCTCTGTTTGTATAGGGTGCTTGTTTGCATGATACCAAAAAAGGAATATCAACTGCATTTATAATTCTTAGCAAATTGCTTGAAGAATTATCTAGTGTTAACTTTACTTAGAGAAAATGTAATAATTTGGGGAATAAACAGATTATAAGAGAGATATCAACTCTATCTTCATTGCTGTCTTCTATTTGCTAAATAATGTTCAATTTAGCTAAAACAAAAGGTTTTTTGGGTTAATTTCAATTTAGCTAAAACAAAAGGTTTTTTGGGTTAACTATGAAAGGAAACGTTAAAAAAAAAAAAAAAACAGTGGAAAGCATGTTTTGTTCCATATCCATGTTAGCAAATATTTATCAGGTATCACTTTCTTCAAAGCTCTTTTTTAAGGTTCAACTGTAGATTTCTGATGATCTTTGGTTTTGGCGGAACTCTCTCTTTGATACCTCTTCTCATTTTCTCTTTTGCAGAACCTTGCTAATGCGTGAGGCTCTTATTCTGTTAAATAGACTTGTTTCGCATCCTCAATTCTCCGCTACTGTTTTACGAGCACTAACGACTAGCAGAGATGTAACCAGCTTGACTATTGATGTTGCAAAAAGATTATCCCACAAAAGCAAGTTCTTGTGGCAGGATGATAAGGTAACAAAGCAAATCCGAGAATCTGAGATTGTGGAATTAGCTCGGGTGTTTAAGAGAAGAGTTTTTGCATTTTTAGGAGATGGTATATCATGATATGCTTCAGCTGCTGAACTGAACGAGTTCAGACTTTTGAAAGCAATTTAACGAGTTTGGACTAATTTGATCACCTCAAAATTGACAAGTTCGCTCGTCCCAGTTTGATATGTTGTTGTAGGTGAAGACTTGTATGCCGATTTTTGTTTGGCCGTGCCATTGCTGATTCATGTTATATGTCAAGAAGGGACTGTTGATGTAATTTTACTTCACATTTTTCCCTTCCTGCTGATATATTCAATCCATGTGATTGGCTGTTTGTGTATAGAATTTCCAGGACTTTAATATGTATTTGTCATGAACAATGGTCATAAAAACTATAGCTTTCTGTCAATTATTTCACGAAATCTTCTTTTGACCAAAAGAGGGATTCTTAAGTTGGGGGAAACCACTGCTAAGCTCGAGGATAAATGGTTACGAATTTGACGTGTTAAAAACCCGTTAAATCAGATTTGATGAACACAAGATAGATCTTTCCTACCACATCAAATTTCGGACCAATTATCCCCTCTGCTCGGGAATTAAGTATTTAATCATTTAAGTCAGTGTATTTGGATGACAAATGACAATGAGCGATGATATTATGAAATTTTTTATTCCTGGGCAATAATATCGTGTGAATGGATTAATTCTGGGAATCAATTACTACTAATTTTTAGTGATTAAATAATGATTACTTAAAGAATTCAGAAGGAAAACAAGAAAAGGAAAGACGAATAAGGAGAGTAACGAGAAAGACAAAAACAGTAATTAAAGAGAGCAATGAGATTATTATTGTTGTCGAGAAAGAGAAAAGCGAAGAGTAATTATAGAGAGGATGAGATTATTATTGTTGTTGTTCTTATTCTTAGTCATCAGACAAATAGTACTCTTGTACAGGTATTTGATAGAAAAATCAGTAAATTGCTCCTACTGCGCCCTCGAAGTCAACCGTCAGCTCACTCTTAACTACTATTCTTTTGTTTATTTCTCAAACAACTCCTAGACGACCTATTTAAGGTATTGCCTGAATGTTTCTTACCTTGACAATTCCTCTCCCCTGTCCCAATCAGAGCAGCCTTGTCCTCGAGATTAGAATTCAGGAAATTGATTGTCAATAAATGTTTTGTCTTCCTAGGAAGAGCTCTCTACATCCAATTGAATATATTTGATCAGATATTGTATGACAGGTTAACCATTTTTGAGTGTAACTCTTCTCTTTAAAATGTTAAAATGGTTCCCTAAATCGGTATGCATTGGCCAAGTATGACGAAGCCGCAAGCCAGCAAATTAACTTGGACAAATCTTCAGCAATGTTTAGCCAAAACATCCTAGAAGATCTGAAGCAAGCAATATGTACAAAGCTAGGATCAATGAATCAGGTCACACAACGGAAACTATTTTGGCCTTCCAATGGTTGTTTCAAGGTCTAAGAACTTGGTTTTTGGATTTGTGAGGGAAAAAGCCAAACAGAAGATGCAGAGCTAGAAGGGAAAGATGCTCATTGTGGCTGGAAAAGAGATAATGCTACAATCAGTTGTAATGGCCTTGCCCAACAGCGTCATGTCCTACTTCAGGATGTCCAAAAAGTTAGGGAAGGATCTAAGCAGTTTGATCGCTAGATTTTGGTGGGGATATACAAGAGAGAATAGAAAGGTTCAATGGTTGACATGGGGGAAATATCCACTGATAAATGTTGAGGAGGACTTGGCTTTATAGGTATCATGAGCTTTAACAGTGCCTTACTAGCCAAACAAATTTGGCAAATAATTTTTTTTTTTGTCCAAAAAATTTGGCAAATAATAACCTAGCCAAATTTGTTAGTTAGTAAGATACTTAAGGCTAAATACTTCAGCAAAGGAAGCATTTTTGAAGCTGCACAGCACAACAACTCGTATTCTAGTAAGGAATATTATGTGCCAGGAGTTCAATGGAACGAGGTTTGTTTAAGAGCGTGAGGGATGGTCAGTCATTAAAAATTAGGGATGACAGATGGCTTCTTGTAATTGATGAAGGGAAAGGAAAAGCACCAAGCCACCTAATTGCCTAGTAGAGACTGTAAATCAGTTAATTGATAGCAATTACTGGAAGAAAGAGCAAATAGAAGAAATCTTCAATAGGGAAGACGTGGAAAGCATTTTGAGAACCCCCGTTAGCTTGTCTAATAGGAACATGGTTCAAAGTCGCGGAAATGGTCGTGGCGTGTACTGTTCCACATCTGTCTCAGTATATTGGTAGCGGTCTCGGTGAGATGTATATTTTAAAATAATTTATATTCTAAAATTATAAATAATCATACAAAATATAAAAAAATACTAAACAAAAGTAACCAAAAAAATTAGAAAAGAAAATCTGTAAGATGTACTATTTTTACTGATACAAAAAATGATATTTTTAAGCATTCAACTTAATAATAAATAATGATTTTCCATATTGAGGTTTGCTGGCAATATCACTAGGCCACCAAACAAAGTCTTTGCCATATTTGTATCATGGGCCTTAAGTCCATGTTATGAGCGATTGCATCACATGGAGAAAGAACAAAGTTATCTTTCAAAAAAAAAAAAAAAAGGCAAAATTAACTAACAAAAATAAGAAGAGAAAAGGAAATAAAGGGCAAACGCCAAAAAGAAAAAAATATTACCCCAGCCCACGGGCACCACGCATTGTCTTTGGACATCATCTTCTCCAACCCCAAACATAACAAAAACCGCCACCACCCAAATCAGATCACCACTACAGCAATTCTCAACCCTCAAAAGTCACCCCATCACAGTCCACAAATCTCGGCCATAAACACCGGGAGAGCCACCTAAAACTACCAAAATCAGTCCCCTATCAGCCACCAAATCTAGCTCCAACTACCACCCAAAACAGCAAGATCTCCACTAGCGACCACTCCACCATTAGCCTGCAAATCTATGATTTTTTTTCCTTTCTTCATTGTTTGGTTTTTGTTTGTTTGGCTAGGGTTGACCCGGGAGACTCGGCCCAACTCGACCGAAACTCATTGACTTGGAGGCAACTCAGTTTGAGTCAACTGAGTCCGACCGAGTTCTCAGGGAGTCTACCGTCTCCGAGCCTCATTGGAATGGTCTCAGACCGGAAAGCTTCGTTTCGGTGCCGACTCCGCCGAAACAGAGACTTTTCGGCTGAGACTTTGAACCATGAATAGGAAGGACAGGTTTTTTTTTTTCAGAAACCAGCGGAGAATGGTGTATACTTTGTGAAGATTGGATATGAGCTAACTAGGCAGATGCTAATAGACAGAACAAGGTTCAATTCTCAAATTGGAGTACATACATCCAGGCAGAATGACAAAGTACAGAAATGGTTGTTGAAGCTTAGTATCAAAGAAAAAATCAAGCATTTCTTATAGAGATGTTTACATCAAATCCTGCCTGTGAATAGCATTCTATATCAAGCAACTGGACAAGGTGATGTTTTTTGTCCATGTTGTGGTGAGGGAGTGGAGATAATTGAGCATACAATTTTACTATGTAGCAAGGCACAGGAAATATGGACAATTACATCTGTATAGTGGGATGGACCGGTGCAACAGAAAGCACAATTCTGGGATTGGTGGGTGCTCCCCTTGGAAGCCAGATTGATACGCGTGAAAGTACATGAGTTGCCAAAAAGGCCTTGAAGATTCTAGATATTTAATTCGTTGAACTTTTGATCAACTTTGATTCTTGAACAAAAGCAATTAACATGTGGAACTATTTGCCTTAAATTAGACTCCTCTTCGATGAAAACAAGCCCTTGGGAGAAAACTAGACCTCAATCCAATTATTAAGTAAGCAACCAAGAAGACGATACTAAGAGACCTTGATCAAACCAAGAAAAGAATAAATCTAAATTAGGTTTTTGGTCGTCACGGAATCACTCTGATAAGACTGAGGGTAATTCTTAAGTAGTAAAGAACAAAAATAATCTCAATAAAGAGCAAACGCACATATTATTGAGCCATGCATAACATAAATTCATCCATGAAAATATGCCCTATAAATAGGCTACAAAAGTCACCAATAAAGAAAGAAAACAACTTGAAAATTAACTTAAGTTGTATGCCTATCACAATTGGTAACTAATAAATTCTCTAACTTATAAACTACTTAAAAAATTTAACAAAACAAATTAGAAACGACAGAAAATTCATGAAACACATCAATAAGTCAGCTTAATGGGCTGGACATTCATTCCACTAAGTTGGCCTTGATCTTTCCTTAAATGCATGTTTGACCCAAAGCCAGCAAACCAACTTATGATGCAAACTCTTCATGGCTTGTCTTTGAATATGATCTTAATCCATCACCAATGAATCCCTTTCTCTAGGCCTCCATGATTCCACTTGGACTTTTTTAACATATTGGACTTAAAATCTTTTTTGTATTTATACTTGATCCAAAACTAAATGAAATCTTTAAGTCCAAAGATCTAGCTTGATCCATGATCCTTAGAGCTTGAATCTCATGAGCCCTCTTAAGAGAATTGTCCAAACCATGCATGGAGACTTGAATAAAGCCTACATCACGAACCCTCTCAAAATCAGCAAGAATATTAACATGAAAGGCACATCGATTCCTATCATTCCCTTTCCCTTTGAGAGGATTTGTCGTTGAATAACCTACAACATAAAAATAACAAGAAGTATACTTAGAAATATTGCACGCCTTAGATCACTATAGACTCTTTCATGTATGTGGTCCCGAAACTCTTTATGTGAATCTATGTGGAATTACTGAACACAATATAGAAATCATAATCTACAAGATGTGAGTAATTAACAAAGTCTTGCATAATATATTTAGACAAAGAACTAAACTTATGCATACTTGTAACAAAGTCTATGGAATATGAATAATTACTATGATCTAATGCAAAATCTCCTATGACATCAACGAAACATAAAATCATGCATAAAGAACTCATGAAAACAAATTAAAACACCTAAATCATAACTCGAACCGTAAAAGCAAAGACAAAAATACTAGACATATGTATACCTACATGCATGAATGCAAAAGACAGAACAAAAATAAGTATAAACACCTAAACTAGAATGCCAAACAATTGAAAAACTATGTATACTATGCCACCAATTAAACAAATCAAACAAATAATTCCCAGCAAAGGTGACATATGGCCAAAACTCCTTTTTATTGGATCCTTTGTCTATCAACCCATTCCTTTAAAAAGTTTGAATCTTCTTATTTGTTAATGGACAACAAACTTTATAAGGAATTTTTACACCACGGAGAAGACTTAATGTGGACGGAGAAACTCCTTGTTTCCCTTCTTTAATATTCTGCATGATAGGTTCAAAAACACTAGGAAGAAGATAGTTAAGAGTATTAGCAAAACAAACTCTTCTTTAGAGTACAATTTTGCAAGCAGAGTAGATCTAACAAGTAAAACTCTCTTGTCTTTAGTAACTCTTTCAATTTGCATAAAATTTTCTTCCCTCATGCTCAAGCTATTTTCACTCTTATTTTGTGTAGAATCACTCTCATTTTTCCACTCAAGAGCACTCTTTTAATCTCACCGTCCTCACTTTTGTTTTCACACTCATTTTATACTCTTCATATGCTTCCAAAGGTAGTGATTCAACTTCTTTTGTGGTTACCAAAGGCACTTCAGAAATAATGTCATGCGATAGCGTAGAAACTTCATAAGACTCCTCCAATGATAGTTCATATTCCTCACCTTTATACTCCTCCAAAGATGATAAATCTTCCCTTAATACCTCCATTGGTTGCACAACACTATTTTCACTTGATTCTTCCAATGTCTGTATAGGCTATTTAGGCTCCTCAATTGGAGAAAGCTTTTTCTTTTGAACTTCACAAGCTTTCTTTTCTCTTTGAGATGCCATATGGGCTTCAAGTTTGGCCATAATCCTCCCTCTACTTTCTTCATCTATGATAGGATCCCATCGATTCATTGTCTCTGCCAGCATAGAACCAAGATAATGTGTGCTAGATGGTTTATAATTCAACGGTCCTCCCTTTCTTCTTGAAGCAATGCCCTCATAACCAGAACCGTCAAGGATAGGCTTCTTATTCTTTGATGGCATTCTTGTCAAGGATACACTTCTTTGAAGTGTAGCTATCATCACAATCAGCAATATGCTTTTTAGAGGATTTAGATGTGGCATTGTGATCAAAACCATCCAATCTTTTGGGCATAAAATCATCATCCCAAACCAAATTTAAATTTGAAGAAAACATTAGTAGCACAAAATAAAATAATATGGTAAACCTCAGTCACTTCCTTAGTGTATACACTCAAACACTCATGTATCACTCAAATTTATACGCTTTTTCCTGATAATGATCTCACCTCTGAGCCTTTTCCACTCTTGAGATGTATTCTTATTGGCCTTTGATGAAGAACCTGCTCAATCAATCTTACCAAGGTCCAAACGTAAACCAAAACACAAGAGTGATATGTTAGAAGACACAAAGGATAGCTTAGAGCGAGTTTTGATCAAGAAAATTTTAAAGAACATGAGATAGACAAGACTTGACTCAAGAAGACACAAATTGGAAACCCTAATGTATGGTTTTCTTGTGTTAAAAATCTTGATTTTTAAAACTAACTTAAAAGAAAATAATAATCATGTGCAAAAAATAAAAAGTCAAGATTTTGTAGTTGAAGTAGGATTTGATGAATTCTAGTCCAACTAGAATTTGTCAATCTTAGTCCCAGTAGGATTTGGTAAATTATCGAACCTTCCAAATATGCAAACCCAACTTTTGAGAAGATTTCCTAGTTGGAGTAGTATTTGTAAATCTTAGTCCAAGTAAGATTTGTTTCCTTGTCCAACAAGGACTTGTTCTCACCTTCCAAAGCCAAAAGGAAATAACTCAAACAAGAAAACCAAATAGAACAAGGAAATAGCAAGAATCCAAGCACAATTAGGTTTAGACCAACACCTTCCAAAGCCAATCGGAAACTTGCTTCTTATAAATAGAGCACACTTTCCTTTTTGTCTTAGTTCAAGTTTCCCTCCCAAAGAATTTAGACTGCACTCCTATTTTTTTCTCAAGAGTACAAGTGCTCCTATTTTGTCTCTCTACAATGCACGGCTTCTCCATAAAATTTCTCTCAACAAGAAGGTGGACTTCCTTTATTTTTTCTCCTTTAGATGACCTTTACTTCCCAATCTCAAAACACATCCCAAGCTTAGAATTAGGATATCTCACTTTCCCTAAATAAAAATAAAAATAAAAAACAACATTGGATAGGTTATTTAAGGATGCAAAAATTGTTAGTTCTCTATCCAAAAATTCAAGAAGCAAGACTAGAACAATTTGGACCAAGGTTTGAAGGCAATCAACCAAGAATTTCAACAAGATTGCCAAGAACTTCAAGAAGACACCTTACTAGTTCCAAGAAACTCAAGATCTTCAAGAAGTCTTTCAAGAATTGTTCAAGAAACACAAGAAATGGTCCAAGAACTTCAACAATTTATCAAGAACTTCAAGAAGCAACACAATTAACAAGAATTCAAGATAAGCTATCAAGAACCCTAATAGAATTACCAAGAAACACAAAAATCAGCTTGCAAATTTCAAGAATTCTTAGAAGTACAAGAACTTCAAGACTAACCACCAACACACCACGAAACAATAAAAAAGACCTTAATAAAATTGTACATTGATGTATCCCTTGTGCAAGCCTTTTATCTTGCTTTTTCTTTGATTCTTCTTTTGTGCTTTGGCTTTTTTCTTGCACGCCTTTTTTTTTTAACAGACAAACGGCACAAACACTTTAAACCCTCGAGAAACTCAATCTATGGCTTGTCATATCCAAAAATTTAATTTTCTTGAAACATTTTTGATACAAGAAATTCAAGAAAACAATATAAATGGTCAAGATTATCAAGAAACCACACAAGACCTAGAATTCTTGATTGAGATCAATCAAGAACGACTTTAAGACCCTAAAATAAATCAAGATAACAAAAGAAAACACACAAAAGGTACAGCTATCGCACCCCATTTTTAGAAAGACAGAAAAAAGAGTTAGTGTGGAAAAGAGAGTAGTTTCTGTAAAAATGATTTTTATTTAAAGAAAAAAAAGAAAAGGGCCTAAAATGGGACTTTGAAAATGCGACGGTTTTGGGTCCGAAAATAGAGTCTAAAAAAGGGTTTTGATAAAGAAAAGAGTCGCCACTTGGTATTGAGTTTTGATATACCAAGTCACTGAACATATTTTATTATAAAAGGTAAGAAAATCAAGAAGGATTTCTCTAGGAATTTTTTTAAATGTAATAAAAATAAGAAAAAATCTTTTTTAGACAACTCCAGGTCTTTGAAAACTAGAGAAATGAGCTCGGGAGTCACAATTGAAGAAAGGGAAGGCAAAGGCTCGCGCTTAAGGCACCCTTTCAACCTAGCCGAAACTAGTTGCGAGATTTAGTTGAAATCTTCCTAATGTAATCCTAAATTCTATCACATTTGGACGTAACTATATGTATGCAAATCTAGATCTCAAAGAGATATCGAGAGGGACAGAATATCCCTTCGAGGTTTAATTGGAATTAACGCATTGATTACGTAACCCAAAATGAGACCTTGAAGGAGTTACGAGTTATGCAAAATGAAATGCAAAAAGTAAAAAATAAAAAATAAAATATAAATATAGATATAAATGATCAAAGAAAATGAATGCAATATAACGGGTACGGGGAATGAAAACTCATGACAAATATGTTCCTTCTTATAGAGGAATAAATAGCGTACTAAGGCTACAAAAACTATATTCGCTATTTCCATGTTTGAAGAGTTGACTCTTCTTAACCTAAGCAAGCAAATGATCTAACTAAGTCCTAAAGTTCTATATAAAATGCAATCTAAATGCCATACATTATATATTTATAGGATGAGGGATAATATAACAAAAAATGACATGTAAAATAGAATAAGATCCTAAAAATAGAAAAATGATATATGTGAATAACGTTCATTTCATGCAAATAAAACTAATGTTTAAGGAGCCTAAGGGTCTAGCGTTGGACTAGCCCGTTTTCTATAAATTCCTCACTAGCATTGAACTAACGAGGAAACGAGAATGAACCACAACTAACATTGGACTAGTGTGGCGACGATACATATATTTCATAATAAAGTGAAGCAATAAATAATAACAAATATAAATTAAAGCAATTAGCACATAGAAGCAGGTAATAGCACATAGAAGCACATAGCATATAAGCATAACATTCTAGATGCAAAAGCCCTAGAATACTCTAGGGAAAGCAAGTAAAACACATAAGATGAAAATAGCACACAAAAGCCCTAACTATTTCACCAAAGAAAAACCTAATTACAATCTAAAATGGATAAAGATAAGAAAAATAGCCTATCTAACCTATCTATTACATTTTCTATCTAAAATACAAAAAACTTTTGTTAAATAGATGAAAATATAAACTATCTATTACATTAACTATCTAAATACAAAATTTTTGCTAAATAGAATATCACCTATCTATTACATTTCTTTGAATAATTAAAATTAAATTCAAATAAATAACATGACATAACAAAATGCTCACACATACATAAAAATAATAAACACAAAAAAGATACATAAAAAAAACACATAGGAAAAATACAGAAGAGCACGTAGGAGCACATAAGGAGAAATTGAGGGATAATAGGAAATACCTCTCATTTGAAAACTGTGTACAAATGCTAACAAAATAAACAAACACATCAAGGCACCACTATTTTGGATAAACAAGATCATAAAGTGGATAATACAACTTTAATCACTATAATCAAGGGATGAAATACAAGGGAGTTATAATAACCACAACAAACAAAAAGTTAACAGCACCAACTAAACATTTAAAAATATATATTTAATTTAAATAAAGAAAATAGAATGATGTGTAATTAAACTTTTAACACATAAAAAAACAAAATAATATAAAGGGGTACAAAAAAACTAATTTAAGCATTAATTAAATAAAAATCAAATTTGGGCATTGATTTAAAAATGTAAAAACACAAAAAGGGCATAATTGGAAGTTTTGAGAGCTTAATTAAAAAGGGAAAGTTTTTGGTTTAAAAATGAATTTTTTTTAGCAAACATTCAAGAGCAAAAATGTAATTACAACAAACTAAACGGTAAAATTACAATTTTAAACAATACTTAAAGTAATAATATAGTTTACAATAGATTTAAATGCTAAAATATAATTTCCAACAAAGCATAGGGGCAAAAATTTAATTTCTAGCAAGTTTAAAATCAAATATGTAAATTATAACAAGCCAATGGGATAAGATATAATTTTCAGCAATATTTAAAGGCCAAAAAAAAATCAATTCTTACAAATATGAGGGGCCAAACTATAATTTTCAGCAACATTCAAGGACTAAAATGTAAATTCCAGCTATTTGGGGGCAAAAAACATAAATTTTAGAAATGTTCTAGGGCCAACATATAATTCCCAGCAAACACAAGGACAAAAATCATAATTTGCAGCAATGCATGGGGGTAAAATTGCAATTTTAGACAAGCAAAAGGGGACAAAATATAATTTCCAGCAAGTTTAAACTAAATTGTAATTGTTATGGATATAATTGAAAGGAAAATAAAATCTAAAGGGCAAATCTATAAATATTAAGGACCTAAAGGCAGCTAATTAAAAATGTTTAGGGCACAATAAAAATCTAACAAAATCCTAGGGACTTAAAGGCAAATAACGATGGTGATGATAAAATAATTATAAAAGGGAACAAACCAAAACGACGTAGTTTTGACTAAAACTTCGTCAAAACTATGTCGTTTCTCTTTATTTTTTTTTTTCTTGTATTTCTCTCTTTTTCTTTCTTTTCTCTTTCTTTCATCTTTCCCCGATCGATTTTTCTGTTCTCTCTTTCTTCTCTAGCTCTTTTTCTACTCTCTACTTTCTTTTTCTCTCTTTCCTCTTCTCCCAGCTTTCTTTCTGGTCCTCTTCTCGTCTTTCTTCTCCTCCCTCTTTCTCTTTTCTTTCCTTTCTCTCTTCTCTCTTCTCTCTCTCCGCCGAATTTCTTCTCTCTCTGTCTCGAAACACAACTTCCCCAATCGGTTTCTTCTTCTTCCCAACTCTAACTCCGCAAATCTAGAAACTAAACTCTAATTAATTGGTCAAATTTTGATTAACAACAATGAAATCCAAGTATAAACTTGAACTGCAAAAGAAAACTAAAGAGGGGCCGTAAGATCTCACCTACTTTGGTTAAGAAATTGGCGGAGCTTGGTGGTGCTGGTGGGTGTAGTGGCGGTGGTGGACAGCCGTGATGTGGTGGTGTGGTGAACTATTGTTGATGACCTGGTTGTAGGCTGTAGTTTTTTTTTTTTTTATGTTGATTTGCAGGTGATAATTTGGGCTGCAATTGGTTTTGGTTTCTGCAGGTGGAAGAGTTGTGGTGGAAGCTCTATCTTAGTAACTGTGATGTTGCACTATTTTTAGTGTGTGAATGGCGTGTCTGTGTAGGCCTATTAATGGCTATTTGATTTTGCGTGTGGGTAAAACTGATGTGTGTGTGTGTGTATGTGTTTATGTCTCTGGCTTTGTGAACTATGTGAAATTGGTGTCTTGTGCGTGCGTGCGTGTCTTCTGGTGTGTTTATGCTGGTGATGATGAAACTGTGTGCTTGTGTCTTTGTGTTGTGAAATGGTGAGTGAACGAAATTGTGGGGTGAAAGAGTCGTGAGAAGTGAGGGAAGATTGTGTGTATTGCCTGGTGAACGAATGGAATGTGCAGGTGTGAGTGAAGGGGAAAAACAGAGAGGGGGAAAGTGGTAGGGGAATGGTGAGTGAATGGAATGTTTGTTGTTTGGTGAGGCTGAGAGGAGAGTATGTGTGATGTCTTGTGAGTGTGGTGTGTTTTTGCTGAGGAAGCATGAGTGAAGTGTTGGTGTGTGATTGTTTTTGTCTATTATCTTGAGGGAGCTGAGAGAGGGATGGTAAGATGAAGTGTCTATGCAGAAAGGTGTGATAATGGTGATAACAAATGATGAAAAATTCTTAATAATCTAATGATGTCCGTGCAAGTGGGGATAGTATTGATGTGAGAATTGTGATGATGGGAGTAGGGTGGAGTTGGTGTGTTAAGATGTTTGCAAAATGAAGGTGTTTGGGCTACTTAGCAGCCATTTGCAAAAGCAACAGCAGCAGTTTTTTTTTTTTTTTTGGAAAGAAATTTGTAAGGAAAATAAAGAAAAAGAAATGAAATGAAATAAAAGATACTTGGGCTCCCTAAAATTAATAAGAAAATATTAAAATTTAGCATTATAGGAATAAATAAATAAAATTCACTATAAAGTTCAGGATTAATATAACATTGAAAAACGTGCATTAATAGATAAAAAGATAAAAACTTGAAATAAATATCAAACGATCTCTAAAATTATGAAATTGTTACATAAAATCAATGAATACATAAAATGCACACATAAAGTTTTCACATGAAAATTCTTTAATAAAAGTTGCATCGGAAAATGTGTCATTCACGACAAAAATTATGAAAATTAAGAAACTACTAAATGGCATTTAAAAAATCACAAAAATTGTACATAAAATAAATTATTACATAGAACAGGTATACTAAAATTTTCGCTAAAAAATTTTAACATTAACATATCCTCGGGAAACACGCATTTAATAAACAAAAAATACGAAAATTAAGTAAATAGCAAACGACCTCTAAAAATCACGAAATTTCTATAGAAAATTTATAAGTATACAGAATGCATATATAAAAATTTTGACACAAATAACCAATAAAATAAAAACAAAAAAATGCATTGAAAAATGCACTTTTAACTTGAAACATACTAAAATTCTAAGTAATTACTAAATGACTTCGAAAAATCTTTAAAACTTAGAAAAATGATAAAAACCATAAATATATGAATTTGAAAAATAAAATAAAATAAAATAAAAGGTCTCCACAAGCTAAAATTACCATTTTATACCTGATGTGACTGATTAGTCATAATTTGCATAAAAAATTACGGTTGGCCCCCGAAAAATAAAATGTATCCCAAAATATAAAAAAAAAACTAAAGGGTGTGTCAAAATTTGGTGTCTACAGCTTATCCCTCTTTGTCGGAAGCTCGAAGAGGTTCCGGACAAAGATGTAGAGAAAACCAAATTTTGACTCATCTACACATGAAACACAAACACGATGACCCCCGTAAAAGTGAATGTATGAAATGCAGATAGGAATATTAGAACAAATGCAAATACGAAATGAAAACATTTAAACATGGATATCAGGAGAATGTAATGAAATGTAAACAAACATCGGTTGAATATGTACAAAAAAATGTGTGTGTGATCGAGCTCTCTAAGAGCTGCCTATGTATTTTGGTAAAGTGAATCAGGTCAAAACATACTTCAGATTGATGAACTATGAATACAAACTGCCAGTGCAAATAAAAGAGTTGACCGAACTCGCTTAGAGTTGCCTACGTATCCCACCTAAGGGAATCAGGTCAAAACGTAGTTCAAAATGACGAAAAATAAACATATGAAATATAAAAATGAAAACTGTATGAACTACCATATAAAGATGACCGTGACAACAACTAACGCTTAAAAATTGAAAAACACTTTTTTCTTTTTCTTTTTCTTCTTTTTTTTTAAGACAATGGAATAAACAGAAAAATAAACAGATATATAAGATGACTAAGGCTTAAGATGATAAATGAAGATTATAAATGTTGAATTGAAACTAAATGTGTATCTGGAATGAAATATCTGGTAATGTTATGCATAGGATTATCGGGAATTGGGACATGCATGATGTCAAACGCATGAATCAGAACTACTTGAAACAATTTATTCAAATCGTGGATAAACACTAGATTAATGCACATTTGGAAAACAAAATATGATGACAAAGTTTAAACTGCTAAACAAAACAGATGTCAGAATAAAATGAATAGAAAGCGAGTCCAGCCTGTTGGACAAAATAAATGCGATAATCCTGGGCTGTCATGACAAAACAAAATGCAAAATCTGGGCTGCTTGACAAAACAAATTCATAAATTAAAATACAAAGTTTAGGCTCCCAGACTAAAATGGATAGAAAGCAAGTTCAGGATGTTGGACAAAATAAATGCAATGATCTAAAATGTAGAAAGCGGGTCCAGGCTGCTAGACATAATAAATTTATAAATTAAAATGCAAAATCTAAGTTGCCAGACTAAAATAGACAGAAAGCAAGTCCAGGTTGTTGGACAAAATAAAAGCGATCTAAAATGCAGAAAGTGGGTTAAGGCTGCAGGACATAATAAATTCATAAATTAAAATGCAAAGTTCGGGCTGTCAAACTAAAATAAACAGAAAGCAAGTTCAGGCAGCTGGACAAAATAAATGCGATGATCTAAAATGCAAAAAGCCAGTCCAGGCTACTGAACACAATAAATTCATAAATTAAAATATAAAGTCTGGGCTGCCAGACTAAAATGAACAGAAAGCAAGCTCAGGTTGATAGACAAAATAAATGCGATGATCAAAAATGCAGAAAGCAGGTTCAGGCTGTTGAACAAAATAAATTCATAAATTAAAATGCAAATTCTGGGTTGGTAGACTAAAATGGACAGAAAGCAAGTCTAGACTGCTGGACAAAATAAATGTGATAATCTAAAATGCAGAAAGCGGGTCCAAATTGCTGAACAAAATAAATTCACAAATTAAAATGCAAAGTCTGGGCTGCCAAACTAAAATGCACAGAAAGCGAGTTTAAGCTATTGGACAAAATAAATGCGATGATTTAAATTGCAGAAAGCGAGTTCAGGCTGCTAGACATAATAAATTCATAAATTAAAATGTAAAGTTTGGGCTGCCAGACTAAAATGAACAGAAAGCAAGTCTAGGCTACTGGACAAAATAAATGCGATGATCTAAAATGCAGAAAGCTGGTCTAGGCTATTGGACACAATAAATTCATCAATTAAAATGCAAAGTTTGGACTGCCAGACTAAAATGAACAGAAAGTGAGTTTATGCTGCTGGACAAAATAAATGCGATGATCTAAAATGCAGAAAGTGGGTTTAGGCTGCTGGACACAATAAATTCATAAATTAAAATGTAAAGTCTGAACTGCCAGCCTAAAATGGATAGAAAGCAAGTCTAGATTGCAAGACAAAATAAATGCGCTGATCTAAATATACAGAAAGCGAGTCTAAGCCGCTGGACAAAATAAATTCATAAATTAAAATACAAAATCTGGGTTGCCAAACTAAAATAGATAGAAAGCAAGTCCAAACTGTTAGACAAAATAAATGCGATGATCCTGGATTGCCAAGATAAAATAAAATGTAGAGTTTAGGCTGTCAAAGTAAAATGAACAAAAAGCGAGTCCAGACTGTTAGATAAAATAAATGCGATGATCCTGGGCTATCAGGATAAAATAAAATATAGTGTAAGATCTAAGCTGTCAGACTTGAAAACATAAATAAACAGATGCCAACCAAACTGTTGGGCGGATGCATGACCCTTGGCTGCCAAGGTTGATGAATGCAAAGTTTGGACTACCAAACTTAAAAACATAAATGAATGATCCTGAGTTGTTAGAAGTCATAGAATGCAACGCAATGTCTCAGCTACCAGACTTGAAAACGTAAATAAACATATGCCAACCAGGCTGTTGGACAGATGCATAACCTTAGGCTACCAAGGTTGATGAATGCAAAGTTGGACTGCCAACTTAAAAATATAAATGAATGATCATGGGTTGCCAGAAATCATAGAATGCAATGCAAGGTCTGGGCTACCAGACTTGAAAATGTAAATAAACAAATGCCGACCAAGCTGCTGGACAGATGTATGACCTTGGGCTGCCAAGGTTGATGAACGCAAAGTTTGGACTGCCAAACTTAAAAAAGTAAATAAACATATATAGTTCAAACTGCTGAATAGATGCATGACCTTGGGCTACTAAGGTTGTTAAATGCAAAATTTGGACTGCCAAACTTAAAAAAGTAAATAAACATATGCCGTTCAAGCTGCTGAACGGATGCATGACTTTGGCCTGCCAAGGTTGATGAATGTAAAATTTGGGCTGCCAACTTGGAAATGTAAATAACAAGGTTGCTGGACGGAAGCATGACCTTTAGCTGCCAAGGTTGATGAATGCAAAGTTTGAACTACCAAACTTGAAAACATAAATAAATGATTCTGGGCTGCCGAGAATCATAGAATGCAATGTAAGGTCTGGGCTGTCAGACTTGAAAACATAAATAAACAGATACCGACTAGACTGCTGGATGAATGCATGACTTTGGGCTGCCAAGGTTGATGAATACAAAATTTAGACATAGGAAAACTTAAAAACAATTGTCAAACGGAGCATCTAAATCAACAAAACTGTCAAAATTTTTTCTAAAAAATTTTGCCCTAGTATATGGCGTTAAAACCATTTGAAATCACTCTTTTCAAGGTTTGGTAACATGTGAAAACATAAAAAATCTTATTAAACTTAATCATTCCGACAACTTACCTCAATATAAATTAATCTTTTCAAAATTTTGCCTCAAACACAAGTCATCAAAACTAATCCTAATATCAAATATTCTTCAAAAAATTTGCCCTAGTGTTAACTTTGAAAACAATTTTTGAATTGAATTGTGCTTTTGATCAAACTATCATTAGGCTTAAAAAAAATTGCCCCAGTTGTTATCCTTAACAAAGGCTTCAATTGAAAATGGTGTGATCACACTTGCAAAAGAGAAAAAAGACAATGGCAATTGCAATTGCAAAAATTATGCCAGCCACTAGACATTCTTTTGACTCTAATGGCATATATAAACATGAGTATTGCCCTTTTGAATTTTTTATACGACTTCTTGCTTTACTTTCTGCAAGTTTTCCAAATTCAATGAATTTTAATTCACGCCTCAGTTTAAATATTCCAAATAATCATTCAATACATGTATATTTCTGACTTTCGATAAATGTAAGATTGCCTTTACCTTTTATTCCAATTGAAACAAAACAAACGTCAAATTTTAAAAGCATGAATTTGTCAAAAATATTTCGTATGCAGTAATGTAGGAACATTTTTGTACAGTAAATATTATTTCAAATAAAGTGCATGAAGCTCTTAATTAAAGAAAAATAAAACATAAATAAATAAAAAATAATTATTACACTTGGTTGGAGAAATGAATTTTCAGGTGGCAGCTCTGAAACATCTGCCATTTTGATCCTTTGGATATCATCATGTTTGAATTTCGAGATTGTCACAAGACAATCAATACTGAAAAAAAACCTCAAGTAACTAAAGTCATCAGCTTCCAAAAGAATTCAAACCCAATGCCGGTATGCATGACTTTTTCACTTGTGAGCCTTTAATTATAATTCTCAACCACAGCACCCTTTCGGATTTTCACTGCGGTTTTCCTCACCCCTTTCTTTTTCTTTTTTCTTTTTTTTTCTCTTTTTTTCTTCTTTTTTCTTTTTTTTTTTATTTTTCTCTTTTTTTTTACGCCCTTTCGGGTTTTCGCCTCTATAGAGAAAAATGAGAGCGAAACAACATTCAAGTCTTGAATAGCCATTTCCTTTTTTCATTAAACAAACTAGTATTTAAAAACATTTTGCATCAGTAGGACAATTTTCCCTTGGAAAGACCTGTTAACATCAAATGCCCTTTTTGATTTGAAAATTTTCATTTTTAAAAAATTATTGCAAGATAAAGATGGAGGTCGATGACATTCTCGACTTTTGTAATGGAGTCAGGTGAGGTGTCAGAAACATTAAAGCTAAAAAGCAGAATTTATGAGAGGTTTAATTAACTTGATATCGCATTTGCAAAGGTTTAGCCCAATATTTGCCAGTCTTTCTTTCCTTAAGAAAATCCATCCCAACTTTATTACTTGCTTTTGGGGCTCTCTTTTCATTTTCTAAACAAAATTTGCACCAGTTTTGTTTTTTTTTTTACTTACTTTATTTCTTTTTGTTTTCTTTTTTTTTTTTTTGAGAAAAAACTAATCAAAACGAAAAAAAATTTTCCCTAGTATGGGATAAGATCAAGACAAAAGAAATTGCTCAAGAGTGGGATAAATTCAGTACAAAAGTTGCCTCAGTGTGGGGGTGCGACCTTCAAACAGGTTGTCAAACGAAAATTATAATTTTTGAAATGCTCAAAGGGAAAAACAAGAGGAAGAAAATGTTTTATGGAAAGGAAAGAAGACTCGCCTGTGACCCGTCTTCTTCTTGCAATAATTTTTTTTGAAAGAAAATTTACTAAATCAAATATAAATTTTTTTTTACTATATCTAAATTAATGATTTGGGAAAAAACCTGACCATCCATTTCGACTACGATAAGACCTCTTCCTGAAAATACCTTTTTGACAATGAATGGACCTTGTCAATTTGGTGTGAATTTTCCTTTTGCCTCCTCTTGAATTGAAAGGATTCGTTTCAAAACTTTGTCTCCTATTTCAAATTGGTGAGGTTTAACCTTCTTTTGATAAGCATGGGCCATTCGTCTTTAATAGCACTGTCCTATGGCAAACGGCATTCAACTGCTTTTCATCAATTAATGCCAACTGCTCATAACGTTGCTTGACCCATTCAACTTCTTCAAACTGGGCTTCCATCAATATACGCAAAGAAGGAATTTCAATTTCTACTGGCAACACCGCTTCCATCTCATACATAAGAGAATATGGAGTTGCCCCAATAGAAGTTCTTATAACGGTTCTGTATGCCATCATTGCATAAGGCAACTTCTTATGCCAATCTCGATGCGTTTCGATCATCTTGCAAATAATTTTTATCTAATTCTTATTGGCAGCCTCTACAGCTCCATTCATATGAGGTCTATAGGTGAGAGATTCATGCTTGATTTTGAACTATTCACACAATCCTATCTACCATGTCGTTATTGAGATTCTTTGTGTTATTCGTGATAAACATCTCTAGTACATCAAAATGGTAGATAATATGATTTCTTAGAAAATTAGCTACCACTTTTTTAGTCACATGCCTATAAGACTCAGTCTCAACCCATTTAGTGAAATACTTTGTTGCCAGTAAGACAAATCAATGACTATTTGAAGCAAGAGGATCAATAGTTCCAATCACACTTCATTCTCAACATTAAACAAGGCCAAGGAACAGTCATACTATGGAGCTTTGAAGGAGGTGCGTGTATCACATCACCATGCATTTGACATTTCACGCACTTTTTGACGAACTCAATACAGTCATATTCTATGATGAGTTAGAAATATCCTGTCCTCATGATTTTCTTTGCCAATAAGTGTCCGTTCATGTGCGGCCCACATACGTCACTATGTATCTCCTTTATCAAATACTCAGCATCCTTCTCGTCAACACATCTCAAAAGACCCAAATCACTGGACCTTTTGTATAGAACTTTCCCGTTCAAAAAAAATCTCATAGATATCCTTCGAAGAAAATTCTTAGTAGTTGTATTGGCACTTGAAGGATAGGGTCCATTTTTTAGATATTCTTTTAAATCATGAAACCAGGAAAAGCCATCAGGTTCTTGCTCAATACGCAGGCAGTGCGCTGGTTTCTCTTGAATCTTGATAGAAATAGGTTGCATCATAGTACCATCAGGATGAGAGATCATGGAAGATAAAGTTGCTAAGGTATCTGCAAAGACATTTTGGATACACGTGTTATGCGTGAATTCTAAAATTCTGAATTGTCGAGCTAAGGTGAGTAAACAATAATGATATGAAATTATTTTAGAATCCCGAGTCATCAATTTTCTCAATGTTTGATGGACTAGTAAATCAGAATCATTGAACGCTGCCAAATCCTTGATGTCCATATCTAATGCCATTTTTAAATTAAGAATGCAAGCTTTGTACTCTGCCATGTTGTTAATGCAGGCAAACTTCAGTTTAACAGTAGCAGGATAATGTTTTCCTTTAGGTGACACTAAGACTATCCCAATTTCAGCCCCAAAATGTGACGCTCCGGAAATTCGCACTAAAAAGATTATTTGATTTATGTTATGTTTATTAGTAGAAAAAAAATGAATGAGAAAAGAAAAGAAGAGGGAAATTAAAGTGCATTTAATAGGACATTTCTTTTATTTAAGGTTTAGTGTTAATCTTTGGTTTAATAGTTGAAAAATGTCTTAAGTTAGTTAGGTTAACTAAATGAGATTTTTGTATGATTAAGTGGTACACCTAAGTACCAAACTTGGGTTAATTTTATTGGTCTATTAGTTTACAAGTAGTGTGTAATTTTGACTAACCAACTCTACCATTATTAAGCCTTTTGACTAATTGAACTTTAGCACAAAAATTAACTTAAAATTTTCACTTAAACCCTTGTCTTTTCTCCCCCCCCCCCATATGGCCGGCCCCTCTCTCTCCTTTTCCTCTCTTTTGTTTTAAAAATTTTATGTTACAAAACTTGCCAATTGTTGAGTGTTAGATGATTAAAATTTTGTACAAATTATATTGAGCCAACTAGCACCTATTTTGCCAAAATATCTAAACCCTAGCTTGACTCTTGCCTAGCTTTCATTGGTTACACTTTCCTCCATTATTCTTTTACTTCTTTTATACTTTCTTGACTGAATTCTCTCCCATTTTCTCTCTCCCTCTTGGACGAATTTTGCTTGCCCTCTCTCTACCCTCTCTTGTTCTTCATTTTCTTGGAGTTTCCTTTCCAATTTTAGACAAATTCCACCATCGAAAGTGAGGTTTTCTTCTCCCTAAGCAAGGTTCTAAGCTTGTTTAAGGTATGTACCATGAACTTTTGCTATTAATTTCAAGTTATTAAGTTTTATTAAGCTTTATTTAGGATTTTGTTCAAGTCTTACATTAACAGTCATGCTGGACCAGTTTTAGTAAAACTTTCATAACTTGATGTACATAACTTGGATTCGAGTGATTCTTGTTGTTTTAGAAACTAGATTGATAGGGATTTCCAACAGTATAAGGCTTGCACTGTGTTTCATTGTGTATTAATCGCAGAAAGTTTGCAAAGTTGGCTGAAAATTCGATTCTGCGTGAAACAGTTTTGATGATGAGCCAACTTGAGGGATGATTTTGAACCTGTTCTAGTTGGAATTTGGATTGATGATCTTCACGAAAGTTGTAGCCCTATAAACGTACTTTAAAACCATGTAATCAGAATTCCTTAGTTCTTGATGGATTGACCCCAATAATGGCATGAATTTGGCTGAAAACCAACCCTGCGCAGTTTGGGTTGAAGATTCTTGGAGTATAATTCTTGATATTTAGTGGAATTTTTGATTGAATTTGAGCTTGAATTGAACTAAGAAGTTGTAGAACTTGTTGAATTATGGGTTTGCTGATTGGAATCTTGATGGAAAACAAATTTGGATGGCCGAAAATTAAGGAGAAATAATGCCAAAATTTTGTTAGAAAACCCTAGGGTGAAAACCCTAAACCCTAAACCCTAAACCCTAGAACTAAAACCCTAGAATTTAATGGGGTATTTCTTGAATTTTCTTTCTAAGTTGATTAGGGTTTAAATTGAGTTTCATTAGATTATTTCTTATAAATTCCAGGATCCAAAAGTGAGACGCAACCGTTTTACGAAATATTTTCTTAAGCGTACCAGGTGAGTGTTCCTTTGCTTTTGTTATGAGTGTTTCTTCATATATTCATGATACATGTTCAAAGTGTGATTTTATTTGTACCTGATACTCGTGACTTGTTCCAATGTGTTATGTAGTTCTTGATATTCTTGAATTGTTACAATGTATTATATGAAGAGAAAGCGTGTACTTTATCGCACTTACCCCATGGTTTATTACATGCACAATTTTTATTTGATGTGAATATAATTGGTTGTGAATTCTCGACTACATAAAACTTGTTGGCTGGACTTCCGTGGTTATGCCGCGGTTAGTCTGCCAGGAGGGTACAAAGGAGGATATAAGGTGCTGGGTGTTGTAGGGCTTGCGATTCTTTTCCTTGAGTTGTGAATCCTCAAAGAGGCCAACTCCGGATTGAACCTTCTTGCTTGTTGCCTTCTGGGGTTGAGATCTCACCCTGGATGGGTCGGACAGGGTTCTTGGAGGATATAAGGTGAATGGCGGATAGGGCTCTTGCTTGATAATCCAGGTATAACCGGAAATCCACTCTCAATACCATGGTCACATGATCAGTACTTGCTCTCGCTGATTGGAAAGTATCCTCCCTTGCTTAAATCAGTGATTGCTTAAATTTGTCCTTATATTGTCTTATGACTTGTGACATTCGTTTAATTAACTTCTGTTTGATTGCCTCTGTATTTGCATGTGTGGGAACCTCACTGAGCTATTATAGCTCATTCTCTTTTATTTGTTTTCCTTAAACAGGCTCCTATCTCTAAAGCCGGTGGTGAGGAATCCAGGGTAGAACTGGGTAGGATTTTTAGGGTAGAAGGACTGCTTGAGATATTATTGTAATAACAAATGTATGTAATATAAATTGTTTAACTAGTACTTTTACTTTTAAGTTTGAATGTGATGTGACCCTGAGAACTGTCACAGTTGGTAGCTACGACTTTTCTACCGAATTACATCTGCTTGTGAATTTTAGTGTGTGCTCGATTCGAAGTCCTGGCGAGAGCCAGGCAGGCAGTCCGCTAAGCCCTTTGGTGCGCCTCTGGGTAAGGTGGGGCTGTCACACAAAAGAGTTTGAAGCACCATTAGAGAACAATTTCTATCCTAAAGATTCTTCATTAATATCTTCAGCCGTCCTCACAAACAAAATATCTTCATCGGGGAAACAGGTATTCAAGGGCTCATAATCATTTTCCAAGGGGTTCCTTGCTAGATGATCATCAATTACTTGACCATTGACTGCTTTTTGAGTTGTGAACACAATATCAAATTCATTGAAAATCATCTGTCCACTTGACCATGCGGCCAGTGGATGTTGACTTCTCAAGCAAGTACCTCAACAGATGATAGAGATATGAGATAGGTGGTATTATCAAGGAGATAATATCTTAATTTTTTAGCAGCCCAAGCTAATGCACAACACATTTTTTTCAAGAACGAATAATTTGCCTCATAGGCAATAAACTTTTTGCTCAGGTAATAGATTGCCTGTTCCTTTTTGCCTAAATTATCATGCTGACCGAGAACACAACCATCGCTCCATCTAACACTAAGAGATACATGATAAGTGGTCGACCTGACTTTGGCGATACTAAGGCAGGAAGATTCAACAGATAATCCTTAATCTTATCAAAAGACAGCTGACAATCCCCATTTCATTCCATTGGGGTATTCTTTTTTAATAGCTTAAACAGGAGTTCAAAGTGAGAGTCAACTGAGCAATAAACCTACCAATGAAATTAAACTTTTTCAAGAAACTCTGCACATCTTTCTGTGTCTTTGGGATTGGCATTTCCTGTATAATCTTTATTTTTGTGGAATATATCTCAATACCCTTCTTACTAATAATGAAAGCTTAGTAACTTGCCAACAGGATACCCGAAAACATATTTTGCTGGGATTCAATTTTAGATTATATCTTCTTAATCTTTCAAACAACATTCTCAAATCTACCAAGTGATCCTCAGTTCTTTTGCACTTGACTATAACGTTATCCACGTAAACTTCTATCTTCTTGTGTATCATATCATGAAACAATGTAGTCATAGTCCTTAAATAGGTAGCCCCAGTATTTTTCAGTCTGAAGGGTATAACTCTATAACAAAGTGTTCCCCACGAAGTCATGAACGTCATATTTTCCCTATCTTCCTCTGTGACTAAAAGTTGATGATATCCAACGAAACAATTAATAAATGAATCCATTTCATGTCCAGCAGTATTGCCCAATAGGATGTGAATGTTGGGCAAAGAAAAATCATCTTCTGGACTAGTTTTGTTTAAATCTCGGTTATCCACACAAACCCGCACCTCTCCTGATCTTTTGAGAACCGAAAACCATGTTCGATAGACAAATAGGATAGGAGACACAATAATGATTTGGGCATTGCATTGCTTGACAATCTGCTCTTTAATTTTGAGGCTCATTTTTTGTTTAAATTTGCGAGGTTTTTGCTTTACTGGAGGAGGAAAGTTTGGATCCGTAGGCAATCTGTGAACTACTATGTCTGTGAAAATCTCAGGCATATCGTCATAGGACCATACAAATACATCTTGAAACAGTGTGAGAAATTCAATCATCTCTTTTCTTGGCCTCTTGTTTAAATAATACTGATTTTAACTTCTTTAATTTCTATCTCAGTGTCAATATTGCTAGTTTCTGTTTCTTTCAAGTTAGGTTTGAATTTTTCTTCGTATTATTCAAGATTCTTAAATACGGAGTCATAATCTTCTTCGAATTTAGAGAGATATTAAAGTTGAACTTATCAGTTTCAAACAAAGTGACATCTAAAGGATCATAGACAGTTATTTTCGGCCATCTAAAAATAAAATAAAAATATGCAAACATTAATAAATAAAATATAAATCAATAACTTTCTAATTTATTGAATGAAAGCTTACATTTTCTAAAAGAAGATGTTTACAATCATAAGCTAGCATTAGCCTTTGAGAAAAGATTAAATCATTTTAAAATTTTGACAAAAAAACTTTCTCGATATAACAAAAGAAATTGAGAATAGTTTTTTTCAAAAAGCTAATGTAAGAAAGTCAGAGCCTAACACCAAAACAAACTTTGAGAAGGAAATTCATTTTATGGCTCCATCTAGAAATAAATTTTTAACAAAAGATAATCTCAAATTTACCGAAATTCCCTCCGAACAGGGAAATAATCAGATGTTCAATTGTTCAATGATTCTTTCTCGATTTCCTCAAAATCAATAGTATCAGACGATCCTTCTGTACCAGTCATTCCAATGAAGAGACTGGTAACCCCTTCTTCAATATCATAGTCCTCACTGCATATTTTAGAAATAATGACCTTGATGACCTTGAGAAACTGTGATATAGTGGGGGAATATAGAGTAGAACCTGACCCCTTTCATTTTCAGCTCTCTTCTTCTTTCTCATCTCTATTAAATCCTTACCAGTTGGGTAAAAACCAAATCTAAAGGTATTTTTCTGTTCATGCAGCTGAATAGGTTCTGTAATTCCTTGCAGCATCATTTCCAATACCCTTTCCTGGCTAGTTGTCTAGCCCTAATCAACTCCCTAATTATCATGATACTAGCATTAGGCAATAATGGCTCAACAGGTGATTTTCCTTCGGAAATCCAGTTAACAAATACAACATCTGAAGTACGGAAGCCTGATCAAATGATGACTCGTCCTTTGCTTTTCAAAATGCTCGAGATTTACCATCATTGTGTAATCATCTTTAGCAAAAATAGTAATCAGTTTGCCATCTATAATGAATTTGACCATTTGATCCAGAGATGACGGCACTGACTCGGAAGAATGAATCCAGGGCCGCCTTAATAGAACATTGTATATCCCGAAAAAATCCATAACCTAGTAGGTAACCTGATACTAAGCTGGACTTATTTCGAGCACCAAATCAATCTCTCCCGTAGTCTCCTTTCGCAAACCATCAAATTCTCTAACAACGGTCAATAACTAGCGAACTTGCGATCAAAGGTATCCTAACTTTTGCAAAGTGTTCCATGGTCAGATGTTCAATGCGAATCTGTTGTCAATCAAAACTCTGGGCAAGTATTTCTTATTGCACCTCACAGATATGTATAAAGCCTTGTTATGTCCTTTTTTCTTAGGAGTCAACTCATCTTCAGAAAAGACAATCTGATTAGATGCCAAAACATTTCCTACTATCCTAGCCAACGTCTCAGTAGGAATGTCTTTAGGAAGGTAAGACTCATTCAAAACTTTTAAAAGAGCTTCTCGATACAGTTCAGATGTCAATAAAAGATTTAAAATCAAAATTTGTGCTAGCATGCTGCTTAACCGCTCCACCATCTTGTACTTACTCTTTTTCAAAATTCTCAAAAATTCTTCAACTTCTTTCTCATTGACTGGCAGTTTAGGGGGTAGTGTGCTCTCTTTTTCCTTAGCTGGAACAACAATCTATGGTCCAGCAATCACTCTCCCAAATCTCATAATTGCAGAGATATCATCATTCAGTTCAGAGCTCCCGTAATTTTTATGGCACTCTGTGTAGATCTTCAACTGGCATTTGTTCTGACATATCAATGATTTCTAGTTCTGAAATTTTCAACTCCAATGGCCGTAAATCGAGCACAATCGATTGACTTGAAGAACTATCAGCTGACAACATATCTTCCAAAATGAACGGTTCTTTTGTCTAGGCCATTGGTGATTTTGCTTTTTCTACCAAAATATCAACTTTGTATCAGCTTATGAATTATTTACCAGATATCATCATTCCAACTCGCCCATAGTTAGCTTCAATAACCCCCATTATTTCCTTAGTTGAAACTATCAGTTTAGCAAAATTCTTAAATTTCTCATCTAAAGTTATCATTCCAACGCCGACCCATGCTGAGGCAGAGGGTTGTTGTCAAAATTAGGAGCTTGCCCCCTTCCTCTCCTTATCGCGATTTCTCTATCATCAATCATGTCTTAAATTTTATGTTTCAAAGCCCAGCAATTGGTTTTAGGGTGTCCCCGACTTCCTGAATGATAAATACAGATAATTTGATGATCATAGTCACGAGGCAACCCATTAAGAAAATTTTTTTAAGGGATCGTACCAATTTTACCCGCTGCTCTTAACTGTTCATATATTTGATCTAGAGGGTGCCAAGAGGAGTGAAAGTTCTAAGCCATTTTTGGGGTGGGTTCGTCAGACCCATAGCATCTTGAAGTTGTGATACGAACCAAGTAACGAAAGTTCAAGTAGATGGGGGCATTTGAGTCATCCATAGTGGATCACCAACGCATAGGGGCTTAGTCATCTAAAATGGAAGTTTAGAGGCATCAAGGATGGTTAAAAGGAACAAGAGGAAAAGGCCAACCAAGGTTGGGATGAGTACACCTATAAAAGTTCAGAAGAAGACGCGTAAAAAAGGCCATCAGAAAGTTTCTGATGAAGGCCGCGAGCAAGGCTGGGCCACAGCCTCCATCAGAAACTTTGCCAAAGACGAGACGATATTCTGATGAAAACCGCACAGAAGGCTAGTCCCGCGGCCTACCCTACAGTCTTAGTCCGTAACTTTACAATTTTATTTATTTTCTGTGTTTTTACTTAGTTTTTATCGTTTAATAGGCTAATTACTTTCTATATTGATTATTTAGGGTATTTTTGCCTATATAAAACTAATTATTATTATTGTTTAGAAGGATTATTGAAGTTGAATAAAATTACGAGGACTTTTTCCTCTCTGATTCTCTTTGTGAGACTTGTGAGTTCCACGAGTAATTCGTGAATTCCTGTAATATCCTTGAGTTCTAACCAACGTGTAGGGGTTAGGGTTTGGGATTCTCTTCAAACTAGTTTCAATTTTGGATAGAATTGGTGTTAGGTTGTCCGTTGATACACAAGAACGATCCTTTGGAGAGGGTTGTCCTGTGGATTGCATTCTTCACTGAAGGTTCCTGTTAAGTGGTTAACGAGGAGTTTTGGAACGGATCGCATCAATTGGTATCATAGCTCTTTTGGATTCTTGGTATCAGGTCTCCCTAATCCATCTCTTAAATTTCGATTCTTTTAGATTGGATATATCTTTTCCCTTTTATTTTTGTCAAACTCTTACAGTATTTCTTGTGATTGCCTATTGTTCTTGAGCAATTTTATTCCTAGAATTTTCTATTATTATGGATTTGTGCATTGTTATTTTTTGTGGTTGGAGATTGTTGTTTTTGCATAATTTTTATTGTCTTAATTAATTTTTCTGCAATTTTTCGCTAGTTTCTGCAATTTATTCAATTTTTTTGTGCCTCTTTAATATTGTCCTTGCTTCAGGGCGTCTAAAAACCCTAAAAGATTCGTGTCTTTTGTACTTTTGTTGATTGAGTTATTGATTATTGGTGATTTGTTGACTATTCGTTAACAAAAATCATCAAAAGTCTTATCCCATTGTTCAAAAAAAAAATTCGTGTCACTGTAGCGTCACTGTTCATTTAGTACTATTTATAAGTACTGTTCATCTGAGTTACTGTTCACCCGAAATTTTTTATCCCAATTTATTGTCTTGAGTTGTAAGTGTTAGTATTGGGTAATATTCTTTTTGTAGAAAATCCTACCTTATTTGAATCTTTACCAATTTTTTCCTTTAAATCCCTTTTATTTGTTCAAAATTCATCATGTCTAACGAAGGAAAATCTAAGGCATTTGACCTTAGAAATTTTGCTGAAACCATGAATACTAGCATCTAGGGTATGAGGCAGACTATAGAAGCTATGTGTGAGCAACTAGAAAGGAGAGGCCATTCCCATTCAAGATCAAGAAGTAATCACAGAAGTCACAGGAGGAGATCACCGTTGGCTGAGTCTGAGGATTCTAATGATAAGATGAGGGCTGATAGGAGGCCTAGAAGAGGAGAGCAAGCTCGTGATGGTAACATTGGAAGCATTAAAATGAAAATTCTTAACTTCCAAGGTCGAAGTGGTTCAGAACTCTACCTGAAGTGGGAGCGGAAGGTGGAGCACGTATTTGATTATAACCACTACTTCGAAGAGAAAAAGGTGAAACTAGCTGCTGTGAAATTTTCAGGATTACACAAGTGTGTGGTGGGACCAGTTGGCTACCACTAGGAGAAGATGTGAAGACCGACCTGTCCGCACATAGGAAAAAATGAAGACAATCATACGAAGAAAGTTCGTACTTGGCCACTACTACAGAGAGTTACACCAAAGACTACAGTCCATGTCACAAGGTGGTCGTACAGTGGATGATTACTACAAAGATATGGAGTTGGCAATGATTTGTGCTAATATAGTAGAAGACCGTGAGGTTACAATGGCTAGATTCCTAACTTGTCTAAATCAAGATATCCGAGATAAGGTGGAGTTGCAGTCTTATGTGGACATTGATGACTTGGTTCAAAAAGCTGAGACAGTGGAGAAGTAGCTCAAAACTAAGAGAAGAGATGGTACAGGCTCTTCCTATGGGAGGTCAAGATGGTAGGATAAACCGTCCATAAGACCGAGAAGATAGAGGTGATATGAAGTCAAGAGATGTTGTTAGGCCACAGGAGGGCACGGGTGACGACAAAGGATAGATAAAGGCACCTATGAGGATGCATGACATCCAGTACTTCAACTGCTAAGGACGTGGCCACATGGCATTCCAGTATCATAACATTAGGATCCATGATCATGTTGGATGGAGGAGACATAGCGAGTGCTTCTTCAGATGATGAGAAGATGCCACCACTGGAGGGAGGAAACAATAGTGAAGATCCTATTAGCTGCGAACCTGACAAGGGAGAACTTCTTTTCACAAGAAAAATTTTAGATGAGTACCCTAAGAAAGTTGGACCTAATTTGTAGACAGAATCAATCTCCAAACTCAGTGTTTCATTAGGGACAAGGTATGTGACATTGCCATTGACTCTAATAGTTGCACTAACCTTGTGAATTCAGTGTTGGTAGATGAGCTTGGTTTGAGAACAATGAAGTATCCCAAGCCCTATAAACTGCAATGGGTAAGAAATAGTGGCGAATTGAAGGTGACCAAACAAGTAGAGGTCGAGTTCACCATTGGAGCCTACAAAGATAAAGTTATATGTAAAATGATACCGATGGGAGCGTGTCATTTGTTATTGGGTCGTCCATGGCAATTTGATCACAATGTGATGTATGACGGGTTCGGCAATCAATACTTGTTCACTTGGCATGGGAAGGACATCACGCTTGTGCCATTGACACTATTGGAGGCTCATAGTGATTATATGAAGCTGTCCAAGGAGCTTGAGGTTGCGAAGGGGAAGAAGAAGATGATGAAAGCACCTTCCACTAATTTTCATTCTTCTCTTTCACATATTTCTTCTATGCAGGTACACAATATTCCCTTAATTGGAGTCATCAAAAAGCAAGATTCGAAAACGAATCTTCTTGAAGAATAAAGGAGTGATACGAACCAAGTGACGAAAGCTCAAGTAGATAAGGGCATTCGAGTCATCCCTAGTGCAATGCATAGGGGTTTAGTCATCCAAAATGGAAACTTAGATGCATCAAGGATAGTCAAATGAGTACACCTGTAAAAGTTCAGAAGAAGACGCGTAGAAAAGGCCATCAGAAAGTTTCTGATAAAGGTTGCGGGCAAGGCCGTGTCACGGCCTTCCCCATGGCTTCCGTCAAAAACTTTGCCAAAGACGCGAAGATGTTCTGATGAAGGCCGCACAGAAGGCCGTCCCGCGACCTATCTCATGGCGTTAATCCGTAACTTTACGATTTTATTTATTTTTCTGCGTTTTTACTTACTTTTTAACGTGTAATAGACTAGTTACTTTCTATATTTGTTATTTAGGGTGTTTTTGCCTATATAAGGCTAATTATTATTATTGTTCAGACGAATTATTGAAGTTGAATAAAATTACGAGGGTTTTTCCTCTCTGATTCTCTTTATGAGACTTGTGAGTTCCACGAGTGATTCGTGAATTCCTTTAATATCTTTGAGTTCTAACCAACGTGTGGGGTTAGGGTTTGGGGTCTTCTTCAAACTAGTTTCAATTCTCTGGTAGAATTGGAGTTGTGTTGTCCGTTGATACACAAGAACGATCCTTTGGGGAGGGCTGTCCTGTGGATTGCATTCTTTACAAAGGTTCCCGTTAGGTGGTTAACGAGAGGTCTTGAGATGGATTGCATCAAGTTAGTTGGGTGGAACATAAGTATTAGGATAAACGAGCCTTGAACTAGTATTGCATTGGTGAGCAAGAATTATTTTGGAGTGCAGGTCGAGGGTTTTGGAATACGAATTGGGTATTTGGGTAAAATGGTTGGGCATTTTTTGATTGGGCTTGAGTGTTAAAAATGAGTTGAGGGTACTAGGGATAAACAGGTGACAGATGTGCCGACTGACGGGTATTGTGGGTATTGAGAATAATATTTGGCTTGTTTTGGAACTTGGGCTTGGGATTTGGGCTTTGGTTTATTACAAAGGATATTTCCTCTTCTCTTTTCTCAAGTTTTTTTCCAACTGCTTTCTTCAGATTGTTACTATTTTGTAACGATTCAACTTATATTTTCATAGCAGCCATGTCCACTACATTGCCTTTCTTTACCTCTCTTTCAATGGCTCCTGCCTGCTCAATAACCTGGGCAAAGGTCTTTTCAATTGAGCCTACGATGGCCTGGTAGTAAGGCAGGTCTTGGGCATCGATATTTTACCATTTCATTCTCATCAATTGACAGACTTACTTTAGCTACCACACTCCGCCAACACTACCCATAAGCTACATAACTTTCTGAAGATTTTTTCTTCAATTCTACCAGGAAAAATCTATCAGGTACCAAATCACAATTAAACTTGTACTGTTTTATAAATGCTCGGGAGAGATCAGTCCAGCTTCTAATCTTTAAAAAATTCAATTTTAAATACCATTGTAATGCATCCTTCTCCAAACTCTCCCCAGATAACTTCATTAGCAATTTTTCATCCCCGATTGGTTTGCCCAACTTATTGCAGAGCATCTTAAGGTGCACTACGGGGTCGCTAGCACCGCTGTATTTGAAAAATTCTAGTACCTTAAACTTTGGAGGTAGCTAAGTATCAGAAAACATACAGAAATCATTATAGCTCAAACCGCCGTATCGATCCAATCCTTGGCTTTCTTTGATGAAGTCATCGAACTTATCTAATTTTTGCAAAAGGGCTTTTTCTGTCATGCTTAGATTCTCATCTCTATATTATAAGGTTCCATATCCACTCCTCCTAATACCCAGGGTTTAGCACAAACTGATTTGTATTGAGAACCGATGGTGGTTGAGTGTTCAGAGAAAAATGGTTGGCTTGTTGGGGGTATTAGAGTTGGTTTAGAATATTTTGGGTGTGTCCGGGACTGTGCGGGACTGGAACGGGCATTTGAGGGTTTTGAGTATTTAAAGGTGGATGAGGCATCTGGATGTTCTAGGAATTGAGGAGTGGAGTTTGCACTAGGAGCCGTTAGGACATCATTATTTGCTCCTGGGGCATTCTCGCTCAAATCAGATTTGGATTGTGAAGGTTCCCGAGCGACGGGTGCAGTAGAAGTAGAGCCACTGTTGTTCATGTTACTGATGAAATGGGCAATAATTTAGCTATAAGAAGACACTTCATAGGTCATATTATTCATTTTAGTTAACATTTCATCCATTTGGGCCCTTAATGCTATTAATTCTGAAGATTGATTTCCAATAGGCGCTTCAAATGATTTAGTGGGAGTACTCATGTTTATATACAGCTATCTAATATGGAATCGCGTACGAATAGGGCTTCGGTGAAAAGAAGCTATAGTTTATAGGTACCTGAAATGTACATTAGGAAGAAAAAAGTTTAGTCGTCCCATCGTCATTGTTACTATCAATTTATTATCACAAAGAAAAAGAAAAAAAAGACTAAAATTAGCAAATGTATAAACAATTCGGATGCATGTCTTAGAAGGAGCCCTTATTATGCCAAGGGTAAGCCTAACATGAAATGCAATCCTTCAGGATGAGACCTCCCTTTCAGGAATGGAGCGAGAAGAATTTCGACTTAGTAATTCAGTTAACTTTCATACCATTTGAGCATTAAAAGAAAATATTCTACTACTTTTGCTACCAATCGAATATAGTCAAACAAAATAGTACATTATTCTGTTAACTCTCCTACACAATCTAAAACTCTCTTTAGCTGGTCCTCGAGGCACTGAGCTTTGTTGTGATCCGGCTTCCAAGAGTACTTGTTCATCGTATGATTGATGTCATCTTTTAGCTTCAAACATTTCCTTTTCTTCTCTCATAATTTGTGTTTCGCTTCTGTATAAAACTACTTAACATATTCATATACCTTTTTGTTCTTCTCAAAATTCTACTTTACTTGTATTAATTCACGATCTTTTGTTTCTAACAAGGCTCTCAATCGAATGGTTTCTTCAAGGGGGTCAATAACGGCTTGTCCCTTTGGATGGCTCTGATTTTTAAGCCATGCATCATATCCTGAGATAGTTATTGGGAAAAACTTAGTCTTCAGGGTCAAATGGAATATCCTGGTCTATGCATCGACTTTCCCATGCTTCCACAATCTCTGACTTCTTTGATATTTCACTAGGACAAATCCCTTGCTAAAAAATGATATTAAAATCTTCTGTCTGTAACTCTGGGGGAATACCCTGGATACGTCCAAACTGACGAAGGACTCTTTGAGGAATGTAGGGTGCTACTCCACTAGTACCGAACAGTGGGATGAACCTTCTTCTAAAACATTGTAGTACCGGTTTACGACATTCGGTCTATTCTAAAACCCAATAGATGTCTTTCTCATGGAGTGCATGGAAGAAGTCCAAATACGCTTTGGCATCTCTTGACTGGTTTGCTAAGTTGATCCTCCTTCTGTGTGATTGGATCAAATTTGTGTCTTTTAAAATAAGTTTGGATCGAATCATAGAACGCCGATGTAGATGTTCCATAGTCCAAATTTGAAGTAGGATACTGGGACCATAAAAGAATTCAAACTTTTTCTTACATTTGGTACATACCACAAAAATATCGGCCACAATAGTGGGCACAACAGTCAGGTCCTGGCCTTCCATCCCACGGAAGAGATCAATCATTATGTTTACGATCCTTATATTAACTTTATCGTCCGATCGTGAAAAAAGAAAGAATCTGGCAAGTGCGAAACCATAAACCCATACTCTTTTCTGAGACCATACTTCCTCAGTGCCAATGAAGAAATCATGTTGCTGTGTAGCAAAACACTCTCGAGACACAAAATGGTTGTACAAGTATTTAATTCCGATTGAATTTGCCTGGATCAAACCAGGTATAGTGATTCTTTCAATCTCGTGAAATTGCTTAGCTCTCTTCTATCACTCACAGTCAGAAAAATTAGCTTCTTTCCCTCAGTTGGAAGTCCTAAAAGCCCGGCTATTTTGTTCTAGGGTAACAGTCAGTTCATAATTAACAAACTTGAATATCGAGTGCTTAGGATCCCACCCTTATACCAAAGTATCAATAACGGCTTCATTTGGTTCTATGTTAATGAGATGAGCTAGGTGTCCCAGGTAATGTGATATCAGATTCTACTCCGATGAGTGCATGGTGTTTTTCCAATTCCTAAGCAGTAGGAGGAGTTCTTTTGACTTGTTGATCTTGCATATACTACCCATTCTGATTGCAAAAGATCATTCGATTACCTTACATAGGGTCTCACCCACCAGGATATACAAAAATTTAAACATGAAATTCCCACAGAAAGGGTTATATACCCATGGAAAAATTGGGGCAGTTTATTCCTAAGATGGGATCTCCTAAGTGGCATTCCCTTTAAAGTTTATACATGATGCCAATTTATTAAAATAAATAAATGTACAACATTGTAATATGACCTAATAAGAGCCCCATTTAACGCCGAGGTAAGCCTAGAAATGACATGTAATGCGTATTTTATTGTTATAAATTAGAATTTAAACATGCGATATTGTCGTGTCCTAAAAATCGGTAAGGTGTACTACGAAGTACTAGTGGGGTCGTTGATTGTCGCGCCCCGAAAAGATGGTCCGGTTTGACGACCCTTTTTGAAAAGATAAGTTTTGGAAAAAATTGTGCGTGTGTGAGAAAAATCGAGTTTTTATTGAAAAAAGTGTTTGTTTATAAAAAATGGTATTTTGAAAAATAAAAGAGGCCGGGACTAAAAAATGCGACGGTTTTGGCTAACTAATTTTGAAAAAAGGTTTAATCTTAAAAAATGGAGTCGCCACTTGGTACTGAGTTAGGGTGTACCAAGTTACCCGAAAAATCATTTAACAAAATAAAAACAAAAATTTTATAAAACATAGTTAAAAACCCTTTTTCGACTCCGGTCTACAGAAAAAAAGAGAGAAAAAGGTCCGAGAGTCACATTTGAAGAAAGAGAAGGCAAATGCTAGCGCCTAAGGCACCCTTCCAACCTAGCCGAAGCTAGTTGTGAGATTTAATCAAAATTTCCTAAATTAACCCTAAATTCCATCATGTTCAGATGTATCTAAATAAATGCAAATCCTAAGTCTATATGCAGGAATCGAGAGGGACAGAATGTTCCATCGAAATTTGTTCGAGATTATCGCATTAATTGCGAAACCTAAATCGAGATCTCAAGAGAGTCATGAGTATCTATGCACAATGCGATGCAAAAAGAAAAGAAAATAGTAATATATAGGAAGTGAAGAAAGAAAGTGGGCATGCAACATGACGGGTACGAGAAACTAATATCTCGTGACTGAATATTTCTACTCACGGAGAGGGCAACGGCATGTACGCCATCGCTTCCCACGTGAGTAGGCAACTATTTCTAGTTGGATCATACAAATGTCTTAAAAGTCTAAGTGAAATGCAACCTAAATATCATGCATTTGAAGATGTGTTAAAAATAAATAAATAATAATAACAATAATAATAATGATAAAAATCATGCAAAATGAAAAGAAAACTAAAAGTATGTGAAATGAGATTGTGAAATGCGTACAAGTACACCTAGTACTAAAATGCCTTAAGGGTTTAGCGTTGGACTAGCCCTTTCTAGGGATTTCTATTAGCGTTGGACTAGCGGGGGAACGATAAAGACACAACTAGCGTAGACTAGTGCGGTGATGGAATAACATAAAACACGAACTAAATAGTCAAAAACATGCTAGATTTTTTTCAATTGCTTTATCATTGTTTAAATGTTCACCATTGTCTACACACCACAGACATTATCATCGATTCTTTCAAAATATTCTTTAATTATCTCTGTTCGTTTCATTGAATCTAACTCAAATCTGCACCCAAATTGTTGTAACTTAACTCTTTTCACATTAGTAGAACCTTTACTTAAATTCACCAATATTGCTCATGCTTCCTTTACTTTCTCAGCATTCATAAATTTGTTAAATACTTGAAATTGGACTTTGTTGTTGAGATGCTGACGTGCTTTAAGATCAGTTGTCGCTTTTTGGCCTACTTTTTTAAGTGCTTTATCCATCAATTTTGTGCCTTATATGGTTTCTTCAAATTCATTTTCAATAACAAGCCAAACATAAAAACACCCAAAAAGAACCTTTCATCTACTTGCACCAGGTCTCAAAATTATTTTTACCTTCAAAGATAAAAATGAGACATTCATATAGATGCTATAAATTATCCATGGATTAATTTCTCTAGGATCTCAAACATGTTAAGGAGACAAGATATGGGGAAATATTTTTTTCTATTCCACATTCACAAATGATACAATAGTCTATTTATAGGTATATACAAATAAGAGATACAATGAACTTAAATAGTTTTAAATTTAAATCTAATATATCCAATCCTAATCTTATCTTATCGATGATTTGAATTTTAAATACAATATTTACAACTCATCTTAACACTTCCCCTGCAGTTGTGCATATACGTCCCACTTGCCCAATGATAAGCAATAATTTTACCTCTTTTAGTATAATATTTTATATATGATTTTAGTATGTTTTTTTATATTTTTAAAATGGCTCAATTTCATTATTTTTCATCAAATTCTGGTTTGCTCCAAAATTAGGGTTTTTAGTCCGAAAATTAGGGTTTTGAGGTAGAATTATTATTTTGAGCAAATCAATACCCAAGTTTATTTGATTTTACAGGGAAATGATTGCTAAATACATTTTGGATCAATTGGGGCACAAGAACTATCAACATCAAAGTTTATTCAAGATGCACCATTTTATCACTTAAACTTGGCAATTTCCGGAACAATTTTTCTTCATCAAATCCTACCAAGCAAATTATGGTTTAAACAGTGGAAAAAGGTCTCAAGGGTATGGTAGAAATAACCAAAAATTAAAAATGGCAAAATGGTAAAAGAGAGTGATCTGCAAGTCACGATTTGCGAGTTGCCACTCGCGGATTGCACCTGCAGATCAAGGCAACTTGCAGAATTTCGGCTCTTAGAACTCGCAACTTGTTCACACAACTTTTGTGGATAATTCCAATGTCCAGCTGCACTTTGGGATGCCCTAGAAGAATGCAAAGCTCAAGGAAGACTTTTGAAACAAAAGGAATCAAATTTCATCATGAAATCTTCAACTTGGACAAGGACTTGAGCTGGGGTTTTTCCTATAAATAGAGGCCTCTGTAGTTCATTAAAGACATGCTTGGTTTAAGCTTAGTTTATGCTTAAACTATAGTTTGGTAGGAGGAGCACTCCTAAAGTAGTTGTAGTTTAGTTTTTCTCTTTATAGTTTTAGGAAAAACAATATTTGTAGAGAAACTCTTGGTGGAATTTCACTTGTATCAATTCATCTTCAATGAAGGAAGTGAAGACTTGAGCTTATGAAATGAGAATTTCTAACTCTATCTCTCTACTTTCAATCTTTGTTATGAGTTTATACATTATGTTCTTGTTCTTACTTGTCTTTTTTCTTCAATATGAACTAATTACAAGCTAAGGGTTAAGACAAAGCTAATGATATGCTTTGAGTAGGATTAAACTTGACATATCTTGTTCTTACTTGTGGCTTAAGAATGAACTAAGACATAAGTTGTTTCACTATGAGAATAGGAAATACTTGTTGCTAGTTTCGTTTGAATCATCATGAGAATAAGATTTTGAAGTAGTAACCTAATTCACTGCGAGAGCAAGTCTTGGTTGCTATGGATTCCTAAGTAAGAATACATGTTATAAGCAAGTATAATCTTATTCTTGCATATTTTGTGACCATTAGTGGATTCTTACCACTAACTTAACTTGAAATTGTAATTTTGTTCATTTGTTTTACTACAAGTTATTGAGTTTTCCATTTTTTCCACCAACTATTCGATGAATTGTCTAGATAATAAAGAAAGTGATTAGCTTTGGTACTTGCCAATTCAAGTTTCTTCGTGGGATTGACCCTAATACTTTCCCTATTACAATTGACCTGTGCACTTGCGGAAAGGGATATTAGGTATAAATTTTATTACTTGTTTGTGCGAATTTTTCTTAATTTTGATAGTACCTAAACCTCACAATCACCCAACTTGCTAAATGGAGTTGTAGAAGATTTTATTTAGTACAACTTTACTGAGCATATAGGCTTACTAATTTTCTGACTTGATGAATGGAAATTGTGTCATATTTCTTTAAGATTTTGTTTAATAAATTGACGAAATACTTCAATGTGTTTGGTGTGGTCATGTTGAACTGAACTATGATTGATATTGATGGCTGCTTTTTTTATCACAAAACAAGTTCATCTCTGAATTAGGAACAAAGCCGATATCATTCATCAACATTTTAAGCCGTAGAAATTCGCACATACCTTTAGCCATTCCTCTGAATTCAACTTATGAACTTAACAATCCCGCCACATTTTGTCGCTTACTCTTTAAAGTAACTAGATGGCTGCAGACAAAAGTGAAGCAACCTGATATCGATTTTCGATTGATTGTGTCTCTTGCCCAATTGGCATTAGTGCAACCATCAATATTAAGATGGTTTTTCTTAGAAAATAGGATACCTTCCGTGGAGAACCCTGTAAATAATGTATTAAACACACACTAAAAATATATAATAAAATATATACTAAAATAAGTAAATTTATCACTTATTAGATACCTTTTGCTGATCTTGCCACTTCAACTCCCAAAAAATATTTGAGACTCCCCAAATTCTCCATCTCAAATTTAGGTACCAGTCGATCTTGCAACTTAGAGATTTCTTTCTCATAATTACCAGTGATAGTTATATCATGAACATAGATTATTAGAGCCGTTACCTTCCCAAGCTGATGTTTAAAGAATAAAGTATGATCTACATTGCTCTACTGATATCCATGGTTTTTTATAGCCTGGGTAAGTCGGCCAAACCAAGCACGGAGTGACTGCTTCAGTCCATAAAGTACTTTTGGCAATCAGCAAACAATGTTTTCTTTTGGGACCATAGAATATCTAGGTAGTATATCCATATATACCTCTTCCTTAAGGTCATCATGTAAGAAAACATTCTTGACATCAAAATGATGCAACGACCAATCTAAATTGGCTATAAGAGATAATAGAACTCTTACTTTATCAAGTTTTGCCACTAGTGAGAAAGTGTCTTAATAATCGATGCTATAGATTTGCGTGTACTCCTTAGCTACAAGCCGAGCTTTATATTGGTCAATCATCTATCAGCTTTGTACTTTATTGTGAAATTCATTTGCATCCCACAGTTTTGTTTCCTTCTAGTAGTTGGACTAGAATACACATATTGGCATCTTATCTTTTATAGCTTGATTCAAATTTAGATTGATGAAAGCTACATGCATATTGCTCAGAATGTCAGTTGATGACACGTTATGCACAAAGGCCTCAAGAGGTTCAAATAATCAATAAATTGAAACATGCCAATAGGATCCAAATCAATAATATAAGCAACAGAAGCATTTACCTAAGGAATATTCTCAAGAGACTAATAGTCTAATGCTAAGGAGGAAGGGATTATATAAGCATCATCAAGAGACAAGTCTAAAGCAACATCGTCATGAATATCGACAGCTGAAGAATTAAATTTATCATCAGCAGTCGTTGGAAAATAACAAGCAAATCAGCAGTGAGTACATCAGCTGCCATATATACATCAGCCTCATCAATACTCGAGCACGATGGCCATGCCAATCCCAACCAATTTTACACTTCTTTATTTCTTATCTCCCTCTAAAGTGAAGAATTGGATGCCAATGAGAAAAATGTCTTCGATTTCAAGAAAGCAATATCCATCGCTTCATACGTCTTATTGGTGGTTGGATCATAATACCGATTACCCTTTTTGTGCATGATATATCTCTGGAAGCTAGACACAATGAATAACGCAAGAATCCAGTTTTCTTCGTTGATTCTTGTGCAAATGTACAAAAGCCACATAACCAAACACTCTTGTAGGAATCATTAACACTGATGGCAAACGAAATGTTGAGCTCAAGCCTATAGTGGAGTATGAAAATTTATGATTTTCAAAAGTTTACAGTTTTTTAAAGTAACTGATTCAGGAAGTAGACTACAGTTGTGACCACATCAGGCCAATATTGGCGTGAACCATTTGCACCAAACAACAATACTCTTGCTATTTTCAATATGTGCTGATTCTTTCTCTTAGCCACTTCACTTTGCAATAGAGTTTGAGTGCAAGATGTTTTGTGTATAAGACCATTAGTATCAAAGAACTTTTACAATGATCGGTTATCATATTCACCACCATTATCAGACTGAAGAATCTTGACTGTAGTTGAAAATCTTGTTCGAATCATCGAACAAAAAATTTTAAAATATCTAAAACTTCATTCTTATGTTTCAACAAGTACACCCAAGTCATTTGAGTACAATCATCTATAAAGGTTACAAACTAACAAATACCAATAGATGAAGTAATCGTGATGGGCCCCATACATCAAAATGAAACAAGGCGAAAGGATTATTGCACTTATTTGAGCTGATGGGACACTACAAGAAAAATCATCAATAGTGACAACGAAAGTCATCATTGAAAATTGCAAAGGTCGTCACTAATACCTTTTATCAACAAGAAAAATGCCGTCATTGAGTCGTCACTAAAGGCTTGTCACTAAATATGAATAGTATCAAAACTAAAGTCGTCACTGAATATATACCTTTTAGTGATGGCATTTGTTGTCACTAATGACTTGTGCAATTGTGATGACTTTTTTTCTTGTCAAACAAACTATAACCATTGTTGTCACTATATGAGTACTTATCTATGACGACATTGGTCATCACTGTTACATTAAGTATTCAATGATAACCTATGTTGTCACTATATGTAACACCCTAGAAATTCATGCAAAACCATTTATTTTGTATTGTGTTCATTAGGAACAAAAAAAAAAAAAAAAAAGTGGTGGCCGAATTTGTGGAAAAAAAAATAGAGAATGAGCATGTTGTACTTAGTTCCTTAAGAGTTGTACTTAGGATATCTTGCAAGACCTATTATAGGATAAATAATGAAAATCCTTTCTAATTAACCATTGCCAAGTGTAGTCTTCCATGGAGAGAAAGTCAAGGTCACTTTACCTTTGTCTTGTTTTGATTGGTCAAAAATTTTCCAATTCTTTTCTTCTTTACTTAGCCAATTTTCTCTCTTTTCTTTCTTCTTCTTGGCCGGCTGTTCTTTCTCCCTTTTCTCTCCCTTTTCTTTCAATTTTCTTGAAGCTTTTACTTCCATTTACTCATTTTTCAACCATAGAAATTGAGTGGAACTTCCTCCTAAGCAACAATCTTGTCTATCTAGAGGTATTTCCCATGAATTTCTCTTCTAATTTCAAGTGAAAGATTATAGTTTTTTAGCTCTTAAGTTATGTTTTTATGGTTAAGTAAGATTGATTTTGGCCATGAAAAATGGAGTTTTATTCCATGAATGTGAAGCTTGTGAACTTGTATGCCTTGTAGATAGTAAATTAAACTTGAAATGGCATGATTTAGGTTTGATTTAGTTGAAGAACTTGGAGTAGCTTATGTATTTTTGTGATGAATTTGAATGGAATTAAAGTGTTTTTGATGTGAAATTGGTAGAACTATGTGAGATTGGGCTGGTTTGGTTATTTTCTTTGCAGGAAAATTTTTGGGTTAGTCCGGTTATAGGGGAAGTGCTGCCGAAATTTCGGATAAAACCTAGGAAATAAAAGTGATTAGGCTATGATTTAAGACTTTATAAGCTGTAATTTAGTAATTAGAACGTGCAGAAATTTTCGTAGATTAGCTATTAGTGAATTAAACCTTTCCGAGCAAAAACCCTAGAAAGTTAGAAAACCCTAATTTCAAAACCCTAAACCCTAGGGTAAAACCCTAAGCTCCAAAACCCTAGAAATTAAACCCTAGAAAGACTTGGGATATTTCTTGAATTTCCTTATGAAATTTCTTAGACTTTAGTCAAGATTTTTATACGAATATTTCTCGTGAATTTCAGGATCCGGAAGTGAGACACAGCCTTATCGTGAGATCTTTTCTTAGGCATTCAGGTGAGTGTTCTTATGTGTGCATGATGCATGAAATGCCATGTTTTACTTGACATTATTATTGAATGAAATGTGTTACTTGAGGAAAGATGTGTACTTTATCGCATCTATTCCATAATGTGTTACATGCTTTCACTATTAAATGTATTAATTGTGCTTGAGACTACCGTGACTAACTTCACCGTTACTTCACGGTTAGTCAACCCTGACGTGACTTGGGAGGACATAAGGTGCTGGGTGTTTTAGGGCGTGTGTTCTTTCCTTAAATGAGTTGAATTCCTCTAAGAGGCCAACTCTGGATTGAACTTTCTTGCTTGTTGGCCCTTCCAAGGTTGAGATTACTCCCTGGAAGTGGTAGCTAGTACGGAGGTTACAAGGTGAATGGTGGTTAGGGTACTTACTTGTTTATACTGGTATGTTCCTTGGCAAGGACCAGAGCTATTATCTCGGTCCGAAAGTCTTGGATACATATTCAGTGCTTGTTACTTCTGCGGTTGAGCTTGCTCCCGTAGTTGAGCCCCGTATCCGTCAGTGACTACTTGTTCATTAAATTGTTCACAAATTGTTTATTTACTCGTTAAATATTTTATCGAGCAAAAATCATATTTTATTGGTATGGTTGTATGACTTGAACACTCATTGGGCTATTATAGCTCATCCCATTTATTTGTTTTCTTTAACCAGGTTACCAAAACTATTAAAGCTGGGAAAGCTGATTTGGACCTAGTAAATATTTTGTTTAATGTATTTTGATAGCCTAAATGTGTAGGCTTTTATTGTAAATATTATTTACATTTTGGGATGTAAAACTCTTGTGTTATTTATACTTTAAGTAAATTATATGAATGTATTTCTTTATGAATGCATTTTATTATTGGTTAAGTACGCTTGGATGTTTGAGCGAGTGCGTGATCGAGTCCTGGCGAGAGCTAGGCAGGCAGTCCGCTAAGCCCTTTGGTGCGCCTGTGGGTAAGGTGGGGTTGTCACACTATATAAGTACTTATCAGTGATGACACTAGTCGTCATTGTTATATTACCTATTCAATGACAACCTATGTTGTCACTAATGTTTTAATTCATACACCATTTAATATTTAATGACAAAGATTTGTTGTCACTGATGCATTGTTTAGTAACGACTTTGGTCATCACTGAAACCTTGTCTATTCATGACAATGCTATGTCCTCACTAATGCTTTAGATGTTAATATTCAATGACAAAGCCTTATTGTCACTAATATATTGTTTAGTGATAACAAGAAGCCGTCACTGATGCATTTACTTTGAATTGTATTAAGTAACAATATGACATTGTCACTGTGAATATTGCATTCCATGACAACATTTTATTGTCATTGTAGTTATTATTTTTGCACCTGACAAAAATCAGTATATATATATAATCGAATCACAATATCCTATTACAATTATTGCATTGAATCTCAAGTTAATCACAATATAATCAATAACAATGTTTATAAAATAACTATCCTTTTTCTATTTCCCAAAATAATATTCAAAACAATACAAAAATCTACCCAATTGCTCTATAGCATTACAAACTAACATTAACTCAATTTACACATCTCAAAGACGTAGTCTTCACAAAAGCAACCAAAGTAAGAAATAAAAGGTAACTTTAGATATCCCCTGTTGTCAACCAACATATAAAGCCATCTTCCTGCCAAATGAAACTTTCAGCTCTACCAACCTTGTCACAACCTGCTTTCCATCTTCTGATTGAGCATTGATGTCACTGTTTGGAGCTATGGAGCATTTATGTCACTACTTAATAGCAAAATTCAAAATGAGACATCATAGATATAAAACCATTTAAAGAGGACAAGAAAAAAAATAAGAAAAATTACAAAAAATATGGTGGTTGAAAACAATCTTTGGGTAATGAAGACGCTACACGCATCGAGAGTCTTATGAAGCTTACATTCTAAATACTTCCACAGTTGATTTCAAGATTAGCCTTGCAGAATACGACTCAAGAACTACAATGGGGTGCATTGTAAGTACTGTAATGCGTAAAGAAGTCCCTTCCTTCTCTCTTTTAATATTTGTTTATTTCCATTTTACTTTACAAAAAGGTTATGTGACTTATTACAAATCTAATGGATTAAGTAATTCATGCAGGTAAAGGAGATGTAAACACATAAAGCACCATCTGGACCAAACCCAGTTGGAAACCATCACCTGCCATCAAGACCATGAACTAACAAATATACTTAACCACTGGGCGAACACAATATTTTGCAAAATTGTAGGAGGTTAGATGTATCTCTGTAACTCAAACGAATCATAAGTTTAGGATTATTTGTTTGTACAAAAACTGGTTATTTTTTACATTCAAATTATGTTCGCTACATTAGATAAATAGCCAGAAGTTGTAAGGATTTTATGTCCAAGCAAAGCAAGAATTAAAATCATAACTACAATATCAAATTTGTGAAGAAAGCCAGGAGATCACCACAAGAGCATGCTCTCATATTTGATCCCCAAAAACCACATGCATAGACAGGAAGTTTACTCAAGAATAAGAAGTTCATAAAAATGATAACCCATTAAGTAAGAGCCTAAGTTTGTGTTATTCCCAAGGTTTGCCAAAATGGAATTCTTTCACTGCATAGAAGAATAAATAACAATTATATGGGCAGAAACATTCCACATCTTTTAGGTTAATTTGAGAAAACGGGTACTTGTCCAAATAGATGGACACGTGATAGAAAAATATCCATTCTAGATGTATGAAAATAACTTTGCTAAGCTTCATTTCATCTTGCGAATAAAATAGGTGTTTGAAGCTTTTGAGTTGAATCCATACAGTTCATTAATTAAGCCACTATTTGCCTTTTCAATCTAGATAGGGATTGTCATGGGGATTTCATAGCACCTGAAAGTTAGTAACTATACGGAAAGTCTAATAAACTGAAAAAAGCAGTCTTAAACATCATTAATATGTAGGTCTACTTTAACTATCAAATGATTGACTAACTGGTATAAGCTAGCACAATTTAAAAAATGATTCGGCAAGAAAATGGCCACTATACACTATCTAAAGTACAAATTGTTCAGATATCCAAGGTTAACTCATAGTTACAAAAATTTAGCATTAGATTGTCATAGCACATGCTTCTTCTTTGACCGCTTGCTCCTTCTTGGTCAAGTGTAATTCAGAACTGGTTTACCAGTACGTGAAGCAACCGCCTCTTCCAAAACCCCATTATCTTGTTAGCAACATAGAATCAGATGCAAAACTCCAACATAAGAGAATTGTAACAGGAAAATCTTCAAATATATGTACCCTAAAAAGTACTATCAGTATATTAAAAAAAAAGTACTATCAGTTCTAATTTGGATCTAAGAAATTGCTTACTCCACATTTTAAGGTAAACTCATATAGCTCAAAGAGCTCATGCTTTTAAATCAATTTCAATATCTTTTTCCAAGATTGCTTTCTTTCGAACTAACCACGCTGACAAGTTGATCCATTCCCTAAAGACTCTAATAGGGAACAAAAGTTGTTAAAAATGAAATATTTTGTAAAAAAACTTCTTGAAAAGAAGTAGATAATGCTTAGCATGAGGTGAAAAAGAAAGAACACCCATCTATCTTGACACAGGAGAGCATAACAAATAGAAAACCAATTGATTAGATAGCAAAATATAATGTAAGCAATTGGGAGAAGAACCTATAGGTCCAATGAAGAAAGCCAGCTATTTACAATAAAATTAAGCTAAAAGTTGTTAGGCAATAATAAATTTTAGAGGAAAAAAAAATGAACAAGAAGTTGCTTACATGGCCTTAGATTGATGTCAAAGTTCTTTCAAGTTTATTAGTGGCTTACTTCATGTTTAATTCTTTCAAGTTTACAATCCTGGAGTTACAATCTTGGAGTTACAAGTTTAAGAGATAAGCCATTTTGATTGTTTTGCTCTCATTTCTAAAGCAAATTTAGCACCTTATGCATGTGGAAGTGTGGACTGCAACATGTCACCTTGCCAAGGAAAGCAATGAGTTTATTTGAAGAGCACGCATGGCCACGAAGAAACATCTGGAAACTTACTTCTTAATATAATTTTCTACAAAGAAAAATATACTCTTACTAGATGAAAACTAAATTCTCGTCCTCATGTATGGCTCCCATTTAACCATGTATACTGACATATATATGGTATTCTTATGCAAATATCACTAGTCATGACCCCTTTAGTAAAATACTATTATAAGTTTCAAATTCCAAAAAAAAAAGAAAAGAAAAAATTAAGACGAAGTATATCTTCAATCTCATAGCAGCGTACACCCAAGGAAAGTTTAACTTTAAATTGATTAAATAATAGTAATATCCCAACATTGAGACTAAATAAATTACTTGGTCACCAAAAAAGACAAAAATGGGAATTACCATAGGGTAAAACAAAGTGAACCAAAAGAATAAATAAAGATAAAGGCAATATATAGGTAGTTGATCGTGGATGCTCTATCAGGACCATATTACAAACGTTGTTGTGATGGAAAATCTTAAAATAGAGAAGATGGTGTTAGAGTGGCAAAGTCTAGTCTAATCACACCTATGGTCGTTGATGTAATGTAAACTACTCCCATATATCAATCTCAAAATTAATTAATTAATTAATTAATCAAAACAAGCCACTCCACTCCAATCAGCACTAGTTTCCTACCACAACTCTTTGCCTTTAATTTTTTAATGATAATTATTGTTTACTCTAAAACAAATAAAAAAAAAGTTATTAATTAGAGCATCTTATGCGTTAAGTTTTCTTCCCTTCCTTCCTTGCTTCGACCTTGCAAATATTCTAAAAGCTCTATTAAAAAGCTAAAAAAAAAAAAAATCTTATCCATAGTAGCGTTTGGTTATTGGTATTTGCAATATTTAAAGACGCAAAGAAATTCGTGGAATCATAGATAATGTGTTTAAAACTATTTAAGTGCTAAATTAGTAGTACGAACATTTTTTTTTTTTTTTGCTTAGGATAACCAAATAGCTAAAATCATTCCCTCAAAAACATCTGCAAAATATGAGATTACTTTTAAGTTGTAACTCTTCAGAAATCAAGCAATCCTCTAATATGTCCTAAAATTATTATATATATATGTAAGTATGTATATACATATATGTATGTATGTAAAAGGAAAGAGCTATATATATGTCTAATACTACATACCATTACGTAGACGACTACTTATCTGAACTTACTTAATAACAGTAGGTAGAATATTCATCAAAAAGACAAAACAACACGTAGGAGATGGTAAGTTATAGGCTTGAGAAACAAATGGCAGAGAGAGGCAACTAATTTGACCAGTAGTAGTACTCTTGGCTACTCCTGTTAAGTCAAACAAAAAATGGGTGGTGGTATTTGGCAATTGGCATGAAATGAAATATCCCAAAAACCAAAGGTCGGCCAACGGCAAATTAAAAAGCGTACGTGCCTGCAAAAGGAATTGGATTACCTGACCAACTCAAACAAAGTCTTTAACAAAACAAGCCACTACCACTTGTTTACTATAATTGTAAAACACACGAATACAAACCATCAGAGGAGGTGCTGTTGTTTTACACATTCTTACAGTCCTGTTTGGACATTTAATAATTAATAAAGTTCAAAATCTGGTTGATATAGTTTTACTTGTACCCATGTACATGATGTAGATAGTTCAAAATGTATTGGTAGCAATAAGCAACCCAAAACCAATAGAACGCAACACCAATTAGATGAACGCAAGTACATTACAAGAAAGGAAAAGCATTCTAAGCAGCCATTCAATACTTGATAACGTATAGGACAACTTGTACATAGAATGTTTGACAAGTTATATTGTCGATAAATCCTCAGCAACAGTAAGATGAACTTCTTTAGAATGTTTCCAAGGCCAAGTTGAAATCTAAAACTACTAAAAGCACAAAGCATGTATGCAAGAAGAAACTGACTATAGCCAGAAACAAAATTATATTTTGTCAGACCATTAAGACAAGAATGACACAATTGGAAAGTAACAGTAGATAGAGAAATACAAGAACTCATGTTCATAGACTATAGCAAATTAAAATGATTCTTCAATATTAGAAATTCTGGGCCACAAAGACATGGAAAACGGTTACAATGTTAGAAACCAACACACACAAACCTTATAAAACAAATAAATAATTAAAGTACTATACAAAAATTAAGGGTAGTCTTGTAGTGGATAGCACCATTGCCCTATAAAGAATGTTTAGAAATTTGGCTATGCATTCTTATTGAAACAAATAAATATTTATTATATCAATGCTGGTAGTTAATTACAACATCATACAGAACCCCTTTTACTGAATTCTAATATTATCTTAAAGAATTTATGTTCCTAAGCCTATATGGTACTAATTACTATTGCATTCGTCTGAATATTATACAGCTCACCCTCAATCATGAAAACATGCTTAGATGCTAACAAACAAGCAAAGACACACTAAGCCATAATTGAAATGAAATTTTAAATAAATCCTTTTTTATTTTAGAATCCAAATATCCTACATAGCATGTCTTTGACAGAATTTGGAATATTTATGGGCAGATGATGCCTTCACTTATATAGGGTGCACCCCTTTGGCTTTTTCAAATAAGAAAATTTATTGGGAATCATGAGAATCAACTTCCTTGCAGATAACAAATCGACCATTACAGCAACCAAACCACTGCATAGAGCAAGCACCTCTTAGCATAACTTCAAACAATGTCTAGTTCATCTCACTTCAGAGACATCAAAATGTTTATACTTCTGAAAGGCATATTAATCTAATAATCTCTATGCATACTCAAATTATTGTACTCCTAAATCACTATTCAAACACACAAAATGAACATCATTATAATCAGCTCAACATCACTATCTAGCTAAAAGCTATGGCTTAACCCAATAATGTTATAGAGAAACAAACTTCTATAAGAAGTTGACAACTAGATTCAAAGAGGAAACCTTATTTGGAAACTTTTGTTGTAATTGCAGCTTTGTTGAATCCTTCGCAAGAATATTCATGCAGCACAAACAAAAACACTTAAAATTACAAAATCATAGTTAACTAATTATTGCATAATGTACTACAGATCTTTAAAAATAAAGTTGTGAATTGAGCAAATAATTAATCTATAAAAAGCATACACCAATAACACAAAAATCTACAAGAAATAAATTAGACAATAATATCTCAAAAATTTTAACACCTCATAAGCGCACATGAAGCAAGGCAGAGTAGACCAACGAAAAATAACTTTGTTAGCATTTCAAATGCAATAGTTTGACTACCTATATATAGATATCTGGATTAATCCGTACATCTCAATCTTTTGAGTTACTATTTTCTCAAAATATCATATTTTGTTGATAAAATTAAAATTAAGTGCACTTTACCTCTCTTTAAGTTACATTTCTCAACCTTGTCACTTGAATACCAAAGTCTAGGCCAAAAGACTCTACTTAAATAACAGAAAAGAAAGGAAAAAATAAGGACAGAAAATTTTAAATTTAGGCATTTAAATACCAAAAGACTCTAGTTAAATACCAATGTCCAAACCAATAATTGGACACTGATTGGACTTCACAAAGAATCTCGACAAATTTAAATTATAGGCAGTAAATTTAGCTATAGAAGACAGTTATTTTCACTGAAAGCCAGACTTACTATCTTTTTTACATGATTGAGTGCACAATGCGATGGCGCATTTGGATGAATGCAAGATGTTGGCCATATATTTAGGTACCAAAAATGGGGGAGAACAACATTAAAAAGGAGCAAAAATCAGCATTCATACCTTCATTTTCTATACCTAAAACTGATTGTTCAAATAAATATGGATAGTTATCTAGCTAACTTTTTGGAGGATTACCTCCTTATAATTGTGAGCTACAAACAGAATTTGCACCATAAGTTTGTCGGATCAAGTTCGTGCAAAAGTATGTTACATCTATCATTAAGTATTCACCATGCATCGGGAAGGTACTACGATACATGTTGGCAAAATCATGAATAAACTCCACCTGAATCTTAAATTTAAGCTATACTGTGATCTCGTATTCTAGCCTTTGCTAGCTTTTTGCAAATTGAACGATTACAGAATGTAACTGTCAACTATTTAACAAACCTATATCATACTTCAGTTAGTTTATAAAAATTTGATACATGCATAGCAAAATATTTACCTTTCTAGTAAGTAGTATGACTCCCACAGATTCATTATCCCTGGCATCATTAAATGCATGAATAAGTTCCTTAATCGTGTGTGGTTCGAAGGCATTTCTTTTCTCTGGGCCTGTTTATTGTTATCTAGAACTCACCAGCAAAATAGCATCAAATGCAGCTATTCAGCAATAAATCACATACATATCTTATAACTTGGTAATTATACAAGACATATCTTATAATTTTGTAATTATACAAGCATGCTTGTATAAGCAAGAGTAATTGAAACCAACCGAAACTCAATAGTAACTTAAGAATATAGCCAAAAGACTATTGTTTAGCTTCTAGCAAATCATTCTAAAGTACTTCTTCCCATTATTAGGCACATACTCAAAGATAACAGTGCAAAGTGATTGTAAAAAAAAAATTAAGCGTTATTCGGTTAATCAAAATCTTTAAAATACTGAAGGCAAAAAATCAAATAACATCAAAAGATTAAAAGATTATTGAGTAGATTAGGGCTTACAAATTTTCAATTTTGATGATTCAAAGAGAAGGCTAGGGTTTGGTTACAAAAAATCCCCAATTTGAAATTGTATTTGCCATTTATCGATTGTTGAAATTAAAAATAAAAAACAAAAACTAGGTTAAAAATATACACAAGAAAATGCTTAAAAATGAGGAAACGCTTAAAGACAAAGCCAAGCATAACAATATCACTTACGAGAGAGATGAAGGAGTGCTACTAGAGAGCGAGAGAGGGAGTTAGAGATGGAGAGGGAGATAGAGACGGAGATGGAGAGGGAGAGGGAGAGGGATTTGGTGGCAAAGTAACTTTGAGATCCAGGTGAAAATAATTAGCTTTAGGCTTGCTGAAATTTTGTTTCGTTGCCAAAGGAAAGGAAGAGATGAGAGAGGAATTAGAAAAGAGGAAAAGAGTTTTGGTGATTTTGGGTGGGAATTTGATTTTGGGTGAAAATTTGGTGGAGGGAAGGGTTTCTGGGTGAATCGTGTTGAAAGATAAAATTTATTTTCTTCTTATTGCAGTTGTTTAAGCCATCCACTTTGAGCTATTCAAAGGTGCAAACATGTTAAAAACATGTGTATGTATAAAATATGAAAGGACAAAAGGTGATAGGCTGGTGAGATGTATGTATGTGTACATATATACATATACACAAATATATACCCACGTGTGTGTACATCTGTATATGTATATATGTACGTACGTGTGTTTGTGTATATATACATATACACACATAGAGACATACATATATACGCATATGTATATATATATGTATGTGCGTGTGCCTATGTGTATGCGTATATATGTGTGTGTATATATACATGTGTTTGTGTGTATATGTATATATACATACATGCATGCACGCACACACACGTGTGTGTGTGTGTGTTTGTGTGTATACATATATATACAAATGCATAATATGTTTATGTGTGTGTGTGTAGATATATGTTTACATACATACCAACTAACAAAATTTTTGCTTACGTATATATGTATGTGTGTATACATATATATACATATACATATACATATATGTATATGTATGTATGTATGTATGTATGTGTATACATGTTTACATACATACCAACTAATAACAAAACTTTTACTTACATACATACAAGTATACATATATATATATATATATATATCTGTGTATATGTGTGTGTGTGTGTGTGTATGTAGATATGTATATGTATATGTATGTATGTATGTATGTATGTGTATATATATGTGTATATATGTTTACATACATATATGTATATGTATGTATGTGTGTGTGCATGTGTGTACATATGTTTAGATATATATATGTTTGGTAAGTCAAAGTTTCTTAAAATCTAAATGCACTTGATACTTACAAAATTCCACAAAAAAAAAACTATATTACCAACTAGGACAAATAATTAATCACCCATTATTTTGTAGTACATGATTACATGAATTACACACACACACACACATGCATACATGTGTGAATACATACGTATACATACACACGCACATACACGTACATATACTTACATGTACATACACACACACGTACATATATGTGTGGTGTATGTGTATATGTATGTGTGCATGTATGTGCTCATTTTATGTGTGTGTCTGTACACATACCCATATGTATAAGCGTATGTGTATGTGTGTTTGCGTGTGTATGTATGTATAGGTATGTATATGCACTTATATTCCACCTTCAGTGACAACATGCAATTGTTGTTAGAAAAAGTTTTAGATTCATTGACAACTTCAGTTGTCACTAATGGCTTGAATATAAAAATAAAAATAGTCTAGTTTTAGTGACAACTTAATGTGGTTGTCAAAAAAGATTAGAGTTTCATTGACGAGAATAGGTTGTTACAATTGCTTTAGATATATCACGTTCAGTGACAACATTTTCATGTTGTCAGAAAAGGTTCCAATTTCAGTGACGACTTCGGTTGTCACTAATGGTTTGGATATATAATTAAATAGTCTAACTTTAGTGACAACTTCTTGTTGTCAGAAAAGATTAGGAATTCAATGACGAGAATAGCTTGTCACAATTGCTTTGGATATCTCATGTTCAGTGACAACATTTTCATGTTGTCAAAAAAGGTTCTAGTTTTAGTGATGATTTTTGTTGTCACTAATAACTTGGATATATAATTAAATAGTCCAGCTTCAGTGACAACTTCTTGTTGTTAGAAAAGATTAGAGATTCAATGGTGACAATAGGTTGTCGTAGGATATCTTAGGTTTGGTGACAACATGAAATTGTTGTCAGAAAAGGTTCCAGTTTTAGTGACAATTTCTTGTTGTCGAAAAAGATTAGAAATTTAGTGACGACAATAGGTTGTCACAATTGTTTTGGAGATCTAATCTTCAGTGACAACATGAAATTGTTGTCAGAAAAAGTTTTAGTTTCAGTGACGATTCCGGTTGTCACTAATAGTTTGGATATATACTTGAGGAAAAATTTCTTATAATTAAGGGCGGTGGAAGCTTGATAATGAATAAAGAGGGAAAAAATTTCACAAAATTTTTATAAAATGCATTATTACTAAAAACTTATAACTTCATGTATAAAAATATAATATTATTTTTAAATAATATAATTGGGTTATTTGCATAAATATTAGCATTTTTAATGAAAAATTAGTATCATAATTTATCATCTCAAAGTATAAAATCAATTCTTCCTAAATTTTTTGTTCAAAGTGTTCATGTACAAAACTATGAGGGGGACGATTTTTTGAAAAAGGACATTTTTTTGTTGTCAATTCTATCTAAAATCAAGACAAAATTAATTTTATAAAAATTTATAAATATTAAAGTTTCTAATCAAAAAATAAAAAATGTATATTGGCATTTTATTCATCGTCTCAAAATAGTAAAAATTAATTTCTCTAAATATTGATCTAAAGTGTCCAGGCAAAAATTATGAATAAGATGATTTTTTGAAAATAGACCTTCTCTTATTGGCCAACTGTAACTTAATCAAAATGAAATCAATTTTTTTATGAAAATTTCTAAATATTATAGTTTTTAATCAAAAATAAAAAAATATATATTGCCATTTTTATTTGTCTTCCTGAAGTTATAAAATTAATTTCTTCTTAATTTTAGTTGTAAAGTCTGGGGTGGTATTATGAAGATGGAACTTTTTTTAATGATTAATTCCAGTTGAAATCAAAATGAAATTGATTTTTTGAAATTGATTGAAGTAGAATTTAAAAAAAAAATCTATTTCTCTATGTTGAAAAGATGAATATACTACCATTCTATTTTAAAATTAATTAAAAAATTCTTATATTTAGGTATGTGTTAGTGATACCCTTTATCGAAATTACACAAAAGTTTCGCCCTCTTTATTCATTCCAAAACTTCCACCACCCTTATAACAAACTTTTCCTATAACTAAATAGTCCAGCTTTAATGACAATCTAATGTAGTTGTTAGAAAAAGTTAGAGATTCAGGAATAGGTTGTCTATAGTGCCATGGATGTCAACTTCAGTGACAACATGAAAATTGTTGTCAAAAAAGGTTCTGATTTCAGTGACAACTTTGGTTGTCACTAATGGCTTGGATATATAAGTAAGGTATCCAACTTCAGTGACAACTTTGTGTGGTTGTCAGAAAAGGTTAAAAATTCAGTGACAACAAAACGTTGTCACTAATGGATTGGATTATCTCACCTTGAGTGACAACATGAAATTGTTGTTAAAAAGGTTCTAGTTTTAGTGACAACTTTTGTTTTCACTAACAGATTGGATATTGAATGATCATACCTTCTAGTGTAGTGACTATCTAGTTTGGTTGTCATAAAAGGTTGGAGATTTAGTGACGACACATGTTGTCACTAATACATTTGGAAGTGTTTCAGCTACAACTTGAAATGTTGTCAGAAAAGAGTCTAGCTTTAGTGACAACTAGTAATTGTTGTCACTGACGGTTTGATATTTAGTGATGATAATTGTTGTCATTATTGCAATACGTACATTTGCTGTCAAAAAAGAATTCAGCTTCAGTGACAACTTGTGATAGTTGTCAAAAAATGTTATAAATAGTGATGATATTTATTGTCACTAACACTTTGGTCATATTTCAGTGACAACTTCGAGAATATTGTCACTAGAAAGTGTATGTTTAGTGAGGACATTTAGTTCTTGTCGGTATTGCAAATTGGCGCCAAAAGGTGGCAATCAATCAGTGACGACATTTCGATGTTGTCACTGAAGATTTATCACAATAGTGATAAGAATATTGTTGTCGCTGAAAGTCATCTTTAGTGACAAGATTTTGTTGTCACTGAAAAATGTCATCACTAATGATATTTTTTCTTGTAGTGGGATAAGGAATTCAATGACTTTTGGCAAAAATACAAGTATCATATTTCAAATTGCCAACATTGATACTGGTGAACAAGTTTTGAAACAGGTGCTTCATGTATCCAAGGAACGAATGTTGCCGATGCCACAATCAAATCTCTCACTCTTTTGTGTTATTAGTATTCCTCATCTAATTTGCTCTTTCATGACTGAAATCATCTATGTAATAGAAATCCCTGTCTTAGTAGCACAACCGATTACTCCTTTGGTGAGAATATCTTAAAGAAGACAAAAGGTTGAATACACCAGTGCTACATAGTTAATATCAATTGTTATTTGGCTCACTGATAGCAATTTATTTGATAGAGAAGGAATTACTGAAGTATTTGGTAGAGACAAAGATGAAGATAAAAACAACAATTCCAACCCCTATAACTGGATATTGAACACTATAAAAATTATCGACCATCTCAGTTGAGTTACATATGAGAAGTCATTTGGATAAAAAATCATCTGATCAATAGCTCTTGAATCGATAATTCAGTCATTATCACGTTGATTAGGGCTGCAATTACCTTGATGCTAACTAGCTTTTTGACATCAGTAGGAGAGGCAGAAGGCACCTGTGCAATATTTAGTACAGTAGCTGATGTCACTTATTTAGCTGTTGCAGTGCCAACTCTTCTAGAGCTTTCATCTTGATCAGTAGCATTCAATCGACTTATTTGCTGATTTTGTTCCTTCAGCTCCTTTCACCATGCATGATACCCATATAGTTTGAGACACATATCACGCGTGTGTCCCTTCTTATTGCAATGAGTACAACCATTCCCCTCAATTAGTATTTTGGCTTGAGTTTGGGTCAACATACTCAACCCACTTTTTGCTTCCTTTGGGTCCATGACAAAGTTGATTGTGTTGTCTCCCCTTGTCAACAATACTGATTACTCTATTGTTTTCACGCTAGATACAGGCATATGCCTTTTCTACTATTCAAAATGACTTCATTCGCAGGACATCACCATAGATCTTATCAATTGATCATCCAATCTATCAAGAAAAATATATACCCTTTCTCCCTGTACAAAAGAGTTATACCTACTGATGTCAGCAGCAAATTCTATTGGCTTTGATTGACGGAAGTCAATTTCTCTCTACAAGCCTTGGAACTCATTGCAATATTTCTCAGTTGGCACTCCAACTTGTCTCATCTAGTCACCCTTCATTGAAAATCACATAATTAGCATATAATTAGGATGTATTGGCCCTTTCAAAATATGTAGTCACAATAGCTCCCATACCGATTTGGTAGTAAGAAAGCAGACGAAGCTACTAATCAGCGACAAATCCATACTATTTATCAACCATCCTTTTACAATAGAATCTTCAATCCACCATTGTCGATATGTCAAATCTATCAATGAAGACTAAGGAAGCTCACCATTGATATATCCCAACTTGTCTTCGCCTAAAATATATATCTCAATAACTTGGGACCAAAGTGCATAATTAATATCATCCAACTTAATACCGATCTGATCCATAATGAAATTATTGTTCGGTTAAGGTTTTTGACGTCTATTCAAGACTTCCATTATTTTTTTGGACAAGTCTTCAAGAACTATGTCAGCTTGTCCCTTTGCGCCCTGTACAAGTTCGGATAATTCTACCATTATTTCTTTTTTAGGGTTACTAGTGTAGTATTTGAATAGAGTTCCTAGAATCTTCACTTTGATACCATGTTAAGAAAACAAGATATGGAGAAATATTTTTCTATATTCCACATTCACAAATGATACAATAGCCTATTTATAAGCATTTACAAGTAACAGATATGATGAACCTGGATAGGTTTAAATTTAAATCTAATCTATCCAAATTTATCATAATCTTATCTTATCTATGATTTGAATTTTAAATACAATAGTTACAACTCATCTTAATAACATAATGCTATGATACCAATTTGTAGGCTCTCAAATTGTTTATGTAAAAACATAATTACTCAAGGAAAAATCAATACAAAACTAAACTTAAGAGAATAGGAAGAATAAAGAAAACAAATAGTTTTTGATGTCTATTTAAAGAAAACAGACATCGCAATTTAAGACAAGGATTATGGTGTCATTGGCAATCGGTCTCGGCTAAAGAAAGCAGAAGTTCGGAGGCAAAACTTGTTTTTTCTGTTCAACAAACTTGTGGCTATTTTTTCCTTCTTTTCTTTGACCTATTTCCATATTCAAATGATATAATCATTGGCCCTTTAAATAGGCATAGAACTAATCCAATTTCTGTAATGAACAAACCTTCCAATTCTAATTCCAAGCTAACTAAAACAAATCCTAATCTAAAATAGTTTCCTAAACTAACAAAAACAATTACAAATAAACTTTGATTTAATTTCTACATAACCTATGCTAAATGTTTTTTGATATCAAGTGATACCTATAGTCTTATATAAATCATATCTGCTACAAGTAACACCGAGTTATAAAAGTGACATTGTGGCACAGTTGTAGGTTGCATCCATACAATGTCCCAAAAAGGGTTTGGTTGAGGCTAGAATGGTGGCTAGAATTATACCACCATTCAACTAAGGATATTTACTTACTCCAAGATGTAGGGTATGCACTAGTCATGCACCGTGAGAAGATTCTAGACACTAATTAAACCTTTCACTCTGCCCATCTATTTAGGGGTAATAGGTATAGCTATAATGAAACTCAATCCTAAAGAGTTTGAAGAGTTTCTACCAAAAGCAACAAGTAAAATTTTAATTATATATATCACAATAGAGTAAATGTTATCTAGAAACAATTGAAAAGCATAAAGTAGATGACTTAATAACAAGAAATGACCAAATTTGGTCAGGTAATCCATTACCACCCAGATTAGAAACCCCCAAACACAGGCAATTCTTTAATAAAATCCATATTAATAAGTGATAAGGACTGTGTTGGGATAGGTAGAGGTTACAATAAGCCCTAATAGGATACATTTTTGCTCCCGTCTTTTTGGCAATTACCACAATATATAATAAAGTTTATTGCATCTTGTTTTATATCTGGCCGGTAGAAGAAGAACTTAATTTTTAGCAAACATTCTCTCCACCAAAAGTGCTCTTCAAGTGCTAACACATAAAAAAATCTAAGCAGCTATAGCCTTGACCTTTTACTAGATTCTATGTACAACATGTCTTTGTACTTAACTAGATCATCCATAAGCTGATAAGGTAGTTGTCAATTCAAGTTTGATGTGGAATGCTAGGTTTGTACAAATATGCAATCAAATCATTCAAATAACGCACAAAAACAAGTAGTAAGAATGACCTAATATCACTCTTTTGGCAAGTGCACTGATTAATTGTAACAAGAGGAATATTAGGGTCAATCTCATGATAAAACAATATGGCTCATGTACCAAAGCTACTAACTCACTCTATTATCTAAACATGAGAAGTGGAAAATCGAAATAACTCAAAAACATATAGTAAATGCAACTTTAAGTAAACAATTATTGAAGAAACTTGATGAAATTAAGATGTCTAAAGTAAAGAGTCCACTAAAGGTCACAAAAATATAAGAATTAAGATTATGTCCTTGTTTAGGATTTAATTCTATTTGTACTCAAAACTAAATTGCTCTATGAATTGAAGACTATTAACACTTGTGCTTTCCTACTTCCATAGCAAAAACATGCCAATGGTAATTCATTAGGCATATGAATTATAGTTTAAACATTAATCTACTTATGGGTACCACTACTTTAGTGTGCCTACTACATAAACTTCATCTACTTCTTTCCATTGTTAGATACAAATTTGATTGTGAGTTAAGGTTACTATCAAAATAAGGCACAGGTCAATTGTAGTTTTGATGAGTATTAGGCTCGATTCCACGAGGAAGCAAGAACTAGCAATTACCTAGGCTATTAACTTGCCTTATTATATAGACAATCAAACCTTGGAGGGATAAAAATGGTAGGAGAATCAAATTGAAGCAGACAAACAATGAAGAAACTAGTTAAACAAAGTTGACTGTGCTTAAAAATCTACTTTATATGCAAGTTAAGCTTATGACCAAGATGATTTTATCCAAGTTTAGGATTCAATTCCATTTTGTACTCCAAACTGGATCTCTCTATGAATGGAAGATTACCAATACATGAGCTTTCCCACTCTCGTGGTAAAGTCTAACATGCATTAGTTCATTAAACTCATGAATTGTGGCGTCAAACCTTAATCCAACTATGTGAATCACTACTTTCTTGAGACTCAACATAAGTTTCATTTATTCTTTCCATTGTTAAGTGTAAATCTTTTTGTCAAATAACAGCTAGATGACTTGAAGTTGGCAACTAATCAACAACAAGTGTTAAGACTAAGTAAATAAATAAACAAGAATAAATAGGTTATAAACAAATTCAAAACATATTAAAGCTTCATCTTAATCCTCTTTAGTTCAACTTAGTTCAACATGATACAGATAATATTAAGTACACAAATGAATGTAAACAAGCATGCATAAATGAAACTAGAAAGAATAAGGTAAGAAATGCTCAATTATGGCTCCAAGTCTTCTTCCTTTATTCCATCAAATATGTTGAATACAATTGAAATTCTTTCAAAGTCTTGCTACAAGTATATGACTTTGCCTACTACAAAACTAAGAAAGAAAACTAATCTAAATATTTACAAGGAGTGCTCCTCCTATCAAGCTTTTGGTTCTAGTTTTTTCATGCATAAAACCAAGCATGCTTTCAATGACTACAAATGCATGTATTTATAGAATAAACTCTAACTCAAGTCCTTGTCCAAGTTAGAGACATAATGATCAAATTTGATTCCAAATCTTGTAAAAGTCTTCCTTGAGCTTTGCAATGATCTTCTAGGGTAGAGAGAATGCAACTGGACATTTGAATTATCTGCAAAAGTGGTATGGATAGGCTGCAAGTTGAAAGGAAGCCAAAATCTGCAAGTTGTAGTGATCTGCGGGTCACTCGCGGATCGCTCTTTGTTTCCAATTTTGTGCTTTTAAATTTTGGTTATTCCATATATGCCCTTGGAACATTTTTCCATATTTAACCCGTAATTGACTTGGTAGAGCTTTTGAAGAAAATATTTTTCAAAAATTCCCAAGTTTAAGTGAATAAATGGTACAACTTGAATCTACTTTTATTTTGGTAATCTTTGAGTTTCAAGTGATCCAAAATGTATTTATTTCTCATTTTTCTGCAAAGTCAAATAAACTTGGACATTAATTTGTTCAAAATAATATTTCTACTTCAAAATCCTAATTTTTGGACTAAATACCCTAATTTTAGAGCAATCCTTGATTTGATGGACAGTTATGAAATTGAGCCATTTTAATACCAAAAATACTAAAAACCTACTAAAAACATGCTAAAAATATATATAAAATACTATGCTAAAATAGGTAAAATTATTATTTATCAAACTCCCCCACACTTCAATCATTGCTTGTCCTCAAGCAATTGGAAAATCAAAAGATCAATTAATGATTCAAGTATTTGAAATAACAAATGTCTCATTGTTGAATTCAATTCCACAACATAAAGTAAATAGGCATTATGCAATTACTTGTAATGTTTCTAATACTAATCATACCAAGTAAAAGGAAAATAATTTTATCATGAGTAAAACATTGTCCAACGAAATTTCAATGCCTTATAAAATTTCACATAATAAGTATTCGATATGGAAAATTATATACAATTTAATTTACACACAATAGGGACCTATTGCATTTCATATTAGCAAGTGTCTTTTGACGCGAATGTTGATATTTTTATATGAAAACCCCTGATTACTCAATACTTTAATCATTTATACCACTTTTTAGCTTTAGTTTGAAAAGTAAAATTGCCTTTCGATGAAAAGATCGACATTTTGTGATGATGATCCCTTATTATTCAGTAATTCACTTTCAATCAAACTTGCTATGCATACTCATAATTCAATTGCCATTTGACGCAAAAATTGACATTTTATGATGAAGATTCCTGGTTACTAAGTAATTTGAATCATTGGAGTAGAAATAAATAAACATTCATCAATTTGCTCATAATATACTTGTCCCTTAATTCACATAATGGATAAGTATACTTCTTGTCCATATCTACCACTTCATAATGTAAAATCAAGTAAAAAAAGAAGTATGAAATCAAACATGCCAAATCAAGACATAATTACAACCATTTACAAGATATACTTTCTTAAAAACAAAGCTCCTAATCACATAATAACCAATTCTTGTAGAAAATATTCAATCAAAGTTGCATAAATTATTTCAAAAAGTAAGAAAAGTTTATGTTATAAAAGCATGATATAGAGGCATTTTTTGAAAAATTTTAGCCATATTTTACAATATCTTGACACAATCTTGAAACAACCAAATATAATCTTATACCTTCCCACACTTGGAAAGTCAAATTATCCTCAATGTGTAAATGAAAAGATAAGAATGAGAAATATAACAAGAAAACTCCTCTTGTTTGGTTAACATGTCCAAATGCTTGATATTGTTGTTGTCTCTTGAAGTGCATTGGCCTTTGACAAGTCCCTTTTTGCAATGCTTAACCGATTCTTCATTTTGTCCAATCTTGCTCATTAACCTTGCTTCAATGTTTAGATAAGCTTTACATGCTATTTTAGATGGTGATTAAGTAGTTATTGAAACACAAAATGAACATAGGATGCTTAAAACTCATGATTTCCCCCACACTTATCTTGAGCAATGTAGCTCCATGGGATGAAAATTTGAAACTCAAAGAATATGAGCAAGTGTAATAGGTTATGATGTAGTTAAAGGCAAAAGAAAACATTGCATCAACTAAGTGTGGGGGAAATCAAGATTTTCAAGGCATGTTATGTTACTTTTCAAGCTTATTTGCTATTTAAACATATTCTAACTAGCATTAGAGGGTTTCTAAGCTTTGAAAAAAGGTAGGTGAGCAAGAATAGATCATTTGAAGAATAAGGTGAAGTATTGCCAAAAGGAACTCAACAATGGCCAAGGGACATCAAAGGACAACAACAATGTCAACTTAAGGAGTCATTAACCAAACAAAGGGAGCTTTCTTGTTCCATTTATCTTTCTCATCTTTTCCTTTAGATATTGAGGACAATGTGACATTTAAGTGTGGGGAGAAGGTAAAGGATTATGTTTGGTGTGGCATGGAGTAATTATGTCAAGATATTATTTTAGTAAAATATGGCCAAAATTTTTAAAAATTTGCCTCTATATCATGCTTTGATGCTATGATCTTGTTAAATTCTCTTACTTATTGAAATAATTTATGCAACTTTGATTCAATGTTTTCTACAACTATATGAAGAAATAGTTATTATGTGATTAGGAGTTTGGTTTTTAAGAAAGTACATCTAGTAAAATGTTTATAATTATGTCTTTATTTGGCATGTTTGATTTTAAATTTCTTTTCTTTACTTAATCTTACACTATTAAGTGGTAGATATGGACAAGAAGTATACTTATGCATTACTTGAATTAAGGGACAAGTTTATTATGAGCAAAATGATAAATGTTTATATCTTCCCACTCCAATGGTTCAAATTGCTTAGTAACTAGGAATCTTCATCGAAAAATGTCGATTTTCATATCAAACAGCAATTAAATTATGAGTATGCATAGTAAGTTGATTGAAGGTAAATTGTTAAGTAATAAAGGATCTCATTAACAAATGTTGATCTTGGCAATTTCACTTTTCAAGCTAAAGCTAAAAGGTGGTTTAAATGACCAAAGTGTTGAGTAACTAGGGGTTTTTTTATCTATAAATGTCAACCTTTGAATGAAAAGATACTTACTTAAGATTAAAAGATCAGCATCTCCCTATTGTGTGCAAATTGAATTGTATATCATTGTCCATATTGAACACTTAGTATGTAAAATTTTGTAAGGCATTGAATTTTTGTTAAACAAGCTTTAATCTTGATATAATTACTTCCCTTTTACTTGGTATGATTAATATTAAAACACTTGGAAAGGAATTGCATAGTAACTATTTACTTTATTTTGTGGAATTATATTCAACAATGAGGCATATGTTATTCAAATGATTGAATCGCGTTTTGATATCTTGATTTTCCAATTGCTTGAGGACAAGTAATGATTCAAGTGTGGGGAAGTTCGATAAGTAATAATTTTACCTATTTTAGTATAGTATTTTGTATATGATTTTAGTGTGTTTTTAGTATTTTTGATATGAAAATGGCTCAATTTCATAACTTTCCTTCAAAATAAGGATTGCTCCAAAATTAGGGTTTTGTAGTTTGGAAATTAGGGCTTTGAGGCAGGATTATTATTTTGAGCAAATTAATATCCAAATTTATTTTATTTTGTAAGAAAATGATGATTAAATACATTTTGGATCAATTGGATCACATTGACCATCAAAATCAAAGTTGATTCAAAATTGTACATTTTGATCATTTAAGTTTGGGAATTTTCAAAGTAATTTTTTCTTCATTAATTCTACTAAGCAAATCATGGTTCAAATTGTGAAAAAAGATCTCAAGTGCATGAAATGAATAAAAAAATTTTGAAAATGGCAAAATGGTCAAGGAAAAATGATCCACGAGTCTAATCTGTGGGTTGTTTACCCTTGATCCCACTCGCAGATCAAGTCTACTTGTAGATTTCGGCTAGCTGCAATTTGTAGCTTGTTCACACAACTTTTGCAGCTAAATTCAATGTCTAACTAATTCTGCAATGCCCTAGAAGAATATTGTTCAAGGCAAGATTTTTCAAGATTTGGAATCAAATTTTATCATATCTCTTCGACTTGGACAATGACTTCAGTTAGGGTTTTTCCTATAAATACATGCCTTTGTAGTTCATTTATACATGCTTGGTTTGATGAAAACCAAAACTTGGTAGGAGGAACACTCCTAAAGTAGTTGTAGTATAGTTCTTCTTTGTTGTGTTAGGAAAAACAATATTTGTAAAGAAACTCTTGAAGGAATCTCCCTTGTATCGATTCATCTTCAATGGAGAAAGTGAAGATTTGAGCCTATGAAATGAGAATTTCTAACTCTACCTCTCTACTTTCATTATTTGTTATGAGTTTATGCATTAAATTCTTGTTCTTATATGTTTTTATCTTCCATATGAACTAATTATAATCTAAGGGATAAGATGAAGCTAATGTTATGTATTGAATAAGATTAAGTATTGTCATATCTTGTTCTTGCTTTTATGGCTAAATAATGAACTAACTAATGATTATTTCACTATGAGAATAGGGAATACTTGTTGCTAGTTTAATTTGAATCATCATGAGAATTAGATTTTGAAGTAGTATACTAATTCATTGCGAGAGCAAGTTTAGGTTACTGTGAATACCTAAGTAAGACAAGAGGTGTAAAGAAGATTTAATCATGTTCATGCATGCATTAGTGGATTCTAATCCCTCACTTAACTTGTAATTATGTTTTTTTCCATTCATTTTACTACAAATTATTGAGTTTTTATTTTGCCTACCAACTATTTAATGAATTGTCTAGATAATAAGGAAAGTGATTAGCTTTGGTACTTGCCAATTCATATTTCCTTGTGGGATTGACCCTAATACTTCCTTTATTATGATTGACCTGTGCACTTGCCAAAAGAGGTATTAGGTTATAAATTTTATTACTTATTTGTGTAAATTTTGCCAAATTTTGATAGTACCTAAACCTCACAATTAGGTAAATTGAGAAATTAACTATTTGATTACATTATCTCATAATTAAAGGAACTTGCATGAATTGTCAGAGATAGGATTATATAGGTTTTCCCAGGTTAGAGTCAAATCTAATCACATCAATAAAATCTATAGGGTTTAAGGTATCTTCTTCGAGTTTTAATTGGAAAGATATTCCATTTAATCAACCGAGAGATAGAAACCTATAATCTTAAGAAAGATTATAATTCACATAAGGGATTTTAGGGTCTAGCAAAATTGGTTGATCCATTAATCATGAATTGAACTGTAATAATAAGGGTTAGGGAGATTTCATGTCTAAGTTTTGCTTGCATTAATTGTTGATTGTCCTTGTTACTTATTCTTACTTAGCTGTTTGATTTTATCTGATTAGGTTACTTAGTTAGCATTTTGTTTAGGTTCTTATTCGTTGTTTAGGCTAAATAATAAACCCAAAATAATTACTTGTACTTGCGATTTATGTGGGAACGATACTTGTTGCTCACTATACACAATACTATAAGAACGATATGCACACTTGCATACAATATCCATAGTAGAGCATGATAGATATTAAAATACTTCTCCATATAAATAAGGAGTTTCTCACAACTAGATATACTCCTCGCACACCACATTATAACACATTTTTTGACTATTCAACCTTTTATCTTTCTCTTTTCATAGAGATAGTTTCACTCTCATTTTTTCCTTTCTTTTGTCTTTTAGGTTCTTCAACCTAGTTAATTTTTCTGTGAGGGCTTCTAAAGCCAATAAATATATCTTTTGCCAATCTATAGAAGGCAATTTTTCTCACTCCAACGTGTTTCATTTTGAGAACATCCACCTCAATGACAAACATCAATATTATAAGGTAATAATCATAGTATCGCAGTGAAATTTTAAAAATTTTATTACCTACATGATTTGAGATAGTACATTGAATTATACATTTGCATAGAAGATTTCCATGCACAACAAGGAATGACCGTTTAATCTTGGTAAAGATTCAATTACAAAAAGACCTCAAATTATTGAGTCTCTAAGAGTGATCCGCACAAACAAGACCAACGAGAATCTATACAGTCTTCCTAGCCTTGCCTTTTAGATGCTAGCTCCCTTGATTACTTAACACGAAAACCAAGGATGGAGGAAGAAGACAACAATCCTAACTCAACACGAAAACCATTTTCTCCAATGACCATGGTCACAGCTCTTGAGTTATCTTGTTGTTCCCAATTTTTCTCTCACAACTCGTGTTTTAGTTGTGTTGTATGTCATGTGTTCAAGAGTCTAGGCTAAGGTATTTATAGTTAACTAATCTTAGTCTAGCTGGAATTAATAAATGAGAACCAACAAGTAATTGGAAGCTTATCTTGCAAGACAAGATTAAACAAGTCCAATTCTATATGGAAATTGGAAACTCAATCTTTCAAGACTTAGAATAATTGTGCATAAGCCACTATAATCAATTTATCTCATAAATTGACCTCATAAATATCTCATACTTATGTTAATAATAATACTTTAACTTGAAGATTTGCTCTTAATGTGTGTAATCTATTAGGTTCTATTCATGTTGGCAATAACCACAAATTATTTTCACTAATTAATTAATTAAGAGCATAAATTAAACACTTTAATTTATCATTAATTCAACTAATAAATTAAATCTGTACTTATCGATCAAGAGCAACGTTTGACAAAATATCATGACCAACTAAATAAATAAAAAAAGTCATATGGTAGAACTTCACCTATCATTGACAATGTTCCCGTGTAACTAATATATCCTTTCACTACACTATATTCCTAACTAATCTAGGAGTATAGAATTAATGCCAATTCCTATTTAACTAATTATTCTTTTTTGGTTTTCAAAACATAGCTCTTATAAAGTATAACCTTGGAACATTTTCAAGTCATACTTTTACTTATGTGCAAAAAATTCTTCAGTTTTTATTTCCAACAAGTGATCGATTCAGGAATATATTCTCCTACTATTGGACGTAGTGAATCCTATATTGATTATTCACTATACTTTCCTGTTTCATATTATACCCAATCTCTACCAAGTAAGCGAGACTTTAGGAACAGTAAGTAATAAAGTTAAAGTATAGTAATTCATACTCAAGATAATCCATATTGTAACTCTTGACGGATTAATCCAATATACTTATTCTCTAACAAGATTCATATACCAGTTTAGGTGTCATACACCTTAGTCAATGAGATCAACTACTATTTACCTTAAGTAGAGGCAAAGTATGTACTAGTTTATCCATATTAATAATGTCCAATCACATTAATGCTATGACTAAGGATATTTAAGAATATAAATTGTGGTAACAAGAATCTCATTATTGTAACTCTTACAACTTGTTATATACAATTGATGTTCTATAAAAAAATAATAAGTATATAAATGATAAAAAATGTCGCACATGTACAGACGCATATATAATATGAACAAGAGTGAACTACAACCCTAAACCAACTTAGTTAGCATATACTAACAAATACAACACTAGAGAACACCCCTCTCATTCTAAAGCTTTCAAGACTAAGCAAATATTTTAGCAAGATGAAGTAAACAACTACTTAACTACTATGCTCATTCATTGTTACTATTGAAGCAATCATAAAAGATAGGAAGTTGATAGGAAGTTGAATGAATAAGATAGGAAGTCGATATCTTTTCATTTAATTATAAATTGAGATAAAATGCAGTGATTGTAAATACAATAAAAGGTAATAATAATTTTGTCTTTTTCACATAATCAAATAAATAAAAAATAGGGCCTATAAAATTGCCAACACCAATTTTGATAAAATATAATTTTCCTTATAATTGCATATCTAAAATCTCATCTATTTAAATTTAACATGATCACAAATATTTGATTATAGAAACCATCTAACTAATTTAACATCATTGATTAGATACACAATTGTCACAAGTGAATTTATACTAGAATCACAATTGCTCAGGGACTTACATAAGATGAGAGTCACACCTTTAATTCGAAGATCTTGGCTCATCCTTTTTAAGTTCAAATTCCTAGTTCACCACCTTCAAGTTGAGATTTCTGGCATGTTTACACAATTCTTATCGCCTTTAACAAATACATGTGTGCAGCTCATCATCGCAAGCTGCCTTTGTGCAAAATGTGATCGTGCAGCAAAAGTATGGTAAACCAGTAGGAAGACCATTTTTTAGTAGAAACACCATCTCTCCATGCAAACATACTCTTCACAGTATCTTTCAACTTTTTTCACAATGATAATATTATATGAATATTGTTCAATTTATAATTGAGTAAACGACTTATATATTTTGTAATTTGATCACTAGTATTTCTAGACAAAATTGTATGTTCAACTAATAAAAACATGTATTCTTGATCACTCGATCAAATTCACCTATTAAGTTTCATGGCGAGTCATATACGTAAGATGCATATGTTATTTTTAAGGGTTAAGAATGTCAATCAACATGTTTCTCTTGTTGATCTACATTTCCAATACAAACATAGCCAGTCACATCCTTCACTAGTCAGCAACAATGACCGTTTAACTTATTGTGTCACACACACATACCTAGAACACAATCTACCCACAAAACACAACATGAAAACCTCATAATTAGCCATAGTTTTTTGTTGGGTTGTGGTACAAATTGAAGCTCATAGTAGTAATAGAGCCGATTGTCAACTCTTCGGTCATTTTCACATATAATCCATGCTCGATAAATATTGTTGTTATTGAGAAAGACATTTTAATATACGGTTTGTGTAATTTATACTTAATTTGATGGTTGTTATGATGACAGAGCCACCATGAATTTCTTCCCATTTTGTAGTTCTCTAATCACTTTTGGCTGAAACCTGGGTCATAATCATGCCCAAAATGTAATTTGAATTTTAAAGACGAAAAATTCATAAAAGTTTACCATTGGTAATGGTGGTGGTAGTTGATAGCTAGTAGCCAATGGTTCTAGAGCGTAGTAGTGGTGCTCTCTTAATTGAGGGCTTCTGTTTGAAAATTAGATATACTTTATGGACTTAGATGTAATTCACTAAAGGTCCCTAATTTTTTAATGTCTCTATTCCAATCACAAGATATTTTTCTTTCTTTTAAGATTGTTTCTTACAAATATCCTTACCTATATTGTTTACTATTATGCCTTTAAAACCCTACATGTGCATCCATGCGCGTGTTTTTATTTACTTTAACGGTTAAATTTGATAGAATGACTACTTTTAGGGTTTTAATCTTTTATTTATTGAGAAATAAGATGAATTATGGGGTAATTTGATTGTAGCAACAGTTGTACCATTCGATCCTTTATAGTTTATCTTAATACTAAAAAAGACCTAGGATTTATACGCTTGTAAAGTTATTCTGGGGTAATTAATGTTCTATTGAGTGAAGGGAAGGCATGCAAATTTTTTGCACCTATGCTTTTTGGAGTCTCCATGTGCAATAAATCAATAATGGAAACATGTGGAATTTCTTAGGCAAGTATCTTCTTTTTTTGGACTTCTTATTATTTATTATTAAATGACTTTTTAAAAATTTGTAATACAAATAAATGTTAAAAAGAAATGGATCTAGTTAGGACTTTAAACGAACCGAGCACCTCAATTGTTTTATATTTCATAACTTTGAAAAAATAGAAGATAATTTTGTCATTTTATTAATTCAATATAAAAATTTAAAAATTTAAAAAGTTAGGTATTTAACTTGAGCTTGAATATGAATCGAGTCAAGATCAAGCTCCAGGATTGTAAGTTTGACAAGTTAAACTTTAATCTCGAGTATAATTATTTATACTCAATCGAGCTCGTCTCGACTTGTTTATGCCCATTCCACCTCTTGTTTTCAATATCTTTTTTTCTTTGTTTCCTTCAATGAATAGTATTTCTTTCAGTATCTTTAGTGGTAGTCTATTGGTGTCATGGAATTCAAAAAGTTCTGCACGCGCATACTATTTGGTGATTTCTTTAGGACTGTACACAAAGCAGTGGCAGTGGGTACCAATTTCCATTTCTATCGATGGGAAAAATAAAGAAAAGGCCAAAAATCTCGATCTTGATAGATAGATTCTCTTTTATAAAGATAAACCTTGTGGGAGCTTTATTCTGTAATTTATATATACTGCAAGCATTATTTGATTCTGAGAGGCTTTTCTAACGAATACCAACTTTTGAAAAAGCAAAAAGAAAAAAAAAAGAGATATATTATGCAAAAAGAGATTTCATTGATTGATTAAAATATTGGGAAACTCAGAGAGAGAGAGAGAGAGAGAGAGAGAGAGAGAGAGAGAGAGATGTCTTCGAGATCGACAACAAACAAGACTAGTTGTTCAAGGAGTGGTTCAGCTAGGTCTAGACATGGCGCTAGAGTGGTGGCTCAGACCCCAGTTGATGCCAAACTCCACGTGGATTTCGAAGAGTCGGAACGACAATTTGATTATTCGAGTTCAGTTAACGTTTCGAGCTCCACCAGCGATGTCCCTTCTTCAACTGTCTCAGCCTACCTCCAGAAGATGCAAAGGGGAAGCCTCATTCAACCTTTCGGTTGTTTGATTGCCATCGACGAGGCCGACTTCAGCGTCCTCGCCTTCTCTGAAAATGCACCAGAAATGTTGGACTTGGCTCCACACGCCGTCCCAAACATCGAACAGAAAGAAGCTCTGACTTTTGGCACTGACGTTCGGACTCTCTTTCGAACTTCAGGCGCTGCGGCTCTTCAAAAAGCAGCCAACTTTGGGGAGGTTAGTCTGCTTAATCCCATCTTGGTTCATTGTAGAAGCTCCGGTAAGCCCTTTTATGCGATTCTACATAGGATTGATGTAGGATTGGTTATAGACTTGGAACCTGTGAACCCAGCTGATGTCCCTGTGACCGCTGCTGGAGCTTTGAAATCGTATAAGCTAGCAGCCAAAGCCATTTCCAGGTTGCAAGCTTTGCCTAGTGGGAATATATCTTTGCTGTGTGATGTCTTAGTTAAGGAGGTGAGTGATTTGACCGGTTACGATCGGGTTATGGTGTATAAATTTCATGAGGATGAACATGGAGAAGTTGTTGCTGAGTGCCGCAGGGATGACTTGGAACCTTATCTTGGGTTGCATTACCCTGCTACTGATATTCCGCAAGCTTCCAGGTTTCTCTTTATGAAAAACAAGGTTAGGATGATATGCGATTGTTCTGCCCAACCAGTTAGAGTAATTCAAGACCAGAAATTGGCTCAAGCGCTAAGTCTTTGCGGATCTACTCTAAGAGCTCCTCACGGATGTCATGCTCAGTATATGGCGAACATGGGTACCGTTGCTTCTTTGGTGATGTCGGTGACTATCAATGAGGAGGACAATGAGATGGACAGTGATCGCCAAAAGGAGAGGAAATTGTGGGGCTTGGTAGTTTGCCATCATACCAGCCCTCGGTTTATTCCATTTCCTTTAAGATATGCATGTGAGTTCTTGGTTCAAGTTTTCAGTGTTCAGATAAACAAGGAGGTGGAGTTGGCTGGTCAACTCAGGGAAAAACACATTTTACGGACTCAGACTGTGCTTTGTGACATGCTTTTGAGAGATGCTCCACTAGGAATTGTTACCCAATCGCCGAATGTGATGGATCTTGTGAAATGTAATGGAGCTGCACTCTATTACCAGGGCAAATTCTGGTTGCTAGGTATCACCCCCACAGAGGCTCAGATCAAGGATATTTGTGAGTGGTTGCTCGAATATCACGGTGGGAGTACAGGTTTAAGTACTGATAGCTTCATGGAAGCTGGCTACACAGGTGCTTCCATTCTTGGTGACGCAGTATGCGGAATGGCTGCTATAAGAATTACCTCGAAGGATTTTCTCTTCTGGTTCCGTTCTCATACAGCAAAGGAGATTAAATGGGGTGGAGCAAAACATGACCCTGGTGACAAAGATGATGGAAGGAAGATGCATCCAAGATCATCATTTAAGGCCTTTCTTGAGGTTGTTAAGAGGCGGAGCTTGCCCTGGGAGGATGTTGAAATGGATGCCATCCATTCCTTGCAGTTGATATTGAGAGGATCATTGCAGGATGAGATTGTCCATGATTCCAAACTGATTGTTAGTCTTCCAGAAGTTGAAAACAATATTAAAAGGGTGGATGAACTGCGAATTGTGACAAATGAAATGGTTCGCCTAATTGAGACAGCATCAATACCTATATTTGCTGTTGATGCATCTGGTTATGTCAATGGGTGGAATAAGAAGATAGTTGAAATTACCGGCTTGGTTTTACAAAAAGCTATTGGGATGCCATTACTTGATCTGGTTGCGGAAGATTCAGTTGATGTGGTCAACAAGATGCTCTCCCTGGCTCTGCAAGGTGACACCATCTTTGAGCTTTTTGTGTATTTAGATATATAATGTAATCTTGTGGAAATTTAGCATGTTTGATAACTATATGGGCTGATATTTTTTTGTATGATTAATAGTACTCGATTTATGCACCAGCAGCATTATGCTTTTTAAAGGACAGTTATGCTTCTGATAGGGTACAGAAAAATCATATAATAAATTGCTGTTCGATTTGTTTCAGAGCCTATGATTGACTAGATGCAACTTAAATAAACGTCCTGTTACCTTACCGTTAGTATAGCAGAAGTAGGCATTTTGGTGTTACTTTTTTATCATTTTATATTTTGTCAAAGTTGCCATTCAGATTGTGGTTTTAACCACCCACTGCCATAATCCCCTTATCTTTCTTTCCAAAAATGCTTTGTATTTGGTGTATAAAAAAAATATATTTTTGATATTTTACTTTTTTAAAATCAAGCACACGCATAGGGTTTTTAAATAACTAGTTGCATGATAAAGCACAAGAAGGAACTAGACAGCAAAGGGAAAGTTGTATTTGAACACTTGTGTCACAGCATTTTATTTTCTTATTTGTCTTTTAGGCCTTTGGTGGGAACAGAGAGAGAGAGAGAGAGAGAGAGAGAGAGAGAGAGAGAGAGAGAGAGAGAGAGAGAGAGAGAGAGAGAGAGAGAGATGTAATGAACTTGTAAAAACATGGTAATTATATTGCTGTTCAGTAGCAGGAAAGCGAGTTTTTACAAGTTGAAAAGGACTGTACTATATCACTGGAAACATTACATACGAGCCAGCTTTTCAACTGGATGCTCAAAAGTTGTGTGATTGATTCTATTGTTTTTTATTCAAGAGTCCAGACCATTCATCTCTTGCTGTCTTTGGGACAATGTTGAAAATTTTGATAATTGCAGCATGTTTCTACTAGAAGATTAACAGGGAAAAAAAGAGGGGGAAAAACCATCCATGGCTAGCAGATGACCAGATCATGGTTGAACAAAACATCAGTTGCTGTTCCAATTGGTTTAATGCCCTAACCCTGTTATAATGGGCTCAGAGAACTTTTAAGAGCTAAAGTTAGTGCAATGTTTTGTACTTCTCTTATTTATATCTTCCCAATCCATTAGGAATAGGATGTCCCTTTTTTTTTTTTTTTTTCCTTGTCTATGTATTTTGCTAATTGAGCTATCTGTGATGCAATTGATGAAAAAATGACATTCTAATGGCAGGGAGAGAAGAGAGAAATGTTGAAATCAAACTTAAAACATTTGGTCCGGTGGAAAAGAATGGTCCTGTTATCTTGGTCACAAATGCGTGTTGTAGTCGAGATGTAAAGGAGAATATTGTCGGAGTTTGCTTTATTGGACAAGATATCACTGGACAGAGGTTAATTATGGACAAATATACCCGAATCCAAGGTGATTATGTGGGAATCATGCGGAACCCATCTGCACTAATTCCTCCCATCTTTATGATGGATGAGCATGGCCAGTGCATGGAATGGAATGATGCAATGGAGAAATTGTCCGGTCTGAAAAGGGAAGATGCAATTGATCAAATGCTTGTAGGGGAGGTCTTTACTGTTAGTAACTTTGGCTGCCGGGTCAAAGATGAAGACACATTGACCAAGCTTAAAATATTATTGAATGGTATAATTTCTGGTCGGGACGCAGATAAGTTGTTATTTGGCTTCTTCAATAAGCACGGTAAATATGTTGAAGCCTTAGTTTCTGCTACCAAAAGGACAGATGCAGAGGATAGGGTTGCTGGGGTTTTGTGCTTTTTGCATGTTCCAAGTCCTGAACTGCAATATGCAATGCAGGTGCAAAAGATATCAGAGCAGGCTGCAGCCAATACCCTAACAAAGTTGGCCTACGTCCGTCGTGGAATTAAGAACCCTTTGAATGGAATAAGGTTTGTTCAGAACTTAATGAAATCTTCTGATTTAAGCAAAGAACAAAGGGAGTTGCTGAGGACAAAGACATCTTGTTTAGAACAACTAGGAAAGGTCGTTGATGACACTGACATCGAGAGTATCGAGGAATGGTATGCATTTGATCTCAATTGATTCAGTGTTCATTATTGTTGCATTATAGCTTACTTCTGTAAAAGCTATGTAAGTCAAATTAAGGAGGAATGGTATGCATTTGATCTCAACTTATTCAGTGTCTTGCATTGTATCTTATGTCTGTAAAAGCTAAGTCAAACTAAGGTGCCTATTCTCAATTTGCTTCAGCTTTTAAAAAGCTTTTCAAATGATTGTTAAAAAAGTTGCTTAAAAATAAATTGAAAGCCTGATTGTGTCTGTAAAGTTTTGCAAAGTCAAAAGCTGTTTTAGAACTAAGCATCAAGCTTTGCATCTCTGAATTTTCTTTTTTCTTTCCTTACAAAAAATGTTAAAAGCAGAACTCAGGTGTAAACTAGAACAGATCAAGATGGGTTTTAGCTTTTGTTATCGGCTGATTTGAAGCAAGCAAGAATGAACCTTATGTTTTGTTAGAACAAGCATTTTAGGTATTTAATATGTATCACACCATATGCACAAACTGGAAATTTTTTTCTATGTCATGCATACTTGTGTTTCATTTTGTATATGAAGCATTCACGTATCTCTTGGCCTTGAGCTGAATGTGATGTGATTCTTTTTGCTAGAGTTCTAATATTATTGAATGACAGTAAATAGGACACAGCTGTTGAACGGTTGAATGGAAATGAAGGATGATCAGTGAAATTGGATGGATGAAGACATTTTTATAGTACTTATAGTTTCAAAGAACTGTTATAATGTGCCACAAATTATATGTTGATTAAAATTTCGAACCGAGATTTTGTTCTTTGCACATTTTGCATGAAGGCTTAGATTCTAATGATTTAAAAGATTCGTTAAGCAAATTATAACATGAAATAGGCTAATTTATGGTCTGCAGAATTATATTATCATGTGATCAGATAGGAAGAGCAAACGGAGTTTTAACTCTTAAGAATGGAGTGTCTTAGACATTGTGCATGTAAATCTTAGTATGATACCTACTGACCATGTTGAAGTTTGTGTTTGGAATAAGCTCACATGGTTTGTTGATTTTTGGGCTATCTGTTATTTTGTTTCCATTGGTATTTTATGCTTTCAAATTCCTTTGTCTGTCCAGAAGTTAGATTGTATGCTTTCTTCGTCTGTAGACTAGGTTTGGGATTATTTACTTTCATATTAGTTATGCAACAACACTTAAACTGTTTTGTATTAAAAGAATAGCAGACAAATAGCACATGCATGTTTGAGAGCAATCTTTCGGAAAATGTTTCAATCATTGTCCTTGTTGATGCAGAAATACTGGTTGAATTTTAATAATTTAGGATGTAAAGGCTAAATCTGAATTTGATGCTTGTGTTAAATGAACATGAGCATCCAACTCAAAGCTAATTTACTGAGTGGAGTGACCCATGAATATTATTATCTAGTCTGAAATTCCTTAGTGAAACTGATGCAAGGCTTAGTTTCTTAACACACTCTATTACACGCGACTTGGATTGGCAAGAGCCCATGAAACTGGAATTGATTTTATAGGAGTGCTTGACACAAAGTGGAAGAGACTTAATAGGAGCCCATGAAACTAACTGGAAGGAGATTGAGAAGAGCCCATGCAACAAAGGGGCTTCATAGGAGTCCATAAAACTGAAACGGGCTGCAAAGAACTGAGACCCACTAAACTGAGATGGGATAAGGAATTGAGTCACATGCAAAGCTGTTGCTGGGGGTTCATAAACTAAAGCCCAAGGCCCAGCTTTGATACTATGTCAAAGAGCTTGAGCATTCAACTCAAAATCAATTGTGGCAATGAGTGGAGCTGCCCAATTATTAGCTTGTCTAGAATTCCTTGGGAAACTACTATGGGGCTTAATTTCTTAATAGATTGCAATAAAGGATTGAGGAGATAGAGCAAAAGGTAAACTTAGGAATCACATCTAGGACTTGGATTTACACCTTTATCACACCTAGTAATAGTGAGGAATCACTCCTTGGAAGATTGGTATCACTCCATGTTGAAATAATAATAAAAGGAGTTTGGGAGAAAAATAGTGTATATTGATCAAATTGTTTCTTACTTACAATGGTACAAGAAGCCTATTTATAGGCTTGTATATGACTAGTATATACAATGAACCTAAACATAATGAATCTAGACTAAATGAACCTAGGCATCAGATACAATGTATATAGACATATTATCTACAATAATAAAGGAAAGATAGATATTCTAATCAATTTCAAATCGTATCAAATCAATCACACATCCTAAGCAGATATCAATCATATCCTTAATTATAGGATCTTTAACAAAATAGGAAACTTAGCCTAAATCTATCCATTATACACCTTTTCCACACTCCCCCTCAAGTTGGTGAATAGGTTTTCTCCGTTCCCTGCTTGGATATATTGTTCTGAAACGCTGAGCTGCTCAACCCTTTGGTAAGTACATCGGCAAGTTGACCATGTGTAGACACATAAGGCATACAGATCAATCCACTCTCCAGCTTTTCCTTAATAAAATGTCTATCAATCTCGATGTGCTTTGTTTGGTCATGTTGCACAGGATTATGAGCCATGCTTATTGCAGACTTGTTGTCACAATGGAGTCTCATTGGGCCATCCCACTTAATCTATCCCACTTAATCTTCAAATCTTTGAGAATGATCTTTAACCAAAGCAGTTCACATACACCTTGAGCCATAGCCCTAAATTCAACTTCAGCACTAGACCTCGCTACCACGTTCTGTTTTTTACTCTTCCATGTAACAAGATTTCCACCAAGAAAAGTACAATACCCTGTGGTTGATATTCTATCCACAATTGAACTAGCATAACCTACATCGGTGTATGCCTCGAGAATTAAGTCTCCGTTCCTTCTATACAAGATACCTCTCCCTGGTGTTCCCTTGAGCTACTCTAATACCCAATAAGCTGCTTGTAAGTGAACTTCTTTTAGGTTGTGCATGAATTGACTAATCACACTTACTGCATATGTTATATCTGGTCGTGTGTGTGACAAATAAATAAGTTTCCCAACTAGGCGCTGATACATTTCTTTGTTCATCATGACATCCTCTTCTGCTCTTCCAAGTTTGAGGTTTGGATCAATAGGCGTGCTAGCAGGTTTGCATGCTGTTTTACTTGTTTCTTTGAGGAGATCCATGATATACTTCTGCTGGGAGATAAAAATGTTTTGTTTTGAATGAGCAACTTCAATTCCAAGAAAATACTTCATCCATCCTAATGCTTTGATTTCAAACTCCTTAGCTAAGCATTGGCTCAACAATTGTTTCTCCTTAACATCATTCCCAGTCACTATTATGTCATCAACATACACCAAAAGAGCTATAATTCCCCCTGAAGGAGAGTGCTTAACAAACAAAGTGTGGTCCCCTTGGCTTTGTTTGTAACCTATAGTCATCATAGCTTTAGCAAATCTCCCAAACCAAGCTTGTGGTGACTACTTAAGACCATACAAGCCCTTTTTCAATTTGCACACAGTATGAGTTTTTAAATTCTTTTCGTAACTTGGTGGAATCTCCATAAAGACTTCTTCCTCTAGATTTCCATATAGAAATGCATTCTTGACATCAAATTGCTATAAGTCCCATTCGTAGTTAGCTGCCAATGTTAATAAAACTCTGACTGTGTTCATCTTTGCAACAGGAGCAAATGTCTCAAGGTAATCAATTCCATTGGTTTGAGTATACCCTTTTGCAACCAACCGTGCCTTGTATCTCTCTATCGACCTATCTGCCTTATATTTCACAGTATATACCCACTTACATCCCATTGGTTTCTTTCTGACTGGCAATTTCACCAATTCCCAGGTTTTATTCTTCTCCAATGCCTCTATCTCCACATTCATAGCTTGTTTCCATTTTTCATCAAATAAAGCCTCGGATAAGGTTGTAGGAATGGTGATGGTGTTTAGGCTCATAAGGAAGGCTTTGTGGACTGGTGAAAATTTTTGGAATGACAAAAAATGGGCCATAGGGTATAATGGTTGTTTTGTACACTCTCTGGTTCCTTTCCTCAGGGCAATTGGAAGGTCTTGGTCATCCCTATCTACCAAAACATCAATTTTATCTTGCAATGAGAGGTTAGAAATTATTACCTCATTCCAAGAATCTGGATTGGACTCTTGAACCTACATAGGATTAGGAATGGCCATCTTCTTCCTTGTAAAAAATTTACATTTGTTAAATTCTCACATCACCAACGGTAGAATCAGGGTGGTTCTTTGGTGTTTGATGAATAGGTTCAGGCAATATTTTGGGCATCGATAGTGTTTCAGGCAGATTTTCATGTTCAGGCAATGCTTCAGGAATGGGCAATGTTTTAGGCACAGGTTTGGGGCCTAAATCTAAACCAGAACTAGAATTAGGTGAATTCTTGGGTACACAATCTGGTGTGGGATTAGACACAAAAAAGGATGACAAATCAAGTAAAAAATTTTCCTCACCTTCCCTAGTTGAATTCTCCCCTTGAGGATAAGGATTAGTGAAATAAGACTCGTTTTCATTGAATGTAACATCCACCGAGACATAGAATTTCTTCGAGGGAGGATGATAACATTTGTATCTTTTCTGAGTTGGAGAATAACCCACAAACACACACTTTTGAGCCCTTGGATCTAATTTTCCCTTGTTTTGACTATGAACATGAACAAATGATGCACATCTAAAGACCCTAGGGACCAAATTATTGGTGGTTTTGAAGTTTGGGTAGAATGCTAACAAAGTATCCATAGGACTCTTGAAATCTAAGACTCTAGGAGGAAAGCCTATTTATGAGATAAGTAGCAGTTAAAACTGCTTCCCCCAAAAAGTTTTAGACATATTTTTCTAAAACAACAAGGCTCTGGTTTTGTCAAGGATATGACCATTTTTACTCTCTGCCAACCTATTCTGTTATGGGGTAGAAACACAAGATGATTCATGAACTATTCCTTTTTTTTGAAAAAATGGGGTAAGTGTTTGATTAAAATAGTCCCTGGCATTATCTTACCCTAAATCTTTTGATGTTGGTCTCAAATTGATTTTTAATCATGGCATAGAAATTTGGGAGTACAAAACTGACATCAGATTTATGTTTAAGCAGAAAAATCCAGGTAACACGGGTACAATCATCAATAAAGGAAACAAACCACCTTGCCCTAGACACATTAGGAACAGTGGATGGACCCCAAATATCACTATGTATAAGATGGAAGGGAGTAAAACTTCTTTTATTGCTTATTGGAAAAGGAACACGCTTGTGTTTAGCAAGTTCACACATCTCACAATTGAAATTTTCAACATCTAAATTTGTAAACAAAGAGAGAAAAATCATCTTAACAACCTTAAATGATGGATGTCCTAATCGGTAATGGTAAAGTAGGATTTTCTCTTTGTTGGATGAAACAGCTGAAATGAAAGAATGGGAAGCTTTATCCGTTGGTTATGTTACGACTCATTTGGTGCTTTAAGATAATAGAGGCCATCCCTTTCTCTAGCATGTCCAATTCATCCTTCCTGAATTCTTATCCTTGAAATACACAATAACTATCATGAAATACCACAGTGCAACATAAATCTCGAGTAAGTTTTTAGAATTGAAGACAAGGTTGGTGGATAATTTGGGAACATGAAGGACTGTTTTTTAGGGCCACTAATGGGCTCACTTTAATATCTCCTACACATGCTACAGTTGCTAGAGATCAATCGGCTGTGGCTATTTTTCTATTGCTTGGGCATGGTGTGTAGGTTGAAAAGTGTTTGGATGAGTGGGTCATATGATCAGTGGCTCCTGAGTCCATGATCCAAGAGTTATGGAAGGTAAAATCCGAGACATTTAATCCAAATGAAAAAGGTAACTTACCTGAATATGCCGAAGAACATGTACCTAATGGCTTTTCAAGGTTGTTTATGAGACATCTCAATCTTTCAATCTCCTCATTGGTTGAGACCACTTGGCTGGCTAGAGTTTCCTCTTTCAAGAATGGATGTCGTCTCTACCTTTGTGGCTTTTGACATCTTTTAGTGAGACAAAATAGCCACAGAGGAAATGAAATAAAAAATAACAGCAATGAAGGCTAACAGGGAATCTGAAAAAATATCCAGCAATGAAGGCTGTTTAGAGAATGCAAACAGAGCTTAGGCAAAAGTAAGGGCAGTCCCAAAGAGGGATAGCTCTGATACCATGTGGAAATAATAAAAGGAGTTTGGGAGAAAAATAGTGTATATTGATCAAATTGTTTCTTACTTACAGTGGTACAAGAAGCCTATTTATAGGCTTGTATATGACTAGTATATACAATGAACCTAGACATAATGAATCTAGACCAAATGAACCTTGACATAAGATACAATGAATATAGACATATTATCTACAATAATAAAGGAAAGATAGATATTCTAATCAATTTCAAATCCTATCCAATCAATCACACATCCTAATCAGATATCAATCATATCCGTAATTATAGGGATCTTTAACAAAATAGGAAACTTAGCCTAAATCTATCCATTATACACCTTTTCCACACTTCAGATCTGGAAACTGGATGTTATGCTAAAAGGTGTTTGTACCATGAGTTTTATCTCCTTTTATAGAGGTGTACATAACATATGGCAGCTACTTGGTGTTACTTTACTATGAAGTAATTCTATATTAATGGGGAGGGAATTCACTGGGAAACCAATGCAGGACTTAATTTTTTAATTGATTGCAAATAAGGAGATAGAGAAAAAGGGAAACTTAGGAATCACACCTAGTAGTAGCGAGGAATCACTTCTTAGAAGCTTGTTATCACTCCAAATCTGGAAACTGGATGTTGTTATGCTAAAAGGTGTTTGTACCGTGAGTTTTATCTCCTTTTATAGCGGTGTACATAACATATGCAGCTACTTGGTATTACTTTTCTATGAAGCGATTCTATATTAATAGGTAGGAATCCATTGGTAAACCAATGTGGGACTTAATTTCTTAATTGATTGCGATAAAGGAATAAGGAGATAGAGAAAAAGGGGAACTTAGGAATCACACCTAGTAGTGGGGAGGAATTGCTTCTTAGAAGCTTGTTGTCACTCCAAATCTAGAAACTGGATGTTGTTATGCTAAAAGGTGTTTGTACCATAAGTTTTATCTCCTTTATAATGGTGTACGTTACATACAGTAGCTACTTGGTATTACTTTATCATGAAATAATTCTTATTTGCATCAAATTGGTTGATTAATTAGAAGAGCTTCACTCCCAAGCATTTGACTAGAGCCCTGGTCACACAAGGAACTACTTACTTAACAAAGCTTGAATTGGACAAATTGTACAAGTAATACTAAAGTTAATGTAGCTTGAAGCAGCAAAATAGAATAATTATCTATTTTGGGCTTTGGACTTGGCAGCGGCTTGGGTCTGTGTGTTAAGAGCTTAAACTGTATATATATTTAGCTGAGGCTCCAATTTCTACATCATTCTTCTCCTCTTACCAAAGAGAATGTGAATAAAAAGCAAATAAATAAAAGACACATCAATGATCCGTGTATTGCCTACATCTAATCCTATATCTTAATTTTCAAGTTTCCTGAAAGAAATTGTTCAAGTTTATACTATCCTAGTTTTTTTGTTATTCCAGTTAATGTAACAAAGTTTAATGCTGATGTCGATGCTTTTGTGGGATGGCATTATTAAAGAAGGAGGGCAGCAGCAGTAGATGCAGCCTAACTTATCCAATTAGATTATTTTGTTTTTTTCCTTTATTGGATAAGATCCTATCATTTACGATAAGATCCTATCATATCAATTAGGATAAGATCCTAAGATCCTATCATTTAGGATAAGATCTTATCATTTCGGATCTCTATCTTTGTTATTAGCAGTCTATAAAAAGTGTTTTGAGTATTGAATAAAGCAAGCAATTATTCTCCCATTTAGTTAGTCCTAAAAGGGGGTTCTGTCAAGGATTAGTCTGCCTCTCCAAATTCACTATAGATCACAAGAAGAATTTTTCTATGTCTAGACTTGTGACTAGGTCCTATGCTAAGGCACATAACATCTTTGTATCATAGCCTTGTGTCATGGGTGATGCGAAGAATTTGGCACCCAAGCTAGATGCTTTTACAGAACAAATGGCTACAAGGCAACGCGCGTTAGAGGAGCAGATGGCAGAACTTTCCATCACGATTCGGGAGGGAGGAAAGAGATCTGTCAGAAATAACACAGAGGGACAAAGTAGTGGCAGTCGAGGGCACAACGAAAGTTCTGAGGACATATCTAAATCGCAGTTAGGGGGATCCATGTTGCCGCGGTACTCCAATATGGAATTTCCTATTTATGATGGCACTAGCGTTCCTTTAGGGTGGCTGAAAAGATGTGATAAATTCTTCACCAATCAAAGAGCTGCTGAAGAAGATAAAGTGGGCATAGCCGCATTCCATTTCTTGGGAGAGGCGCAGCTATGGTTTCATCAAATGGAGCAAGAGGAGACGAAATTGGACTGGAGGCTGTTTTAAGGAGTCCTGCCACGTGAGATTTGGGCGACCCATGAGCAATAACCCCTTGGGAGTCTTGCCATCCTTAAACAAACTGGATCTGTCGAGAAATATCAATGCCAGTTCCAATCATTACTGGCCAGGACTTCTGATCTTAAACCTCGATAGCAAGTGGATCTCTTTACTTGATTGGTAGAAGAACTCAAGATTGACATTGACATGCAGTAGCCAGGGAACCTCGGAATTGCCATGAATTTGGCTTGGGCATTAGAACACAAACAAAAGGTTTCTCTAGGAATTCTGACCTTGAGAACCAATTCCCAACACATCAGGCAGTAGTTCTATTATCTCCACCAACAAGAGCTCTAATGCAAAGGGAGGAGGACAAATGGCAAAACCAGTCGAGAGCAGTAGCAGGGTAGGTTTTTCCGCACTGTTTGTCAAGAGATTAACACTGAGTAGAAATGGCAGAAAGGAGGGCCAATGGACTGTGTTATAACTATGATGAATCCTATTTAGTAGGACACAAATGTAAAAAGTTATTTTGGATTGAGGTTCTAGATGACGGAAGCAAATCAGAGCAAGAGATGACGGGAGATCCTAAGATTTCTCTACATGCCATCAGTGGGATTCATGATTCATCTACCATGCAATTGCTAGCAGAGGTGTCAAGAGTTACTGTTTTAATGCTATTAAATTCAGGCACCACACATAATTTTTTGCATGACGGGTTAATACCAAGCTTGGGATTGGAAGTGTGGAAAAGACCAGGGCTGCAAGTCTATGTGGCAAATGGAAAACATGAACCTAGCATGGGCATTTGTAATTCGGTTTGGTTTATGGTTGCAAATGACATATTTCAGTCTGACTTTTACATTATCCCATTAGGAGGGTTTGACATGATTTTGGGTGTAAAATGGTTGTGCACTCTCGGTCCGATTTTGCGAGACTTCAGTTCCTTGACCGTGTAGTTCCTCTTAAATGGGAAGAAGGTATTGTGGCAAGGACAGCCTCTAGTGGCAGAACCACAGCTTAGTTTGATGCAAGGACATAATTCAACTACGGTAATCTTGGATAAATTACTAGTTGAGTTTGTAGACCTGTTCATGGAGCCTTCTAGGTTGCCCCCTAGCTGTGGGTACGACCATTGCGTACCTCTTATACCTGGGCTAGATCAGTCGTAGTAAGACCTTACCGGTACCCACATTTTCAAAAGGATGAGATTGAGAAGCAATGCGCCCAAATGCTACAACAAGAGATCGTTTGGCCTAGCAGATCTCCATTCCTTCCCCAGTCCTCTTGGTCAAGAAGTATGATGGCTCATGGCGTTTCTGTGTGGATTACAGTGAGCTCAACACCCGCACTGTTAAGGATAAGTTTCCTATTCCGGTGGTGGATGAGCTACTGGATGAACTTCATGGGGCACAACACTTTACAAAGTTAGATTTACGATCTAGCTATTACCAAATCAGGATGACACCATCAGATGTGGAAAAGACGGCCTTTAGAACCCACCATGGACACTTTGAATTTCTAGTCATGCCTTTTGGGCTTACCAATGCCCCTTCAACTTTTTAGAATTTGATGGATGAAGTTTTCCGACCTTATTTGCGTAAGTTTGTCTTGGTCTTGTTTGACAATATATTAATTTATGGCAAAACATTGGTTGAACATATGCACTGTATGAGAATAGTTTTTGAACTCTTGTGAGCTATTGTGTTGTTCTTAAAGAAGTTCAAGTGTTTCTTTGGCGAGTCACAAGTAGCTTATCTTGGATATGTCATCCATGGTGCCGGAGTGGGAGTTGATGTAACGAAAATTAAGGCCATTATTGATTGGCCAGTTCCTCAATCCACCAAGGCTCTACGAGGCTTCCTCAGATTAGCAGGGCACTACAGGAAATTCATCAAAGATTATGGTCAAGTGGCTGCTCCCCTAACGAGTCTCTTGAAGAAAAATGCTTTCCAATGGAGTGCAGATACTAACACTGCTTTCCATAAATTAAGGACCTCTCTTTCAGCAACCCCGGTCCTGAAATTACCCAACTTTGAGGAAGAATTTGTAGTGGAATGTGACGCTTTGGGTAGCAGGTTTGGAGCCGTATTACAATAGAAAGGGCACCCCATCGCCTTTTTCAGTCATAAGATTGCAAAATGGCACCAAAAGTTAGCTGCGTATGAGCAGGAACTAATTGGATTGGCCAAGGCAGTGACTCATTTACGACCCTATCTTTGGGGTAGACACTTCCTCATCCGCACTGATCATTTTAGTCTCAAGTACCTGATAGAACAATGCATTACCACATCTTCGTAGCAGCATTGGATCAGCAAACTAATGGGGTTTGATTTTCGGGTGGAATATAAGGCTGGACAATTGATTAAAGCTGCAGATGCCTTATCTAGGAGAGATGAGGATTCCCCACAACTCATGGCAATCTCTTTCCCTCAAGTTGAAATCCTTGATGCCATTAGGCAAGAAACAGCAACATCCAAGAATTGCTACAATTGCAGCAAAGCATTGAACAAGGGGAGTTGAACTCGGATTGGGTTGCATGAGATGGGCTGATTCTTTCAAAGGAAGAGTATACTTCTTACCCACCTCTTCACTTATCTCAACCATTATTTCGGCTATCCAAGATATGGCACTTGAAGGAGGGTTGAAAACCCTACAATTTTCAAGAGGATTTTTATTGGAAAGGTTTGAAGCTTGCAACATTATAATTTGTGAAAAATTGTTCAGTATGCCAGTGCCACAAATGGCAAAATTTGCAGCCCATAGGACTGCTTCAACCTCTTCCAGTTGTGTAGCAGGTTTGGGCTAAGATCTTTATGGACTTTGTGGAGGGATTACCCAAGGTTTGAGGCAAATCAATTCTTGTGGTGGTGGTAGACAGGCTTTCAAAGTATGCCCACTTTTTACCCTTGGCTCATCCATTTACTGCTATACCTGTTGCTATTGTTTTCTTTGCAGAAGTTTTTAAACTTCATGGCCTGCCCGAATCAATTGTCTCAATCCAAGACAAGGTTTTCCTTAGTCTATTTTGGAAGGAGCTATTCCGCCTTAGTGGGTCCAAGCTGGCCTTCTCTTCGACATACCATCCCTAGTTTGATAGTCATACAAAGGTTGTCAACTGCATAATAGAAATGTACCTATGCCTCACTAGTGATTATCCACAATAGTCGGTTGATTGGGTACCTTGGGCTGAGTACTGTTACAACACCCACTATCACACTACCTTTGGCACCACCCCTTTCCGGTTGGTCTATGGCAAGGAGCCTCCTCGGCTTCTCTTCTATTTAGCGGGTTCTCCATGGATTGAAGCAGTTGATAAAGCTCTCCAGGAAAGGGATGCAGTACTCCAAAATGCTCGTGAGGCTCTTGCAAGCATAGTAGAGGATGAAAGCACTTATAATTTGGGGCATAGAGAGTTGAATTTTGCAATTGGGGATTGGGTCTAAGTGTGACTTCAACCGTACTGTCAGTTAACAGTAGCTAGACAGAAGCATCACAAACTTCTTCCCAAAGTATTTTGGCCCTTTCAAGATCATGGCCAGAGGTAGGACTATATTGCATACTAAGCTTGGGCAGCGTGCAGGAAGTAGAATACATGATGTGTTCCTATGTTTCTCTACTCAAAGAATATAAAGGACCCCAACCTAGCTGCAAGTGGGAGATTTGCCACTAGTGTGCAACGGCAAACCTTACTAACTCCTCAGGCTATCTTCACGGTAGGTTCAACCAAGGTAGAAGGGAACTGTTAGTGCAGTGGGTAAGATGTCCTCAAGAAGACGCCACATGGGAACTAGTTGACCACTTCCAAGAAACTTATCTAGATTTTGAGCTTGAGCAGGCCGAGAAGGGAATCGATGATGTGGATGCTTTTGTGGGACGGCATTATCAGAGAAGAAAGGCAGCAGTAGTAGATGCAGCCTAACTTATCAATTTAGATTTTATTTTCCTTTATTTGAATTATTTTGTTTTTTTCCTTTATTGGATAAGATCCTATCATATCAATTAAGATAAGATCCTAAGATCCTATCATTTAAGATAAGAACTTATCATTTAGGATCTCTATCTTTGTTATTAGCAGCCTATAAAAAGGCTTTGAGTATTGAATAAAGCAAGCAATTATTCTCTAATTTAGTTTGTCCCAGTAGGGGGCTTTGCCAAGGACGAGTCTGTCTCTCCGAATTCACTATAGATTACTAGAAGAATTCTTCCGTGTCTAGATGTGTGACTAAGTCCTATGCTAAGGCCCATGACAAAGGCTTCATAGCTCCTTTGAATTTGTCAAAGTACGTTGGAAAGCAAGATATTTTATAAGTTCTGCAGTTAACATGGAAAATTCAACTGAAAAGAGTTCTGCAGTAGGAAATCCACATCCAACTTCGACATTCTAATTAAAGGGGGACTACAGGTTTTATGGGATGGCAAGAGTACTTATCCAAGACCTGCATTATTGGGATTAGATTTACCTTTCAAGTGTTTCTGAATTATGTTGAGTGGAATGGTAACATATTGCGGAACAGTTCGTTATGTGCGAATTTTCTTCTAACATATATCTCCTCCATGGTGGAAGGAGCACTGTTTTGCTTCCCCTTTAGGAAACTAGGTTGCTGTTATTAAGATGCTGGATTGTAAGTGTAGCATTATGTGTGCTCTGTATGAAAGTTTTGTTTAACAGAGCAGGAATGCTTGGCAGGATGGATTAGTATTGGGCATGAGTCATGTTACTTTTCCAACTAACTGAATCGAGCTGCAGCTTTGTGCTCTCTTTGTCATCAATAATGTTAATGTTCATTTTGTTTCTTTGTACGCGCCTTATGATGAAAGACAATGATTATAATGCAGCAATGCTATTTCGACACTGATTAGTGATGACCAAACATTGCTGAATTTGAGGACCGCGAGCAAAGCCTCAATAGTTATTGACATACAATCACCGTAGGCGTATGGTTTGGATTGCTCAATCAATTTTTCAATGGTCAAGATTTGTTAGTACATAAAAGGTTGATTGCTTGTACACTTATAGACAAGAGTGTACATGAAAAGGAATGCATGAAGCTAAGTAGAATAGTTGCATACAGGATGCTTTTTGTGTGTCCAAATATTCTACAAGACAATTACTGGGGCCCTTGGCGCAGGGATGGGTTGTGCGCAAGAAAATAAATCTAAATAATTTAATATTCATTCTAAGGTGGTGCTCTAGCTCTATACTACTTGTCTGGGCAAGTTATTGTTCTCTTCCTTGTGTGTAAGAGAGTGTAAAATGTGATTGTGTTTTACAATTTATTTAGTCTCCTACCCACATGTAATGGCTATTTAGAATTCCTGATACAGACTGCTTCTCTTGCTTTATACTACTTGTTTGGGCAAGTTATTGTTCTCTTCCTTGTGTGTAAGAGAATGTCAAATGTGATTGTGTTTTACACTTTCATTTAGTCTCCTACCCACATATAATAATGGCTATTTAGAATTCCTGATGCAGACTCTCTGCTGGATTTGTTGATGCAAATGATTGAGCAGTCATTTTTTCCAAGTAAATGAGCTCAATTGGTATTCCTCTTGGATATAAAAGATGGCCAGGAAGAAGTGTTAGCCTTTGCCGCTTTTACTGCTATTTATTCGATCTCTTTATCACTAACCTTGGATTCATTGCTGTCTATCTCAAAATCCCCGCTTTCCTTAATTCTGTATTCCTACGTTAAATGATTGTTGTTTTATGTCAAGTAACTGGACCAGATTGAAATACGAAAGTTGTGTTTAATAAAGTCTCTGCATAGTTTTTTGCTGATCTTGATTCTTGTGAAATTAATTTTCAGTTACATGGAAATGAATTGTGGGGATTTTAACCTGGGGGAAGCTCTGAAGGCAGTTGCAAATCAAGTTATGATTTTGAGTCGTGAGCGCCAGGTGCAAGTTGTATCTGATTTACCTTCTGAGGTATCATCGTTGTATCTTTATGGTGACACCTTGAGACTTCAACAAGTTCTTTCAGACTTCCTGGCAATGGCTGTCTTTTTTACTCCTGCATTTGAAGGCTCGTCAGTTCTATTCAAAGTTGTTTTGAGAAAGGAGTGCATTGGGACAAAGATACATGTTGTACATATTGAATTTAGGTACGTGTTCTTCCCTTATGTGTGCCTTTCTATTCCTTGCAGCAAATGAAGTTTGGTTTGAGACTTAGTAGCTGTGTCTTTTGGACTAATCTTATGAAACAGTCTCAGTGGCTGTCTTTTAGAACTCACACTTCATGCCATTTAATGATGAAAAAATTTTTGAGAGAATTTCGTAAATCAGAAAACTTTTCCTGTAGCTGGAATTTTGAAATCTGATGTGTCCGTTTACTTCAGATTTTACATCGGTGGTGCAACTGCTTAACAAAAATTCACTAGTTTTGTGAGAATCAAATCAAAACCAATTGGTAGTAAGTGGAGTGGCCCAAGATTTTATTTGGAAATCCTTGGGTAGACTTGGGACATTTTGTCTCTTAACACATCTTACATGTAGCTTGGGATTGAGAAGAGCCCCTTAACTGAAAGGGGTGTAGCAAGAACTTTGCCCATTTTTATTTTCCTTTATATTCAATTGAAGATTATTAATAATCTGCTTGTTTGGGAATAGCATCCCTGAGATTGTATGATGGTTCAGATGGAGTTGTACCTGCATTTGCAAAGAGACCGGCATATGCTTGAACCCAACCTGGCTGAAAGGCATTGAAAGCCTGTGTTGAGCTCTTGTAGTGAGGAGGTGACATAATATTAAAATTGTTTTGTCTGTTCTAAAACAACTTAAGCCTCTGGTATTCCAAATAGATTATATATCATTATCTTTTGAGACTCCAAAGAATATCTTATTAATATGTTTAATAGTTCACTAATTTGAGTGAATGGATTTTTTCATTCTGTTCAAAAACAACTTAAGCCTTTGTAATCCCAATAGAAAATGTAACATTGTCTTTTGATATTCCAAAGATCTAATTGATATGTCTAAAAACTCATTGGTTTGAGTGAAGCATTATATCTTCTGCTATGAGTGAGAATTGTTGACTGCTTTTTGAAACTTATATGGTCTCTTTTCACTTCTAAACCATACAGTTAAGCTTTAAGCTGATTGCCAGACTCTATATTTGCCACTATTAAAAGCAAGGAGTTGAGTAATGGTTGGAATACAATTTTCTAATGTTCTGATATGGGTGATCTAATCTCTAGAGGCGTAGGAAGTAAGCTGAGAAAAATAGGTATGGGGCCCACAAAAAAAGGTGCAAATCCCAACTCCAGGGAAAATAAAAGAGAGAGACACAGGAGAAAAGTTGGAAAGGCTACACATTAGCAGATGATTGAAAACATGCAGCTAACTTAGGTTTCAATTGCATTGGCTTCCCTTAACATCTATTGTAATTATGAGAAGTTCCCCCTGGTTTGTGAAACAGTGACCTCTCCTAAAGTTCAATGCCACCTTGCCTCGACCTCCTTTGCTATGGATATTGGTGAACAGTAGTTTTTTTCTAATTCAAAATTAATTGTTTAATTAGTTAAAGGGATGATCATCCCCACAAGAATATAGGGGAAAAAGAAAAGTACTTTGCAAAAAGTTAATAAACAGGTTTTGTAAAATTTCAGAAACAGGATTGGAGTTCCTTTATGATTATGAGGAACCTTAGAATAAGTTAGTCTAATTTTCTCTTGACAAAAAGTGTTTGCTTTTTGTTCTTCGGATTTGATTTTATTTTCCCTGATCCCTGTGCTTCTTTCAAGGTTTCATGCTTATAATGCATTTAGTATAAATGGAGGTGAATTTGATGAGTAGATATTTGTGGTCCAGCTAAATCCATTATGGATTCTGGCGTGGAACAGGTTGCATCAAATTGTAATATGGCTCATTGAACATTACCACATAGTATTATGAAACATGAATTCTGGTACGTTTTAAGTACAATGCACCCACACAGACACACTTATTTTGAATTTTTAAGAATGGTAATGTGTTACAGTAATTAATGGTATTGGATATGAAGATAGCACACCTTACCTTGTCTTTGGTTTTCGGAATTGGTTTTACATGAATCTATGTCAAAGAAGTTGGGAATTTTTCTATTCTGATATTTTTGGTGAGTTCAGTCAGGAGGGACAAAGATGCTTTCTATCAATGAGAAACAGATATTGCTCCCCATGCTCCTACGGTCCACTTACCGTGGAATAGAAAGGAAGGGAGCGGGCTAGAGCAAGTTGGGTTGGCATCCAACTCAAAAACAATTGGTTGTGAGTGGAGTGGCCAAGATCTGGTTAATTAGTTTAAATGCACTGGGAAAACAGCTGTATGATATCTATACTTCTAACATACACCCCTCACACATGACCTAGGATTGATTGGAGAAACCATGAAGCTGAAGTGACTTTACAAGAGTTGACGACAGAAAAAGAAGGGAGCTTAACAGGAAACATGAAACAAACTAGAAAGGGCTGGACAAGAGGCAATCAAACAAGGGGACTTCACTGGAGTCTTTGGAATTGAAACAGGCTAAGTAGAAACTAACCATGTGTCGACCATGATTCATGTTGGGAATTACCAGCAATGAAGGCTGGCAGAGAATTCGAAGAAATAACCAGCAATGAAGAGGACTTTAGGAAAAAACAGAGGCGATCTCAAGGAAAGACGTCTGATACCATGTTAGGTCAGAGTTTAAGAAATGGTGTATATTGATAAAACAGTACTCTATTACAAAGGTACAAGAAGCCTATATTTATTGGCTTGTAGATGACTAGTAGATACAATGAATCTAATACGTAATGAACAATAAATTTAAACACAATATCTACACTAATAAAGGAAAGATTTCCTAATCAATCCCAAAAACTAATCAGATCCTTGTTATTGGGATCCTTATAACAGAATAGGAAATTTAACTGAGCCTAATTCTACCCACTATGCACGGTTTTCCATAATGTGCAACGTCGAGATAGAAGATAACATTTTAGGGAGAGAAGACTTAGCTAAATGGATAAACGAGCCTAAGGTAGCATAGCTTAAATGAGTTCAAAAAATTTTTATAGTGTTTCCCTAGAAAAACACAATAAGGAAATATAATTGGGGTATCTTGCTTATGGAAGTGATTCGGCGCACAAAATGGGAAATCTTTATCAATCAATTGTCTCTTATTTAAGTAGATGCATGGACAACCTGGTGCAAGTCTGACATTCTAATGACGTTTTCCTGCTTATTCTCTTCATTCTGTGGAAAAAATTCTTCTTTGCTGAACGTAATGCAATTGATAACACGTAGATCCTTATTTTTCCAGATAATGTTGTTGAATTACGACAATTCAATACATCCACTGCGTATCTTCCTTGATATGTTTAATGTGCTGACATCTAGTAGGCTCTTCTTTTCTTATTATTTTTATATCAACGTGATATTATGCAATTGGTGTAAATTGGTCTGTTCTTGACATGAAAAATAGTCTGATCTCCTTTCAAATCTTTATAATTTGTATTGAGAACTTGATTTTAAACCTATTGACTCAAAGGCAAATGATTGTGTTTTTTCACAACAGAGTAACTCATCCAGCACCTGGGGTTCCTGAAGAATTGATTCAAGAGATGTTTTACCACAGCCAGAGTGTATCAAGGGAAGGTTTGGGGCTATTTATCAGTCAGAAGCTTGTGAAGATCATGAATGGCACTGTCCAATATCTAAGAGAGGCTGAAAGATCATCATTTATCATATTAGTAGAATTTCCATTGGTTAACCTGATCCATCAACAGTAAAATTTGTGTATGCAAGACTTCAAACCAGGCATACAAGTTCAAGTTCCTCTTTGTGAGGAATAGAGTGAGCAACCATTGCCAAAGAACTATATGTCTGGAGAAGTTTCCCATGGGGGGATTAGTGGATATTGGGAATATGTGCTGCTTAACCCGTGAACTGGGTTATGACACCCTCTGCAGCAGGGACTACTAAGTCCTTTGCCCCGCACTTGCAAGGGATCACCATTGTTGAGAAGTTAATAGGCTCAGCATGTTGATAGGAATTCATTCCCCACGGTTTTAGCAGCAGAAGTATTGCAATAAAGTTAAAAAGAGCAGCCGTGCTTGTCAAATACTTCTTGTGTTCAACCTAGAAAGTTCAACCCTATTGGCCTTTCAACCAGGAGCTTTTCTTCTGGCACATAATTTTAGTCGCTGGTTACAATGCCAATGGTAACTTAACTATATTGGAAGTTCACTAATCAACTGACGTAAGATCGAGGTCAATGTATAGTAAAGATACCAAGCATGTTTCTCAAACTGTGTAGCTGACTGAATAAAAACCATGATGCCTCAAGTTCCTGGAAAGATGGTTGTAAAAGCCTCGGAAGTCACTTCCTACTGGGACCTTGTACACGTTTTGTCCCTGGAAGATCTGACTGTCAAACCAATGCAGTTTGTAATTAAAACTGGTTGATCTGTGAACACCCCCCCCCCCCCCCCCCTCTCTCCTCCTCCTCCTCCTCCTCCGCCTCCTCCTCTCTTTCTTTCCTTCCTCCTCTTTCTCTTAGGTCAACATGCATATCGATAGAATAAGGCTTATTGTTCTTGACTTATTTTTCTCTCCATTAAACCTGAAGAACATCATGGAATTATGTGTTTGCTGTTCTTTGTGTATTATACATAGCATATCATGTCTTGTTAGCATTGTGAATTTATCATATTCAACGGCAGGAAAAAATTGATAACAGAGTACATTTTACACACAATGCGTTTTTTTCATCCCGTAAATTGTAATTGATACTCTGCAGATGCTTGTATGTGAAAGACATGTCTCATTATTGTCTTTTCATATTTGGCTTGTTCACGTTATTTTTTCACATCCAGAAAATTATCTACGCAATGATGAGGAATAATATTAAATTGTTAAATATGACTGAATTACTATTAGAGTTCGATGTTCTTCCGGATCATCCGAAAAGAGCCCTTGATCGGATGCCATTCATTGATAGCTATGCACGCCATTTTTACATGTACCGAAGACAAATGAGAAAAACATTGGCTTCGTTTGGATATGATTTTTTTGGAAGAATTATTTAGGATAAATTTGAAAGATTTTTGTGGACTTTTTGAAAAAGTGAAACAGTATTTGAATTGGGAAACTTTTTGGAAAAACTTGTTTGGATAGTAAATAATTATTGTGAAAATTTGTTAAAATTATTCACAAAGTTCTTAACAATTTGTTCTATTTTTTTTACCCAATTAATCACAAAATATAGTATTTGTTTTGCTTCAAATTATGTTTAAAAAAATAAAAAAAAAAATTCGCGACGAACATTTTTCGCTCTGTAGAGGGAGCATTCATTGGAGTGAGAACTTTAAAAAGATAAATAGAAGAGAGGAATATTGGACATTTGTTAAAGTATGAGCGACCTATAACTGAGAGTTTGGTAAGTAGAAAGTGTTTTGAGTTTTGAAAAAAATATTTCAAATTAAAAACAAAAACACTTGGTAGGAAAATTTGAATCAAAAAATCGACCAATAGAATCGGTAAGTAGAAAGTGTTTGAGTTTTATAAAAATATTTGAAATTTAAAATAAAAACACTTTGTAGGAAATTTTGAACAAAAAATTTGACTAATCAAAAGGTGAAAATATTTTAGACTTGTACTCAAAAAATTTTCCACCAATCCAAACACACTTTTAAAAAATTTTCTAAAAGAACTCCAAATAATGCTATTTATCTTCTAAGGGAGTGTGAGTATGAATAGGGCAGAATAGTATGAAAGATGTTGGTATAACGACTACCACTTTAAAAGTTAAGAAGTGAGTAGCTATCATTATCTACGTTCCAATGGATATGGATGGTGTTGCTGGAAGTTATTTTCAAGAATGAGCCACTACTAGACATGAAGTGGCTGATTGAGGGAGCAGTCTTATGAGTTGACAACTACTAAATTTGGAGGCAAAAATGACCTATAAATATGAGACAAGTCAAAGTCAAAGATTGGATACAATGAAGAATTGCATTATTTTAATATAACATAATTTCCTCTCAAAATGTTTTCTTTTTAGTATCTTTCCAACAAATCTCTAGTAGTTCTTTTAGTTTAGAGTCTAGATTTCTAGTAATCTATTTAAATTTCTAGTGGACATATTTTTGATTTCCAATTACTGTAAATGCTACCAACTTAATGTAATTTCCATTTCTTGCTTCCAAATATTCTCTCCCTTGTCAATTTATATACTATTTTACTTGCTGATTTAACTTCAAATGCCAATCAACCATCTATTTAGCTTTTAGTTTACTTGTCAATCATTTCATAGTGTGAATTTTAAATCCGTAGAGTTGTCCACGATGGAGAAACACCAATCGTTGTGATTCTGTGCTCTGTTAAGCAAATCAAAGGTATCGACAAAAGTAAAGGTAAGCCACTTGTTACTGATGAACTATGTTGATTAGCAATGACTAGTTCATCCAATGCGTTGACTTGTAAGAATGACCCTCTCACTTGACATGCTAATTGTCGCATCCTAAAAAATCATTGGCAAGTAAAAAGGGTGTAGTGGGGCTCGTGACTGTTGCTGTCCTGAAAAGATGGTCTAGTCTAATGACCCTTTTTGAAAAACAAGTTTTTTGGAAAAAACCGTGCGTGTGTGAGAAAAATCAAATTTTAGTAGAAAAGTGTATTTTGAAAAAAATGGTGTTCTAAAAGAAAAACAAGGCCGAGACTAAAAATACGACAAGTTTAGGCCAAATAATTTTTGAAAAAGGGTTTTATTTTAGAAAAATAGGAGTCACCACTTGGTATTGAGTTAGGGTGTACCAAGTCACCTGAAAAATCATTTAATAAAACAAAAATAAAAATAAAAATAAAAATTTTAGAAAAATATTTTAAAACCCTTTTTCGACTCTGGTCTACGAAAAAAAATGAGAGAAAAAGGTCCGGGAGTCACATTTGAAGAAAGGGAAGGCAAATGCTTGTGCCTAAGGCACTCTTTTCAACCTAGCCGAGGCTAGTTGCGAGGTTTAATCGAATTTTTCCTAAATTAACCCTAAATTCTATCGCGTTCAGATGTGTCTAAATGAATGCAAAATCCTAAGTCTAAATATGGGTATCGTGAGGATCGGAATGTACCGTCGAAGCTCAGTCGGAATTATCTCATTAATTGCGAAATCCAAGTCGAGACCTCGAGAGAGTCACAAGTTTTTATGCAAAATGTGATGCAAAAAGAAAAGAAAATAATAATATATAGTAAGTGAAGAAAGAAAGTGGATATGCAACATGACGGGTGCGGGGAACTAATGACTCGTGACTGAATGTTTTTACTCACTGGAGGGGGGAACGGCCTATACGCCACCGCTTCCCACGTGAGTAAACGACTATTTCTAGTCGGATTACACAAATGTCCTAAAGTCTAAGTGAAATGCAACCTAAATGTCATGCATTTTAAAAATGTGTTAAAATAATAATAATAATAATAATAATAATAATAATTAATGATAAAAATCATGCCGAATGGAAAGAAAACTAAACATGTGTGAAGTGGATGTAAAATGCACACGAAGTGCACCTAACACTAAATGTCCTTAAGGGTCTAGCGTTGGACTAGCCCAGTTCTAAAAAGTCTCACCTAGCGTTGGACTAGCGAGAAAAAAATGAAGCCACAACTAGCGTTGGACTAGTGTGGTGACGGAATATCATAAAACATGAATTTAAATAATAAAACGTGAATTAAAAGCAAATTAAACATATAAAAACATATAAAATCAAATATGAGCACATAACACATAAGCATGATATCTAGATGCAAAATCCTAATGAAAGCGGTAAAACAAATAAGCACGTAAGCACGCAAAAGCAAATAAACCCTAACTATTACACCGGGGGGCTTGATTTACAATTTAAGGGGGAAATTAAAAATACCCTATCTATTACACTTTCTATCTAATTACACAATTCTTGCCAAAATATGAGAAAAATAACCTAACTATTACATTGACTAGCTAAATACAAAATATTATATTTTTCAAAATAATAAAAATCTAAAATTAAACAAATTAACTACGTGAATACGCAACAAGTATATAAAATAAAAAATAAACCAATAATAATGCAAATAATGCATAAAATCACATTGAAGCATATTGGAGCACATAAAGAGGAAAATAACAAGAAGTCGGGATACCTCTTTGGAGACCCGGTACCAAAGCTTAAAAAAAATGAACACACACGTCAAGGTATCACAATACAAATAAATAAAATCTAAATATATGAATATGGACAAATTGGAGTAAAATGTAAAGTTCTATAAAATTTGCAAAGAGCTAAAGGGCCAAATTGCAAATTTAAACTAATTGAGACAAAAATTAAAAAATCTAAACAAGTCTAGGGATAAAAATATAATTAATGCAAATTGGGAGTGCACACAGTAAACTTATGCAAGCACAAGACATAATTGTAGTTGATTGGGGCTCAATTGAAAGAAACTAAACTTGAGAGGATCAATTTATAAAATTGAGGGACCTAATTGCTAAAAGTAAGAATCTATGGGGTGTCAATCTGTAAAGTGGAGGACTCAATTGCAAATATGAGAAAAATCATTTTGGGGAAACTGAATAATATTAAAAAGAAAACAAGAAAGAAAGAAAAGAAAAAGAAGAAGAGAAAATATACATATATATATAAGAACCAAACATAAATATTACTTTATGCTTAATAAAAAACAAAGAAAAATGCCAAACTAAATTGGAAACTAAAACTAAATTCATTAACTAAATTAATTATATTAACTATACTAATTGTTTAATTAAACATATGCTAAAATGAACTAAGCGAATCAATGACTAGAAAAACAAATAGAATAACCAAAAACCATGAAACTAAAAGAAACTACTAAAATAAATAAATAAAGTAACTAGACCAGTAAATATGAACCAATCAATAAAATCAACCCTACTGATCCACGATCCTAATTGTCTGCTTCCTTCAGTCCAATACCCAAAGCCAAATTGTTCAACACCCTTCATTTACAGAAGACCATTTTCTGCCCACTTTTCCCTTTTTTCTTCTTCAATTCCCGTCTCTGCTTCTCCTTTTCTTTTCTTTTTTTTTTTCGTTTGCCATTTTCTTCTTCTCTTCTCTCTTTCTCTATTCACTGGTTCTCGTTCCTCTCTCCTTCTATTTTCTTCTCTTTTCTTTCTTTCCTTTCTTTCTATTCTTCCTTACCTGATCTGCTCTCTTGTTTTCTCTGCTCCTCTCACTCTTTCTGTCTCTCTTTTTTGTATCTTCTCCTTTCTTTTCTCTTCCTCTCCCCTGTCCTCCTCTTCTCCAATTCTCTTCTCCACTCTCTCTCTCTCGCGTCCCCCTCTTCTCTTCTTCTCTCCGCCTCCTTCCCTCTAATTTCTTCCTTTAATTCTCTCTCGGCTTCTCCAAGAAAAAAAAAATCAGTTTTAATCCAATTGGTTTCTCTTTTAAAATAGGGGAAAAGCAGAGGTACGGATGGGTGTGGCATTCGAAGCTTGCTACGTATGAATGATATTTGGTGGCTATTGTATTTTTTTTTCTGCAGGTGATAGAGGCTCTGGTATTACGGGGGAAGGTTGGGGAAATTTTTGTGTGGATGGTGGTGATTACGGTGGGAGAAGCAGGAGTGTGGGATTGTTTTGGGATTATGCCAGTGATGGAGGCAGTTCAACGGAGCTGGTTGGACCTAGGGGTACAGGTTTTGGTTTTTTTTTTTTTGTGGGAATTTGTTGACAATTGGCTAATTGGGTTGTCGGTTGAAGATGATTGCTGCTGTTATGAATATAGGTGTGGCTATGGGGTGGATAATGACTGAATTTAGTGGTGATATAGGCGGTTGAGACAAGGGCAGTGGGCTTAGACGTGCTTGTGTTTGTGTGTATTCTGTATGTGTTCCTAGTGTGTTCCGTGTATGAATGTGTGTGTGTGTGACAGAGTGTGGAAATTGTATGTTTGTGTGTGTTGAAATTGTGCGTTTGTGTTCTGTATGATGTGCGTGAGTGTGGGAAATTTCTGTGTGTACATTATGGCTCTGTGTGTGCGCGTATATGTGTGTGCAGTGTGGCTGTATGTGAATCTGATGTGTTCTCTGTGTGCGAGTCTGTATATGTGTGTGCAGTGTGTGTATCTGCGCATGCTGTGTATGTGAGATTGGTGATGGTTGTGCTAGTGGTGGGAAATGTCTGCTTTTGGGTATTGATAGCCGGAGAATTGGGCTGCTTGTTATTGCTTTTTGTTGTTAATTTTCCTTTGCAGGTAATACGCTGTGGTGGATGGGCAGCTGGTGAAGGTGGAAGGAGATGGAAGGTAGTGGTGGGGAACTGGTATCTCTAGAGGTTTATTGACTGATTTGGGTTATTACGGGTGACTTAGGGGATTAGATTGGCCGAAAGAGCGTGAGGCTTGGTTAATTTTTGGGATTGGGATGAAATGGAGAAGACAGGGGAAGGGGCCTGTTGTATTGTGGGAATTTGGCTATGGACTTGGAACCTTGGGCATAGCTATGGTTGATCAAAATTGATTGGGAAATTTCGAAGGGAATTGGCAGTGTTTTCTTTGAGTATGTAACTAGCCTTGTTTGCAGGTGGTTTGGATTGGTTTTGGAGAGTTAGTTTCGGTTGTGGTGTGGAGGAGCATATAGTTGCTGTTTGGATGCCTTGGTGAACTAGAAAATTGAGCTGGTGTGGTGGTGATGGAGAGTTCTGGGGTGGAGCAGGGAGGAGTCGGTGGAATGGAGGAGGGAGAGAAAGACTTTCTGAATTGTATGTTTGGGTGGGATTGAAATGAACGATGAGAAGAAATTCCAGCAACAAGAAATTAAGGACAAGGTAAAACAGAACCCAGAAGCAACAATAAGAAAATCCAAATACAGTTGAAATTATAATATTGAAATTCTAATCACATAAACAATCCTCAATCAGATTGCCATAGAAACTGAAGCAAAAATAGATTAACAAAGAGAAAAGTTAAATAAGAACCTACCTTTCAAATGTTGGAACCAAGACCTGATGATGAACAGTGAAGTTTCAGGTGGCGATGAACAGTGAATCTGGAATTGCAGACGATGAACAGTAAAATGAAAAGATGAGGAACTGGCGGCTTTCTTTTTTTAGTGTGTGTTTTTTAGTGTTTTGTGTGTGTTTTGATCTTCTAGGGTAAAATCAAAGTGTGTTTTAGGGTTTTTTCATTTTCTCTTCTTTTTTTGTAATCCCTAAGTGGGTATTTATACTGCACAAGTCTTAACCTCCAAGAAATGATTAAAAGACCAAAATACCATTGACTACAAAAATTATAACTTTATACTTTAAAAATTTATTCTTTCACAATAATGAAGAAAAATCAAGAAAAATGTAAATAATAAATTCATTAACACTAATTCACTCTGAAAAAAATTAGCAAACTTAGAAACATGCTTAAAACCTAAAAACGAATTTGGGATCCAAAAATTGGTGAAAAATGAGTTTGGAATGTGAAATGACAATTTTGCCCTTGGATGACGAAAATTCACAGAAAAATAGCTATTGATCTCAAAAAATTATCAAAAATTACAAATAAGCTTAAAACACTAAAAAATGCATTTTTGACTCAAAATTTGTGAAAAATGAATTTAATTTGTAAAATGACAATTTTGTCCTTGGGCAATGAAAATTCACAGAAAAAATAGTAATCGTCTCTGAAAAAAATCAAGAAAATTAAGAAACATGCCTCAAGAATTTGAAAAATGAATTTGGAACTTAAAATGAGCTAAAATGGTATTCGAGAGACGAAATTACCATTTTGCCCTTATGCTGGTAAAAATATAAAAATACCAATTAAATCCAGAAAAATCATAAGAAATTAATAAATTCATATAAAAGTAAAAATATGAATTTAAAACCCCAAAAATTGATAAAAAATATTTACAGATAAAATTACTATTTTGCCCCCCGAGATTATTAAAATTTAAAATTTGTCCTAAAAAGTGCAAACATGCCCCCCTAGTGTTTGAAAATAAATGTGTGTCAAAATTTGGTGTCTACACTAATAATCTCCAAAAATGTATCTACAAAAAAAGAAAAAAAAAAGCTTGGGGGTGGAATTGGCAATCTCAAATTGCTTTGATGGTTACAAGCGGTAATAGACAGTGTGAAGTATGATGCGATAATGTTGTTTTCCCAGCCAATGAGTGATTGGCAGAGGCAAGCCGATTAGGTTAGGTGATTGTGATTTTAAATTATATCAAAATATAACAAGAAATCCCCATAATATCACACAAACAAGTAATACAATTTATAACCTAATACTCTTTCCGCAAGTGCACAGGTCAATTGTACTTGTGACGAGTATTAATGTCGATCCCATGAGGAAACAAGAACTAACAACTACTAAGGCTACTAACTTGCCTTATTATCTAGACAACCAAACTTGAAGATGGTGAAATGGTAGGAAAAACCAAACTCAAGTAAATAAACAATGAAGAAACTAGTTAAACAAAGTTGACTAGGTTTAAGAATCTAAAAAATATGAAAGCTTAGCTTATGGCCATGATTATTTTTATTCAAGTTTAGAATTCAATTCCATTTGTACTCCAAACTATATCTCTCTATGAATGGAAAACTATTAATGCATGAGCTTTCTTACTCTCGTGGTAAAGTCTGGCATGCATTAGTTCATTAAACACATGAATTGTAGTTTTAAGCCTTAATCTACCTATGTGAATCACTACTCTCGTGAGATTCAACATAAATTCCACTTACTCTTTCTATTGTTAAGTGCAAATCTCTTTGTCAAATAACAACTACGATGACTTGGAGTTGGTAGCTAATTAACAACAAGTGTTTAACAAAGTAAATGAACAAACAAGAATAAAGTTGGCCATAAACTAATTCAAAACATATTAAAGCTTCATCCTCATCCTAGTTAGAATCAACTTAATTTAACACAGTAGAGATAATACTAAGCACATAAATGAATGTAAACAAGAATGCATGAATGAAACTAAAAGGAATAAGGTTAGAGATGCTCATTTTTTGGATGAACTTGACTCCAAAGCCTGTCCTTGCATTTCATCAAACATGTTGAATACAAAGTAGTTCCTTCAAAGTATTGTTACAAGAGTATGATTTTGCCTACTACAAAACTAAGAAAGAAAATCTACTCTAAGTATTTACAAGGAGTCCTCCTCCTACCAAGCTATAGTTCAAGCTTAAACAAAGCCTAAACCAAGCATATCTTTCATGAACTACAAAGGCACATATTACTATGAAAAACCTTAGCTCAAGTCATTGTCAAAGTTGAAGATTTCATGACGAAATTTGATTCCTTTTACCTCAAAAGTCTTCCTTGAGTTTTGTGATATCTTCTAGGGTAGACCAAGGTATTAGTTATTATTTTGTAGTTTGTAATGAATTATTCAAGTTCATTGTCCCACATTGGAAGAGAATGGAATGTCCAATCTAAATATATGTCTTTGTCTTCTTCCAAATTCAAATTTGATACAAACATTGGTTTGGAGGGAAAATTTGGTGGAAGGCTATTCCAAAACATATTTGATTCATTTGAATATAAATTGGAAGATATATATATATATATATATATATATATATATCTTGACAAGGCACTTGGGCACTTGGGGCATCTTGGGATTTCTGATTAATAGGAGGAATTATTTTCGTAAAAAATAAAAACTTTTTTTTTTCAGTTTATTTTACGAATAGATGCACCCTCTTATTCAGAAGTTTGTGTTCCATCGTGAAAAGGTATCTCAATTCTCTTTAAATAATTGAATTTGACAGAAAAACTTAAACGTTTCATTTTTTTAGTTCTTCACCTTTGTTGTATCCTAGAGGTAATTTGCTTAGAAAAGGAAGCAAATAAAACCTTAAGGAAAGTGATCATCACGCCTCAAAGTCTGTAACTTTTCATTTTATTTTCGTATTTTCGTTATTTTTAACACAAGGTGTAGCTGGACATTAGAATTATCTGCAAAAGTTGTATGAACAAGCTGCAAGTTGCAACAGTAGAAAACTACAAGTCGGTGTGGATCCACAAGTGGGATCTGTGGGTGAGCAACCCGAGTATCACTCCCTTTGTCCATTTTTCCCTTTTTAAATTTTGGTTATTTCCTATATTCCCTTAGAACATTTTTCAGCACTTGAACCATAGATGACTTGGTAGAATTTAATGAAGAAAATATTTTTCAAAAATTCCGAAGTTTAAATGATAAAAATGTACATTCTTGAATCAATTTTGAATTTGATGTTGCTTGAGATTCAATTTATCCAAATTGTGTTTAATCTTCATTTTCCTGCAAAATCAAATAAATTTGGGTGTTAATTTGCTCAAACTAATAATGCTGCCTCAAAACTGTGACAGCCCCACCTTACTCAGAGGCGCACCAAAGGGCTTAGCGGACTGCCTACCTAGCTCTCGCCAGGACTCGAAACCCGCACTTGTTCAAACCTCCAAGTGTACGTAACCCAAAATAAAATGAATTCGTAAAGAACTACCTTCATAAAATCTACTTGAAAATATAAATACTAAAAGAGTTTTTTACATCCCAAAATGTAAATAATATTTACAATAAAAGCCTACACATTTAGGCTATCAAAATACATAAACAAAACATGTACAAGGTCCCAAATCAGCTTTTACCCAACTTTAATAATTTAGAAAACCTAGTTAAAGAAAACAAATGAACGGGATAAGCTATAATAGCCCAGTGTGTGCTCAAGACATGCGGCATACCAATAACAAATAAACCTTTAAAATAATAATTAACAATTTCAATAACTAATGAACAAGCAAAGTAAGGTATCATATAATCAATGGCGGATACGGCTCACTACGGGAGCAAGCTCAACCGTAGGAGTATCAATCATGATCAAGATAACAAGGATATCAGGACCGAGGTAAAATCTCAGGTCCAAGATACTTGAAAATTCAATCTAGAGTTACCCTCTTAGAGGAATGAAACTCATATAGAAAAGAATATCACGCACCTATAACCCCAGCACCTTATATCACCCCCAACACGCCAGGTTGACTAACCGAGGAGTAACGGTGAAGTTAGCCCCGGAAGTCCAAGATCAAGCATAAAATTTAATCATGAGTTAGCATTTTCCAGGACTTTACTCAGATATAAAAATTAACACGCACCGAATAACCGCCCAGCACCTTATATCTCTCCTATACTCACCCAATCTGATTAACCGTGGAAAACAGTAAAGTTAACCACGGAAGTCGCAAGCACAAATAACACATTCAATAGTGAAAGCATGTAACACATTGCGGAATAGATGCGATAAAGTACACATCTTTCCTCAAGTAACACATTTTATTAAATAATCATGTCAAACATAACATATCATTTTATACATCGAAATAATAATATCAAGTATAACATGGAATTTCATGCAACATGCACACATAAGAACCCTCACCTGAAGCCTAAGAAAATATCTCGCGATAATGTTGGGTCTCACTTCCGGATCCTGAAAATTCACGAGAAAAATAATCGTATAAAAACCTGACTAAAATCTAAGAAATTTCATAAGGAAATTTAAGAAATACCCTAAGTCTTTCTAAGGTTAAATTTCTAGAGTTTTGGAGTTTAGGGTTTTACCCTAGGGTTTAGGGTTTTCAAAATTAGGGTTTTCTAACTTTCTAGGGTTTTGCTTGGAAAGGTTTAATTCACTAATAGCTAATCTACGAAAATTTCTGCACGCTTAAATCACTAAATTAAAGCTTATAAAGTCTTAAATCATAGCCTAATCACTTTTATTTCCTAGGTTTCACCAAAATTTCGGCAGCACTTCCCCTACAATCGGACTAACCCAAAAATTTTTAACCTGCAAGAAAACATCCAACAACCCAATCTCAAGTAGTTTTACTAATCTCACATCAAACTCAATTCAATTTCATTCAAATTCATCACAAAAATACATAAACTACTCTAAGTTCTTCAAGCAAATCAAACCTAGATCATGCCATTTCAAGTTTAATATACTATCTACAATGCATACAAGTTCACAAGCTTCACATTCATGGAATAAAACTTTATTTTTCATGGCCAAAATCAATCATACTTAACCATAAAAACATAACTTAAGAGCTAAAAACTATGATCTTTCACTTGAAATTAAAAGAGAAATTCATGGGAAATACCTCTAGGTAGACAAAATTGTTGCTTAGGAGGAAGTTCACTCAATTTCTATGGTTGAAAAATGAGTAAATGGAAATAAAAGCTCCAAGAAAAATGAAAGAAAATGGAGAGAAAAAGAGAAGAGAGCAGCCGGCCAAGAAGAAAAAGAAAAGAGAGAAAATTGGCTAAGTAAAGAAGAAAAGAATTGGAAAAAAATTGGAAAAAAATTGACCAATCAAAACAAGACAAAGGCAAAGTAGTCTTGACTTTCTCTCCATGGAAGACTACACTTGGCAATGGTTAATTAGGAGGGAATTTTATTATTTATCCTATAATTAGTCTTGCAAGATATCCTAAATACAACTCCTAAGGAAGAAAGTACAACATGCTCATTCTCTATTTTTTTTTTCCACAAATTCGGCCACCTTTTTTTTTTTTCCTAATGAACATAATACAAAATAAATGATTTTGGCATGAATTTCTAGGGTGTTACAAAAACCCTAATTTCCAGACTAAAAAAAATCTAATTTTAGAGCAATCCTTTGTTCGATGAATATTAGTGAATTTAAGCCATTTTAATATAAAAATTACTAAAAACATACTAAAAACACACTAAAAACATATATAAAATACTATACTAAAATAGGTAAATTTATTACTTATCAAACTCCCCCCACACTTGAATTATTGCTTGTCCTTCAAGCAATTAAAAAATCAAAAGATCAAATAATGATTCAACAAACAATTAAAAAATCAAGAGATCAAATAATGATTCAAGTATTGAAATAACAAATACCACTTTATTGAATGCAATTCCACAAGATAAAGTAAATAGGTATTATGCAATTCTTTGTCATGTTTTTAATACTAATCATATCAAATAAAAGGGGAATAATTATATCAATATTAAAGCTAGTTCAACCAAATTTTCTTGCCTTACAAAATTTCACATACTGAATATTCACTATGGATAATCATATATGACTCAATTTACACACAATACGGACCTATTGAACTTCATAATTTGCAAGTGTCTTTCAACACGAAGGTTGACATTTTTAAATAAAAACTCCCAATTACTCAATACTTTGGTCATCTTAACCACATTTTACCCCTTAATTTGAGAAGTGAAATTGTCTTTCAATGAAAATATCGACATTGGTTGATGAAGATCCCTTATTACTCAACAATTCACTTTCAATTACACTTGATTTGCATAATCTTAATTCAATTGCCATTTGACGTGAAAATTCAACATTTTGTGATGAAGATTCCTGGTTACTAAGCAATTTGAATCATTAGAGTAGAAATATATAACCATTCATTAATTTGCTCATAATAATATTTTTGTCCCTTATTTAAATAATTTAAAAGTATACTTCTTGTCCATATCTACCACTTAATAATATAAAATCAAGCGAAGAAAAGAAATTTAAAATCAAACATGCTAAATCAAGACATAATTATAACCATTTTACAAGATGTCACTTTTTTAAAAACAAAACTCCTAATCACTTAATAACTATTTCTTCATCTATTTGTGGAAAACATTCCATCAAAGTTGCATAAATTATTTCAAAAAGTAAAGAAATTTAACAAATTCATGGCATGAAAGCATAATAATAAAGCAAATTTTGAAAAATTTTGGCCATTTTTACTAAAACAATATTTTGACATAATTAGTTAAAACCACACCAAATACACTCCTATACTTTCCCTCCACACTTATAATGTCACATTGTACTTAATGTGTAAAGATAAGATTGAAATTTGAAATAAGAAAACTCCCCTTGCTTGATTGATATGTCCAAAAGTTTGATATTGTTGATGTAATTTGAAATCCTTTGGCCTTGACAAATTCCTTTTCGCAATGCTTCACCAATTTTTCATTATGTCCATCCTTGCTCAAAAACTTGCTTGCCTACTGCAAAAACATTCAATTGCTATGTTTGAACATGAATGAATAGCAAATAAGCACAAATGTAAACATAGCATGTTTTGAATTACATGGGAAAACTTAATTGGTGCAATATAGTTTAAGGGAGTGAAAATTTGAAAGACAAATGAGTTGAGCCAATGTATTGTATTATGATGAAGTGAAGAGCAAAAGAATTTCTTTCAAATTTGCTTCATTTTAAAATCCATCCATTTCAGGCCACAATATCAAAAATACAAAGTTAAACATAAGCAATGAAAATGCATAATTGGAACATGTTAAAGTGTTAATTTAATTGGCCAAAACATGTATACAAACCATGAAATACGTGTTGCAAGTGAATCAATTGAGAACCAAGGAAAATAAACATGAAAAACCAATTTTCTAGTGATGCACGGGTGTGTACTCGCAGTTCACTAAGCCGTCTGTGGATCACTGTGTAACGGATCATGCATACCTCCAAGAAGTTGATCTGCGAGCTATGACTCATGGATCCAACCCGTAGATCACTGCCAGAACTGGACAGTGAACTGCATTCATTTGTGTTACCGTTCCATTGGTTCATTCGATTTTCTACAACATTTTTAACTTTAAATTTAATATATTTTTGAACAAATTAACACTAAGAACAAGCTTGAATAATAAAAATACACATGTGCAAACACACATCTCTCAAATTTTGTATCAAAATCACAACATGTTGCATGAATTGAACATGAGTCTTCAAATGGCATAACTTACAAAATTTGAATGCACATTTCAAACCAATAGTTCACACGTGTTTATTTGAGCATATTAAGATTACAAACAAGGTCAAATAACATAAATACTCAATAAATGTACAAATGACCTTTTTGCTCACAAAGTTTTTCAACCATGAATAGTAACTTCCATGATCCCAACTTCTAAAACACATCATAGAGCACTTAATACATATGTTAAACATTCTTATAAGTATGAAATGCAAAAGAAGAAGGAATTTTTGAATCAAACTCATGATTGCAACATCTTGAATCAAACTTGATCTTCAATATTCCAATTTGCAAACCTATAGAACAAACAAATCAAACACAATTTAAACAGCATAATATATGGCAAAACAAACTAAAATTTCACAAAAATATTAAAATTGTTGGGTTGTCTCCTAACAAGCACTTCATTTATAGTCTAGAGCTAGACTATTTCTCAACCACATCACGTGATTGGAATATCCCACAAAGGATGAATTACACCTTTGGTGCTTAATTGATTGAGTAAAAATAAGTGCATCGATTGTGCCAAGATAAGCGCTCCCAAGTCCAAATTCCATTTTGCCATTGTACCTAGAACACGGAAACACTTAAAAAGATTTTCATAGCCATGTTTTGCTATGCCTTTCTCTTGTGTTAGTATTCTTTCAATACCGATAAAATCAAAGTCACAAGCGAAAGGAAGGGCATTTTTCTCATTAAACTCCTTAAAGCTTTCTCAAGAGTAAGGTTATTTTTAACAATTGTATGTTCAAAAGTAAAAGAAACAACTAAATTGTCATCAATTTGCACATGTTCAACCACTTTATCACACACATATGCATTATCCTCATTTATTTGCTCTTGTTCAAGTACAAAGGTAGAATCATCAAGCATTTCTTCATCATTTTCACGTTCATTTTCATAAAATTCATGCATAATTTCACAAATGGGGAATTCACAATGTTGAGCATCATGTTCCATTTCCTCCTTTTTAACATTTTCATCACATGCATGTTCATGAATTTCATTCTTATGCTCAAAATCATAATTATCCATATAGGTGTCTAGGAGATTATCATAAGATTCTAAATGTGGTTGAATTAAGCCACAATTATATACCTCATGATTACTACAACACATGGAATAATTGTAAGCAAAATTATAGGAATCATAAACACCATGTTGTTCCATACTGTTCGCATTATTAGCACATGCACCTCTTTGAACTTTAACTTCTTTTTCATCAAAAATAGGATTATTTATGATTTGATCATTGATTTCCTTATTCCTACTTTTACTTACATGATCTTGACAATGTATTCGTTTATTTACAACACATGGTAATTCTAGATTCATTTCATTTTCTTTTTGCATTGGTTTCTCATTCCTAGAATTCCATGCTTCCCTAATTCAAGAAAAATGGCCTTCCAATCTCCTACTCATGTTATCTATGTCATCCATATTGATTTTAGGTTTCATTTCCCAAGATGAATTTTGTTTAACACAAGTAGGTAGATTTGGTTGATTCATTTGGTCCACCACCCCAAGTTATCATTTTGAGCATAATTTCCATATTGAGGTGAAAAAATGCAATTATTACCAAATTGTACATGATCATTATAGGGGTGAGCAATGAATTTGGATTCGAAAATTTGGAAGCCTGAAATCAGATAATTTAGAAAATTGAAAAAATTTTATACGACCGAATTCGGATTCGAAATCACCCTTGTCCGATTCAAATTCAATTTCAATTGAGATCAGAAAATCAAAATTGGATTTAGAAATCCGAATTCAATTGACCATTTAATAAACTTTTGACCATTTCAATTGAAATCGAAAACCGAAAGTGAATTCAGAATCCGAATTCAATTTGACTTAATTGTATTTAGTATGATATATTTAATTATTAGTGTTAATTATTATACGTATAATATAATATGTTTAATAATACTAATTATATTTATAATATTGCAAAATTGAAATCGAATACGAAATCGTTTTTGTTTTCCTTTTTAATTCGAATTCGAAATTTCTGAAATCAAAATCCTTATATCTGATTTCGTTCCTAATTCGTTGTATTTGAATTCGGATATTTCCGAATCTGATTTATTTTTTGTTTTTCTGATTTTTGATTTTTCGAATTCAATTCGAAATCGGATTAAAAATCGAAAAATTCAGATTTTGCTCACCCCTAGATCATTATATCCACATTCAAAGTATGCATGATTTCCTCCACAAACAATACAATAAGGAATATTTACACTAGAACCATGACCAAATATTTTCATAAGCATGCCTTCTAATGTATCCATTTGTGATTTTAACATTTGTAACTCATCATTAAAAAACATACCTCTATGACTACTAGATTTGTATTCATTATAAGGCCAATAATTATTCCAATGGAAATTTCACTCCATATGTCTATTGAAATGCTTGAATCACTTTTAGCTCAATTTCATCTTCTTTCACTGTTGATTCATAAGGTACCTACAAAATACAAAATCATATAGAGCACACACAAAATACAAAATACACACACTGTCACACACTCGAATGCACACACAAACACACTCACAAACCATTTTCACACACAGTCATACACCTTATTGCACACACAATCACAAATTCATACATGGTGTGTCAAAATAAATGGTGTGTCAAAATTTGGTGTCTACACAATGGATATGGGTGGTGTGACTGGAAGTTATTTTAGAGAATGGACCACTACCAGACATGAAGTGGCTGATTAAGGTAGTGGCCTTATGAGTTGACAACAACCAAATTTGGAGGGAAAAAATGGCCTATAAATATGAAATGAGACAAAGAGATTGGACACTGATAAAGAAATGCATCACTTAAATATTACATAATTTCTATAAGGTAATAATGAGAGTAACATAGCGAAAAATTAAAAATTTTTATTACCTTAACCAAGGATCACTTGATATAATTTATACAATTAAAGGGGGTTAAACATAAATACCTCAAGCATAGATGGTTTCTATGCTTCAAAAGGCATAATCCTATTCGATGAAGGTGCTGATCTACCATAAATAGCTCCCCAATTGTAAAATCCTCCAATGGTATTCACATGAACATGACCTTTAAGAAGGATTTACTTGCCTTGTCTTTTGAGTGCTAGCTCTCTTGAATTATCATGAAGAACACAAGAGGAAGAAACCCTAACTATTAGGGAAGAGAGAGAGAGAGAGAGAGAGAGAGAGAGAGAGGAGCGAGAAACATCCTCGCTTTCAGTTTTTCTCTCTCTAAATTTGTCTTGTGTTTCATCAATCTTTTAATATTCAAGGCATGGACATATTTATAGGATTAGTATACGAACTTTTAGGAAATAAGAGCAATTTAAAACCAAATAGACTTAGGAAGTTTACCATAAACAAATCCTGTTCCTTTATGAAATCCTATTCCATAAAGAAACCAAATACCAATTTCCTAATTATTTGAAAGCCTTTCCCAACAAGACTTGAATATTTACAAATAAGTCCTTTAAGTTAATTTATCTCATAAATTAACCTCATAAGTACATTATACTTATCTTAATAACAATTTAACCCAAAGATCATGTCCTTTCTATGTGTAAACTATTAGGTTTCATTCACGTTAGTAATAAGCACAAATTATAACTCATTAATTAATTAATAAAGAGTTAAATAAATTAAACACTTTAATTTATCATTAATTCAAATAATTAATTAATTCATACTTATAAATCATGAGTGACGTCTAGCAATGCATCATGACTACCAAAGTGAATAGAAAAGTCATATGGTAGATTGCACCTATCAATGACAACGTTACCGTGTAATTAATATCCTTTCACCATACTATCCCAATTAGTCTAAGACTGTAGTGCGCACTCTTTCAATGACTAATTAATAATTCCTTGTTCTCGAAATATAACTTTTTATAAAAGTATAATCTTGAAACACTATCAAGTAATATTTTCACTTTTGCGTAAAGAATTCTTTAAGTCATATTTCAACAAGTAGCCAATACATGATATACTTTCTTATAACAAAGAGTGGTGAATCGTATATTGATTACTCACTATTCTTTCATGCTTCATACTATACCCAATCTCTACTGTATGGGCTACTCTTTTACAAGCACCGAGCAATAGAATCAAAGCATAGCAATTCACACTCAAGATACTATGGTAATATCAAGTCTAAGGATCACTTACACCATTATCATTAAGAGTACAATTCATTGGCACTGTGAATGGTGACTCTTGGCAAATCAATTTAATGAACTTGTTCTCTAACAAGTATCATCATACCAGCTTAAGTGTCGCACACTATAGTTGATGAGATCAACTACTACTTACAATAAGTAGAGGCAAAGTATGTGCTAGTCTTCTTGTATTAATGATGTTCAATCTCATTAATACTACGACTAGGGATTTTTTAGAATATAAGTTATGTGTATTAAGAGTTTCATCATTGTAACTCTTACAATCTCTTATACGTAGTTATTATTCTATGGACTTTATCAACTAAACAAGTAATATAAATAAGCATAACATGAAATAAGCATAACATATAAATTCTAAAAACTGACTTAGTTTTAGGGCATACACTAATAAACTCTCACTAGCACTAAAACCAATCACCAAGAGGTTTTAAGCCATAAGCATGGCTATTAGGCCTTTTTTGGAATAAGGCCATGGTGAAAGGATTAGTGACATTATCCTTGTGGGAACTTCCTCTATCTTTATGTCATTTGTACCAAACTATTTTCATAAATAAATGGTGGTATCTAAATACACGTTTGGATCATGGATGAGACTTTAGTTCCTTAATTAAGCGATAGCACAATTGTTTTCATAAAACAATGGAAGGAACTATTTTTTGTTCAACAAAGAATCATTTGATCCAAAATAACTTCTAAAGCTATCATGTATATAGACTTTGTTGTAAAATATGTTGTAGTGTCTATCATAAAACGCTTCTATCCACTACAGTTCAACGCGAACACCAATTCATCTTGTGATTTACTTATCATCCCTATTGGATTAAAAGCTCACATCTTTCAATCCGCACACTTCCTAAGTGTGGTTTCTATTGTCAAAAATAACTCTTTAGTGCTTCTTAAATACTTAAGAATATTTTTGATAGCTATCCAGTGACACTCATCAGAATTAGCTTAAGTCTTGCTTATATCACTTACAGCATAGGAGACATTGGGTCTTGCACATAATACAACATACATTATTGATCCCATAGCAAAAGCATACGAGATCTTTTGCATGCTATCAATCTCGATAAATGTCTAAAACACACATCTCTTGAAAGAGTAATCTCCTTCCACATAGGCAAAACCCCTTCTTCGATAGCACTATACTAAACCCTTCAGCATCTTGCCTATGTACTTGGATTTAGTGAGATCAAACAAACTCTTAAATCGATCTTTATAGATCTTAATTCTCATATTAGAGGCCGTCTCTCCTTATTTAATTGTTTTCCATTAACGATATGTCATCTATATATAGGATCAAGAAAACGACAATGCTCTTTGTCTTTATTTTCGAGAAAACCAAACTCTTTTATTATCTCATCAAAACAAATGCTTCAACACCTTGACGCTTGCTTGAGTCCATTAATGGACCCTTTGAAGCTTACATACCTCATGACTATCAATGGAAGTGAAGACCCAAGAGATGTGTTATATACATACCTTTAGTAAATTCCCGTTATGGAATAGGGTCTTCATATCCATTTGTCATAGCCATAATAGCAGCTATTGCAAGCAAAATCTTAATAGATTTAAGCATGGCTATTGGTGAAAAGGTTTCTTTCAAAGTCAAACCTTTAATTTGAATCTTTTTTCTATTAACCTTGCTTTATAGGTAACTAAGTTACCATCTATTTCATTCTCTCTCTTAAAGACCTACTTGGACCCTAAGGGTTTTATCCCTTTAGGTGGCTCGACTAAGGTTTATACCTTGCTCATGTACATGGAATCTATTTTGGATTTCGTGGCATCTTGCCATGTGAAGAAGTCTACATTAGACAAAACCTCTTCGTGACTAGTAGGTGTCGCGTCCTAAAAAGAATCGTGGGTAAAGTAAAAGAGTGCTAGTGGGGTCATTGACTGTCGCGTCCCGAAAAGACGATCCGGTCCGAGATCCCTTTTGAAAAGCAAGTTTTGGGAAAAAATTGTGTGCGTGTGTGAAAAATGGAGCTTTTATTGAAAAAATGTTATTTAAGAAAAATAATAAAAATAAGGCCGGGACACAAAAAATGCGACAATTTTGGCCAACTGATTTTTTGAAAAAGGATTTTATTTTTAAAATAGAGTCGCCACTTGGTACTGAGTTAGGGTGTACCAAGTCACCCGAAAAATCGTTTAACAAAATAAAAATTAAAAATTAAAAAAAAATATTTTAAAACCCTTTTTCGACTTCGGTTTACAAAAAAACGAGAGAAAAAGGTCCGGGAGTCACATTTGAAGAAAGGGAAGGTAAAGGCTTGCGTCTAAGGCACCCTTTCAACCTAGCCGAGGTTAGTTGCGAGGTTTAATCAAAATTTCTTAAATTAACCCTAAGATTCTATTGCGTTCGGATGTGTCTAAATGAATGCAAATCCTAAATCTAAATATAGGTATCGGGAGGGTCGGCATGTTCCGTCGAGGCTTGGTCGGATTTATTGCATTAATTGTGAAACCCGTGTCGAGACCTCGAGAGAGTCACGAGTTTTATGCAAAATGCGATGCAAAAAGAAAAGAAAATAATAGTAATACATATTGAGTGAAGAAAGAAATGGATATGCAACATGACGGATACGAGGGACTAATATCTCGTGACTGTAATGTTTCTACTCACGGAGGGGGGAACGGCCTATACGCCACCGCTTCCCACGTTAGTAGGCGACTATTTCTAGTCAAATCACACAAATGTCCTAATTTCTAAGTGAGATGCAACTTAGATGTCATGCATTTTAAAATGTATCAAAATAATAATAATAATGATAATAATAAATAATAGTAATAATAAAATCATGCCAAATGGAAAGAAAGCTAAAAGTGCGTGAAATGTGAAATGCACACAAATGCACCTAATACTAAATGTCCTAAGGCTAGCGTTGGACTAGGGGCTAGTTGGACTAGCGGGGAAAGAAAGAAGCCACAACTAGCGTTGGACTAGCGGGGAAAGAAAGAAGCCACAACTAGCGTTGGACTAGTGTGGTGGCGGAATACCATAAATCATGAATTAAATATTAAAGTATGAATTAAAAGCAAATTAAACATATAAAAAACATGTAAGATCACATAGGAGCACATAACACATAAGCATAATATTCTAAATGCAAAAATCCTAATGAAAGCGATAAAACAAATATAGCACGTAAAAGCAAATAAACTCTAACTATTACACCAGGGGGAGCTTGATTTACAATTAAAGGGGGAAAATTAAAAATACCCTATCTATTACACTTGCTATCTAAATATACAAATATTTGTAAACAAAAACGAAAGGAAAAACAATCTAATTATTACATTGATTATCTAAATACAAAAATATTACGTTTTTGCTAAAATAATAAAATTTAAAATTAAATAAGTTAAATACATAAATACGCGAAAACTACGTAGAATAAGAAACAAATAATAATAAAAATAAGCATAAAAATCACATTGGAGCATATTGGAACACATAAAGAAGCAATTAAAAGGTAACGAAAATACCTTTTTGAAGACCCGGTACAAATACTAACCAAAATGAACAAACAAGTTAAGGTATCCTTGATATAAACCAATAAAGGTTAGAATATGAAATCCTATCACAATTAGGGTAAAAAATAAATTCTATGAATCTAAGGGGACTACAAGTAAATTTCTATAAAGCTCAAGGGGTAATCTGAAAATTCATATAAATATAAGGGAACAAAATGGTAAATTCAAACAATTTAGGGACAAAATGGTAAATGAGGAGACCTAATTGGAATGTAAGTAAAATCGGGGGGGGGGGGGGGGGGGGGAGGGGGGCACTATGAAATTATTAAGGACTTAATTTTATTAAAAAAAAACTCATGAGCATGGTAAATAAGCCCCAAAATAAAAGATGAACACTAATAAACATCTATTTAGAATAAAGCAATCAAAATTCAAACCAAATTAAAATCAATTAACTAATTAAACAAGTTAATTCATTTAACTAAGCAACTAACTAGATTACAGAATGAATTCAGAGAGAAACAGATTTAAACCAAATAGTTAACTGAACAAACAAATTAAAATAAAGCAGACACAGCCTTCTCTCCCCCATCGTTCTTCCCCCTTTCAATGACAGAAACAAAAACCTCCCCTTTTCTCTTAATCATTTTCTTCTTCCTCTCCCTTCTTCTCCTGGCGTTCTGTTCTCTCCAGATGATTGCCGCCCTCTCTCTCTCACTTAGCTCTCAATTTCTGTTCTCTCCTGCTGATTTCCATTTTCTTTTCTCACTTTGCTCCGTCTCCATCTTTCTCTCACTATCTAATATCCCTCTCTTACTCCTCTCATTTTTCTTTCTTTTCCGTCTCTTTCTCCGGTCTCTCTCATTCTTCTTCTTTCTGCTCTTTCTCATCTCTTTTCCCTTCCTTCTTCATCTTTCCTGTTTTGTCTCTTTTTTCTCAAACTCCCTAACCCGAATCACCGTTCCCCTCCATCTCCCTCAATCTCTGAATTATTTTCAATAGAAAACCAAATTAAAGAGTATCTGGAGCAATTAAAAGGAAAAAACTAAGAATATTACCTCATTTTACCATGACAGGGGCGATTCAATGGCAACGTTCTCTAGGGGTTGCTCAACTGTTGCAATTGGCAGCGGTCGTGGGTTGGGTCAGGTGATCAGCAGAGTTGAACTAGTGGCAGAGGGCAGGGACCGTGTCTGGTGGTTATTCTAATAATAGGACAGCTCTGAATGCGGCTTCTAGTACTGATGGTGATCCAAACTGTTGCAGCTACTGAAGGGTAGTGACGGCACTGTTGGTGTGGTTGATTTGCTTGTGGCGGCGTGACGATGAGGAATACACGATTGAGAGGAGGTGGTTGAACCAGGGATGGAAATGGTGGTTTTAGAATTGATTTCAGTTAATTGGTTAATAGGGAATGATAGTGATTTTGGAGTTTCAGTGGTGATAGTTGAAGAACTGAGGGCTGATTTGTTGCCTTTGGTAGTGATTGGAGCTTTGGGCGCTGTTGATTTGGGGATGTTATGGGTTGTTTTTGGAGGTTTGCTATTTTGCTATTGCTGTTTTCTACATTCCAGGTAATGGATTTTGCAGGGAACATGACAGGGGAGTATACGATTGCGTTGGGGTTGCTGGTGAAAATAAATTGTGCTATTTTTGTGAACTTTCTGCAGGTTTGTAGACGTGGTCCGGCAGTGGTGTTGGTGGTTTGGTGGATTGACAGTGGGAACTGATGGTTGGGGCCGTGGAATTGTTTGAGTTCAATTTGGTGTAATAATCATGAGGGCAGTGGATTGAATTGTGGCTTCTGGTTGGGTTTTGGCAACTGGCAGTTGGGAATTTATGCTGATGTTTGATGGTTTTGTGGGCTGCTGTGATGGTGGCTTGGTGGAAACTGAGAGAAGATTTTGGCATTAGTTGATGCAGGCTGTGACAGTGGGGAAGAACTCGTGATTTTCTGGTGAAGGTAGTTTTTTTTTTTCTGGGGCTGGGCTGTAACAGGGTAATTGACGGTTGAATTGGTGGTGGTGGCTTTGACTATGGCTGATGGTGGGGTTGATCTTTGATTGTTTTGGAAGGAATTGGGAGGCTATTGGATTTAGTTCTGGATTGAGGCAGTTGGAGCTGACTGGGTGCTCATGCGTTTATGAGAGAGACTGTATGATTGCTTGTATGAATATGAAGCTGTGTGTGTAACTGTGTGTGTCAAAATGTGTGTAAGGAACTGCATGAATTTAATGTGTGTGAGTGTGTACAGTGCGTGTGAGGCTGTGTGTGAATGTGTGTGATGGACTGTGTGTGATTGTGTGACTATGTGTGTGAATCTGTATGTTGTTTGTATTTCTGTGAATGTGTGTTCGTTGTGACCGTGTCACTTTGTGTGAAAGTGTGTGAAATTGGTGTGTGTAGTGTGTGTTGTTTGTATTTCTGTGAATGTGTTTGTATTGTGACTGTATTGCTAGAATGGTGTGGTTATGCATGTATCTGTGTGTGTAAATATGAGTGGTGGGAGTGTGAATCTGTATGTGTGTGCATATGTATCTGTGTGTGCTCAAGTGTGAATCAATGTGTGTGTGACTGTGTAAGTGTCGTGTATCAGTGTGTGTAAATTGTGAGTGAGCAGTTGTGTGAATTATGTGTGAGAGGTGAATCTCCTGTCTGTGTAGTGTCGTGAGCCAGTGTGAGTGAAAAGTGTGGAGTGTGTGTGAGAGAAAGGTGAATATGTGTGTAGTGTGAGTGAGAGAGAGTGTGAGTAGTGTGAGAGAGAGAATGTGAGTAGTGTGTGAGAGAGACTGTGAGTGTGTGTTCTTGGTGTTCTAGGTGTGTGGTTGAAGATGTACTAGTGTGAAGATGTACTAATGTGTGTTCTAGGTGTTCTAGGTGAGAACTTGAAGATGTATGTACAAAAATGAAGTGTGTGTTCTTAGTGTTCTTGGTGAAATAGGAAAAACTAAAAACTTAAAATAAAAAAACTAAAAAACTCTACCTAAACTTTTATTTTTTTCTCCCCCTTTTAAAATCCTCAAGTGAGGGTATTTATAGTGTACAAATCTTAACCTCCAAGAAATTATTAAAAGACCAAAATGACCTTAACTACCAAAATTATAACTTTACCCTTAAAAAAGATAAAAATCTATATTCTCTCACAAGGATACCCCACAAATAGACATTTGGTCAGACTTTGCACTAAACTTGTCTAACATGATCCACTTCACTAAGTGGAAGATCTCAAATCTTTATGCAACAACGATTTGGATTCTTACCATATTATATCTCATACAATTGATGTTTCCCTATCTCATATCGATGGTATCAATCGTATTTGTCAGAACATAGTTGAGTGAGAATTGGCATCTACGACAAAAATCCCTAAAATGAGGGTAGGAAGTGGAGCTTGGCTCATTATAGATTGCGCCATATCTCATAGGGTACAATTTCTCTTCTTAGACACATCATGGTATGTTAAGTGGAGACCATTGAGGAAGAATCACATTTTCCTTTAAATATTTTGAAACACTTGATATTAAGTATTATCCACCTAGATCAAATCTTAGAGTCTTAATATTCTTGTCAATTTGTTCCTCTTTCTTCAAAATGACTTTGAACATTTCAAAAGCCACAGATGTGTGTATCATAAGATACACGTGACCAAATCTCATCTATGAAAGTGATGAAATATGAGAAAATGCCTCTAGCATGGATCGACATTAGGCCAAAACGTCTACATGTTAAAATCCATGAAGATTACTAGCACATTCACCTTTTCAAATAAAATGTTTTGGTCATCTTTCAAAGTAAATAAGAATCGCATGTTTCAAATAATTCATAATCGAATGAGTCCAAGTCTACATCTTTTATATAACTTGGAGATGCATTTCTCATTCACATGACCAAGCCTATAATGCTAGAAGCATAAATGTTTCAAAAATATTGAGTTTTTGTCTATGTTTGATAATGCAATTATCAAGGTCTAAAGTTTGTAAAATGTTGTTTAATGATCTGATATCACAAAGAACACCATCACGTAAAAAAATAACATTTATTCCTCTTGTAATGGTAAATCTATCTACATCTAATGTAAAATTAATTTTATGTTCTTTGTATGTATTAGAACATAATAGCAATGTTTAATTCTAGAGCAAGTCCAATTTGGTAAAGAGAGTGTATAAGTCTTTACAGCTAGTGTAGCAACTCTTGCTCTATTTATCACACATAGTTAGACTTTCTCTTTGCCTATAATCTACAATCCTTAAGGCCTTGCATATTTTTTCAAATATAGGATCCATATCTGATATCTAATACCCAATGATCTTAATTGGTAGATAGATTTATTTCTGACATAAACGTACTAGAAGTAGAAGCTTCACCAAGCCTTTTAACTTTTTAGTATTTGGATGAACCCTATAATTCCTTTTCCAATACCATTTGTGGTTGGATTGGAAACATGTACTCCTAGACTTGTCCATTTTTTATTGCACCTTTAGTGTTTGTCATGGCTACTTGTGCCTTCTCAAAGCCATGCTTGGGTTTCCCCTTTGACAAGCGATAAGGTGCCTTTGTCTTCCTTGATAGAATACTCTTTAGATGTCTCATATCTAATGGTTCTTGATTATATATCAATAACTCTTTGAGATGCACAATCATAGACAAAACATCTATCAATTTTTGCTACTTTTATAGCTTAAGAATTTGTAGGTGACATCATGATACAAGCAATAGTATCATTATCATCTTATGTATCACATATGCATCATGTTTCCCAGTTATAGTTGTCACTTAGGGACACTTGGAAGTGGGTATCAAGAACATAGCCAATTTTACACTTTGAGGACTATTCTCAACTTTTATACTAGTCCAAGAAATTTGTATTTAAATGGAGATATAGGGTAATTAGTGTGTTTATGTGAACATGCATTCTATAACATATGTAAAGATAGTATAAGTATTTATTCCATGTTATAATAGCAAACAAAAAATGCAGGCTTCAATTTATTTGGTTTGCTCCCACTATTTTACTTCAAATCAACAACCCTCCATACTGATTTAGGAATCCGTTGGAGATTCCTAGTGGATTAGGATCCCATCTAATTAACTTTGAGTTTGACGGAGGCCAATGCCCTAAAGATAACTTCGATTAAGTAGATTACTTTTATCAATCACAACTCTTGTGACTCCTAGATAGTTGGGTATCAACTTTTGATATTCACATCTTATGTGCTGCCCAAAATTGCCTCAAAAATATTGTAACATTGACGGCGGCCAAACTTGATATGTATTTTTGTTAAGTCATATCCATTATTCAAAGATAATATCACATAACAAAAATATATTTCGAGTAACCTAATTTTGATGAAGGTCAACGTGTCGACACTTAATAGGAACTCTTTGTTTTTGTTATAATAATAGAAGTCAACTTTATGAATGACTTAAAAATTAGTTTGAGGGATTTTATTTTTAAATATACAATATATGGTCTCATCATAGCATGTAAATAAAATATATCGACATATAAGATAAAAACATGCATAATAAATTGTGGATAATTATGGACTTTTGCTAAAATATTTTCCTCTAGCCTTAAGGAAAATATATGATCAAATTGCTAAGGGACATAATCAACTCCTTGATTCGTTCCTTGGGAGGTCTTCAATTCTTGATGAGTCTCCATGGTTGCTCCTTGGTGCCATCTTCAGCTTCTTTGTACATTATGTGTGTAATTCTATTCTAAAAAATTTAGAAAATAAAATATAAATCTAACCTACACTATGCACATTACAAGTATTGATGAAGAAATCTCAAGTTACATTCAAGTGGAGATAGGTGAGAAGAGAATTACATGAGAATTATAGAGAAGGCAGGACACGCAGGCCTAATTTTAAAAAATCAATACAAGCCAACCATCAAAATAATAAAAATTTAACCATTCAATCACATTGGTCGTAGTCCATAATCATCCATCATGCTATCATAATAAATTTAATATTAAATAATATAAACTTTTATTTAATTCTAATAATAAATCACATGGTCTAATCAAATTAGTTGGTATCCTTGAATTATTCGTCTTAAAAGGGCTAAAGAAGGTTTAGGATCTCTAAAATTATTTTTTCAAAATTTGACACTTAAAATTAGAAAGAGTTTTTCACAAAAATCACATAAAGTCACATTTTTTTGAAAATTAAAAAATTCCCACTAAGGTTTCTGTTTATAAACCGGTGCCAGGTAACTGTCGGAGGTAAACCACAGTTTCAAGACAGAGAGGAACCATGGGATTAAGAGCGAGCGGTTAATGCTGTAGTTTGCTGACAGAAAGCAAAGGCAACTGCTAACTGCGAGTGGAACAACCGCGGTTGGTTCCTGCGATTTGAGATCAGAAAAGATATCACAATCCACGGGTGGAACTAGGGGAAAACACACAAGGTTCATCCCGTAATTTATGTGCAGAATTTAGAAAAATAATTTTTTTAATTTTTCAAAAATTCCTTTTGAACGAAAACGTGTCAAAACCCTTTTTGCACATAGAACTATTTAGAAACCTGAAATAAAACCTTAAGATCTCATCTTAATTATTTAAAACACTTTTAAACAATTAAAATCTCTTCTTAAAAATCAAACCTTTGATTTTTCGAAAATAATTTTGAGACAATTGTCATCAAGAATAAACCACCTATATTTGTGACAATTAAATAAACATAAATCATACAGATATAATCAAACTCGGCTTTGATACTTTGATATATTCTATATGATTAAAGGGGGTTTAGCATAAATACCTTAAGCATAGACTATGCTTCAAAAGGCACGATCTTATTCGATGAAGGTGTTAATCTACCATGAATAGCTCCCCAATTGTAGAGCCTCTAACGGTATCCACACAAACACGATCTTTAAGAACCATAGAGCTTGCTTACCTTGCCTTTTAATTGCTACCTTGAATTATCACGAAGAACACAAGAGGAAGAAACCCTAACTATTAGGGAGGAAGAGAGAGAGAGAGAAACATCCCTAGAGGGTGGCGGCTCTCTTTAAAATTTTCTCTCTTTAAAATTTGTTTTGTGGTTCATCAATTTTTCAAGAGTCAAGACATAGACATATTTATAAGAGTAGCATTCTATTCTTTAGGAAATAAGAGCAATTTGAAATCAAATAGGCTTAGGAAGCTTACCTTAAGCAAATCTTATTCCTTTAGGAAATCCTACTCCATAAGGAAACCAAAGACCTCTTTCCTAATTATTCGGAAACCTTTTCCAACAAAACTTGGATATTTATAAATAAGCCCTTTAAGTTAATTTATCTCATAAATTAACCCTATAAGTATCTTATACTTATGTTAATAATAATTTAACCCAAAGATCATGTCCTTACTATGTGTGACCCATTAGGTTCCATTCACGTTGACAATAAGTACAAATTATAACTCATTAATTGATTAATTAAGAGTTAGATAAATTAAACACTTTAATTTATCATTAATTCAAATAATTAATTAATTCATACTTATCGATCATGAGTAGCGTCTAGCAATGCATCATGACTACTCAAGTGAATAGAAAAGTCATACGATAGACGATACCTATCAATGACAATGTTACCATATAATTAATATCCTTTTACAACACTATTTTCCAATTAGTCTATGACTATAGTGCACACTCTTTAAATGACTAATTAATAGTTTCTTATTTTCAAAATATAACTTTCTATAAAAGTATAATCGTGAAATGCTTTCAAGTCATACTTTCAATTTTGCGCAAAAGATTCTTTAAGTTATATTGCATCAAGTGGCTAATATAGGATATACTTTTCTATAATAAGGAGTGGTGAATCCTATATTGATTGCTCACTATCCTTCCATACTTCATACTATAACCAATCTCTACTGTATGGGCTACTCTTTTACGAGCATTGAGCAATAGGGAAAGTATAGCAATCCATACTCAAGATACTTTGGTAATCTCAAGTCTAAGGATCACTTACACCAGTGCTATTAAGAGTACAATTCATTGGCACTATGAATGGTAACTCTTGGTGGATCGATCCAATGAACTTGTCCTCTAATAAGCATCCATATAACAGCTTAGATGTTATATACCATAGTTGATGAGATCAACTACTACTTACGCTAAGTAGAGGCAACGTATGTGCTAGTCGTCCCGTATTAATGATGTTCAATCTCATTAATATTACGACTAGGGATATTTAAAAATATAACTTATGTGCATTAAAAGTCTTATCATTATAACTCTCATGATCTCTTGTACACAATTAATATTTTATAGATTTTATCAAATAAACAGGTAATATAAATAATAAGTATTAAATGATAAAGAAAATGCCACATATATTAGTATAACATGAAATAAGCGTAATATATGAATCCCAAAAATTGACTTGGTTTTAAGGCATACACTAACAATTTCCTCTCAAAATGTTTTCTTTTTAATATCTTTCCAACAACTCTCTGGTAGTTCTTTGAGTTTAGAGTCTAGATTTCTAGTAATCTATTTAAATTTCTAGCAATCTTTATTTTCTAGCCTACATATTCTTAATTTCCAATTATTGTAAATGTTCCCAGCTTAATGCAAATTTCCATTTCCTACTTCCAAATATTTTCTTGTCATTTTTTATACTATTTCACTTGCTGTTTTAACTTCAAATGCCAATCGTGTTAGTGTATGCCCTAAAACCAAGTTGGTTTTTGAGATTTTTATTACGCTTATTTCGTGTTATACTTATATATGTGGCATTTTCTTTGTCATTTAATACTTGTTATTAATATTACTTGTTTATTTGATAAAGTCCATAGAATATTAACTGTATATAAGAGATTGTAAAAGTTACAATGATGAGACTCTTATTACACATTAAGTTATATTCTTAAATATCCCTAGTCGTAGTATTAATGAGATTGGACATCATTAATATGGGAAGACTAGCACATACTTTGTCTCTACTTATGGTAAGTAGTAGTTGATCTCGTCAACTATGGTGTGCGACACCTAAGCTGGTATGTGGATGCTTGTTAGAGAACAAGTTCATTGGATTGATCCGCCAAGAGTTACTATTCATAGTGCTAATGAATTATACTCTTAATGGCAATGGTGTAAGTGGATCCTTAGACTTGAGGTTACCATGGTATCTTGAGTGTGGATAACTATGCTTTGACTCTATTGCTCGGTGCTCGTAAAAGAGTAGCCCATACGGTAGAGATTGGGTATAGTATGAAGTATGGAAGGATAGTGAGTAATCGGTATAGGATTCACCACTCCTTATTATAGGAGAGTATATCCCGAATTGGCCACTTGTTCGAAATATGACTTAAAGAATCTTTTGCACAAAAGTGAAAGTATGACTTGAAAGAGTTTCAAGGTTATACTTTTATGGAAAGTTATATTTCGGGAACAAGAAATCATTAATTAGTCATTTAAAGAGTGCGCACTACACTCTTAGACTAATTGGGATATAGTGTGGTGAAAGGATATTAATTACATGGTAACATTGTCATTGATAGGTGTAGTCTACCATCTGACTTTCCTATTCACTTGGGTGGTCATGATGCATTGCTAGACGCCACTCATGATCTATAAGTGTAAATTAATTAATTAGTGAATTAATGATAAATTAAAGTGTTAATTTATCTAGCTCTTAATTAATTAATTAATGAGTTATAATTTGTACTTATTGCCAACGTGAATGGAACCTAATGGGTCACATACAATAAGAACATGGTTTTTGGGTTGAATTTTTATTAAGATAAGTATAAGATACTTATGGGGTTAATTTATGTGATAAATTAACTTAAAGGACTTAATTATAAATATTCTAAATCTTGATAGAAATTAGTTTCCTAAAAAGAATTAAGAAGCTATTTGCTTTCCTTTTGGAATTGGTTTCCTAAAGGAATAGGATTAGCTTAAGGTAAGCTTCCTAAACCTTCTTGGTTTCCAATTGCTCTTGTTTTCTTAAAGACTAGGATACTACATCTATAAATAAGTCCATGCCTTGACTCTTGAAAGATTGATGAAACACAACACAAAAATCTAGAGAGAGAAAAATTGAGAGCACGTGAGGCGTTTCTCTTCCCAAGAAAAATGCCACCTCTCTTCTTTCCTAATAGTTAGGGTTTCTTTCTTCTTCTTGTGTTCTTCATGAATCATTCAAGGGAGCTAGCACTCAAAATGCAAGGCAAACAAGCCCAAAGGTTCCTAAAGATCATGTTCATGTGGATACCGTTGGAGGCTCGACACTTGGAGGGCTTTTCATGGTAGATCAACACCTTCATCGAAAAGGATCTTGCCCTTTGAAGCATAGAAACCTTCTATACTTGAGGTATTTGTGCTAAACACCCTTTAATCGTATAGATTATATCAAAGAGATCCATGGCTAAGGTAATAAAATTTTAAATTTTCAGCTGCGTTACTCCCCTTATTACCTTACAAATCGGCCATCTACTTTACCTTTCAGTTTACTTGTCGATTGTTTCGTAATGCGAATTTTAAGTCGTTAGGGTTGTCCAAAGCGAAAGAACAACAATCCACCTAGAAGTCAAAACCAATCAGTGCATCATTTTTATTACTTCTCACTAAATCTAAATAGATTCTCGATTTCAACTTGTAGCACGTCCATAACTTACAACCCATCGACAAAGGAGTGTTCGATTGATTTTGTGCGACAACAAAGGCAAAAACTTGTACTCTTGAAAAGGTTATAAAATCTTTATCTTATTTACAGGATAACTTTATGCAACTTATCATTTATAATTATTATTTTTTAAGATTTATTTATAATATAAGCCTATAAGCATTTTTTTTTTGTGTGTATTGACATTTAAGCATTCCAAACAAATAAGCTTATAATTTGATAATACAATTACTTTTTGAATTAGAAAAAATATAACAAAAAATAATTGTAATCCTCAAAGGTATACATGAATTACTATAAAGGTAAATAATAGATCAATTACTTGATACAAATCTAAAAAATTAGTCTCAGTGTGATTTTATAAGAAATTTGTTACACATTAGAGAGCAATATAATTAATCACAAAGTCAGTAAAAATAGTTTATGCAGAAGTTTTAAAATAAAATTTGATTATATATAAATGATAACTAAAATGATTATAATTATTCAGTATCATGAAATTAGATGTTTAATGCCTTAATATTTTTGTGTGGTTTTGTAGGGTAAACCCTAAATGTGTAACCGTGTATTACTCTAATATAACGAGTTTTACTAATTAGGATTTAAGGTTGTGAAAACTCCAAATTTGGTTTTATGACTTTCAATCTATGAATGGGGGAAGCGTTTCTTTTGGGATAATTTCGAAAACCTCCCTTGAGGTCTCTAATAATTTCACCTAGCATCCTTGAGGTTTCAAAAGTTACATTGACCTTCCTTTACCATAAAAAATGACCATAATAACTTTAATATATTAATAAATCAAATTTTCTAAAACCACAATTCTCCTTTTCCTTCTCCAATGTAGTAGACCTTTCTTCTAATCTTTCTCCAACTCGTCTAACCCTCCAAAATTAAAGCCAAGCAAACCCTCTTATCCCATTCCTAAGTATTTCTTCTTGTTATTTAATAACCTCTTAACCACAGTCTACCTGTTGCTGTGGGATTCTCAAATTTGACTTAAACACAATTCTTCATAAATAAACAAATCTTGATTTTACTTTTGAAGTTGAAACCTAAATGTTTAAAAGAGATGGAGCCTGGGATTGATGGGAAGAATTTAGGGATGGTGATGTTTATTATGATAGTTAGTGAAATTTTTTTAGTTTAATAGGGCTGAATTTTTTTTTTTTTTAGATTGAAGGCTTTAATAGTACAGAAGATTTGACTTTTCAAGGATTTAATAAGTAGTACGAGATGGGGAGATGGTGGAGATGTAGAAGATTTATGGTTAAGGAAATAGATAAAAATTAGTTTAGAGAAAGTAAATTGAATATTAGTTACATGAGGGCATTTTAAGTACATGTAATTTTTGGATTAAGTTTTGCTACCAAAACAGTAATTTTAGAGGAGATATACGTAATTTTTGAAACTTCAAGGATGCTAGATAAACTTCCCATAAACCTCAAGGGAGATTTCTAAAATTACCCGTTTCTTTTTATGATAGTAATAATAAATATATTTATTATAGGGAGCTAGTTGCATCTAAGCCTTTGAAAACATTCAGATAAAATATATTTGTCTCTATTTGACTTCAAACCAAATTGTGCCAACTGATCAATCAAGTTTTAACTTTACTAATTTGGTCTAACAATTGAAGATTCAAGAGGTGAAATTTTAGAATACAGGCTTAGTATTGATAATCCTATATCGTGGGGGGCCAAATGTTAAAAAAAATATATAACTTTTTGTAGAGGTTAATTGACACCTTTTAAAGGACTAAATTAAGATTATACATACACACACACAGGCATGCATGCATGCGCGCAAGAATACATACGTAATGCAAACCAATGCAACATTGCGCGTAATTGCATGTTCAAAATAATTTTTAGAAAGAAATTGACTTTTTGGTTGTGAGACTCACCGTCACGCCCCGAGCCCGCAAGCCCAGCGTGCAACGAGAGTCTAAGCAGCCAAGTCTAATTTTTGGGTTCGGTCCTCGCTAGTCCAAAATAGATATCTCAAGTTGGACTTGAGTGCTTAAACTCAAGTTATGCATTGGTCCATGTTACTTCACTTTTTCGATGTGGGATAGGGTATCACATTCACCCCTCCTTATTAGGCGTTGCATCCTCGCAAAACCCAATCCATATCATAATCTAAACTGTCCACTCAGTTGTGCCGGATCTAGAGGTGGTCATACGAGCTCTAGAGGTGGCTCTTGCCCTTAGGTCGACAGAGCACTTAGCCCCGCAAGCACTTAGTTCCTTCACTTCCTTGTGTAGTCCGGCCCAATACCATAGGCCCAATCTCACCCCGTGCAGTGACAACACGAGGTTCACTCTGATACCATTCTGTCACACTCCAAGCCCGCGGGCCCAGAGCGCGACTAGAGTCTGAGTAGCCAAGTCCAATTTTTGAGCTCCGTTCTCGTTAGTTCAAAATGGATATCCCAAGTTGGACTTGAGTGCTTAGACTCAACTTATACATTGGTCCATGTTACTTTACTTTTTTGATGTGGGACAAGGTATCATATTATGTTACACCTCGCACCCGGGTGTAACACATCACGTATTAGGCTCACCCAATACACAAGGTTCAAAAAATTATCAAAGCAATTCTAAATCATAGACATCATAAATATTAAAATACTCCAATTAATATAAAAATTCTCCAATAATAAAAATTTAACATCTACAAAGTCATCAAACTTTCTTAGCGGAAACAAAATAACACTAAACATGAAATAAACTACTGTCATTGGTTCAAAGACCAACTAACTATTGCTCACATAAAATTTGCCTTATTGATAACTAAGCACCCTATTATCCTATCCCGAACTAACGATACCTGCAAAACAAATAATATAAGTGGGGTGAGTAACCACTGTGCTCAGAAAGCAATTCCACGCCTTTCTCAAAGTCTGGGCAGTTACATATATATAAATATACATAGTACATGCATTCATTCTGTCATACACTATCCATAATCACACAAAACAATAATACATAATATATATCAAAATTGTGGCATATCAAACAAAACATAATCTGCATATATATAATCATACATAAGTAAGCTCAGATTCATCAATGCAGGAACCAGTGGTACTAGATATCTAGTCTAACTTTTTCCCAATTAGGAGGGTCATAAGCGTGCGTGCATGTCTTGACTACTCACTGTCAGGGAGGTAGACGAGAACTAGTTCTCTCTGGTGTACAAAGAATTATTAGAGCCAAAACATACATGTCATACATTCACACATCACACACATGCATGCATATACATATAAACAGTCAAGGTGCCACAGTATATGAAGAATTTTCGCATATATCACCTGCCCATTCTAAGTTTTGTATTGCAAAAATATTTATGAAAGGAGCAAATATATATATAGACAATGGATTTTTCAAAAACATGAAAAATGTTAGGAACTACTTACCTCAAAATCCAAGTCCAATTGCACCAATTTAAATAATCCTAACCCCAAGAATAGTCACCACCTAAAATACAATAAAAGCAAATACAATTTTCACCTTGAAGTCATATCCATAAAAATTCTAAAACTTTTAGGCCTATTATACGAAAAATTCTAAACTCCCAAATTAATTCTATGACCTAGTTATCGTTATTTTACTATCTAATAAGAATACTAAAATAATATTAGTCGCGGCCCATTTTTCGAAGGGATAATAAATGAGCGTTAGATGTTTATTGGAAAAAGAAATTCGAAAAAAGGAAAAGGAAGTGTTAAATGTGGTTGTGTTTATTTTATTGGAAAAAGAGTGTGGTAGTGAAATGTGTGAGTGAGGTCGGGAAAAAGGAAAAGGAAGGATTAAATGCGATTTTAGTTATAAAAAAAAGAAGAGTGTAAATTTTTTGTAAAATAATTTTTTAGAAAAATGCTTTGTAAAAGATGATTCGATAAAAACACGACAATCAAATGCTTTATTTTAAAAATAAAAGAAAAAGGGCCTAAAATGGGACTTTGAAAATGCGACGGTTTTTGGGCCCGAAAATAGAGTCTAAAAAGGGTTTTTATTAAAAAGGGAGTCGCCACTTGGTATTGAGTTTTGGTGTACCAAGTCACCCGAAAATATTTTATAAAAGGTAAGAAGATTAAGAATGATTTTTTAAGGAAATGATTTTTGGAAAAAATATAGGAAAAAACAAGAAAACCCTTTTAGACGACTCCAGGTCTTTGAAAACAAGAGAAAAAAGGTTCGGGAGTCACAGTTGAAGAAAGGGAAGGCAAAGGCTCGCGCCCAAGGCACCCTTTCAACCTAGCCGAAACTAGTTGCGAGGTTTAGTCTAAATTTTCCTAATATAACCCTAAGACTTCCATCACATTTGGATGCAATTATATGAATGCAAATCTAATCCTAAAATGGATATCGATAAGGGACGAAATGTTCCACTGAGGTTTGGTCGGAATTATCGCATTAATTGCGAAACCCGGATATAGACCTCGATGGAGTCACGAGTATAGATGCTGAATGGAGTGCAAAAGAAAAGAAAAATAATAGTATAGATAGTAAGTGAACAAAGAAAATGGGGATGCAACATAACGGGTGCGGGGGACTAATAGCCTCGTGACTATCTGTTTCTACTCACGGAGGGGGGAACGACATGTACGCCATCGCTTCCCACGTGAGTAGATGACTATTTCTTAGTCGAAATCACGCAAATGACCTAAAATTCTATGTGTAGTGGAATCTAAATGTTATGCACCAAATAGATGTTAAAATAAGTAATAAGTTATAAAGTATATATAAAAATTCATAGAAAATGGGAAAAGCCTAAAAAGATAAAATGTGTGTGAAATGTCATGAAATGCACACTGAAAATGATCCTAAGGCTAAAATGACCTAAAGGCTTAGCATTGGACTAGCCCATTTTCTATAAGTTCTCCGCTAGCGTTGGACTAGCGAAGAAACCGGAATTAACCACAACTAGCTTTGGACTAGTGTGGCGACGATACACATATATAATTAAAGCAAGTAAATAAATAAAGCATGTATTAAAGCAATAATCACATAAAAGCAAATAATAGCACATAGGAGCACATAACACATAGGCATGATATTCTAGATGCAAAGTCCTAAAGAAAGCAAATAAAACACATAAGCACATAGCACACAAAGCCCTAACTATTACACCGGAGAATAACCTAATTACAATCTAAAAATAGAAAAAAAGAATAAAAGATATCCTATCTAACCTATCTATTACACTTTCTAATCTAAAATACATAGGTTTTAATTAAATAGATAAAACATAAACTATCTATTACATTAACTATCTAAATACAAAGAATTTTGCTAAATAGAATATATTACCTATCTATTACATTTCTTTGAATAATCAAAAATTAAATTCGAGTAAATAATACGACATAAATAAATAAACACTCGCACATGGATAAAATTATGAGCACAAAGATACATAAAAACACATAGAAAAACACATAGGAGCACGTAAAAGCACATAAAGAATAATAAAAAAGGTAATAGAGGTACCTCCTATTCGAAGACCCGATACAAATTGCTACTAAAATGAACAAACTTGTCAAAATATACCACTATTTAAATAAATAAACTACTAATTGAATAATTTCCTACCGATCACTATGAACTTACTACGATAATTCAAACAATCATGGCAATAATAAGCAAAATAAGAGAAAGAAAATAATGATAATAATAATTAATTATTTAGGAAGAAAATGAAAATTGTTTAAGTAAAAAAAAAATAAGTAAATAAATAAATAAAGCAAACAACAAAAATAAAGAAATAATAATAATAGAGGATAAAATACAATGATACATACTTAAACTTTTAATGCCACAAATAAGAATTATTAAAATGACTAAAAGGAAAATAAAGAAAACTAATTTGAACATTAATTAGACTAATAAAACCCAATTTTAGAATATTAAATTTAAATTTAATAAAAAATAAATAAAGAAAATGTGAAAAGAAATAATTTAAAGCTTTGGGGACTTAACTAATTAATTTTTTTTTTACAAAAAAAATAAATATTATAAGATTTGGATTAAAAAGAAATTTGGGCAATATTATAGAGTGAAAATGTAATTTATAACAAACCAAAGGGTAAAATTATAATTTCAAACCATAGTTAAGATAATAATATAATTTACAACAAATTTAAAGGCTAAAATATAATTTCCAGCAAGTATAATGCCAAAAATAAAAATTTCCAGCAATATTTAAGGCCAAGAATACAATTTCAGCAAAATCATTAAGTAATACATAATTTACAACAAATATTTAAAAGCAAAAATGTAATTTCAGCAAGTATAGTGATTTAAATAAAATTCCAGCAAGGTTGGAGGGACAAAAATAAAATTCCAGCAAGCATTCTAGGGAATTAGAACCAAATTCCAGCAACATAAAGTTTTAAAAATGAAATTCCAGCAACTTAGGAACTAAATTACAATTTCTAACAATTAATGGAGGTATTAAAACAAATTCCAGCAACATAAAGGATCAAAATATAAATTCCAGCAACAATAGGGGGCCAAAAATAAAATTCCAGCACGTATTCTAAGGCAAAAATAGAATTTCCAGCAATGTAAGGGACCAAAATGCAATTTTTAGCAACATTTAAAGCCTAAAGTACAATAACAGCAAGTTTGGGAGGCAAAATTACAATTTTCATAAATATCAGAGGGTAAAAATGCAATTCTAGAAAAATTACAGGGGTCAAAATGTAATTACCGAGAAGTGTAGGGGTCAAAAATAGAAATTGAAAAGTGCAGGGGCAAAAATTATAAATATCTAAAAGTTGGGGGACCTAAATGCAATTAATCAGGACCTAATTGCAAAGAAAATTAAATTATGGGGGTCAATCCACAATAAATAGAAATTTAAATGCACAAATCGAACATTTCTAGGGCCACAGTAGCATTACTGAAAGTACAAGGATTATAAAATAAATAACTATTATTAATTAAAAATAAAATAAAAACTAATTAATCAAAACGACGTAGTTTTGAGTGAAACTACGTCAAAACGACGTAGTTTCACTAAAAACTTCTTTTTTTTTTTTACTCGGTTTTAGTTTTCCTTTTTTTTTTTTTAACTTTTCCAGATTTTTCTTCTCTTTTTTGTTTCTTTTTCTCTCTTTTCTTTCTTTTTCTCTCTTTTCTCTCTTTCTTTTTTTCTTCTTCTTCCTCCCCCCCCCCCGATTCTGTTTTCTGTTCTTTTTCTTCTTCCCCCTCCCCCGATTCTGTTCTTCTTTCTTTTTGTTCTCTCCGTCCGATCCTCTCTCTTCGCCTCGCCGATGTGACTCTCTCCCTTTCTCTCTCTCTATCGCCGGATTTCTCTCTCTATTTCAAACTAAATCTCCCAAACCTCTTTTGGTCCAAATTAAACACAAATTCCCCAATATCATTTCATGGATTGAACGAATATATAGGCAAACAGAATTTGAGGGAGGTTGAGAGTTCTTACCTGGGTCGAGAGAAAGGGAGTGGTCCGGCTTTGGGTTCGGGGGTGATTTTGGTAGTGGTGGTGCGCTGGTGGTCCGGTGGTGGCGAGAATTGCAGTGGCGGTGGTGGATTGATGTTGGTTTTTCCTTTTTTTTTTTTTTGAGCAGATGGTGTGCGTGTGTTTGCAGGTGTGTTGTTGTGTGTGTGTTCAGGGGTGCGTTTGTGTGTGTGTGTGAATTCTTTGTGAATGTTTGGTCGTCTGGATTGTGTGTTTGTGTGTGCAGTGTGATGCGAGTGAAGTGTGTTTTTGACTGGTTTTTGAAAGTGAATTTGATGTGTTTTGCCTTTGTGTGTAGGTGAAGGGGCCGAGAGAGTGGGAGAATGGTGTGCCTGTGAGTTGTGTGATTTCCAGGTGTGTGTGTGTGAATGTGTGTTCGTGTGTGTTCTGAATGTGTGCAGGTGTGTAGTGTGTGTAGTGTGTGTGCTTCTGCAGGTATGTAAGTGGTGTGTGTGTGTACAGATGTGAAATGCGTTGTGCTAGTGTGTGTCGTGTGTGAATTGGCCCTGTGTGCGTGTGTGTTTGAATGTTGTGGGTGAGTGCAATGTGTGAAGTGCAGGTCTAGTTGTGTGCTTGGTGAACCTGGGAGTGAATGTGAAGTGTTGTGTCTGGTGAAGGTGAGTGATTGGAGGTGGCCGAGAGAGAGAAATGCGTGCAGGTCTATGTGTGAGGGAGAGGCAGGGGGAGTGAGTTTCTGCAGGGTAAAAGGATTGGGAGGGAGTTGTGAATGTGTCTTTGTGGGTTGGTGCTGGGGAGGGAATGCAGAGAGGGGAGTGATTTGTGTGCGTTTGTGAGGTCTGTGGTGCTTGAATTGCAGAGGAAAGGATGCAAGTGTGTGAGCTCTGTGTTCTGTGTTTTGTGTAGCTTGTGTAGATGCATGTAGTGTGTGTGTTTGTGCGTATGGAGAGTGTTGTGTTTGCAAGGGAAGGGTTGAGTGTAATGTGTGTCTGCTGGGTTGAGAGTGCAGGTGCAGGGGGAGGTGTTTGTGCTTTTTGTGCCTGTGTGTTGTGAATTGCAGGGGAAGGGATGCGTTTTGTGTGTTGCTGGTGAAGTGAGGGAGTTGTGTGTGGTGTGTGTTGTGACTGTGTGCGTTTGTGTGTAATGCTGGTGAATTGTGCAGGAGAAGGGATGTCTGTGAGTGCAAAATGTGAGCTGCAGGTGAGTGTTTTTTGTGAGGGGAAGGGATCATGACGGAGAAACAGAGAGATGCAGGTTTGTGTGGATGGAGATGTGCAGGGGAGGGGCCGAGAGAAGGAAGAAGGAGTTTTGTGTTTTTCTGTGTAGTGGAGAGGAAGTGCAGGTGAAGGGGGAGGTGTTTGTGTGTGGAGTTGCGTGTGTTTTGCAGTGAGAAAAATGGGGGAATGGTCAGTGCAGGTGAGGTGAGTGATGTGAACTGGTGTGCTGGTGAGTTTGGTGGGTTAAGTAGAAGAAGCATGGCTGCCATTAGCCATGGCAGAAAGCAAACAGCAGCAACCAACGTTGCTGCTGTTTGAGTCTTTTCTCTTCTTTTTTTTTTTTTTTTTTTTAGAAGAAGAAGAAATTTGTAATGGAAATAAAGAAGAAAAGAAAAGAATAAAACGAACTAAAAATAAAATAAAAGATATTTGTATTCCCTAAAATCAATAAGAAAACAACTAAATTCAAAGTTATAGAAATGAGTAAATAAAACTTACCGCAAAAATTCAAAAATTAATATAACATTAAAAAGAATGTGCTATTAATAAAAAAGGTAAAATATTGAAATCAATACTAAACGATTATTTTTTTCTTTTCTTTTTTTTTTAAAAAAATCATGAAATTTATACAAAAAATTTATGAATATATAAAATGCACCTATAACATTTTTACTTGAAAATTCTCGTTTTTAAAAAAAATGCACTGGAAAATGTGATACTTAAATTAAACAATACTAAAATTTTAAATAAATACTAAATGACCTCTAAAAATTATGAAATTTTTTACAAAAATTTACGAATATACAAAATGCATATAAAATTTTTTTTTACTTGAAAATTTGTCGTAAAAAGAGTGCATTGAAAAACATGCCATTAAGTTTAAAATACTAAAATTTTAAATAAATAATAAATGACTCCCGAAAATCATTAAAATCATAAATAAATGATGAAAATAGTAAAATTATATATTTAGAAAAATAAAGTAAAATAAACTAATATTTACATGGTGAAATTACCATTTTGCCCCTAGTACGACGAATTAGATATAATACGCGAAAATTGTACTCGACCCCCAAAAAATAAAAATGTCTCCTAAAATAAAGTAACACACATATTTTTACAAAAAGGTGTGTCAAAATTTGGTGTCTACAATATTTATTGACCTAGAAAACTAATAAACTAACTAACTACGCAAAATTACCTAAAACAATTTTTTTTTTTTTGGTTTTTATCTTCACAGAGGCTCCCGGAAGTCCACGTGGGATGGCTGGCCTATCAATTTCCGCTGTTCAACTGTTTGCTTATTTTCTGTTTGCATAAACCCCCATTTTTTTTCCTTTTTTTCCTTTGTGGCCCAGTCGGTCCCACCAATCTCCAAAACCACGTGGGAAGTTGTTGACTCGCCTTTGAATTCTCAAGGCCGTGGCCTTTGGCCACTGCTTTGACAACCGAATTTCTTTTTTTTTTTTTAAACAATCAAACTCCAAGAAATCCATGTGCAACAATACTATTATTTTAATCATATCCATTCCTTGGCAACTTTGTTTTGCTCAACAATGACGACTACAATAATCTGCTCAAATGGCCAGATTGCTCTACGTCAATTCCATCCAAATCGGTGCCGTGCGAAACGAAAAGCCACGGCACCTTTTTTTTTTTTTTTTTTAACGGCAATTAAGCTTATAAAATTTCAATCACTCAAAATTTCAAATTCTTACAATCTAACTATTATAAACCTAATTCTAAGCATAATAAAAATATAAAATTAAAACTAATCTAACATTCCTCGTTGTAAGGATCGTAGAAGTGACCTACAGTTCCTGACTCCGCAAATTCTTCCTTTTCTTGTTCTTGCTCTAGAGAAGAAAACAGATGTGAGTTTAAAAAGAAGAAATGTCGTTGGACAAGCTTTTTATAAAAAAAAAAAAGAAGAGGGTTATTCTATTTATTGTTATTTTCTTAATTCTTTTGCAACAATAAAAGCCCCTCGTTTTTTTTTTTTTTCAAATCTATTTGGGCTCAAAATATAATTTTCACAATTTGTCATTAACCACTAACATATTAAGGGCACGGGCGTTTCACTCACAAAGCAAAATATATATTAATAAGTAGACCCCCCCTCATGGAATTTCATTTGCATACTTGACGGGCAACCATTAACCCTTTAGGTGTGACATCGATCTGCCGACACTAACTTGCCCCACAATTTTCAATATTTGGATACAAACCATATTGTAAATCAATAGACAACGGAATCACACTCAACCCCAAGAAAAACACAACAATTTAATAAGTCTTGCCAGCAAAGGTGAATAAGATCTCTCAATCCCTAGCCTGAAAATGACACCCTGTTGATTTGTGAGAGCTTAAAATATGTATTATGTTTTTGGAAGGGTCAATAGAAAAGATTAGATCTCATTTTTTTTTGTATTGACTATTATTAATCATTGTTGTTATGTATTACAATTAATCTTTAGCCGTTTGGTAGAACACTTTTCTTTGGTTTAGGGAGTATGAACAAGAAAAGACAGTCTGTAAATCACTTCTTAGTACATGGCATCCATGAAAGTGGGACATCAATCATTATTATCTCAAAATACACTCCAATGAAGTGGATTATTATATGATTAGCACAAAACCAACCACTTCATCCGCATCTGTCGTCGCACGCCTCTTCCACTGCGGACAAACGTATATCTTTGTTTATAATATGTATACTAGAGGAGCTGACTGTTTACCTAAAAATTTAATTAGATTTAAAGTCACAAAAAATTTAGTTCTTAGCATATTAAAATGACAAAACCATTCGATTGTAAAATAATTAATTCAATAGTATTTTTCATTAGTCGCCCCAACTGTATCAACAATTTACAATAGTAAGAAATTATAACTATTTTTCAAGCACCATACAATTGCTTTAAATCATTTGCAATGTCAAAATAAAAATTTAAATATCAGTCATTATCGTGCAAACAATCTAACATACATATTGTTGACAAAATATGAAAAGAACATTTGTTTACGTGATCAATGTAAAGTCCAAGCCTCTAAATTCATCAAAATCTACAACAATTTATAAATTATCAGATTTTAAAAGCTAGTTTTTAGCCTCCAACAAGATCAGATAGAGAAACTAGATTTTTTTTTTTTTTGAATTAGTTGGTTGGAGCAAGGATGAGGGAGAAGAAAGCTTGTTTTTGGCCTCCAACAAGATCATATATAGAAAATAAGGAGGCCAAAGCTCTTTCTTTTTTTCTTTTTTATTAGATAGTTGGGTGGAACGGAGATGACGGAGAAGAGAGATAAGGAGCAGAGGGATGGAAATTTGCCAGATGAAAGAACGGGAGAGATATATCTACGAAGAGAGAAAGGAAAATAATTAAGGTTTCTTAAAGAATATTGGCAAATTTATAGTTTTGACCCAAGGTCAATCACACATAAATGAGCTCAAATGCTCTTAATTCAACTTGCCACTTGTTAAAAAGGAGGGTGTTACAATAACTCATCTTTCTTTTCATTATATAGTTAGATTAGATTATATTAGTTATATGACTACTAGACTTGCATGAATTTTTAGAAATAGCCCTCCGGACACAAAGAATCTTTCATGAAAATACTCATTAAAAGTTAATTTACAAACTAAATTCTTGGTTTAAGATTAAATTTGTGTCAAAAACAATTTGAAAATTGTTGATAAATACTTGGTCAACAATATTGCATTAATACTCCTCTTTATATCATTGCGTTATCACATACAAAGATCATATGTAAGCTCTGATATCCAAATGAGACGTTGTCAGAGAAAAATTTAAAGTTATTATCTCACGTTTGGTATATTGGAATGATTTAAAATGGAAAGATCTTTTCACCCAAAATGTCTTTCCACTCTGAATGGACTAGAAAAATTTTTCAATCCAATGTTTGTTAGCAAAAGTCAAAATGGAATGCATATTCCTTTTTCAATGTTTAGTATAATCATATTTAGATGTCAGAATAGAATAAAGTCCATATTAATTTGACTTAATTGATCTTGAATTCTTTGTACTAGAATATATCATATTTTTATTTGTTAGTTTATGGTTGCATTATTTTTATGCCTACTAGAAAATATAACATTTATTTTAAAATTCTTGATATTTTTGTTAAAATTAAATTAATTTTACTATTTAATTAATTTCAAGATTTTTTAAAAAATTAGTAATGAAAACAATTTTTCATATTCTAGATTTATTTTATTTACGTTTAATTTAAAAGATTTTTTATACATTTGCATAAAAGTTAAAATTAGTATCTTAAATATTGTTACAGCAAACAGGAAAAAATATTCTAAGCATATATTAAATTGATTACGATTTAAAAATAATATATAATTATTAATTAAAATTATAAATATAACTAACATTTTTTAAATATAACAAATAAATAAATAAATAAATAAATGTATCATGAGTTAAAAAGAATTAGTAGAAATAAACATGTATAGGGATAAAATTGGTTCCTAATAGTTTGGCCTTTCTAAGATGAAATTAGAAAGTTATTTCCCTAAGTTTTATTAAAGAATGAGATTCTAGAAAAAGTTAGAATGGGCATTCTACTGGGAAAGAGGTTTTCAACTTAAAATGTCAATACGAAACATGATAATGAAATAGACAAGTTGAAAGATACTTCTATTCCTACCCATTCTCACTTGCCAAATAGGAAGAAGTTCGCATTTCGTTTCTCGCATAGACATACATTCTTAGTCCTTAAAAGTTCATTATAAAATATATTTAGAATTAGAAATTTGGAGTATATTTTTTCCGCCGACACAGAACGTGACTTTGAGCTCCGTTTCAAAGTTTCTTCTTTTGTATTACTTTCTGGGTTGAGTGTCTGGCCTCGTAGTCGAAGGTAGATTTAAAAATACGGATTTTGTGCGTACGTTTTACATTCTCACTCATAATAAATGTAAGGAGCAAAATGTTATTAAAAAACAAAATTAGTTTTTTTGGGAGAAAGAGAAGGGGGGTGGGGGGGAGGAGGTGTTTAAAATAGTTTTTCTTTCAATCTTTATTCACAAGTGTATGCCCACTAAATTTTAACAGTTCTACTGTCAACTTACACAAAGAGAAATTAATCACACTAAAATGTAATCTGGAAGAAAGAATAATAAAAATAAATTCACAATATTATTAATATATCAAAATATTTACTCATGCAAATATATTCATCATCATATTCACCATAGTTGCTCTCACAAGAATCACCAACCTAATCAACAAAAAACAAAAAAAGAAAATCATAATCTTCATTTATGTCAAGATTTTCATAACCAAATAATTCAAAAACTTGACTACCACAATTTTCAAACAAATTTATCCACCAAAAAAATTAGCATCATTCAAAATATTTTTCTTCAATAATTTCTCAACCTAATAAAATCCACATGATTAAACCCAATCAACAATTTCAATAATTTGAAAGTCTTGGATCATCAGTCCAACATCTTCAATTTTAGCATAGTATGAGACAACCAAAAAAAAAATTATTCACAATTTCTTTTTCTTTCTCTACCAAATGAATAATTTTCATATGCATTCTCAATCACTCCAAATAGTATATTCAAGTTAAAACTTTCTGCCAATTCAAAATCTACCTGAACACTTTTTGTAAATTTATCCTTTTTAAAATTATCTAAATTTTTATCTTTTGATTGGAAATGGTGTTCACAATAATTTTAAAGTTATAATTTGATTGGAAATGTTGGCAATCACAATAATTCCTATTGCTAGTGCTAAAAAATGATTTTTTAAAAATCGTGCATAGTGCGTGTGCATTGGACTTTTTTTTTATTTTAATGTGCGTGCATAGGACTTGTAAAACTGTGAAAAAAATATTTCGAATTAAAAGTGGGTGAATGTGATTTTTTTAACAATTGGAAGAAAATTAGGAGAAAATGTAAAAAGTTATACTTTCAAAATTGAAAAGATTTGAGAATTGAAGATGAAAATTCACGTAGGTTATATTATTTTAAGTAAATAATAGTTTATGAAATAACTTACAAACATACATACATGCATACAGACACACACACACACACACAATATATATATATATATATATATATATATATATATATAGGCTATGTTTACCTAGTTTTAATTTGATTTTTTTTTTTTTGCTTACAACTTCAAGTTATTAATTAAAATTTGTTGTGTGTATTTGAATTTGTTTCTTTATTGTAACTCCTTCAAAGGGAACATTTCCTTCCCCCTAATATTTTCTTTATCTTTTGCATCCCAAGGTTCCATTTTCTTTCTTTTTTTTTTTTTGTTAAATCTCTTGCATTTTCTTCCATTAGAATCACCCAATGCCAGTGTCTTTGTAAATAACCACCATTTTATCAATTCACACCATCTCTTCAAAATTTTTTTATCATTCTAACACGAACATTTAATTAGTTGATAGTTTCTAAAGTTGTGAGTTAATAATTTGACTTGAGCATTTTGGCACAATGATTAATGTTTAAAAGTTATTGGGTCAGCCTTCTTTCTTGAGTATTGCAGTTATTATTAGAGTGAATTTCATATAATCTCTTTACTGTGTGAACTGAGTTTGTAGTATTAGTCTGCGACTACACCCAAGTGTGGTGTAAGTTTAGACTGTGGATAATTTTACATACTTCCCTTAAGGGTTGTCATAATTGCACTAATCTCCTCTCAAGTTTTAACAATTGCACTTACACCCTCTGTATTTATATTTTTAATAGCAAGAGAACTCATTTTGATAATGTATCTCAAAAACACCAACCAAACACCCTAAAATACCCCTAATTACTTTTAAAAAGAAAAATGCACCTTAAAAATTAATTACTTAATCCATGAAAATGCCAAAAGTTCTCATACTTTTACACCAAATTTTTTATCTCCACTAGTTTTGTTCTCCAAAAGACAACTATTTGGCGAGTCTAAATAAATCTATTTATCTATCAAAATCTTACAAACAAATACATTAGTTAGAAAGAGATGACCAATTTGATTTTAAAAAAAAAAAGCATGTGTAAATAGCTTGAGAGGCCTAATTAGATGGGCAGAAAACTTTGAGTTTAGGATATGTTTTCACTTTTTATTTATTGTTTGTTTTCAAAAGTAGCTAAGGGTATTTGAGGTGTTAAGCCCACGTGTAGCCTAAGAGGGAAGGATGAATTAGGTTGTTAAAAAATCTAAATGCAATTGTTCCCAAATATTCACCCAAATACTGCAAATAAAATTGTCAGTGAAAACCCAATTCGCAAGTAAAAAATGGTAAGTGAACATCACAAACAGGCAATAAGGAATAATAAAATAAAAGAGTAAGGGAAAGAGACACAAATGATTTTTATAATAATTCAGTGCTAAACTCGATACCTATAACCACTATCAAGTTCTTCAACCTGTAGTTTAAATCCACTATATATGCTTCTTCAAACTAACATGTACAATATAGCGATCACTTTTTGCTCACCCTAGCAACTTTTAGTTGAAGCCAAAGAGTATTACAATTCACTCAATTAACCCTTTCAAAGCTACACTATAATATTACCACCCTCACTTTGAAGAACACAATACAACACAACCAATTGCCTCACAAACGATCACAAGCACACTAAGAGAGAGAGTATTTTATACTAAAATCACTTTTGAAGGCTCGAAATAAATGTAGGTAGAAAGTTACAATCAATTCTACATATTTAAAGGTATATATATATAGGGGATGAGATTTGTGCTAAATATGCAGAATTACTAGCCATTACTAAGTAAAATCCATCATTTGGGAGACCGGACCGTGTCTGGATGGCGTTTTCACCTCCTTCGTAACCTTTCTAACCAATTTATGTTAGCATTTTCAGGCAGGCATATAGATGTCTACATGCTAGTCTGCATTAACGTCCACACTGGGTCTATATGAAGTCCGCATCAGAGTCCACATCCTTTCTAACTTCATCCAGACGTATGCATCATCTGTATGTGCGTCTGCATAGTCGTCTGTATGGTTGATTCTTTGTAATTTCTTCCAATCTTTAAATTTCATAGTCAACCTACTCATTGTTATGCAAATATAGCTCAATAGACGAGTAGTGTTTATTTGTTAAACATCAAAACTTAGATGATTTTAGACCTTACGATCTTAATTAGGATATTTAATTGGTGTTTTTGAGTTTCATTATAAAAATAGGTTTTTTTTTTTATAAAAAAATATAAACACAAAGAGTATAATTGTAATTTTAAAATCTAAGGGGAGGTTCTTGCAATTATGATAAATCTCAGAGGAGTTATATGAAATTATCCCTTTAAATTCGGTTGGATAAGGAAGCAATTTACTGAAGTGTGGGTAACTATGATACTTCATATCAAAAGCATATATAGAGAATTGATTCATTCATCATACCTAAGATAGTGGGATACAAATAAATTAGCTTAACTGTAGTATTTGGTGTGTGATTTATGCTTTAAAGTTATTGGGTTGACACTCTGACTTGGTATTACAATGCTCTATAAGTGTGATAGCCCAACCAAGATCCCACATCAATGGGAGAAAACAAAATGAAATGGTGTATAAAATCCAAAATTATGGGCTATCAATAATTTGATTTTAATTTTTGTAATTAAAAGTTATTGTACTAACCATAATCTGGGTATTATAGTTGATATTAGAGTGAACATCCTATGATCTCTATATGGAATGATACTAGATTAATGATATTGAACCACAGTTATGAAAATGTATTCTAATATTTGGACTGGACATTGTGATTACTTTAAAGACTATAAAAAGGGGTAAATGTGAAAATCCATCAAAGATCCCACACTGGTGAGAGAAAAAACAAAGAATTAGTACCATATAACATTTTGTGTTAAGGCTATTAATAATTCAGTTTGAATATTTTAGCCTAGTAGTTTAGGTCCAATAATTATTATGCGAGTCCAAATTTGAGGTGTTACGGAAACGACATCTCTTTGCACAATTATGATAGTCTTTCTCGTGCTTTAATGTCCAAAACATAATAATTTTATTTTATGGGATTGTCTTATTTGTTTGATAATGACCCGATTGTCTAATTTATATGTCGAACGTTGATATTTTTAAGATTTTGTGGTTAAATATAGTGATAATTTATTTGATAGAAAATGTTACTATTACACCATCGGAAGACTATCATATATTAATCATAAAAATTCCTTTTCAACTAATCCCCGACGCGGAATATTAATGTTATGTGTCACTATACGTGTTTGTGATTGTTAACTTTGCCATGCGTTCTTTTTCCCATATAAAACTATCATATATTAATTATGAAGTCTCTTATATTCACACATCGTCTGCACAAAAAGGTTTGTAGCAACATGAGACTCAACCAATCGTCATGCAGGTTGGTTGGGGGGTTCACAAAAGGATTACTCTATTCGTGTCATGATGTAATCTTTCTTATATTTGAATGTCCTAAAATATTCATCATTTTGAAAAAGTAAATATTTTTTAAGAATTTCGTTCTGTTATTATCCATTGTTCCCGACACATTTCAACAGATATACAATTCAAATTTCAAATTTTGGGAGACAAAAATCTATCATCATTTTTAAAAGGGTTGATAACACTTTCCCTCTAAAGATATAGGGAAGGCACAATTTGCCCCCCTAACCTCTAAATATATACATTTTGTCCCCTAATCTATTAGGTGAGAGAAAATGTAGTTAAAGAAAATAGTCAAATGACACAAATACCCTTGACTTGGCAGAGAGGAAAATAAAAAAAAAAACCTTAGCCATTACAATACTTTATAAAAATATTTCTAAACAACTTTCAAAAAAAGTAAATTGCTAATTTTAGATCTATAGCTAACAAAAAATGTGACAATGACATCATAAAATATTATACTTCTTGTACTATTGGAGAATACCTCTACTAATTTCTTACCAAATAAAAATTGCACTGCTATGAATCAAAGCTAAAACAAAATTTTGAAAGTTGTAAGATAAAAATTTTTCTTTAAACAAAGTGAAAAAAAATCAAAAGTCTCAATTTTAGCTTTGCATTCATAACAGTGTAATTTTTATTTAGTAAGAAATTAGTAAAGTTCCTTTCCAATAGTACAAGAAGTATAATCTTTTATGATATGATTGTCACATTTCTTATTAGCTATTTTTTAAATTTAATTCATTTAAAGTTCAATAGTTTATTTTGTTTGGAAGTTTTATAGAAATATTTTTTAAAAATATTGTAACAGTTGAGTTTTTTTTCCTAAAGTTTTCCTTTCTACTAAGACAAGGGTATTTGTATTATTTGACTATTTCATTTAACTATTTTTTTTCTCATCGAATAGGTTAGGAGGACAAAATGTATATATTTAAAGGTCGAGGGGCAAAATATGACTTCCCTATACCTTTTGGAGGGCAAAGTGTTATTAATCCTTTTTAAAATGTTGGATTCCACAAAACAAAAAAGCTAAAATGAGACGGAAAAAGTATTTTAAATAGCTAAATAGAAGAACGTGCTACAATAATAAGAAATTAGATACTAAGCAAAAAATAATAAGTTATTAATAAATGTAATCCATTTTGTGAAACATTAAGGGTTAATTACATTTACCACCCCTGAAGCTTGACCATATTACTAAACGAACCTCGTATTTTTGCAAAACTACAATTAACCCCCTAGAAGTAACTGTCGTTAAGCTAATGTAACGAATAAAGTGAAAAGACAAAATTGCCACAAAGGAGAGAATCATACAAATTTAAATTGAAAAAGAATGACCTATCAAATATCTAAAATACCTTGATTAACCAAAGAGAAAGACACCAAAAAGGCACCTGCCTTTTTTTATTCTCCAAACAAAACAAAAAGAGACAAAAGCAGCTATCTATTTCCTCCATAGTCTCTCTATGACTCTTAAGAGGTAGCAAAACCAGTGATCATCTGCTTGATTTTTGCTCCGTTTTCAGTGAAAAGCCATTACAGAAATTGTTGTTGCGATCATCAGATAAGGAAAGAGAAGACAACTGCTGTTGTAGTTTCACGTGGAGCAAGGAACTTAAGCAAGAATTTGCATTCATTTTGTGGACATTGCGTCCAGATTATGTGTCCATCCTACTGACTCTAAGTGGATGTCCATTCCTTCATCCACTTTTCTTTTTTGAGTGGCATCCGCATGGCTAAAGTCACTCAACATACACAATGAACACTCTGCACGCAAAGTAGTTACATTTTTCTTCTAAAAAATTATATTTTTTTGCTGATAAATTACAAATCCTAGAAAATTACAATTGTTCACTAAAAATTTACATTTTTTCACTAGAACGTGACACATGCATCCAATTTATCCTTCGTCCGCTTCCTTTTAAGGAGTATCTACATGGCTACAGTCACTCAACATACACAATGGACACTTTGAAGGCAAAGTAGTTACATTTTTGTTCTACAAAATTATATTTTTATGCTGATAAATTACAAATCCTATAAAGTTGCATTTGTTCAATGGAAATTTACTTTTTTTCACTGCAAGTTACACATGCCCCCAACTTGTCCCAACACAGAAGATCTTCATCTTATGTTTTCAAATTTCACATTTTCAACTAGTGCAATGTTACTTGAAGAAGCCATATTTTTTGCTAAAAGTAAAAGAATGAATAAGAGATGTTACTTGGACTTTAACAACTAAAAGTCACTAATAAAATGAGTTTAGGCCACATTAATTGCAAGAATATCATAACTAAATCTGCCAAAAAAATCAATTTTAAAAAAACTCCAATTAGTTAAAATCTTAACAATCCCCACTGTGTTGAGACTATTTACCTGCAAAAGTTGGCAAAATAGCAATGATATACTCTCTTAGGTGTATTTTTGCAGTTGGATTGCTCGATTGAAGAAAGCTCTTTGTTGCTCCAAAGCTTCATCCTCTGTTGCTGAAATACCAGCCTTTCTCTTTCTTAACAATCACCATCACCACGCCTTTACAAAGAAATTGGAGATTCTCATTGCCACTCGATTATGCCATATCCACCACCATCGAGTCAATTATACCACCATCTCTCTCCTTTTTCTTTCCTCTCTCCTTTTTTTCCCTCACAAACACAAACGTAGAACAATTAAGTTGCCCAAACAGCTACATTAGATTTGCAAGAAACTTGAGATCCCACGGCTCAAGGAATCAATTTTTACTCGCAATTTACTTTTAGCTGTGTAAATTGCTTGAGCTAAGTTAGTTTTTGTGCGTATATTGTGATTAAATTTGTGATTTTCTTTGTATTTTTTTCAGAATCTAAGCTTGGGACTCAACGAATTATTCTGTTATTTTGATTAGGAACTGGTTCAATAAACTGACAGTAGGAACAGATAGTGAGTACTCCTTATTCCTTTTTTGAATTTTGAGATTGAGAAAATGTTTATGGGAAGAAGAAAGCAGAGGTATGGGGTTTGAAGAAAGCACTGATGGTGGCAAAGAAACTAGTTGGAGGCTTTAATGTAAATAGTGAAGAATAGAGATATTGGTGAGATGAGGGGGAATGAGAAGAAGGTAATTGATGGTTGGAATGGTAGTTTCAAAACTATGCTGCCATTGGTCATGGTGTTGAGGGTTCTGACTTTTCAAAAGGACAAAAGAAAAGAAAGTTAGGGTCATGGGTATTTTGGGACATTCATTGCATTTTTTTGGCTAACATCATCTAAATAAATGATCAAACGTTTGTTGACAAACGGTAATGGTGTATTCGTTATAATTTTGTCAATTTGAAGGTTTGTTTTGTAATTTTTTCAAATTTTAAGGTTCAATTTGTAATTTGATTAAACCTCAAAGGAAGGAAAGTAAATATAATTAATCCAAAAATTTATCTCGTCATTTAACTTTGTCCATCACGGTTTCAAAAAAAAAAAAAAAAAAAAATCTGTCCGTCACAATATTTTTCTAGTTCCTCTATGTACACAATTTGCTTGGCACCAGCTTTTGAATTATTACCATATCTTACATCACCGACATTTCAAAAGACAAAACAAGGGTACTCATGTCATGCCAAAGTTCGGTTCTCTAATCGGCAGGGGTGATTTTACAAATTTATCCTTTTATTATAGTGAACTGGCGAACTAAATTAAGAGCCTAAATTCCATCTTGTAGATTTCCATCACTTTATTGTAGATTTGGGTATGGTAGTTAAGCTTCTAATCAGAAAAGAAACCAAATAATTTGCGTATAAACTTCAGCAATAGATGCACAAAAGCCTTGTTCCCCCTCACTCCCCTTCAAATCAACACTCTTTTCTCCACTCCACTCAAAGCACAAAAATGAATCTACTCCCAGCATTCACTATTCCTCTTCTACTTTTACTCTTCTCCTCCATTTCCTCCGCCGCCGCTGCCGGTGCCCCCAGCGGTGCACACAACATAACACGCATACTGGCAAAACACCCCGAATTCTCCACATTCAACCACTACCTGACCACCACACACCTTGCGGATGAGATCAACCGCAGGCGGACCATCACCGTATGCGCGGTGGACAACGCCGGAATGTCAGATCTCCTAGCCAAACACCTTCCTCTCGAGTCACTCAAGAATGTTCTTTCACTCCATGTTTTTGCTGATTATTTTGGAGCCAAGAAACTCCATCAAATCAGCAAAGGATCCACCACCACTTCCACCTTGTTCCAAGCCACCGGTGAGGCTGCAGGGACTGCTGGCTACGTCAACATCACCGACACTAAAGGCGGTAAAGTTGGCTTCGCAACATCGGACAATGAAGGGAACTATGGCCAGTTCACGTCTACTTTTGTCAAATCTATAGAAGAAATACCCTACGTTATATCTGTTATCCAAATTAGCCACGTTTTGACCTCTCCTGAAGCTGAAGCTCCGGCTGCTGGACCCGCAAACCTGAACGTAACAACCTTGATGGAGAAACAAGGCTGCAAAGCATTTGCAGACTTGTTAAAAAGTTCTGGAGCTGAAGAGACTTTTAGCCAAAACGTTGAGGGAGGTTTGACAGTTTTTTGTCCAACTGATGGAGTCATTAGTTCTTTCATGCCTAGCTACAAAAAATTGACCGCTGATGGCAAGGTTTCAGTTGCTGCTTTATCATGGGGTTCCAGAATACAAATCTTTAGGGATGTTGAAGTCAAAAAATGGGCAGATGAACACCTTGGCCACTGATGGATCTAACAAGTATGATTTCAACGTGCATAATGATGGGGAAGACGTGAAGCTCGAGACAAAAGTTGTGACAGCAACAATAACGGGAACATTGATTGATGAAGATCCTGTGGCTGTTTATAAAATTGACAAAGTTTTGTTGCCTAGTCAGTTGTTCAAGGAAGCTCCAGCAGCCCCTGCTCCAAAAGGTTCCAAGGGTGCTAAGCAGAAGAATGCTGCGGCCGATGCCCCGGGACCTGCGTCCGACGAAGATAGCATTCCGGCAGATCAGACAGCTAGTCACAATGGAGCTTTGAGGATCAATGGTGGATGGTTCGTGCCAATGGGTTTGAGCTTGTTTTTGGGATGTCTGGCTCTCATTTGATTTGATTTGCTTGATTTGGGAAAGATTTCGGACAGTGGTCCCTGGTGAGATTTTTGTGTCAAATACATAAATGTTGTTCACTTTCTTCTGTATTTTGTTAAAAAAAAAAAGGAAAGTTTGTTGATTATTTTCCTGTTATAGGCTTGCAATTATTTTGTGTTGGTTCACAGAATAATTTGTCTCTTTTATTGTGTTTTTTTTTTATCATTTTTTCCTTCAACTTGTAATTAGTTTGTTGTTGTTTTATTTTGTAAATGAAGAGCACAAAATTACAGTGAACTTCTTCATACTGCGAGTCAATAAAATGCTTTTGTTTCAAGAATTTTGACTAATAAAAAAACCAAAAAGAAAGATAAAGTTGGCGTGGGACACTAATGCTAACAAATAAATTTACGACGAGTCCTTTTGATAACTACTCCAGTGTCCCACTTATTTTTGGACGTTGCAGTTTTAATTCTCCATTCCTCGGAAATTGTGTTTCAATACTTCTTTAAGTCTTAATTTTCTCTCTTAGTTTCGAAATTTAATATGTTTGATTATTACTTAGATTTTTCAGTTACAAAAAGAATCTTACACTTCATTTTACATTTTGTATTAAGGCCGTCTTATTTTATGATTCACTAATGATGTGGTGAATCATAAAATAAATGAAACACTGCTTCAGCTTCATAGAAGGTACAGAAGGAAATGTAATGGAAACTCCAAAGCATACTTTTATAAAATCAAAAAAATATTATCACAATTGACTGATTCAATAGTCCGGTAGAGAGTTTTAACTAATACTATTAGAGTGACTGAAATATAAAATGTAATTATACTTTCAATTAAAAATTTTTATTTACATTACCATAGCGTAATAGAATTGTAATATTTTTTTTTTACAATTAAATCTCATTAAGAACAATTTGGTTAAGTGATAAACGAATAATCCCATCCAGATTCCTATAATTAGATGCTAATGTAACTCATTAGATAGCAATTAATACGTAAATGAAATATGAAATCAGGTTCTTTTTCTGTCAAATTATCACAGTAGTCCTTTCCGCCATCAAATTTTTATATATGGCTGAAGCCATTTTGGAGCTAAATTAAGAGCTATTTATGCATCATGGATTCATGATTAGTCTAGGCTCTTGAAGAGTGTCGGCGGGAAGAGAAATCCAATGCTTTTATTAGTGTGTACTTTTTCTAGGTATAATGGAGCATGGGGGTCACATGATTTTCTTCCATCCCGCGGCTGTTAATGACTTGGAAATTATTTATATATTCGATATTGGACCCAGGTTGGTAGATTGAGGTGGAAGCCAGTTGGCAAGATCCATGCAGACAATTTCTATTATTTTTTATTTTCTTATTCAATTGTGACTTGTCCATTGGGTTTGGTACATTCTTTTCCATTTCTTCGTCGGTTGTAATGGGAAATGGGCCCACGAGTTCTATTTGACGGTTTAGGTTTAAACGATAAAAAATGAATAAGCAAATTGAATTAGCAATGCCAATTGTAAAATAAAAAAAACATCATTTTGGAGTAATAAATAGTTATATCACGCTTCACCAAAATTGTACTATCATTTCAGTACACTTCAAATTGTAAAAATTAAAAGAGACCCAAATTGCGAGGTGCCGAATCTGTTCTGATGTCAGTCTAGGAATTAGTATGTGCGATTGATTTACTACTCCAAGTAATATGGAATGTAAGGTTAATTACTTGGTCTCTAAACTATTTCATGAATCTTAATTTAATCTCTGAATTTTTTATTATGTTTGCTTAGTCTGTCAACTTCAACATTAGTGTTTGATTGATCCCTAGTACTAATTAATGACAAAATCTCCCTCATGTTAATATTATATTTTGTTTCTCTTTCTTCTCTCCTTTATTTTTTCCTTATTTTTTCCTTTTTCCTTTTTCTACTTTCCTATGCCTATCTAAATTCTCAAGGAAGCTAACTTTTCACCTGCCTTCACCACTAATCCAACAGAGATGACAAACTCACATAGAGCATTAGGCCCTTAATAAAAGAACTATTCATCATAATAATAGAAATAATCGAATATGAACTTTTTTCTCTACTTGCATTGATTGGATAACTTGAAAAGTTTGATTTTTATTTTTTATTTTTTGAGATTTGGATTAAGAGGACGGATAAGAGAAATAAAATGTATGAACTCTTAAAAAAGATTAAAAAAGAAAAAAATAAAGTTTTCCAAATAGAAGTGCGATTTTGGCATAAATAAAAGGACAATTTATTGTGAATTGGTATTGGTGACTAATTAAATACTAACGTAAAAATTGAAGGAATAAATATACACATTACAAGTTTAAGAACCTATTGAAACCCATGAAAATGTTTGAGGACTGTTACCCTAAAATGTAAATTAAATGATACTATGTATTACAAATTACTTGTCCCCAGATGTTCTTATTCAGTGGTACACGACCGACATAAAATTCGACAGGATATTACGGAACTTTAATGAGTGCCATGCCAAATCTGCAACAATGGCAATGGTGTCATGAAAGGCGTACAAGTAGTCTACAAATGGCTTTGGTGGAGGAAATGTTGGCCGAAACCTCAAAGAGATGGGCCATAATATATGGCTAAGTTTACAAGGACAACGATAAAAAGTATTAAATTGTACTCTCTGTTCTAACTGCAACTGCCGCTTGGTTGAATTTCTCCCTTTTCTTACCCAGAAAACAAGTCTCAAAAGCGATTGATCAAAATTTTCAAACACTGAAATTTGATATCTCAGTTGTTTATTATTGGGGGTGTTAGGTATAGGGGAATCAAAGAGAGGAATGCGTATCAATAGTAATGATAACTATTATTGATATTTGAAAAACAACTATCGCTATCTTTCAATATGAATGAAAGTGATTAATTAAAATATATATGATTCTCCTTAAAATACTATTCTATCAAACTTGTTCAACTTTTTAGGAGAAATAATACACATTTCATTACTAAATCAAACATGTTGAGGGAAATCATCAAAATTAAAATAATAATGGCTTAATGATATTTATAATGACAGTGATTGAGAAATTTGAACTAAATGACTACTTTGTTTTTCCTTTTTGTTTCATGCGAAAAATATGCTACAAGCAAGAAGAACTTGGAGTGCGAAAATATTCTCATATAATTGCTGTCTTCATTGGTCCTTGTTTCGGTCGAGCACTGTATCCAGCTCTATCTTACAGAGAAAGATTATATTTGCCAGCGGTACGAAAGAAATAACCTTGAATCTTTGGAATAAGTATGGGGATGTTACCTTTATACTGATACCGTAAAAAGTCCACATGTGATCGATGTCATTTCTTCCTTGGCTAGGAACATTTCTAAAGCTACTCTCGATTGTCTATCCAATAATTAATATACACTTTTTTTTAATATTTTCCTCACACAATTTGGAATGAGGCTTTTAAATTTTTGTCACATATAATTTGTAGTGTGATTTTCAATATACCTAACACCTAACTCCCCTCTGCCTTTCTCTCCTTTCTAACTGCCAAGATCGGTGTTTGAGTCCGGATCTTTTGACCGGTGTTCTCCCTGTTGGTTATATTACTACTTATTCTATAAAACTTGAAGCTTTTTATATACTTCTCGTCTTTTTATTTTTCATGTAAATCACTTGCTTGCGCCTCCAAAATCTGGTCTTTTTATATATGGCATTAACAAAAAGTAACTTCCAGCATGGTAACTTTAATACCGCCATTGTTGTGGTAAGTTAATCTTTTTATGGCTTTCTCCGTTTTGGTGTTTATCCATCTTACACTAGCAACGATACAAAGAACCAATTCTAGCGAAAGGTTGCTAGAATGTTTTATTACTTTTAAAGAAATTCTAGTCTTGATCTTGAAGAAATTGTTTGTTCCCCTTGTCCCAACTTTTCAATTTTGCCTAAACGTGTCAAGTATATTTCACCAAAAAAAAAAAATTAATTTGACCAACAAAGCATCTTTTTTTATACTTAACATATAATGTGTAATACATGGTACGAAGAAAGCCCCTTGTAACACCTTTTGTAGTTTGATCACACTCATATTTATACCAGAAAATTGAAATAAAAAACTTTAACAAAATTTTAAAGTAATTCTCTAAAGTAATTCTATGTTACATCAACTATTTAATTCTTTGGATTACAAAAATAAAGCCTCTGAGATGGAACTTGGTGATCTTCCTATGGAGAGTTTATTATGAAATTCTTCCTACGGGACTTAATTTATCTTTGCATATTGGAAGCCATTCAAAAACTTGATCACATAATAGGTGTACTGGAGAGACTGAGTAACATACCTTTCTGGTCTGCTTTTATGCCAGGGATGTGCAGAATCTTTTCCAGGCAGTTTAAGAAAAGCATTGGATTGATTATTGGGTGGCCACCATCAAGCTTTTAAAGTCTAAGTGGGGTGGGAGGTCAGGAGTTCGAACCCTGCTTCCATAAAAAATTCAAATAAATGCATAATGTATTTGTTTGGTTCGATGGTGATTTAGTCTCCATTGGCTCTTTGGGGCTTAGTTGAACCTGCCTCCATAGCCTAAATTAGGAGTATGATAGAATATTGTTAACTATTGACAAAAAAAAAAAAAAAAGTATTACAGATTGTTTTGGTATGGTATTAAAAAAAGATAACCAGCAAGTGCTAGAGCTTTTGGTAACCATTTTATAACTATTATAGACGAGGCAGATCCAATATATATTGGAAGGTGCGGAAGGTGAACCCCAGTTGATCCCTAGAAGTGCAATGTCCATACTTGAGGAGTTTCGGAATTGGCAGGACAAGAAGTGCTTTGCTAGTATAAATAATTGGTGGCCACCTAGTCCAGACTTGATGAAGATGAATGTGATGGAGCCTTTTTCTCTCGAAGGACTGAAATAGGCATAGTAGTGAAAGACCATTTGGGTGAGTTGGTAATGGCAATGGCTGGAATGTTGAATAATGCTTGGGATGCAGAACGCGATAGAAATTCTGGCTTTCCATAAAGGATTCGTTTGGTTGGCGGGAAAGTAAAGTTTACTTGGAATTTGATTATTTGAAATGTTATTTCAGGTAAAGATATTTCTTTATTATGTTTGGATATTACTAAGAATCTTGAAAGGAAAATTGTGTAGATTCTAATTCCAATGTTTGGTTCAGAATAACGTAACATGGAATATAATTTAATTCTCACCAAATTTCTAAAATTATCTCCACAAATATAAGGTGAAATTTTTTTATTTTTTATTTTCTATATTTAGGATTTTAATTATATTTAATAAAATAAGTAATAAGCAACTATTATTTGTACAAAAAAAGTTATAGACAAAATTTAAAAATTAATAAATTTAAATAATAATTTAATTATTTGCAACTTTGAAAACATTTTTCAATGCAAAAAATGAGTTATTACAATGTAAAACAATTAATCATGCAATGAATAGTAAAATCCTAGAAGATAGGGGGTTTTCATATAAAATAATGCAGTAGATAAAAGTTGAAAAAATATGAGTGTGTTTTGTAAAGATAAGTGTTGATGTTTGAATTTGTATGGAGGTAGGAAGAAGTGAGGGAAGATTTAAATGTGTAGTTATTATCTTTATTAGATTAAAATCTTAAGGAAAGTAATCAGAATACCTAGGAGATATAAGGATTTAGAAATTAGGATTTTGCACCTACTTTCCAAGTTTTGAAGAATGTTTTTACTTTCCCAGTAAGATAAAAATAAATCAAACAGTAAAATTTAAATTTTCGAAAAAATATTACTTTCCTAGACAAAAATCCTTGCCAACCAAACGAGGCCAAAGGGTTAAAATTTTCTTGGTAGATGATGTTGTTAGGAAAGTCAATTGCATCGCAAGATTTATGAAGTAAATATTGTAATTATCCATTAGAATAAATATTGTAATCATTCATATTAGAATAACTGAATTATAGGCTTAGTATATTATCCATATTTAAATAGGATATAATTTTTATAGGTTTAGGATATTATTCATATTTGAATAGCTTAATTGTATGAATTATACGCACAAATTTTGTTGCCCGCGAATGAAAGACGTAAAAAATTGTGCTCATATGAACTTTTATTAATGTAAAGAACAAAGTAATAATCTCCAGATAAATTTCTTAATAAATAAATATTCTCTGTAATTCTTATCTTCAAAATATTAAATTCAAGGGCTGAAAGGCTTGTTCTTCAATTAAAACTTAAATTTTCTACAATTTGGGAACTGAAAACAATTGATTTGATGATGTTCTTCAAACCCTTGAAACTTGATCTTTAAGTCTTCAACACAAACGCAAGTATTTAGAATTTGAACTCGGATTTGAGGGACTTGATGGAGGGAGGGAGGGAGGGAGGGAGAGAGAAATCTCTTGAGAACTTTTAGAATCTTGGTGATCTAAATGTACTCCTAACTTGAGAGGGTAGAGCCATATTTATAGCCAAACTTTAGTGGGTGATTAGTTTAAAATAAACTCCCTAAAATGTTCCACCATTTAGATTGTTTGTAACTCCAGAAACCCCGCCTAAAATAGAACTTAATAAATGGGTTGAGCCAAGTAATCCAATATGAATTAATCAAATTAACCCACTTTAATTAACGGGACAATACAATTTAACTTGAATCCCACATACTAATAGTTCAATTTATAAGCCCAAGCATAATGGATTCATCATATATTGAATTTAATCAATCAAGATTAATACAATTCAATTTAATCTTGATTAAGTAAATTGATACAATCGGGGGTGTCTCCCTTCTCGTATATCACAGGAATATCTTCTTCAAAGATCGTTTTGATGAATCAGGCGACAATCTAATCCAAATCCTCCCACCGAATTGGACCAAATTATCAAATCTAAGAACAACCTCGCTGAACTTTAGAGCCACTTTGACTCGTAAATCAAAGCAACCCAAGGAGATTGGTTTGCTTCGAAATTCCCTCAACTTCGTGGAATTCAACCGTTTAGGAGCAATCTAGACCCCTATTCAACTTGTGAATTGATTCCTAGTTAACAACTCTAAAGAACCCAATTCAAACCCGTCTAAGAAACTCTAAGCAATTGTTTGGCCGCCATGGAATCACTCTAATGAGTCCACGATTTAGTTCTAATCCTAAGAACTAAGGATTGTAGAGAAAAAATTCACTCTTTTCTCATATACCATCAATCTTCCTTTTTAAAATAATACAATAAATGCCCTTTTATAGGCTCATAAGGAATATAATAAAAACTTACCAAAAACCTATCACTAGTTGTAACTTATCACAATTAGATAACTACTATAAAGATTACAGCTGGTAAAAATAAACAAAACTCTGAATAAAATCCCAAAAATACTAATTTGCCGCTATCCGCACGTATTGATGGGCGCAGATAGCACCAGAATGTAAATGCTGCACGCCGAAAGTTTCTATCCCTATCCAGTGTGGCTATCCATGCGTGAATAGCTAGCATGGATAGGACTAGAAGCTTTATTCCTTCTAGTGCTCCATCAAGTTGAATCCCCTAGCTTATCTATAGGCGCAGATAAGGTCATTGGTTGCTCCAAAGCTGGATTTTGATCACCAATCTCTACGCATGCCTCTTGCATTAGACTAGCCATTCCACACCAAACTCTTTCTTGGACCTTTGACCTCCATCTAGAGCGCCAAGCAAAGAATAATGAGGAATTATGATGAATTTCATGGTGTTTAGGACATCCCTTGAGTCCTTGAATTCCTCCAATTGACATAGGCTAAAGGATGTTGTTGGTGTAAAGCATCTAAATTAGAGATGGGCAGTTCCACGCACATATCAAACCCTTCTTCTTCGAAATGATTCATCGTCAAATTGTCACCTAAGGTAGACAAAGAACAAGGAACGAGTTCAAGAGGTAGTTCTTCAACACGCACTAATGGGACTCTACAATGACACCATGTTCCTCTAGTGACTCCTTAATACAAATGGTAGGATTCTCCTCTATTGGTGCTTCCTCAATGCTAGGCTCCTCCAAAGATAGATTTCCTCTAATGGTGCTTCACGTTCAATGGCAATAGGCTCTTTCGTTGGTGACTCTTTCAATAGCAGTGTAGGCTCCTTAACTTCATTTGGCACCTCTTCCTCTTCAATTTCAGCATGTTGCCTTTGAGAAGGTCTAGAGAATAGGGGCCTTGTCATCCTCTGAGAAGTGACACCTTTATACCCATAATCATCGATGTGCTTCTTAGACATGATGCCTTTAAATATGCAAATGTCAAAAGAACAGCAAGAATTTCCCCTTTTTATTTTTGTTTTCTTTTTATTTTTAATTCCACTTTTGGCTTTTCTTATAGAAATTTACAAATTTGCCTTTTTCCTCTCCCTTTTTTTCTCCTCTTTCTTTCTCTTTTTTTTTTCTTTTTTTTTAAACACCAAATTCAACATAACAAAATACAAATAAAATTAGACAAAATTCACTAGATAAACAGTAACTTGGATGAACAGTGTCGTGAATAATTTGACGATCAAGTAACTTTTTTTCAACTACAAAACAAGACTTTGATGCAAGAAAAGATCAGATCTTGAATCCAGAATCAACAAGAACAACACAAACAACAATTAAAAGATATATCCAAGTAGATTAAAAGAAAGAAATCAAAGATATACCCAATTTTCAAGAAAAATAATCTCAAAAAAATAGGTTGGAACAAAAAAAAAAAAATTGATTTCTCAAGATCGTAAAAGCTCTAATACCATTTAACATAATTAGGGTGTCTTCCTTCTTGTATATCATGGGAATATCTTTTCCAAAGATTGTCTTAATGAATCAAATGACAATCTAGTTTAAATCCTCCTGCCGAATTGGACCAAATTATCAAATCTAAGAACAACCTTATTGAACTTTAGATCCACTTTGATTCGATAAATCAAAGGAACATAAACATAGAGATTGGTTTGCTTCGAAATTCCCTCAACTTCGTGGAATTAAACTCTTTAGGAGCAATCTAGACCCTTATTCAACTTGTGAATAGATTCCTAGTTGACAATTTAAGGACTGAAATCAAACCAAATAAGATAAACTGTAAGCGAAAGAACGAAGTCGCCATAAGGTTGCCTTTGATAAGACTTAGGATAGTTCTTAATCCAAAGAACTAAGAAGTAATTCTCAAAAGAGAAAACACTCAACTTTGATTAATGTTCAATAGTAATGTAAAGAAACATAAGGGTTTTTGCCTTTATGTGCGTGAAAGTGCTCATCTCATAAATCAAATGAAATGTTACTGTTTACAAATGTCCCACTTTTTTTTTTTTTTGGGTCAACAAATGCCCCACTTTTAGATTAGGTGAAGTATTGCCTGGCAATTACTAGAAAGAGTTTTGAAGTACGAATATTTTTATTTTCACAAGCCCAAAGTGCTTACTGTGCAACTTTCTTTCTTCAGTGGTATTTAGCTATGTTTTTAAATTCGGACCAGGTCTGTCAGTCGGACCAATTAAACCGAAAATGGCTAAGCTTTCAATTTGAGTCAAGCTTAAAAATCGTTTCAAAAAAATAGTCAAAACCGGATAAAAATCGAATTTGACCGGACTGTGCGAACCCAACAGAATCCGATTTCAAAATTTTTGAACTTTTCTAGGCTGAGTTTTTCGGGAAAGGTTTGACCATTTTGTACCAATTTTGACTGGCGCTGGTGTCGGCGCCGCTCGTCTTCCTTCTCATCGAAGTCCTCCAATAGCTGTTGGTGGTTGAGGTAATCCTCCGGTAGCTTTTGAACTTGTTCTTTTTGACTATTATTTCAAAAGGTTGAGTGACGAAGAAAATGAGGCTAGAAAGGACGATGGAATTTCTTAAGGGAGATGGGATTTTCTTTAGGGCGGTTGCCCTTCTCTTCTGAGCCAATGATGTGTAGTTAAGTGACTCTTGTAACAAACTAGAGTTAGCTAAAAGTTAGTTGAGTGTTAGTTGATTTCAGAAGTTACAGTCCCGCCAAAATGTGGTTAGAGACAGTTAGAGAAAGTGTATCATTGTATAAAGAGGAAGGTGATCAGATTGTAAAAGACAAGAAAACAATACACAATTCTTTCTGAAGTTTCATCTACCAATTCTTCTGCTCTTTCTCTCCAACTTCTTCTCAACAATTCTTCCCCATTTCTCTTCTCTTAGTTAGCTAAGACCTACAATTGATACTCACGCAACATTGGTATCAGAGCAAAGGTCCTGGCAATGGCGAATAATAACAAGAAATAGGATCTTAAGGATCTTGAATTCTTGATTCAGGAAACAGACGAACGGCACAGCAAGGCAATTGAGGAGATTCGAGAACAGAACAACAAGGCCATGGAAGAGATCAAGACTATGATTGCAGGAATTGCCTTCCAGAACACTGAGATGGCTTCTCAGTCTCAAGTGCAGCAACCTACCAGCGGTACTACCAGTAGAATCTTGGGAAGTGGAGCAGGTACAAGGGGGTCACAATCACTACACCAAGCTAGAATTCCCAAGATTTGATGGAGAAAGACTGAGCGAGTGGATTTTCAAGGCTGAACAATTCTTTGAAGTGGATCATACCTTAGAGGTGTCAAAGGTTCGAATAGCTTCAATTCATCTGGATGGTAAGGCTCTAAACTAGTACAAATCCTTCATAAAAACCTGAGAAAGGGGACCCATAGTTCCATGGATCGAGTTTGTGGAAGGGTTGTCAGCAAGATTTGGAGAATAGATATTTATAGACCAGTATCTGAGTTGAAGAAACTGAAACAAGAAGGAACTCTTCAACAATATCTGGAGGAGTTTGATATGAAGTTGAGCAGAGCCGAACTAACGGAGACACAAGCAATCAGCCATTTCTTGGGTGGACTTAAAGAAGAAATAGAAATGTCAGCGAGGCTGTTCAATCCAACCACACTGCAATCAGCCTATGCATTGGCCAAGGTACAAGAAGTTCTGTGGTCCAAGAAGGTTCCTATGGAAATGAGTAACAAATTTATAGGAGGAGGAAAAATCCAACAGACAAATGGATTCAGAATTGTGAGCAGTGCCAACTTGCAGAAGACGACCATGACAACAGTTCCTGGGATAAATAAGGCGAGTGGATATACAATGGCAAATGCAAGGCAAACCAAGAACCTAACTAGCAGGGAAATGGACGAAAGAAGACAAAAGGGGTTATGTTTTTGGTGTGAGGAAAAGTTTATTCCTGGCCACAAATGTAAAAAAAGGCAGTTGTATACGCTGACTATAGAGAATGATGATTCTGAAGAAACAGGAGAGGCAGGTGAAGATGGATTGGGTGAAGGGGAAGATGAAGGAGCAGTGACCCCACAGCTCTCAATTCATGCCATCAATGGGACCTGCAGCTATCAGACAATGAGGATAAAAGGAAGTGCAGGGATGAGGACCCTATTCCTTCTCATTGACTCGGGTAGCACACACAACTTTATGGATGACAAAGTAGCAAAGCAATTGGGCTATGCTTTGGAACCCATTGCTGAAAGGAAAGTTGCTGCAGCTAATGGAAATAAATTGGTGTGCAGGGAGATCTGTAGAAGTTTTCAATGGGGAATGCAAGGGTATCAGTTCAAGATAGATTTTCTTATTCTGTCATTGGACAACTATGATATGGTGCTAGGGATCCTAATGGTTGGCTGAACTAGGATACATTGTTTGGAACTTCAAGAAACTGCAGATGAAGTTCCAAATAGGAGGCCAGGAGTATAAATTGAAAGGGGAATTTGAGGATCAGATTCAGGTGGTAACCAGTAAGAGGATGAAAAGCTTGCTCAGTAAGGACTCCCAATTGGCATTAACACAGTGCTACGCCATTTCCTTACAAGCAGATTCCTCCTGCCATGCAATCATAGAAGACATCAAGACAGTAGCAGCCACAGTACCTGAGGAGATTTCGAGAATTCTAGCTAAATTCCAGGAGGTGTTCCATGAACCTGAAGGCCTACCTCCTCAGAGGCAACATGACCACAGGGTACCACTCATGAAGGGGGCTCAACCAACATGCAGTCGACCTTATAGGTATGGACCAATGCAGAAGGATTTGATCGAAAAGATGACCCAAGAACTCTTGGATGCAGGAGTCATTCAGGCTAGTAACTCTCCCTTTTCCTCTCCAGTTATTTTGGTAAAGAAAAAGGACAACTCATGGAAAATGTGTATCGATTATAGAAGTTTAAACAAACTTACTATAAAAGATAAGTTTCCTATTTCTATCATTGAAGAACTACTGGATGAACTTATATGGAGCTGCAGTATTTTCTAAACTGGATCTAAGGGCAGGTTACCACCAAATTAGAATGCATTAGGGGGATGTGCATAAAACTACATTTAGGACGCATGTGGGCCATTATGAATTTTTAGTGATGCCTTCTGGCCTCACTAATGCACTTTCTACGTTTCAAAGCCTTATGAATGATGTCTTTAAACCTATACTTGAGAAAATTTGTATTGGTTTTCTTTGATGATATATTGGTTTACAGCAACAATATGAGGGATCATGTGGGGCACTTGGAGAAGGTTTTTTTTCTGTTGGGACACCACTCTTTATATGTGAAACTAAACAAATGTCAATTTGCTGTGGACACGGTGGAGTATTTAGGGTATTACATTTCACAGAAGGGGGTGACTACTGATCTCAAAAAGGTTGAAGCAGTTCAGAATTGGCCAATTCTCACGTCTGTCAAACAAGTATGGGAATTTCTTGGGCTAGCTGGATAGTACAGGAGGTTCATCAAAAATTTTCGCTCATCTTGCTCAGCCTCTGAATCTCTTACTGAAGAATAGTACCCCTTTTCCTTTGGGATGCAGCTGCACAGGAGGCCTTTGAAGCACTCAAGCAAGCTCTATCGACAGCCCCAGTTCTTGCACTTCCAAACTTTCAGCAGGAATTCATTTTGGAAACAGATGCTTCAGGCTCAGGCATTGGAGCAGTCCTCGTTCAAAATGGCCACTCAATAGCATACATTAGCAAGGTGTTATCCTCACGTCATCAGGTCCTTCCTACCTATGATAGGGAAATGTTTGCTATTCTGTTTGCAGCAAAGAAGGGGGAGCAGTACCTCATGAGGAGACATTTTGTGATTAGAACTGATTACAAACCACTGAGATTTCTCTTTGATCAAAGACTTACAACTCCTAGCCAGTATACGTGGCTAGCCAAGTTGATGGCTTATGACTTTGAGATACAGTATAAGCCTGGAAGGTCAAATGCAGCTGCTGATGCACTTTCAAGGGTTCAATCAACTAATCTAAGCATACATGCACTAACTAGCTGTTTCAACTGAATTGATGGAGGAAGTGAAGTCATCTTGGCAGGAGGATCCTCAATTGCAGTCCATCATACAGCAGTTGCAACAAGGAAAAACTTTTTCTCACTACGCATGGGTGGGAGAGAAACTGGTATGGAAGGGGAGATTGGTAGTAGGACATAATCAAGAATTGAGAAAAAAGCTACTGAAGTACTTCCATGGGAGTGCAGTAGGAGGACATTCTGGTATGCATGCAACATACCACAGGACAAGCAGCAGTGTTACATTGGAAGAACATGTGGAAAACAGTAAGGGAGTTCATTCGACAATGTGAAATATGTCAATGTTTCAAACCAGAAAATGTGGCATCACCTGGGTTGTTACAACCACTGCCTACCCCAGAATCCATCTTCACAGACATTACCATGGACTTTATTGAAGGCCTTCCAAAGTCTCAAGGTAAAGATGTCATCCTCGTAGTGGTTGATAGGCTCACGAAGTATGCTCATTTCATTCCCCTTTCACATCCTTACACAGCAGTTATAGTTGCACAACTCTTCATGGAGAACGTGTACAAACTACATGGACTCCCTGGCAACCATCATCAGTGACAGAGATCCCACATTCATGAGCATCTTCTGGCAAGAGTTTTTCAAAATTCAAGGAGTAGAGTTAAGGCATTCATCTTCATACCATCCACAGACAGATGGCCAGTCCGAAGTGGTGAATAGGTGTTTAGAATCCTACCTTCGATGCATGACTGGAGATCTATCAAAGAGTTGGTGTAAATGGGTAGCATTGGTTGAATTTTGGTATAACACTTCATACTGTACTGCCATCAATCTAACACCTTTCCAAGCACTTTATGGTATAGCCCCACCCATACATCTACCTTATTTCCCAAAGGATTCATCAGTTGAGGCCATTGATGTACTGCTGCAAGATAGAGAGGTTGCAATTCAACTTCTAAAACACCATCTGGCTAAATCTCAGCATCGTATGACTATACAAGCCAACAAGCACAGGACTGACAGGTCATTCAGCATTGGAGATCTGGTTTACCTTAAACTTCAACCCTATCGTCAAAGTTCTGTAGTGGCAAGGGAAGTGCCTAAGTTAGCTGCCAAATATTTTGGACCTTATAAGATTTTAGATAAGATTGGCCAAACAGCTTACAAGTTGGACTTGCCCTCATTAGTTGCCATCCATCCTGTTTTTCATGTTTCACAAGCTCAAGGTGGCAGTAAACAAGTTCTCAAGCATCAAATGTCTTGCCTCCAGTAGCTCTTCCTATAGTAGTTCTGAAGCCTATAGCCATACTGAACAGACGAACGGTGAAGAGGGGTACTGCAGCAGCCACGCAATGGTTAATCCATTGGTCGAACACAACACCAGAAGAAGCTACGTGGGAGTTTGCACAGGATGTCCAACTCAGATTTCCAGAGTTCCAGATTGCCCCTTGAGGACAAGGGTCTTAAGGAGGGGAGCATTGATGTGTAGTTAAGTGACTCTTGTAACAAACTAGAGTTAGCTAAAAGTTAGTTGAGTGTTAGTTGATTTCAGAAGTTACATTCCCGCCAAAATGTGGTTAGAGACAGTTAGAGAAGGTGTATCATTGTATAAAGAGGAAGGTGATCAGATTGTAAAAGACAAGAAAACAATACACAATTCTTTCTTAAGTTTCATCTACCAATTCTTCTGCTCTTTCTCTCCAACTTCTTCTCAACAATTCTTCCCCATTTCTCTTCTCTTAGTTTAGCTAAGACCTACAATCGATACTCACGCAACAGCCAATGATTTTCATTCTCACCGATTAAAACAAACAGCCCTTTTGGATTCTGAAAGATGATGTTCTTGAATGGAAGAAAGGACAAACACAAGCGTTTCCTTCATATGATATATACAGCTTTCCAATTTACAAGTTACAACAACCATTAAAAAAGTAAAAAAAAGAAACGAAAAAGTTGGGGCAAGAAGGGATTGAGGCTGTGATGATAAATCTCTCTGAGCAAATGAAGTTGGGGGCAGTGAGTCAAACTGACCCTATCTTGGTTGAGCAAACCAGACGACAGAAGTTGAAAAATTCCCATAGATTTTCCTTAAACCTGCAACCGGATTTTGCAGCCAAGGCGGTTCATCACTCTCTCCTTCCGAACTTGTTTTTTAGCATATTATAGATCTGAGCCTCTAATTTCAGTTATATATTCTTATTCTTTGACCATTCAATTTTGCATATGAATATCAATTATAGATGTTTCTTACTTAAATTTTGTTAATTTGATTTGCTGGAAAAAAATTGGACCCATTAACCTCTAATTCTTAAGCTTAACCGAACCTCTAATTCTTAAGCTTAACCAAATCGATACTCAATTCGAATATGAAAACATAGGTATTTAGTCCAACTAAACGCCTGTAGCGTTAAACCTTTAAACAATTCAACTTGTAGCATTGGAACCAATAATGATTACTACAAAAAAATTTCCACGGCAATATAAAGCTGGCTGTCTTTTGGTTTCCAATTTCACTTGGTAAAGTACTAATAATAACTGGCTCAGTTTGGATAGTTATTTTTAGAGTATTTTTTTAAAAAATATTACTATAGTAATTTTATAAATTCTTTTCAATAAATATATTTGTGAAATAAAAAATTAATTAAAAAATATATTTAAAGTTTTTAGAAAATATAACCAAATAAACAAAGATTCTAATAGCAGTTAACATTCAGAGTTGCACTGGCCTAGTTAACTTGTTATAAAAAATAGCCACATTTAACCACTCGAACTAAGCTCCACTGTCAATTACTAAATCCAATACTCTTCTAACTCAAATTTAACAAAACTTGTATTAACATATTCATTGTTTCCCCAAATCACACGAAATATGCTTCCAATTGTGAAAGACTTGCGGTTGCCACTTGGAAGTTGTAAATACCAATGATTGAATTTAATTAAATTCGACTACAACTTTCAATCTTTTCAACTCCATCTCTAAATATGATTAAATATCCACCTGCCCGAAACATAAGACACCGATTAGATTGTCAATAGAAACATTAGAAATGATAATCCTTTTTCACGTCAACTTGGAATCAAAGTAGGTTTCTAATTTCCGTGCAATCGTCCAGGTTGAAACGTTGCACTCGTTTGAAACTTCGATTTCGAAACCAATTTAAACTTCAGTTGAAAACAAACACCACAATCCCAACTTCAATACCACAATCCCAAATTCAATCATTATCGAATGAGAATGAAGCCATTTCTATATATAGGCGAAACCATGGTCATATGCATATTGATGTGATCCAAGTCACACCGATGCGACTCAAGTGCACAACACTCGTACGAGCCATTCAAGGGCCATTGAGATGCACTTTAAAGGAAATTTTGGGGGTGTTAAGTATAAGGGAATTAAAGAGAGGAATGTGTATCAATAGTAATGATAACTATTGTTGATATTTGAAAAACAATTATCGCCATCCTTCAATAGAAATAAAAGTGATTAATTGGAATTTATATGATTCTCTTTAAAATACTATTCTATCAAACTTATTAACTTTTTTAAGAGAAATGATATCCATTTCATTACTAACCAAACATGTTGAAGGGAATAATCAAAATTCATACTCATAGTTAGATTAATGATATTTATAGTAACAGTAATTGAGAAATTTGAACCAAATGGCTGCTTTGTTTATCCTTTTTGTTTCATGCGAAAAATATGCTGCAAGCAAGAACTTGGAGTGCGAAAATATTCTCATATAATTACTGTCTTCATTGGTCATTGTTTCGGTCGAGCACTCTATCCAGTTCTATCTTACAGAGAATGATTAAATTTGCCAGTGGTACGAAAGAAATAACCTTGAATCTTTGGAATAAGTATGGGGATGTTACCTTTATACTGATACCATAAAAACTCCAAGTGTGATCGATGTCATTTCTTTCCTGATTAGGAACATTTCTAAAGCTACTCTTGATTGTCTATCCAATAGTTAATATACACAAATTGGAGTGAAGCTTTGTCACATAAAATTTGTAGTGTGATTTCCAATATACCTATCTAACTCCCCTTTTCCCTTCTCTTCTTTATAACTGCCAAGATCGGTGTTTGAGTCCAGATTTTTGACCGGTGTTCTCCCTGTTGGTTATATTACTACTTATTCTATAAAACTTGAAACTTTTTATATACTTCTCGTCTTTTTATTTTTCATGTAAATCACTTGCTTGCGCCGCCAAAATTTGGTCTTTTTATATATGGCACTTACAAAAAGTAACTTCCAGCATGGTAACTTTAATACCGCCATTGTTGTGGTAAGTAAATCTTTTTATGGCTTTCTCCCTTTACGTGTTTATCCATCTTACACCAGCAAAGATACAAAGAACCAATTCTAGCGAAAGGTTGCTAGAATGTTTTATTACTTTTAAAGAAATTCTAGTCTTGATCTTGAAGAAATTGTTTGTTCCTCTTGTCCCAACTTTTCAATTTTGCCTAAACGTGTCAAGTATATTTCACCAAAAAAAATTTAATTTGACCAACAAAACATCTTTTTTATACTTAACATATAATGTGTAATACATAGTAAGAAGAAAGCCCCTTGTAATACCTTTTTTAGTTTGATCACACTCATATTTATACCAGAAAATTCAAATAAAAAACTTTAAAAAAAAAACTCTAAAGTAATTCTCTAAAGTAATTCTATGTTACATCAACTATTTAATTCTTTGGATTACAAAAATAAAGCCTCCGAGATGGAACTTGGTGATCTTCCTATGGAGAGTTTATTATGAAATTCTTCCTACAGGACTTAATTTCTCTTTGCATATTGGAAGCCATTCAAAAACTTGATCACATAATAGGTGTACTAGAGAGGGAAAAGTATACAATACATCACGTGCATTGTCACGTGGTGTACTAGAACCAATAATTTATCGCCATGTGGCAATGGTGGGTCATACCTTGTATTATTTGGCGATGTGTGATTGGTTCTAGTACACCACGTGGCACGCCACGTGGCGCGCGTGGTGCACGCAATACTCACTCTACTAGAGAGACAGAGCAACATACCTTTCTGGTCTGCTTTTATGCCAGAGATGTGCAGGAATCTTTTCAAAGCAGTTGTATAGTAAGAAAAGCATTGGATTGAGTATTACATACTGAAATCCAGCTTAGTTGGGTTGGCCAGCACCAAGCTTTTAAAGGCTAAGTGGGATAGGATGTCAAGAGTTCGAATCCTACATTTCATAAAAAATTTAAATGGATACATAATGTACCCGTTTAGTCCGATGATAGTTCAGTACTCATCGACTCTCCCTGAACCCAGTTGGCCTTGCCCCATAACCTAAATTAGAAGTAAGATAGATTACTGTTAACGATTGGCAAAAAAAAAAAAAAAATAGTATTACAGATTGGTTTGGTATGGTATTAAAGAAAGATAACCAGCAAGTGCTAGAGCTTTTAGTAACTATTTTATAGCTATTATAGACGAGGCAGATCCAATATATATTGGAAGGTATGGGAAATGAACCTCAGTTGATTCCTAGAAGTGCAATGTCCTTACTTGAAGAGTTTTGGGATTGGTAGGACGAGAAGTGCTTTGCTAGTGTAAGAAATTGGTGGCCACCCAGTCCAGACTTGATGAAGATGAATGTTGATGGAGCCTTTTCTCAGGAAGGACTGAAAGGCATGGTGGTGAACGACCATTTGGGTGAGTTGGAAATGGCAATGGCTGGAATGTAGAATTATGCTTGGGATGCAGAACACGTAGAAATTCTGGGTTTCCATAAAGGGTTAAAATTTTCATGGTAGATGATATTATAAGGAAAGTCAACTGCATCGCAAGATTTATGGAGTAAATATTGTAATTATCCATTAGAATAAATATTGTAATCATTCATATTAGAATAACTTAATTATAGGCTTAGGATATTATCCATATTTAAATAGGATATAGTTTTTTTAGGATTAGGATATCATTCATATTTGAATAGCTTAATTATATGAATTACACGCACAAATTTCGTTGCCTGCGAATGAAAGGCATAAAAAATTGCACTCATAGGAACTTTTATTAATGTAAAGAACAAAGTAATAATCTCTGGATAAATTTCTTAATAAAAGAAATATTCTCTAATTCTTGTCTTCAAAATATTTAATTAGGCTTGTACTTCAATTAAAACTTGAAATTTCTACAATTTGGGAGCTGAAAACAGTTAATTTGATGATGTTCTTCAGACACTTGAAACTTGATCTTCAAGTCTTCAACACAAAATCAAGGATTTACAATTTGAACTTGGATTTGAGGGACTTGAGAGAGAGAAATCTTTTGAGAATGTTTAGAAGTCATGGCTTTAGCTTTTCTGATAGAATATAATTTGATTCTTGTGTTTACTATTTTAACCATCGTGATCTATAATATTTAATCTCCTTGATGCTGGAACTTGCTTGTGCATTATAAAAGCACATTGTCACACGCGAGGCCGAGTCGATTACAAATCTTATTCCCAACCATATATAGCCATATTATAAAATACTATGTTTTCAGACTCGGACCGGGTATCGACCCGGCCGAGCTCAGGGGTCAGGGGTCAATGGGTTCGACCGGGGGTCGATTCGGGGTCGAACCGGATGACGTCATAAATATTATATATATATATATATATAACACATATATACACTTACTAATTTTTTTCTTAATTTTAGTTGTTAGTCTAAAAAATTATAGCCAAAATACCCTCAATAACCATTTTAATATCTTGCTATTAATAGTTCAAAAAGCATTGAATTGAAAAAATTAGCAATAAATATAATGGACTTAAATTATTTACTTTTTAATATAATTAGTATAAAGAAATAGAAGTGAGGCACCACTAATATTTTGTAATTGGTCAAAAAAGTTGGTTGCCTTTTGACAGATAACTGGGCCAAGCAAATAAAAATCATGTATTGATTTAGCATTGATGTTCATTTGTTGGATGTATGTCAATGGGCTCATGTCATTGTCAAAACTCAAAAACAAATAATTGTTGGAATCTATTTTCTTCAGACAATGAATATGGAAGCCTACAAATATGTATAATAGCCCATATCTAATGAAGTGTGGAGCATTAATGTGGTTGGATTTGTAAAAAAAAAAAAAAAAAAAATCTGGGCGGTTTCCGGTTTTGCCCGGTCAAACTCGGTCAAAAACCGAGTTTGACCGGGTTTTTTAAAATCGGTTTTTTATGCTAACTCGGATCGGACACTTGACCGGTTCCCGGTTCGACCGGTTCGACCGGCCGGTCCGGTCCGAGTTTAAAAACACAGATAAAATGTTCACTTGATCACACTTGACTTTTAGATGCCATCACAAAACTTTGCTGAATTAAAAAAAGCTACATGCCAATTGGAAGGAAAATCCAAAACGTATGTCCGTTGAATCACATGCGATATCTTACCTTCTCTCTCTCTCTCTCTCTCTCTCTCTCGTCTCTCTCTCTCTCTCTCTCTATATATATATATATATATATATATATATATATATTGTTATTCTCTGCTACTATTTATCGTGTCCTAAAAAAAAACTTGTATCAATAGGCACGCAAATGACCTTTGAAATTGACTTGCGTATAACTTTGACTGAATGCAACAGTATTTAAAGAATTATTTGCCTCCTTTTATTTTTGGGTTGCAATAAGGCGGAGAACAAGCCACCCAAGCTACAACTTAAACTGACACTTTTCAATTTGTAGGTGAGCAAATGGCAAACTAAATTCATCACTGGAACCAAGCATTGCATCCATTCTAATCCGTCCTTCAAAAATTGTGTAAGTAGCACACGTCCTGTTTACTGAGTTTTTTATTTTTGATTTAAATATTTTAAAGTTATATGCAGGACATTTCAATGATAGCCCTACTTTAGCTTGAGAAATCCCAAAAGTATTAATTTCAATGATAGCTTAATTTTGGCTTGAGAAATCTCAAAGGCATTAATTTTAATAATAGTCTAACTCTGACTTGGGAAATCCCAAAGGCATTGTGGCCTAACTTTGGATTGAGAAATCTTGTAGTCATTAATTTCAATTTGGCTTCAGGAATACCAAACGTGTTAACTTTCGCGTGATAAATCCCAAAAGCATTAATTTCAATGATAACCTAACTTTGGCTTAAGGAATCCCAAAGGCACGAATTCCAATGATAGCCTAACTTTGGCTTGAGGAATTCCAAGAACTTGATAGCCTAACTTTCGCGTGATAGCCTAATTTTCGCGTGATAAATTCCAAAAGCGTTAATTTCAATGATAGTCTAACTTTGGCTTAAGGAATTCCAAAGGCACGAATTCCAATGATAGCCTAACTTTGGCTTGAAGAATTCCAAGAACTTGGACTTCCATAGCGTCCTTGAGCGAGTCTCCTATGGACTCTCATGTTCATCGTTCTCGGGGAGCTTTATTTCAATTTACACTTTCACAATGTTCAAGCAAGTCTTCTTTTGATTTGTATACTGGTGGCACATGAATGAACCATAATCCGGTACATATATTCATGTTGTTTTGATGGGCTTTATGCTATCTTGTTCATCAGTGACACATGGATGAACTTTATTCAGGCTCATTATACTCATGGCATTTGGATGGACTTCATTTTGACTTAATTGATAGCATATGGATGAACCTTATTTCGTGGCTTATCTATCCATGGTGCTTTGATGGGTCGTATTTATGCTTGTTCATCAATGAAAGTTACCGAATAAGGCATGCTAATAAATAGCTCCACTCGCATTATTGCTTAAAATTCCCCACCTTTTTTTTTTTGGTTGAATTTAGCATGATGTTTTTTCTAAAATTTTCAACCAAACCATGCTCACTCATTTTTTTTTGGGTCACAAGTCTAAGATCAAGCCATAGTGACAGTCAAGGAGCTTGATACTTCGTGTTTTGTTTCTTTTGTTTGCTTCAATAGATTCAACTTTAAGCTATCAAATGCAAAAAGTTAAACAAACAACTAAATTTTATCTAACCTTAAAAAACATTTGAAACATGTTGTCCACATACTATGGACACGATACCTTTCAAACATATATTCTTTTAGTTAAAGTAAAATTTGAGTTGTCTTTAATCGAGACCAATGATGTTTTGTGGATGGTGTAACTGAACTTAGGAGCTTTGTGGATGGGTACCACGATTGTCGTCCTTGGTTGGTAAGATCGCAAAGTCTCTGCCATAACAGCAACAATATCCTCCTTAGTCTTTTGTGCTATGACCTTCATTTTGCTTGTTGTGACTTGAAGGTTTTTTTTTTTTGGGTATTGAGTTCTCTCGGTCAAAGAATGGTATTTTCATTTGACAAAGGAAATGCACTTTGAAAACTATAAAAAATGCTGGATATATAGGAGCCAAACCCATATATTTTCCAATGGAACAAAATATAAAGCTGCCAGATGATGGTGCATTGTTAAAAGATCCATCTGTATACAGGCAATTTGTAGGATGCCTGATTTATTTGAATATTACCTGTCTAAATATCACCTATCAAGTACACATATTAAGCAAATTCATGCGTCCACACAAACCCCATATGAAAAACTGCCATGCGTGTATTGCAGTTTTTAAAAAATAATCCAGGTCAAGGATTGTTTTTCCTTTCACAAAATAATTTGTCTTTGGTGTCTTTTGTGACTTAAATTTGGGGAGTTGTCCAATATCCCAAAAATCAACGACAAGTTATTGTATTTTTTGGGATTATCTCATATTTCTTGGCAAACAAGAAGTTAGAAGACCGTTTCTCTATCTTCAGCAGAAGCAGAATATAGAGCTATGACTAGCACATTTTGTGTGTTATCTTGGTTAAAATCACTGTAGAAAGATTTGTGAATATTGCATCCGAAGCCACCATTGTTGTATTTCGATAAGAAAGTAACTTTACAAATTGCCGCTAATTCGATATTTCACGAAAGAACCAAACGCATAGAGATGCATGTTATTTTATCCGCAACAAGATTCAAGATGGTTCAATCACAACTGAATATGTTCCCTTGAACAACTTGTCGATGTATTTACTGAACTACTGGGAAAAAATAGTTTTTTTCTACCATGAAAGTGCAAGTTGGGAATTCTTGATATTCACTTTCCAACTTGAGAGGGAGTGCAGGAAAATCAATTGTATCCCATGATTCATGGAATAAATATTGTAATTATCCATTAGAATAAATATTTTAATAATCCATATGAGGATAACTTAATTATAGCATTAGCATATTATACATATTTGAATAGCTTAATTATAGGAACATATTAGGTCAAGTATAGAAGTTCATCCAATTTACTTTTGTATATTTATGTGTGTTTTTGTTTTACTGAGATTTAATACAAGGCAAATAATTTTTTTCAATCTTCCTTTTTTAGATATTAATTGAGAAGGTGATAACCCAACTTAATGTTGAAAATTAATGAATTACGAGCTTTTTGAATTTAGTGTGTTTGATAATAAAATTTCTTTGTCACTTACACACTCTCTCTCTCTCTCCTACACACTCACTCATGCACACTTATATACACACATACTCTTTCTCACATGTACAATCTCTCTCTCTCTCTCTCTCTCTCTCTCTCTCTCTCACACACACACACACACATACACATGTTCACACACGCATACTCTCTCTTTCCTACTCTCTCTCTCTCTACACACTCTCTCTGTACACAATTTCTTTCACACACACAACTACATACTTTTTCACACATACACTCTCACATACACAAGTATATTATTTTTTCTCAATTTTACATATACATTTTCTCTCTTTTATATATACACACACACATATTTTAATTTTTCTTCTCTCACATACTTGCACACACTTTTATACATATACACATACTTTCTCTCACACACATTCTCACACACAAATGCACTTGTCATCTATCTCTTACAAACAAACAAATAATACATCTTTCTCATACGCATTATCAATAAATTATTTCAAATTTTAAGATAAAATAATTATATTTATAAGGTGAGATATTTAAATTCAGTGCATAAATTCAGTCAATTATCAAACGGATAAAACTTTATCATTTCAACTACTTAAAAACTTTTACCCCACATTTGGTACGCGGGAATGGGTGGAATGAAAAGGCCTTTCCAACTTGTCCATTCCATTCTCATGTTTGGTATGGACATTTTAAGTTGGAAAGGCATTTCCCACCTAGAATGCCATTCTAGCTTTTTCCTAAAATCCCATTCCTCAATAAAATCTAAGGAAAGGCCTTTCCAACTTCATCTTGGAAAGACCTTAAAGATAGGAGTCAATTTTATCCCCCACACATTTTTTCTACTAATTTTTTTTAACCTAGGATACATTCACTAATTTTTTATTTTTAAAATTTAAAAAATATTAAGTTTTTAATAACTTCAATTAATAATTTTTTATGATTTTTAAATTACAATCAGTTTAATATGTGCTTAGAATTTTTTTCTTTTTGCTATAAAAATGTTTAAAATACTGTTTTTAAATTTTATGCAAATCTATAAAAACTAAACTTTTCATAAATTAAATTAAATTGTGAATGTAGTTTCATTATTAATTTTTCACATTTTTAATTATAATGCTAATAATTATAAAAAATTTAAAATGAATTAAAGAGTATAATTAATTTGATTTTAGCAAGAATATTAAGAATTTTAAAATTTAAAATATTAAATTCTTTTGTAGGTATAGAATTACAAAAAAAAACAAAATAAAAATATAATATATTGTAGTGCATAGAATTAATGGCAATTTAGTCAAATTAATATATATTTTATTCCATTCTGACACAATTATGATTATACCAACATTGGAAAAGGAATAAGCATTTCATTCTGACTTGGGTTACCAAACAATGGACTGAAAATTTTTTTTCAAGCCATTCTGGGAGAAAAAGCATTATGAGTGGAAAGGCTTTTTTATTCTGGACCATTCCTGTATACTAAACGTGGGGTTAGCACTTAAATTTTTAGATTTCAGATTTCAACTACAGTTTTACCAACATCAGCTCACCTTTTTTTCGAAAGAGATGCTTTGAATGTGCAGTTAGACAAATTAACAATAATGTTGAGGATCTCTGCCACATGGATCACGTGGGTACAAAGAACTAAATCAATGATTGCTGATAATACATGAAGTGTGCATCCAATAGAAAAGCATCATACGGCAGTCTTATGTAAAGTATATACTCGACACTTTGATTAGTGAACTACTCTGTCCATAACTACCCCATGATATCCTGCACTTATAATTTTGAATATTCCCCAATCATTAATTCTTTTATTTTCTCTTTGTTCTTTATTGCTATTTGCTAATGTTAACATTGGAGCGGTCTTATGGAGTTGAATTTCAAAATAAGTCACACTTATTCCTTGTCTTGTAGTACTGACTTTTCCCTCGTTTGACATCACCTTTCTCATTTGGCACCATACACGAGAATTGTACAGAAAACCAACATTTTTCTTTTGCTCTTTCTGAATCCCATTATTTTGCTATTCTATTTACCACTCATCTATACCTCGACATTTTCCCACAAGCTGAGGAATAGATGCATTCCATTCCCAGCTTAAATATAACATCATGAAAACTCAAATGGTTCAGTCCCTTTGTCGAAACATCAGTTAATTGACATTTTAATGGAACATAAGACATAAAACATTAACCCTTCCTCTAATTTTTCTTTAATGAAATGTCTATCAATTTCAATATATTTTGTCCTCTCGTGTTGTGTAGGATTTTGACTAATATTGATGGCTGACTTCTTGTCTCAATAGAGCTTCATAGGTCCTTCCCATTTGATTCTCAAATCATTTAGGATAATTTTCAACCAGAATACTTCATATAATCCTTGAGCAATAGCCTTGAATTTTAACTCTGCGTATGACTGATAAGTGCTAAATTTTTATATTTTAGTGTGTATTTTATTATTTTTTTGGTGTGCTTTTAGGGTTTTAAGATGAATTTTGGCTATTTTTATTAAGTGTTCCTTCAAACTAGGATTTTGAGTCAAAACTTGTATTTTGAGCAAATTAATGCATAAATTCCTTGTATTTTTACAAGTTTTGACTAGTTAATCAAAATTTAGATCAATTAGAGTATAATATGATGGATTTGAAGATGATTCAAAGTAAAGGAATGAAACAATGAAGTTGTATGCATTAAAATCGAGTTAATGATCAAAATGTGGAAAAATATTATGGGCCCAGGATCTAGAAAGCTATCCAAGTATCCATAAGTCCACAAATCTTGTTCTACAACCAAACCAGCATTCGCAAAATGCAAATCCTGTTTGCGGATCTATTTGTCGATTGCAAATTCTTGTTTTCAAATTGTGGCTTATTCACGTCACTTTTTCAAGAACTGTTCAGATCAATTTGCAGACAGACTGCCCAACAAATCTTGTAAATTTTGATAACAACTTTTTGTGATTTCAAGAACACTTTGTGTGCAAATTGCAATTCAAGTTGCCAACTTGATAAAACTTCACTCTATAAATAGAAGGCCTTGTAGTTCATTCAAAAACATGCTTAGATGCTTAAATCCAAGCTTCGATGAGAGGAGCACTCTCTTGTAAACAAAAATCGCTAGGAATGAACAGTTATAGTTTTACTTCTTGTTGAAGGAAATCTTGGGGGATTTATCTTGTACCAATCCATTTTAAAGGAAGAAATAGAAGATATTGGAGTCTAGTTCATTGTTTGAATAAGCATTTCTTACCTCATCTCTTTATTTTCTTGCTTTATTATAGATTGTTGCTATGAATTCTTGAGCTTAATAGCATCTTTCATGTTGAACTAAAACTTGCTTTAGGATTAGAGGAAGCTACGGATATATGTTGATTGGGATCATACTTGCTATATCTTGTATTTGCTTGTTTATCTATTTAGTTTTTTCGCATTTATAATTGCTTGATCACTAATTACAAATCATCTAGTTGTTATTTGACAAGAAAATTGCTCTTAACAGTGAAAAAGGATAGATGAAACATATGTAGTAGCTACACGAGAATAGTGGTACTCTTAGATGGATTAAGGCTCATTATAACCACAATCCATTAAATGAATGAATGAACATTTAACAACTTCATGACGAGTATAAAGAAGCCTAGAGCTAGTAGTCCATTAATTCTTTTTTTTTTAATTGGCTAATCCCGTACACAAGGAAGGATGCCACTCCATAATTTTATTAAATGAGAGAAGAGGAAGGGGACACAAACCTTACCTCCTAATTTTACATGATAAACTACAAAATTAAATAAGGAGTACTAACTCCCTTTATAAAAAAGTCAATGGTAGATTTTATTAAATCTAAAAGAAGGAATTCCCAATTGTTCCAGTCTCACTGCTCCTCAAACTCTTCCTTAGGCAATGAAGCAAATGATTTATATACCATAGATCCATTCACTGTTAGTCCTTTATTGGATAAGATATCAGCCGATTTATTTGCTTGTCTATAACAGTGAGAAAATACTAAAATATGATGAGAATATTTGCATATTTCCTCATAGACATCTTGTATGGAGCAGGGCAGGAAGTTTTCCCAATCAGAATATTCACCTAGATAAGAGAATCCAATTCTATATAGAAGTCAAAAATACCTTTTCAGATAAATAAACGGATGCCATGAATTAAAGCCCGTATCTCTACCATTAGACTCGAGCCATTTCCAAAGTTGCTAGCAAATGCAAAAACAAATCTTCGACTTCGCTCTCTGAGAATACCACCTCCTCCACAAGGACCAGGATTATCCTTGGAACATCCATCAGTGTTCAATTCGAAACCTTGTCTCGGTGGTAACCATTTAACTAGCAAAAATCGAGTCTTGCTTTTCATTTGCCATGCATTAGAATACCATTCATACCATAAGGTGTCTTTAAGTTGAACTTTGAACTTTGCTAGTAGTCAATAATTCATCGCGAGATCGGGTTTTGGATATAAATGGTATTGAATCCTGAATAAGACAAGGTGTTAATCTTTTCACTCATATAATTGATCCTTAGTAGAATTTATATTCTAGAACTACTTGCATTTTGATATTTTCTCCATTAATCGTTCTTCAAGAAGTTGAATTTTCTCTTACTTGTTTGATTTTATTGTGTTTCCACTTGATTTTATAATTGTTTGGATGATAGAGAAATAAAATAGCCATGGCAATTGCATAGCAAGTTTTCCAGTGGAATCGACCCTAATTATTCTTCTACTCAATTCAACCTGTATGTCTTGGTAATTGTGTAGCAAGTATCCCTATGGGATTGACCCCAACTATCCTTATATTCAATTTAACTTGTCTATTTGCAGAAATAGGGTAATTAGGTTTCTATCACTTGTGTATGTTAGAAAAACTTAATTACTAAATTCTTAACCTAATTTGCAACCATCATGTTTTTGGCATTGTTGCTGAGGAACCAAAGGCAATATCGGGGCAAAAGCAAGGTTTATGAGTCTAAAATTATTTTAGTTTTCGTTTACTGACTTTTCTTTTTTTTAGTATTTCTAGTGTATCAGCAATCTCAAGTGGAAGCAAGGTGTAAAATAAACCTCAATTGAACCACCTCAAGTTGAATACATAGCAGACTACACTCAAAGAGCACTTTGATATGCTTTACTAGGTATTTCAAGTTCACAAACTAGCATATACAGGCCAAGACAGTCTTTGATTCAAATAGTCCAACGAGATCAATTTGGTGGTAATTGAATTAAGGATCCTTATGCATATTTATCTTACTTTTTGTGAATATGAGATGCAATCTAATTTAATGGAATAAGTGATGATGCTATAAAGCTTAGATTATTTTCATTTTCCTTACGCAACATAGCTAAGTTATGGCTATACTCACATGCACCACGCACTCACTAACTGGGCAGATTTATCACATGCATTCTTGAATAAGTATTTTTTACCTAGTCAAACTACTAAGCTGAGAATGAACCTAACTAATTTTAGTTAGATGATGACTTAGGCAAGATTCAAGGACTTGCTACAGAAATGTCTGCACCATGGATTTCTCGATTGGCTAATAGTCTAAACATTTTATAATGATTTGACTCATCCGACTAAAATTTATGTAGATGTATCTGCAGATGAAGTTTTAATGGGTAAATTAGTAGATGATGCACAAAGGATGATTGAGGAGATGGCAGTTAATCAATCTCAATGGGCCAATAATAGAGGTAACTCTAAAAGAATTGCATGTATGCTTGAGGTTTATGCTTATATATGTTGAGTGCAAAAAATGGACAATTTTATGAACATGTTTAATAAGCAAGCTATAGTTAGTTCTAATTCTAATTTAAATATTGTCTATTGTACTATTTGTGGGAAAAATCATAATATTAGTGATTGTGTCTATTGTAAGCGAGTGCAATTTGTTAACAATTACAATTATGCACATCAAAACAATCCCTATCAAACACATATAACTCGAGATGGAGAGATCATCCAAACTTTGGATGAAAAGAACGAAGGAGCCAACAAAACCAACTGGTTAATATTGAATATAAATTTCCTAGCTAGCACTGCGAATAATCATATTGAAAGATTAACTAATGCTATCAATAGATTGGCTAGTGCAACTTTTGAGATGTTTGAAAAGATGGAAAGGATATTTGATCAACTAGAGTTCCAAATAGCCAAAACATTGAATACTAGGAACCAAAGTGAACTACCTCATAAAACTAAAATCAACCCTAGTGAATATATGGAAGCAATCACCTTTTGTAGTCGCATACAATTGAGTGATTCTCCTGTTGTTGGAAAGTCCACTATATGTTGTGGCATTTTGCACTATAAGGCAATTAAATAAACCTTGGCGCTGTGTTTGGAAAGCTTAGAGCATTTCAAGGTGTGACCAATTTAATGTGTGATTGTAAGAATGCTATTCATTTGACTAGAGACTATATGTATCATGTGTGACAGCCCCACCTTACCCAGAGGCGCACCAAAGGGCTTAGTGGACTACCTGCCTAGCTCTCGCCAGGACTTGAATCACGCACTCACTCAAACATCCAAGCGTATTTAACCCAAAATAAAATACATTCATAATAAAATACATTCATTTAATTCATTTGAAAGTACAAGTATCACAAGAAGTTTACATCCCAAAATATACATATTATTTACAATAAAAGCCCACACAGTTAGGCTTATCAAAATACATGAAACAAAACATTTACTATGTCCAAAAGCAGCTTTTCCAGCTTTAGTATTTTGGGAAACCTGGTTAAAGAAAACAAATGAACGGGATGAGCTATAATAGCCCAGTGAGTGCCCAAGTCATGCAACCATACCAGGAATTCATTATTTTAGGGAACAAAATAATTGACAAGATTAAATAAGCAGGGTATGAACAATTTAATTAACAGGTAGTCAATGGCAGATACAAGGCTCAACTACGGGAGCAAGCTCAACTGCAGGAGGAGCAAGTACTGATCATGTAACCATGACGTTAGAACCGAGATAATAGCTCAAGTCCTTGCCAAAGGTCATGCCAGCATTAACAAGCAAGTACCCTAACCACCATTCACCTTATAACCTCCGTACAGGCTACCACATCCAGGGAGTAATCTCGACCTTGGAGGGCCAACACGCAAGCAAGAAAGTTCAATCCGGAGTTGGCCTCTTTGAGGATTCACAACTCAAAGGGAAAGAACAACACGCCCTAAAACACCCAGCACCTTATATCCTCCCACGCACGTCCAGGTTGACTAATCGTGAAGTAATGGTGAAGTTAGTCACGGTAACCTCAAGCACAAGTAACACATTTGATCACTAAAGCATGTAACACATTGCGAAATAGATGTGATAAAGTACACATCTTTCCTCAAGTAATACATGTCATAAAATAACAATTACAAGTATAACATAATATTTCATGATATAACATTCTCAAGTGTGACAAAACATTTCATGCATCACGCACACATAGAGACACTCACCTGGAATGCCTATGAAAATATTTCATAAAATGGTCACGATTCGCTTTCGGATCTTGAAATTTAAAAAAAATAATCCAATGAAAATCTGATTAAAACCCTAAGTAAATTAGTAACAAAATTCGAGAAATAACCCAATTATTTCTAGGGTTTCATTTCTAGGGTTTTTAGGATTTTAGGGTTTAGGGTTTTAGATTTAGGGTTTTGGATTTAGGGTTTTCTTGTTCTAGGAAAATTTAATTCATTACTAGATCATTTTCTAAAAATTTTTGCACACTAAACTCCTTAAATTTAACATATTCTAGGTTAGAAATTTCATCTATCATTTTTTTCCTTCTTTATTTCTACTGAAATTTCGGCAGCACCTCCCCTTAATATCGGACTAACCCAATTTTTTTCCTGCAAGAAATCAACCAACCAATCCAATTTCCAACAAGTTCTATAGCTTCCATATTTATATTAAACTTAATTTCACTCAAAATTCCACTCAAATTCAAGATTTCAAGCCCAAGTTTCTTTATCCAAGCAACATATAATACATGAAATTTCAACGTTTAAATGCTATCTACTAGTCTATCTAACCAAGAGAACACTTAATCTAACAAGTAAAACTTCATTTCAAACTTAAATCTTCAAGTTGTAGTAATAAGAATCTAGTATTAAACTAGTACAAAAGACTAAATAAAAATTGAAATTAATAGCAAAAGTTCATAGTAGATACCTTAAACAAGCTTAGAAATTTGCTTAGGAAGAAGAGAAGCTCACTTTCTATGGTGAAGTTGTCCAAAGTTTGGAGAGAAAGCTTCAAGAAGATGAAAACTAAAGAGAGAAGAAAGTGAAATAGGAGGGCCGGCCAAGAAGAGAAGAAAAGAGAAAGAAATAGGCCAAGAAAATAGAAAAGAAATAAAGAAAATAATGGGAAAAGAATGACCAATTATAGCAAGACAAGAGTCATGCTAGGTGTTATGCTTTTAATGAAATAGTGACCAACTTGGTTAATTTTGATTGGTGATGATTTTAATCATTTATCTCCTAGTAATTAACAAACTTTATGGCACAAAAATTAAAGCAAAAAGAGAGAAAAATAGGGGAGAGAGGGCCGGCCATGAGGAGAGGGAAAAAGACAAGAAATTAAGTGAAATTTTGAGTTAATTTTTGAACTAAAGCTCAATTAGTCAAAAGGCTTAATAATGGTAGAGTTAGTTAGTCAAAATTAAACACTATTATAAACTAATGGTCCAATGAAATTAATCCAAATATGGTACTTAGGTGTCCTACTTAATAATGAAAGAATTTTAGTCAATTAATCTAATCAACTTAAGAAATCTTCCAACTAATAAATCAAGGATTAACTCTAATCTCCAAATAAAAGAGTTTTCTCTTTTAAGTACATGTTAGGTTTTTCTTTTTTTTTTCTTTTTCTTTTCTCTATTTATTTTTTCTACTAATGGACATACATGAATTAAATAGTTCTTGTATGAATTTCTAGGGTGTTACATCATGAGTAGACTAAATATATTAATTTGTTGTGTCAATACCAGAGACAATCCTGCTGTCATTTTTACCATTCCTATGAAGCCTATTCCAGTTGCTACGTTCAAGCACTGCTTGGACTTGATTGGTGTTTCCAGTTGCTGATTCTACCGATTAAGATGTTTGTTGATAAGAGAATATTACCTATTTTAGCATAGTATTTTATATATTTTTTAGAATTTTGATATAAAAATGGCTCATTTTCAATAAGTTTCTTCCGTTTGAAGATTTTTCCAAAAGTAGGGTTTTTACCTCGATTTTTATAGTTTTGAAATGAAATTTATATTTTGAGCAAATTAATGCATAATTTTTGTAAATCTTGCAGGTTTTATATATTCAATCATAATTTGGATCAATTGGAGTAAAAGTCATCATATTCATAGTAGATTACAAGATGATTGAATTAGGAGTTCAATGCACAACTTTCACATACAAAATCTTCAAGATTGTTTTGCTCAATTTTAAAAAATCTTCATCAACAAATTCACCATGTAATTAAAGGGCCAACATAAAAAAATGGTCTGAAGGGCATTGGAGGAATAACAAGCAAAAGAGAAGGGCAAAGAAGCAATGGAAGTGAAGAAATGGAGAAAACTAGAGATCGACAACAACGTCACATTTTTGTATTTTCGCAATAACTTAAGCTACAAAAATTAGATTGAGATGATTCTTCTTGTATTTTAAAACTAAGAGCATACTCTATAATTCTTATGAGACATCAAAATCTAGTTATCACTTTTTCATAACAAAAAATCCCAATTACTGAAGTACATGTGTGCTATGAAGCTCTCCCAACCATGTCTCAGTATTTTAGTCATATCTTTGCATCCAGAACTCCAAATGACCTAATTCTTATGGTGTTGGAAAGGTAATTCAAAGAGCTATAATCTTCATGTTTTGAGAAAAGCTGCTTCATCCATCTTCTTGAAGCAACCTGCGGGTTAGATCTGCAGATGAACTGACCCATGGATTTGACCCTCGAATTTGGCATATCGGCTAGAAAACAATGGCTTCAACTTGTAGCTTATCTTCCAACCTCTTTTGATGACTTTTTGAAGATTCTTTGCACTTGCATTATCCAAAAAAACACATTGTAAAATTCAATAAAAATCTTTTTGTGATTTCAAGATAACCTTTCTTGCAAATTGTCATCCAAGTTGCCTAGATGATTATGGTGAATTTTTCTATAAATAGGGAGCTCTTGCATGATATTTAGAACAAGTCTTGGAGGGAGGAGCACTTCCAAGTAGTTAGTAGTAGTAGTTTTCTTTATAGTTTTATAGGAAATTTCAATACTTATAAGAAAACTCTTAGAGAATTCACTTATATCATATTCAAGGAAGAAATAAAGGATTGCAGCCATGAAATGAGAATTTTTTGTGCCTGTGGGATGAAAATCAAGGTAGAAGTTTGTTGGCGGTGCATTGTGGTGTGCTTTCTATGCCACATCGACTGTGGAAAGAGTTTTCTTTCCCTTTAGCATTCATAAAAGAAAGCCACGTGTAAGGATTTTAAACATCAACTCAAGAAACTACTCAATAGCTCATTTAGGCTTTTGTATGATTTCAATTATCTTGAATTTTCTTGCATAATTTCTTTTAAGCTTTTGGAGAGTTTTTCTAAGCTTGTATTCTTCTTCATAATAGTGAGCTTTGCTCCTTTTCATTCGTGGATGTAGGTCTTCATTGGATTAGTAAGCTTTTGCTTCTTTTCGCTCATGGATGTATGTCTTAGTATTATAATCATTAAGAATTTGTTAGATAATTTTAATAAATTCTTGGGGCTTTGTTCCCAATAGAATTGCCCTCTTATAGGACTCTTATATGCAGTAACTAGTTGGTTCTTCTCGTGCTAACACGCGAGTGTACTCGGGAGAATTTTTAGATTGTTTAGTTTGGGTTTGTGGTGAATGAAGTTATATGTGTAGTACAGTAGTTCTAGAAAATAAATATTAGCAGGTGTTTGCATGTGTGTTTGACAAGGAGGATGTGAGTTGGGTGAATGTAGGTTTCTTTTTCTCCACATGGATGCCAAGTCAAAAATGCATGCATGCCATTTGTTATATGTTTATGTAGGTAGTTAGTGTATGGAATTTATATAAAAGGATAATTGCTGAGTTGGTAATGAGTATGGTCCTTTTTGTGGTTTTGTGTTAGGCAATGGTGGTGTTAGTTTAATAGCTATCATAGCTTGTTGGTTTTTGGTGCACGTAAGTTAAATGGATGTAGAACATATTCCTATTTGTCAATTAAATGAGTTTAGTCATGGATGGATTATTTGTGTGGTCATAGTAGAAAAAAGTTTAATTCATTAGAGTGCTATTGGTTATAACTATCAGCAATTTGTATTTTATGATGCATGTTAGTGTTTTAATTATTTTTTGTTTTTTTATTTTTTGTTTTGTTTTTTATGATGATTTGATTGGTATTTTTTGTAGGGTGCTAGGATTCAAGGGATTGTGGTTTTGCATGATGTTGATTTGCTAAACGATCAATTGCAATTATATTCTATTTCTTATATTGGAAATGCAGTTGTTCATTGAGTTGTTAATAGAGGAGCATTGATCAGAAGTGTTATGTTTGAGCTGATTATTATGCAAAGTACTTTTATTTAGTTAGCTGGATTGGAATTTCAATTACCGATAGATTATCTTTATGATTTTACTCCATTTGGAATTCTTGAGTTATTGATTGGTTCTCATGATGTTAATATAAGTAATGCTATTGATATTGTGTTTTATTTATATTTTTTGAAAATTTTTGTTTGTTGAATTTAATTTTAAAGGTTTGATTTTTTTAATTAGGTATTATTGGTATTGTGATTGAGGTGTTGCCAATGCAAATTTTTGTTTTTAGTAGAAGATGCATGCATTCACAAGAGCTCATTTTGATTAATGAAGAGTATGTTATTGATATTTGGTATTTTTTTTACCATATAGTTCAAATTACTTTTAATTAGATATTAACTCTTTTTTTAGGATGAGACCTATAGTTTTTGCAATGTGGGAAGAGTTTATGGAAACAAATGGGTTGTATTTGGCTCAAGCGACACATGAACATCTAGTTGTTTTAATACAAACGTCTCAAGTTAGTTCTTTTCATGGTAATTGTTAGGCTTGTTATACATTGTATTTTATTTTTATATTTTATGTGTGAGTTGTATATGATTTTGTGATTTATTGGTTTTGTTTTAGGTGTTTCTCTTATTACACAAAGTTTGACAATTATTATGTATAACGTAAATATTCCTCCAGCAAATGCTTTGAGAGAATGGTACAATGAATTAGGAGGAAATGCAGATAGTTGATGGAACTATAATGTGTGGTTAGCAGGAATTTTTCTTAATGTAGTAAAGTGTTGTATAAACGGTAGTTATTAGTTAGGTTTTAAGTAATTTCAAGTATTGTGTCATGAAAGCTTAAGTGTTGGATTGTAGTGGAGAATATTTGAAGCTTTAGTTGTTTGGTCTAATTGTTTGTTTGTTGTGTAATTTGTTTTAATTTAACTCAATAAATAGTTTTGGTTTTATTATATGTGGAGATCAGAGATAAATGGTTTTTGATAATAGTAGTGAAATGTTGGATTTTTCTTTGTGATTTTCTATTTTGATTTATAGTTTGAAGAAAAAGAAAAAGGAGAATTCATTTTTTTAAATAGGGGCTTTTAGAAATGAAAGAGTAAGTGTTAAATGAATAATCATGTTTAGATTAAATCATTTGAGGTTATATAAATTTATAGATGGGTATCAGTATATTTCCCAGAACATTATCTAAGATTTTTAGAAGGACTAAAAAGATTATAGTGTATAATGTGCTATCAAATTATGTTTGTAGTGATTTTCTAATGGAACTATAATTTTTTCTAGTAAAATGTTGAAAATTTACTAGACTCTATTAGACCTAATTAAGCAAGTTAATTTGCCTATTTGTTTGCAGCTATTTAGATGATTAACAAGTGAGCAAGCATTCAATCAATAATTGATTAATTAGTAGTTTAGTTAAAGCGTATGAAAGGTTCACTCCCTTCCCTGCCAGTAGCAGTTGGTTGTAAACTTAGCAAAGGGATACAAAAAGCTATCTCAATGTCTCAACTAACTCATTTTGCTCATTTTGTCCATTTGTAATTTTTGCATAGAGAAATGCTAGAGATTGGAGTGTATATAAGGAAATACATATGTCCACACTTTGATGAATTTAGAGCTTGCTAACGAAGCATGGAGCATTAGAAAATTTAGAAACATGCTGAAGAATATCAAATTTAGAGAAAGGATAACCATGTTGAAAAAAGGACAACACCATCTATGAGCACAGCGAAAAACAAGTTCAAGTGAAATTTATTCATCTTTCAACTTAATTATCTAATCAATCGTAATTATATCTAAAACTATGAAAGACTTACTTTTTTGAGTATATTATTTATGAGTAAAATCTAACAAAGATCTAGAAACACGATATTTCCAATTGAAGGTCAGATTGAAGCTTTGAATGACATATGCTTCAGTTGGAGAATCAAAAATTAAACAGTAATAGCTAATGGTGCAATGGTTGTGCATGTAGTGAGTGTATGTTATATATTACATTCACTTCTATATAGACATCTTACATAGTGAGTGCATGTTATATATAACTGAGAGGTTAGTTTTATTACTTTTTAATGTCTAATAGTTTCATTACTTTTGAATGTCTAATTGACAAGTAAAGGTGAGTTTTTTTTATGAGCACAATATTGTGTTGGATGAGTTGTGTTTGTGAATCCTAGATTTTTCCACCTCTATATCAATGTAGTGATAAAAAGAATCTACAATGCATAGGTAGTTGGAGTGTTTATCTTTTGAACTAATGATATAAAAAGAGTCTAAAAGATATAGACAAAAATAGTGATTAATATGTTCATACATTCTAGCTGTCTAACAATCACAAGTACAACATAGCTTGGAAAACAAACTAGTAGCAACAAAAGTTAAATAGTATTTGCATGAAGCAGATACAAAATTTTTAGAAGATTGAAAATGTAGGCAGCTGTATTGGTTCGCTATGTTGCCATGTTGTTGGAGTGGCTGAGAATAAAAAATTAAGTAGTAACAGCTGCTGGCGAAATAGCTACGGAGCTAGTGAGTGCATATTACATATTAGAGGTAGTTTTAGAGCAAGCAAACAAGAAGAGACAGAAATATGAAATTGTTGAGTATTCAATGCTTTTATGATTTTGATCATTTTGGATTCGACTCTAATTTTGAAGTTGTCTCTTTTTTTATGTGAAATGATGAGTTCACCTTGGGGTTGAGATGTAGCTTGAGTTGCAGGTGATGAAGTAGCTGGGGCTGAAGCTGCAATAGATGAAAGAGATTATTCTTTTGCTATAGGAGTTGTGCCACTACTAGTAGTTGATGGTGTATTGTCATGGCTTGTATGTGGTAGTGATGTAGAAGTTTGACCTGTAATGAGCATTGAGTCTGTTTCAAATGTTGGAAGGCATGCAAGTACAATATAACAAGATGGTTGTGTATGCTTTGCTGCATTTCTAATCTGGATGAAGAATTCTTGGTCTTGCAGTCTCTTGTTAATTGAATCAGCATTTAGCTGTTCGCCCTGCAAGATTTAATTTAATCTATGAGATGTATATTACTTATTGAAGCAAAGTGGGAATACTATAGGGTTGTAGAAGTTATACTATTTTTTCCATTTCAAGTATAGCTTTTGTTGACATATTGAGGATTTGTTTTGCATTAGTGTCATCAATTGATGCATTGAGAAAAGAAGTTCCAGCAAAGACTTGAATGTCAAAGTGAAGCTTATTAGTCTGTATAGTGAAGCAACAAGTAAATATAAGATATGAATAACTTCCTTTGTTTTTCTAAATACGAGTAGACATTAGGAACTTAGTGTGATGGAGTACCTTGGTTGTGGGTGAGGAGATATTTTGTAGCAGTGAAAACATGTGAACTCCATGTCTATTTGTACTTTAGTTGCTCTTTTACATGCTGGAGTTGGACAAGTGAGGAAGTAGAACTACTGGTTAGGATTGGAGAAGCGTATTTCAACTTTGATCCAAAAAGGTTTTCCCTAAGTTTAGAGATGGATTTTTTAGATACTGAAAAGATTACTTTTTAGTTAGAATGGAAATAACTATAGGGCAAGTGATTTATTGTTCTTGGTATTGTAATGATATGATTGATTTTTTGAATTTGAGCTGCAATTGGAGGGTGGACTGTTTGATAGGCTTGACTATATAAACTTTCTCTGATAACAGCTTCAACATATGACCTGTTTCCTTTTAACCTAATAAATTCCAATCATTGGATGAGTTGTTTATTGTAAATGGGAAATTTTATTTTATATGCTTACCAATCTTTAAGTGCTTGTGCTTGTAGGATTGCAGGATCAAACATGATCATTGATATAGCTTGAATTGCTACAGATAAGGTTGAATAAAAGGATGGAAAAGAAATTTTTGCTAGTCAAGGTGATAAATTTTGATGCATTTCATGTATTGTATATTTGAATATATATTTCTTACTGTAAATTGAGTTTATTTTGCCTCTTGCAACAAATATCATTGGCTATTCTACTATGATTGTTGACAAATAGGCAGCTTCTGTACGCACAAATTCATTCCATATTGTGAATGTAATGGGCTTTTTCCTGGTAGGCGTGTAATTAGGTCTAAAAATATAGCAAATAATCCAATTATATCACACACAAATAATCAAGTTATAAAACCTAATTACCCTATATACTGCAAGTGCACAGATCGTATTGAGTATAGGGCAACAGGGTCGATCCCACAGGAAAAAGGTTATTGAAGTACTAAGGTTTTATTGCTCACTTTATTATCTCAACAACCAATTAACAATGTGAAGAACAAAGTAGAAAATAAACAGCTAAACTAACAACTCTATAAAATAACAATATCTAAAGGAAACTCGTAATCTTAAGACACTAGGGAATAGATTCCACTAATGACCAAGCATAAGATTGAATGGATTAATTCATGCCATGGATTCTTGTATTGTTTAGGATCCAATTCCAATTATACTTAACCTTTACTCTCGTGACAAGTTAACGATTACCTCCCTACTAGTTCTTTCCTACTCTCGTGGTAAAGACACTAGTGTTGGTTCATTAGTTACATGAATTGCCTAATTGACCCACCTAGGAGTACCACTACTCTCGTGTGACATGCAACCTAGACTTCAGCTATTCCTTTTCCATTATCATTACCAACTCTCGTTGCATAATAACAACTATCAATTCATAGTTGGTGATCAAGCAACTACAAATCCATGCAAACCAAAATAGAGAACAAACAAGCACAAGATAACATGAATAATCATAATCAAGTCATATGCATGAAGCGATTAGTTTCCTCTAACCCTAGATTAACAATTTAGTACGTGCCCATGGTGGATTTCACATAAAAGATCAAAACTTTAATAGACAAATCCATATAAATCAAGAAAGAGACAAAAATAGAATAAAGAAAACTTATTGATTGATGAACAAGTTCAAATCTTCTATTCTTCCTCCAATCTTGATGTGTACAAGAGAATCCTCCAAATAGCACTATTCTATAGAGAGATTTACTAATCTAAAAGGGTGGCTCTCTCAAAGAGAGAAAATCTCTCTAAGAGAGACCCTTGCTATTCTATGCTATTCTACGCTTCTCTCTTGTGTTTCTAGCACTCTAAAACCTTCCTAAGATGTAGTCTCACCATCTACAAGGAGTATATATTGCCCCCTTGAAAGATAGCCCCAAAGTGCCTCAAAATCGTACGTCTGCGCCCCGAACCCGCGCCTGGAACCCGCGGCGCGGATACAGCCGCGGCTTCAATTAATAACTTTCTGACCATACCCGCGGTGCATACCCGCGGCACAGATTCAGCCGCAGGTTCGGTCAGAAAGTTGGCCAAACTAGCTTTTACTCTGAACATGAAAGTTATAGCCCTTTGAGTTAGCTTTCCAGGAGCACAAAAATCAGGTCATTTGGAGTTTTGTACATAAAGATATGGCCAAAAAATCGAGATGTGGTTGGAAGAGCATCGCTGCACAAGAATGCTTCAGTAATGTGGCAATTTGACCTTGTAAACGTGAGAATCATACTTCAAGGTCTTCATAAGAATTGTAGCCCATTATCTAAGCTTCAAACTGCCTCTGGAATCATCTTAATTCAACATCTCTAGCTCTAGGTATTGCCAAAATACTAAAACATATCGGTGTAGTGAAACCCTTTCATTACCAATTCTTGTTCTATCATTGCTTCTTCATGCCACATCTTTGAGTTCCTTCTCTTGCCACTTCTCATCAACTTCAAATCACTTTTAAATATCATCCCAATATGCTTCATTTGATCCAAAGTGATGATCGTTATAGCTCAAACCTACAAAACACAAAGAATTGCATATTAAACCACTCATTTGCACATTTTAGCTATAAACTCGAGATTGGAAGAAATAGACATAAAAGTGACTATTGTTCATTATTTAAACCCTAAAAACTAACATAAAATGCTAATCTAGACACACTAAGAAATATGCAAACTAGACGCTTATCATTTCCAATGCAAAAGATGGACATTATAAGATTTAAGATTAACAGTCAATGCAAGTAAGAAGAGTTTAGTTGCATCCTCTTCATTCAAAATTATAAATTCTTGTAATAATGTGTGGCTGTCTCCTCTTGATATAGTCCTTTTAGGTAAGGCCTGAATCCTAGCACATGGGTTATCTAAAGAAAGGTAAAGTAGACATTAGCACTATGTATGCATATATGTGTGTGTGTGTACACACACACACACACAATGATTTAGCAATAGTTGATGGTATAAAAATGTAAACTAGATACGAATTTCTTACTTGCATTTGCACCAGGACTATCGATGTTTTGTGCAACTCAGAAAATGGAGTAAATTGATATTAATCTTGATATGGAAGGGCTAATTTTGGTGGAACGAGTTGTATGTATATACTTTTTGTTAAAGTTAACTGAAATTGAGAAGCAACAAGGTAAAAGTTGTCTAAGCTGGAAATTTTTGCATTTCCAACATAAAATTTGGAGTGAAGTTGAAGCAATGGATCCAAGACATCAAGGTCTCTAGCATATATGATTCCTCGGATGGTATTGTTCTACAAGATAATAGTAGGAAGAGTGAGTGGAGAGGTTATCTATGTGTATAATACTAAAACATAAGTGTAAAACATTAGATTTATTGTATTTACCTGGTTGTCAATAAAAACAAGCCTTTGATAAGCAATTCCACTGTGTTTGCTATACCATATAAGTATTTTTTCAACAACAACTAACTTGGAAATCTAGTTTGTGGTTCCTTCAATAAGCAAGGGAATTGAGATACACCCTGCTACCATTGATATAAGTGAGTATAAGTTCTAATTCTATGTAAAGAATAGATGATGGTGTTTATATTCTGCAATTTTTGTATACTATAGTGAAGTGAGCTATAATATAATGGTAAATTTATAGGTACATGTAGTTAAAGACATGACAAAATACCTTAAATAAGGAAGTGGGAAGTAGAAATGACTGAAGAAATAAAGGGAAAATATTAATGGCAGATGTGCAAAGGAGTAGTTCTTGTTTTAATAATGTCATAGTAGTCATGAAAACAGAAATGTTAGTTTTGATCAACTATAGGTTGAATTTGAACATTGGAATTAGTATATCACTCATGTTAAAGTAAAAAGATCAAGCTAGCAGAATATAGTGAACAGGAGGAAAATTGATTAATCTGATGTATAACTGTGACGCTAAGCAAAAAAGTTGATATGGAAAAAAAGCTAAATTGTGTTTAAAGATGGCATGTATGACTTTGTGTTGTTGGAAAAGAGATATATGAAGTCAATCATAAATGCTTAGATGCAGAGAGACAATGAGCAAACATGTGATTGTAAGTAAAGATTTATTACTTTGTCACAAAGATTTTCATTGTACACATGATTTTTAGTTACCAGATAGCTAAAAAATGGCAAGAGCCAGCAATTAAAATGATATAGCATCATTGATTAAAATAATAGATAGAAAATACTTTAATTGACAATAAGTAATAGGTAATGAAACCACTGATTAACATAACTAAGAGGAAATGGTTTGATTAACAATAAGTAATCGATGGTAGACTTTAGATGATAATAGTAGATAATAAAAAGAAGTACTTATGAAGCAAAGATTCAATGGACAACTGGTAATTGGTGTGTCAAAATATAGAACTAAAGCAAGTTAGAAACTGACTATTTTGATCAATGGGAAGAATAAGCTAAATAAGCTAGTTAACACTGGAACTGATAGGTTTTGTAGTGCATGCTATAATTTGATGTCCTTCAATTATTTTCAACCATTGATAAAACTTCTTTGTAAACTAAATTTGCGGTTCTATTGATAGATGAAGAGAATATCATTGATGGTCATAGTAGTACCTTTACATTATTTTTAGTTTTAGCTTTAGACAATGCAACATATAGTTATTTATGTTAGAAAACAAACTCTTTGAGATATAAACCAACACTATCTAGTGTTTGTCCTTGTGATTTATTTATGGTCATTGCAAAGCGTAGTCTAAGTGGAAACTGAGTTCTTTTAAAAAGAATAGAACAAAATTCATCACTTGATGATTCTAAAGGTATGCATGGAATGAATACAGACTTACCAATGAATAATCCAAATGCTATGTCTGCTTGAATGAGGTTATTTTTAAAATCTCTACAAATTAAGCGTGTACCATTGGAAAGACCTTCAGTTGGATTTATGTTTCTAATTAGCATAATTGGACAATTTTTTTAAGTTTTAGTTCATGTAAGGGTAGACCTTTAGGTGTTAAGGCTGTTCAAAAAATCTTGACTTTCTAGTGATTGTGTTGACTCTATGGGTTCATCAAAACTTAAGTAAGTTTGTTCATCACCTAGAAAGTCTTTGATAAGCATGTCGTTAATCTCATGAAAAATGTCATTCCTTGTTGTCAAGATTGCATGATTCACAGAATTCTTTGCATTAGTGTCAAAAGAGTTGAATGCTGGGAAAATAGTTTTGACGAGTTCTTCAATTGATAAAGCTTCATCATTGTAAGGAATATTCATTTCTCCAGGAATTTCAATTTCATCAACTTCATTTGTTGGTTCACTTCCATCACCGACTCTTAGAAAAAAGGCTAAAAATTCTGGATCAAATCTAACTCTCATATTTTGTTGAAGCTTGATTTTTTTAGATGCTTCCATATTGGTGACATTACAAAACTTGCATCAATGACATCTTGTCGTTGGACTTTAGTTATAACTGGTAATGTTTGTCAGAAATCACCCCCAAATACAACAACTTTCCCACCAAGGAGAAGGTTATTTGTCATGATATCCTTCAACAACTCATTGAATCTTTCAATTGCTTTTCTCTTTGCCATCGTTGCCTTATCCCATATGGTTAACTTAGCACCTCTAATCAGCTGAGCTATAGCTGTCTGTTTTTCAATATTACACATTTTTAAATCATCATCATGAAGTGGTATTTTAAATCTTGAATGTGCTATGCGACCACTTGGTAATATTGAAGCCACAACACCAGAAGTTGCCATGGCTAAAACTATTTCTCCTCTTGATAAAATGGTAGCTAATAATGCTTTATCTAAGAAAGTTTTTCCTGCGCCTCCTGGACCATCAATGAAGAAGGATAATGAGCTGTTTGCATTTACAATTGTTAATATTCTTTCATTTGTGTGTTGCTGATCACTGTTTAGTTTTTGTATTGCATATAAATCTTCATCAGATACAATAATACTTCTTTCTGCGTCAACCTCCCTCGTAACGAGATTTTGTTGTAGCACTTGTAAAGATATATTAGTCAGATCAAAATCCTTTATACTTTTTCCAATAGCTTGCAAGTGGTTATCTAAGATTTGCAAGACTTTAATATGAATGGCATGTGTTGGAACTGATTTGTCATAACGGATGTCCTCTGACATAAAATCCTCAAACTTTAGTCATAGTTCTAAAGGATTTTTTGGGCTACAATACACCAATAATGCTACAAATAGCTGACGAAACGATGTTGGCATCTCATAACTACTACTTCTTCAAGATAGTGTAATGCTATATCCTCAATCTGTAGTAAACCAATCATATATGTTGTTTCTTGAAATGTTGAACATATGTGTCCATTAACAATTCTAAAGTCTTTGAAGCTAGTAGGCTTTTGCCTATGCATAAGTAGCATTCTTAAGTAATACCTTTCACCTTCTGATGGATGTGCCATGACAATACGACCTACAACTTCTTTTCACGATTGTTTTTGTCATTGTTTATCCTTTTGATTCCATGTGAAGTGCTGAGGAAATTCAATATATAGCCAGTTGCAACTTTCTTTATCTTTAATGGGCCTATTATAGTACATTCAGTCATAAGAGGGGTGTATATGTATAAATACATATAAGATTAAATTACATTAACTTTTGAATAAGCATACCTGTTAACTTCAAAAAATTCTGTGAGCATTGTCTTTGGCAAAGCTAGATTTTGAATAACATTATGCAGAGTAGTATTTGCTAGAAATGATACTGGTTGCTGGTTCTCCAAATGAACTTGTAAACTGATTACTGGTGGGTGGATTTGATTTAAATCAAATCCATATATATGCCACATTGCTTCAGGTGGTGATACCCATTTTGCTGTTACAAAATTTCTAATTTCATCTATAATTTGATCAGCCTCATTTGGTGTGAGCTGGTATAGCACTTTATCTTGGCCCTTATACACATATTTATAAATATACTTAACAGCTTGAACAGTTGAACATAGTTCCACATTGATGTGACAGTTGAATTTCGCTAATAAGTAAGGATTGTAAGACACAACCCACCTATTATCAAGATTATATCCACGAACTCGAACTGTCCGATGGTTGTCTTGACAGTGATATACTGAATATGAGTTGCTGCCACGTGTTGTTGAAGCAATAAACTCCTTTGGATAGTTGTCTTTACACCCATAATGTTTTCGCATGCATGGACAGTTAGAGTTCACTGCACCACAAGGTCCATGCATCATGTGTTTTGCAACTAGATCATATAAGTATTGATGTGTCTTTGGGTCAGGCAATTCGACAGAAACAATTCTATCATATGCCTGAGGGGAAAACATTTTTTAGCTTTGTTTCAATATGATCAGAAAATGTGCATGTGGAAGACCTCTTTTCAGAAACTCAATGACATAAGTATTGGCAGCAACTTTACCAAAAATAATCTTTTTGAAAAGCTCATCTTTTAACATTTTCGACTTTGATTTAAAAACTTTTGAGATCAAATCAGGCTGATTCTCAATGTTCTCAGTTGGCAACAACAGCTTTTTAATCTTAGGCCATTTCTGATTGCAAGTCCTTGTCAGAAAGGTATCAAGTTTACCGCAACGTTGAACTAAAGACATCGCATCCATATATCGTTACCTCATGTCTCGTGGTCCTCCAATAAATGAAGTAGGTAACATAATTCACTTTGCCACGTTTGAAGATAAAGATTCACCACGAGATAAACTATCAAGTAAACCTTGATATATGTCTACTCGTAGTCTATGCTGCTTGTCTTGGTTTATGTGAAAATCTAACCCTGAAGTTTCTATGTGTACATACATGTCAATAATAAATTGTTGCAATAGTCTGCCAACATGAAGAAGCATTGTTTGCTCGTCCTATCTAATTTGTAATTAGCAGTAATATTCTCTACATGAGATAGTAGTTCGTTTTCTTTTCTTCTTAGTGGATGATGCTGCAGATGCAATTCAAAAGTGAAAACAATAGAAGACAAATTGAGTATGTATTAAAAGCGTCACACAATGTATTATTCAAAAACGAATAAAAGCTCAGATTGTTTGGTTTCCTACCTTCATTTTCAGCATTTATAATGCCATCAGCCATTTTAGCATCAATTGGAGCAAACAATTTTTCTTCTCTGCAAGTATTACTTGCAGAAGCTTGATTAGTATTTTGGCACATTCTTTCAATCCCAGGTTCACCATTAGCAAATATAAGTGGATACTGAAGTGAATCATAACACGAAATGTAATGTTGACGATTTGAGTTTTCCCATTTTTCCCATAGACTTGAATATGCTTGGATGTCACTGGAACTCAACTGTCAAATTCATTCCATACATTCAAGCACAATTTTGTAGTCATTAGTATTTGTTAAATCATGTAATCCTTGAAAAAAGCTAGAATAGGGGTTCCTCTTGATAAGTAATAAATTTACCAATATTATTATATAGTTTATTATATGTTTTGGATGTTATTTTAGTATAATTATAGTAATTTTAGTTACAAAAGACTCATTTTTCAATTTTGAGAAGAATTAAAATTTTTTCGGTTTTAGGGCTTTTGAGACAAAATTTTTTTAAACAAATTAATGCACAATTCTTGTACAACATTGCAAGTTCATCACACTTAAAATAATTTTGGATCAAGTGGAGTCAAGAAAAATCAAATTCAAAGGTGATTCAAGGAGTTAGGGTTGGATGAACAATTTAAAGAAATAATTGTGCAAAAATAATAAAAAAATCCAATTCTTCATCAAAATGTATGGAAATATGTGAAAATACTTGCACACATGGATTACAACTCAGCATAAATCAGAAAATCAAATAGGGACCACAAGGAGTGATCTGCGGGTTGCTACCCGCGGATCGTAAGTCGGCAGCCACTCTCTAAGGTTTCAACTTGCATCTTCTTTCAACTGTTTTTGTAGACATTTTCTGGAGGAGATAGGGTTTTGCAAGTAGGAGATTTCATTGGGAACATAAATGCAGACTTTTGTACAAGTTTGGAATTTTCAAGCAAATCTTCATCATTTTTATGCATTAAATGCAATTGCAAGTTGGAAAATGACTTGAAGAATATTTGTCTATAAATAGACGTTGGAATCTCTAAGCAAATCTTCATCATTTCCATGTGTTTGAAACAAGCTTTTGTAATAGAAAGTAGTGGTTAGCTTAGTTTTACATTAAATTTGGTAAAGAATTAATAAAATTCTCTTCATCCTTCAATAGAATAGTAATGATCAGTGTAAGAGAACTTTGTAGCGCAACTTTGAAGGTGAATAAGAAAAGAAGCTTATTCCAATTTGGTTGAGCAATTTCTAAACTCTATCTCTTTTATTTTCATTTGTTGCCATGAATTCTTGCTTTAAAGTTGTACTTCTAGTTGTTTCACTAACCATGTTGAACTAAAAGCTTTCTCTAGAATATAGATGAAGCTATTGAATCAACAAATATGACTTACTTCATTTGCACTTGCTAATATTGCATTCGTTTGTTTACTTGTTCAAGATTTAACACTTGTTTTTGCTTAGCCAACTTAAATAAGTCATTTAGTTGCTACTTGACATCGAGAAATGCATGTATCAATGGAAAATGAACAAGTAATGCTTAAGTAGTTCATACGAGAATAATGAATGCTTAAGCAAATCAATACAATTCATGTTTTTATAAGGTTTCATTATGAGAATAGTTGAAATCTTGTCATTTCATATAGAGATCTAGTTATGACACATATGGAATTGGATTCAAAACAAGGCAAGATAATACTTAGCAAGACATTCATGCACGATTCATTAGTGGATTTTATGTTCTAGGCTTCTTTGCTTGGATTCTACAAAAGTCCTTAATCATTTACCTATTCTATTGAAGGGACCCCATAACACTTTAATTTTGATTGTGTATATATAATAAAAGTTAGTAAAAATGCTTTAGTAGTTGCACATATTTGATTCCTCATGGGATTCAACACCTAATACTCGAAGTACTATAATAGACCCATGCACTTGCGGACTAAGTTAGGATATTAGGTTTTTATTACTTGATTTGTGTGTATTTTTTCATATTTGCTATACCTAATCTATATCATGTCAAGTTTTTGGCGCCATTGTCAGGGAATCAAAGCAATATTAGAGGCAAAGCTAACTTTATTAATATAAACTTTGTATTTATTCATTTGTAAATAACTATTTTTCTTTTGTTTTGTAGGTGTATGCATAGGAGCTTAAGGGTGGTGCTTCCATTTGATTCAAAAATTGAAAGAACCTCAAGGAAGACAGAGACATAGGCAAGAAGAACAAGCAAAGGTGGAGGAAATTGGTGAAACTTCAAGTGCACCTCAACCACAATATCAACATGAGGTAGCCATGGAGATAGTAAACCAAAATCCTAATCCTCAAACTTGTTCTTTAAGAGATTTTACTATACTGGATCCAACTGATTCTCACACAAGCATAATAAGACCATCGGTAAATGCAAATAATTTTGAACTTAAGCCCAGATTAATACAAATGATTTAACAAAATCAATTTGGTGGTAATGCTAATGAAGATCCACACTGTCACTTGGCTAATTTTATGGAAATTTGTAACACAATAAAATTGAATGGTGTTTCTGAAGATGCCATTAGGCTTAGACTATTTCCATTCTCCTTGAGAGACAAAGCGAAGCAATGGCTACAAGCATACCCACCAAATTCCTTTGCTATTTGGACGGTCCTTTCTAATATTTTTTATCGGGAAAAATCGCAAGACTGATAATGGACATTACCAATTTTAACCAATGCAAAGGAGAGTCTCTTTATGAGGCTTGGGACCGATACAAGGACTTAATAAGAAAGTGTCCTCACCATGGACTTCTCAATTGGCTAATTGTACAAACCTTCTATAATGGACTTAACTATCAAACAAAACTCAATATAGATGCAATTACAGGGGGAGTTCTCATGGCAAAGTCGGCAAAAGAAGCCCAAGAGTTGATAGAGAAGATGGCGGCAAATCACTACCAATGGGCCAATGAAAGAGGTATGACTAGAAGAACTCAAGGTATTTATGAACTTGACACTTTAGATATGCTTATAGCTCAAATGCAAAATATGATGAATGTTTTCAATAAGCATGTCTCTTGTAGTTCAAATTCATCATCTACTATTGGATATTGCAATTTGTATAATGATTCTCATGATCCATCTACATGTGCACAAGTTCAATATGTCAATAATTTTAAACATTCTTCTTCTAATCATCCTTTTTCAAACACATATAACCCCGGGTGGAGAAACCATCCAAATCTTGGGTGGAGGGAGCAAAAAATGATAACACAACCCGAATTTTCACAAAACAAATCGACTTGGGAGGTGGCTAATGAGAAAGTGATGAAAAGGGTTAAGCAATTTGAATTTAGAATGTTAGGAATGACTAGATCTTTAGAGAATCATATTGTTCAATTAGTAGAGCAAATGAAGCTTAAGAAACAAGGGGAGTTACCTAGTAAAATTGAAATCAATATGAAGGAACAAGTCCAAGCAATTGCATTGAGAAGGTGGTAAAATGCTAAATGAACCAATCATTGAAGAATGTGAAGTGAAAAAGATGAAAAAGAAGAAAAAGGAAAGGAAATAGCGAGTGATAATGAAGTTTGTGATTCTCATTCACAAGCTATTCCTCTTCCACCCTAAGAACCATTTCCACAAAGGCTTAAGAAAAAAAGCAAAAAAAAGAATTGGGAAAAATTGCACAAATGCTCAAACAATTACATGTGAACATTCCTTTTGTAGATGCATTCTTGCGGGTTCCTAAGTACAACAAGTTTTTGAAGGAAACTTTTAACAAGGAGGAAAAGTCTTAATGACTTTGAAACTGTAGCACTAGCGGAAGAATGTAGTGCTAAGATCCAAAACAAATTGCTCTCAAAATTCAAGGATCCAGAGAGTTTTACTATCCCATGCACTATTGGTGATGTTAATTTTTCCAACGCTTTATGTGATTTAGATGCTAGTGTTTCTCTTCTTTCTATGTCAATTGCAAGAAGGCTAGGTTTTAAAGAAGCTCAGAGCACAAACATTACATTGCAACTAGCCGATAGGTCCCTTAGACATCCACTATAAGTTCTTGAAAATATATTAATGAAAGTGGACAAATTTATCATCCTAGTCGACTTTGTTGTTTTAGATATGGAGGATGCTATTAATATACCTATTATACTTAGAAGAACTTTTCTTCCTACCACCGGTGCAATTATTGATGTTAAAAATGGCACAATAAAGTTAAAAATAGGATATGAGGAAGTAGCTTTTGAATTGAATGATATGATGAAACATCCCTCTTCTACCTTTGATATGTATTTAATTGATGAATTTGATGAAGATGTGCCAAGCTTTTCATTTATAGGACTTGGAAGTACAAGGAGAAGAAAGTCAAGGAAAGAAAGGACCAAATACACTTCATTGATATATCTACACTCAAAGGAGTGAAGAATTCTTTGGGTTATGGTCCTAAAGAGTAAAGCTCACACTTACAAGATCTAGCTCTAGACTCTAAATGAAGTGCTTTATTGGGAGGACAACCTAATGTTCTTACTTTTTTTTGTGTGACATTTTACTTTGATTTAATATGTATAATAAGGTTTAAATTATGTTTATTATGTTTGTTTCATAGGTATTTTAATAAGGAACTAAAAGGTGTAAGATTGATTAAAGAAGATTCAAGACTCATGAGTTTGTCCTCTAGACCCCTCTTTTGAATGCATTTCATACTTAGAAGTATGTTGATCATGTTATGTAGAGTATGTAATGTGGTTTTTGAAGTCAAAAGTTCATAGGAGATCACTATTCATAGTTGAGAACTTTTTGATCAAAAGGTCATTTGATGATTTATTGAGATTATATGATGTATGACCTTGATTATGTGCTTTAATATGATTAAAGAAACATGCGTGCATAATTGGTTTGAAGGTTGTATTCAAATTTTGCAAAATATGTAACTTGAAGAATCATGCTCAAATCATGCATAAAAGTCGTGAATTGGATGCAAAATTTGAAGAATTTGTGTTTGCACATTTATATTTTGATGATTCAAACATGTTTCAAGTGTTAAATGATTCAAAAGCATGTTAGATTTGAAGTTGAAGTTGCTATAGAAAAAGGAGAAAATCAATGGAACAGTACCCTGCAATTTTTTAAAAGTTACTGCCTATTTTTAGCAGTGATCCGCGGGTTACAAGCCGTGGATCACATCTGCGAATCAACTTCTAGAAGGTATGCTCAATCCGCTTGCATAGTGATCCGCGGACCAAGGGTAGTGCAACACAGGTACTCCACTCACAGATCACATGCATAATTTGTTTTTCAAGTTTATTTTTGATGAGTTTCAATCGGTTCTTTTGTAACTTCTTGGGCATGATTTGGGTACATGTTTTGAACATCTTTATTAACACTTTAATATATTTCAATCTTGCATTTTCAAAGTTTTGTTTTTTTTTTTATATTTTTGACTTAATGGCATGAATTGGTTGACTTTTGACATAGAGCAAATTTGAACAAGTCTCTTTTGTCTTTCACTTCATCCATGTATACAACATTTGCTCATATTACTTGTTTTTCAAAATCTTCACCCCTTTGAGCCATATTGCATAAACTAAGTATGGGGGAAATCATGAAGTCCAAGGATGCTATGTTCTTTAGTTATCTATTTATCATTTAACATAGCATTTAAGTGTTTTGAGCTTTGAAAGCAAAGTCAATGAGCAAGTTTGGATCAAATGAGGAACTTGATGAAGCATTGCAAAAAGTGACTTGTCAAGGCCAATGGACTTTAAAGACACAATAATATCAAGCTTTGGAACTTCTAAACCAAACAAGGGGAGTTTTCTTGTTTTATCTTGCTTTCTTATTTTTGCCTTTACACATTGAGGACAATGTTTCATTCTAGGTGTGGGGGGAAGTATAAGATTATGTTTGGTTTGGTTGTGAATATGTGTGTCAAGATATTGTTTTGGTAAAATATGGATAAAATTCTTAAAAATTTGCTTCTTTAACATGCTTTTATGTCCTAAACTTGTTGAATTCTCTTATTTTTTGAAATAATTTATGCGCTTTGCTTGAGTATGTTCTACAAATATATGAAGAAATAGTTATTATGTGATTAGAAATTTTGTGTTTAAGAAAGTATATCTTATAAAATGGTTTTAATTATGTCTTGATTTGGCATGTTTGATTTTAAATTTCTATTCTTTACTTAATTTTACATTACTAAGTGGTAGATATGGACAAAAAGTATACTTATTTGAATTCAGAGACAATAATATTATGAAGCTTAATGATGAATGTATAATTATTACTACTCTAAGGATTCAAATTACTTAGTAACCGAGAATCTTCATCTAAAAATATCAATTTTTGCATCAAAAGGCAATTGAATTAATAGTATGCATAGCAAGTTTGATTAAAAGTGAATTGTTAAGTAATAAGGGGTCTTCATCACAAAATGTCAATCCTTTCATCAAAAGGTAATTTCACTTCTCAAACTAAAGGATGAAATTGTGGTTAAAATGATCAAAGTGTTAAGTAATCGGGGGTTTTCATCTAAAATGTCAACTTTCACATCAAAAGACACTTAAACATTACAAAGTTCAATATGTCCCTCTTGTGTGTAAATTAAATTGTCCCTATTGAACACTGAGTGTGTGAAATTTTGTAAGGCATTAAAATTTTGTTAAACTAGTTTTAATCTTGAAATAATTACTTCCCTTTTACTTGGTATAATGAGTACTAGAAATATTATAAGGAATTGCATAATACATATTTACCTTGTATTGTGGAAGTATATTCAACAAAGTAGCATTTATTGTTTCAATCCTTGAATCATTATTTGATCTCTTGGTTTTCCAATTACTTGAGGACAAACAATGATTCAAGTGTGGGGGAGTTTGATAAGTAATAAATTTGACCAATAGTATTATATATGTTATTCTATGTTTTAGGTGTTATTTGAGTATAATTATAGTAATTTTGGTTACAAATAACTCATTTTCTAACATTTATAAAATTAAGATTTTCTCTCGAAATTAGGATTTTTGAGGCAGAATAATTATTTTGAACATTTAATGCACAATTTTTATACAATATTGCAAGTTCATTATACTTAAACTCATTTTGGATCAATTGGAGTCAAGAAAAATCAAATTCAAAAGTGATTGAAAGGGCTAAACTTGGATACACAATTTGGAGAGAAATTGGAAAGATAATTATGTAAAAATATTTGGGAGACCTTAAATATGTAGAAATGCATAGAAAAGATTTGCACATATGGATGCCACGTCATCAAAATTAGAAAATCAAGTGGAACCACTAGGGAGTGATCCGCGAGTTGCCGCCGGCAGATCAATTTCAGCCAAGCAGCTTCTAGGGCTTCAACTTGCATCTTCTATCAACTAGTTTTGCATACAATTTTAGATGGAGATAGGTTTTGCAAATGGGAGATTTCATGGGAAAACATAAATGAAGACTTGTGTGCAAGTTTTGAAATCTCCAAGCAAATCTTCATCATTCCATATATTGAATGCCATTACAAGTTGGAAAATGACTTGAAAAACATTTGTCTATAAATAGAAGTAATTTGTAATGCACTGGTAACTAGTTTTTGTAGAAGAAGATAGTTATTAGTGTAACTTTACATTAAGTTTGGTAGAGAATTAATAGAATTCTTTTTATCTTTGAATAGAACAATGAGGATCATTGTAAGAGAGTTTGTAAAATCAACTTTTAAAGCTGAATAAGAAGAGAAGTATGTTACAACCTTGGTTGAGCAATTCTTAACTCTTTCTCCTTTACTTTACATTTGTTAATATGAATTCTTGTTTGAATTTGAACTTTTAGTTACTTCACTAACTATGTTGAATTGAAAGCTTCATTTAGAACATAGATGAAGCTAATGAATCAATAAATATGATCTAATCCATTTACACTTGCTATAATTGCATTTGTTTGTTTACTTATTAAAGTATTAACACTTGTTTTTGCTTAGGCCAACTTAAACAAGTCATTTAGTTGTTACTTGACATCTGAGAAATGCATGTAATAATGGATAAATGAACAAGTAATGCTTAAGTGAATTCATATGAGAATAATGGATGCTTAAGTGAATCAATACAATTCATGTTTTCATAAGGTTTTATCATGAGAATAGATTGAAATCTTGTCATTTCATAGAGAAATCTAGTTATGACACTTAAGGAATTGGATTCTAAACAAGTCAAGATAAAACTTAGGCAAGTCATTCATGCATGATTCATTAGTGGATTCTATGTTCTAGACTTCTTTAGCTTGGATTCTATACAAGTTCTTCAATCATTTACCTATTCTATTGAAGGGACCCCATATCATTCTCACTTTATTTGTGTTTAGATAATAAAAGTTAGTGAAAAAGCCTTTAGTAGTTGCACATATTTGATTCCTCATGGGATTCGACACCTAATACTCCAAGTACTACAATATATCCGTGCACTTGCAAACTAAGTTAGGAGATTAGGTTTTTATTACTTGATTTGTGTGTATTTGTTCATATTTGCTATAATTAATCTACACCACGTCACATCGTATTCTAATTTTTTTATCAAACTTTCTCTAAACCGGCTAGAAATGGCCATTCTGTTGACGGTCTCATGGTAAGTATCATAGAAATAAAACTGCAAATTCCAAGTTTTATCACCATCAGCAAATATAAGTGGGTTAATATAGTGGTACATCTGCTCCCGAATTCGGAAACTATAAGCCCCATGATATGTATTTGCCAATGATTTATCGCAATGCATGCCTATAGAAGTGAATGCAAACATATTGCAAACATATTATTATAACTCCTTATGCATTTGTGAAATTCAGTAGCTTCTTTAGAATCTTCCAAATACAACAACATTAGTTCTGTTGGCATTTTTGCTGGTAAAAGATGAATTTCACCAGATGCACAATAGAATGAAGGTGCTCTAAATGAAATCGTTTTGCACCACAATACATACAATTAGATGCATCAAGTAGTCTAGATGGCTCTATAGGAATATCAAAAAGAGGATCACATTTAGCAAGATTTTTTTATGTTTTTTGAAACTAGATCACAAAGAGAAGAAGCATAATGGATAGGAATGTCTATTAAAGAACCATCTTTATCTAAAAGTTCAGTTTCTGTATGAATATCAAACCTAGAATCACAAGCAAAACCACTTTCCGTATTCTTCTTTTGATGACTCTAACTATTTGCAATGAAGGTTGAAGGACTTGATCCATTAGAACAAAAAGAGTGTCCTTCAGATATGCTATGTAGTTGATCTTCAAAACCTTCTCTTGAATTCCCAAAACAAGAAGATGACAACTGATTTGCATCAGAAATTTCATTCACAATAGGTAATCCAGCTGTAGGTGGTTCTGTAGCAATGCCAGGAATAGATACTAATTCGCTCATAGTAAATCCAATTAATGCAACAGTGCATATACCTAAACTGTTTTGAGCTTGCTTCAAAAGCTTTTGCTACAGCATATCTCTGACGTCGACGTCGATTCTTTTCATCATATCGCTCCTCCAGTGATTCATATTTTTGGTTTACAGGCATTATGTAGCTCTATAAGCATTCACACAACACAAGTAAAGCATGCAAATATAATCCTACTTTCTATTCTAATCTAATCAGTAAGCACATTTACTTGACATTCCAGCATGCATGTCTAAATATAAGCAAACAAGAACAACCACAACATAATTATTTTTGAACGAAGACTGACATATAACTGATACAATAAAGACAAGAAAAGCTAACCAAATATATCATATGAAAGTTTAAAACTCCAAAATAATGATACAACTTAAGAATAACATATAGTTAAAAAAACATTACCTATTAATTATAGCTGAAGCAATGCAACAAAATGATTAAAATTTGATGACCCAGCAATCACACACTATCCCTGCAGAGTTAAAAAGAAAATGACTTTTCATTTTTTATCTAATGCACAATGTAAATGAACAACTCAGGTCATCAAAACATGGAATACGTAAAAGAAAACACCATTTGCTAAACATGAATATACGCAAGAAAGCATGAATTGAAGAGAATACTAAAATATACACAACTGTTAATAAAAGAAAATAGGACAAGTTAGCTAAGATGACAAATACACAATTCCGAACAGATTAGTAACTAAATTTTTGTCCAATCCATCATTGGAATTCCAAGGGAAAAAACAAGAACGTAATGAACCTAATAAAAATTGGGAAAAACAAAAAATGCACAGCTTAATACGCATACATGAATGTAAACAAAGACAAAAACAATGGAAAAAAAAAAAGAGCAAATAAGCCAATCTAACCAATCCTAAAAACGAACAATGATGCAAATAACTGAGATACATGTATTTAGCAAACAAGCACACTCATGCATTAAATTTAGCCTAACATGGTAAAAAAAAAAACAAAAATAGAGCATAAATTCCACATGCCATGAAGAACAAAATGACATGCACAGCAACAAAACACAAAGATCGCAACAACCTTAGAGCAAACATGCAGTGAGGAGCCAAACTAAAATGCAGCAGTAGAAACACGCAAAGAGAAAGCAAAAAAACAAGAAATGATTCACACCTATGTCCAAAGAAGCAAGCCTACACACGAGCAATAAACTTACTTCTCTCCAAAAGCTGCACTTGACTTTACTTGATCTAATACTCGTGACTTAAGAAGCACTTCTCAGCGTTTCTTAGTGGGAAATGGGTCAATGATACACATTCAAAAAATGTTGATCCAGCAGATGAAGAGAAAACCAAACACCATCCACGAATGTTTCATGAATCAAAATTGATCAATGGTCCATATTCAAAAAAACCCATCGAACGGCTGAAGGGAGAACAAAACATCCTCCACTAAATCTCAAGCCCACCTCCCATCCCCACGACATGTAGCATTTCTAAGCCCACAATAATCCACAATCCATCCTGCTTATAGCGGAGAAGGACAAACATACCCCCCCAGTGCAAACATTATTACGAAAAAGCGGGCAGGAAGATGTTGCTCCAATTGGACTTTATTTTAGATACACTGTACAATGACAATCATGCCTCCCAAATTAGAGATTATTATGATAAAGGGGGGATGAAATCCCCCTCTTTCTACTTTTATAAAGTAAAGATTATAGTCTCGATGACTTTAATTGGTTTGGCAATAGAGCTTTGTGAAATTATATGCAGAAATTATAGTCCCAATGACCAATTGGCTAGGCAATGGAGCTTTGAAAAGTGAAATTATAGTCCCAATGACTTTGATTGGTTAGGCAATAGAGCTTTAAAATGTGATGCATAACTGATTATCAAGAACAAGATTCTTACAAAAAATCTAAAACAAATATTAGCACAAAAAGAAGAACATATTCTTAAGAGCTATTTTCACAAGCATGAGAGATGAGAGTTGCATTAGATTTAATAAAACAAAATTCAAGGTTAGATGAAAATTGCATTAGATTTGCTACAACAAAACTTAACATCGACAATTAGATTATATTGGGAATTGATATAACCAAAAAAGCATCAAAATAAAGAAATCAAAGACTCAGATAAGTGCAATCAAACTTGCGGAAGTAGTTTGAACGGTGGATTGAGTAAAATTCTCAGTAGTTTTTTAAGTTGTAGGACAACATGCTTCTCCTTGCTAGCTCTAATTTGCCAACTGAACTTCTACATTTGATATACGATTGTATTTTTTCAATGCATCAAATATTATTTAAGGGAGCAGCTAGTTGATTTTTGTAGAAAATTGGCAGATGTTATGGATTTTTCATTAAACGTATTGAAACTTTCAATATCAATGTTATTGCAAATTCTACAATTGAAGTTTATGTGCACAAGGTGCAGTCAAGTGTAATAAACAATTTATAGCCTAAAGAAAACCATTGAGAAAAACATTACAAAGGGTACATTTTTCTCACATGCATTTATACCACTCTTTTTTGTCATCCATATGTGTTGTTTATCCTACAAAAAACCAACTAATATATGTCGCGCCCTGAAATGACACACGGTGGGGTTGTTGACTGTCGCGTCCCGAAGAGACGGTCCGGTGACCCATTTTGAAAAGATAGAGTTTTTTGGAAAAAACCGTGCGTGTGTGATAAAAATCAAGTTTTTTGTAAAACAATGTATTTTTTAGGAAAAATAATATTTTCAAAGAAAATAAGGCCGAGACTGAAAATGCGACAATTTTGGCCAACTAGTTTTGAAAAAGGGTTTTATTTAAAAAAAATGGAGTCGCCACTTGGTACTAAGTTAGGGTGTACCAAGTCATCCAAAAAATCGTTTAACAAAACAAAAATAAAATTTTAAAAAAATCATTTAAAACCCTTTTCCGACTCCGGTCTACGAAAACGAGAGAAAATGGTCTAGGAGTCACATTTGAAGAAAGGGAAGGCAAAGGCTCATGCCTAAGGCACCCTTCCTACCTAGCCGAGGCTAGTTGCGAGATTTAATCAAAATTTTCTAAATTAACCCTAAGTTCTATCGTGTTTGGATGTATCTAAATGGATGCAAATCCTAAGTCTAAATGTGGATATCGGGAGGGTCGAAATGTCACGTCGAGACTGGGCCGAGATTATCGCATTAATTGTGAAACCCGAGTCGAGACCTCGAGGGAGTCACGAGTGTCTATGCAAAATGTGATGCAAAAAGAAAAGAAAATAATAATAATATATATTATAAGTGGCCGAAGAAAGTGGGGATGCAACATAACGAGTACAGGGGACTAATGGCTCGCGACTGAATGTTCGTACTCACGAAGGTAGGAACGGCATGTACGCCACTGCTTCCCACGTGAGTAGACAAACATTTTTAGTCGAATCACACTGAATGACCTAATTTTTAGGTGAAATGCAATCTAAATGTTATGCACTTGAAGATGTGTCAAAATAAATAAATAAATAATAAAAATCATGCAAAATAGACAGACTAACTTGAAGATGTGTCAAAATAAATAAATAAATAATAAAAATCATGCAAAATAGACAGAAAAACTAAAAGTGTGTGAAAGGAGATGTGAAATGCACATGAGTGGAACTATAACTAAAATGACCTAAGGGACTAGCGTTGGACTAGCCCTTTCTAAGGATTTCCACCAGCATTGGACTAGTGGGGAAACGATGAAGCCACGACTAGCCTTGGATTAGCGTGGTGACAGAATAACATGAAACATGAATTAAATAGTAAAGCGTGAATTAAAAGCAAATTAAACATATAAAGACATATAAAGTCAAGTAGGAGCACATAACATATAAGCATAATATCTAGATGCAAAATCCTAATGAAAGCAATAAAACAAATAAGCACATAAGCACACAAAAGCAAATAAACCCTAAATATTACACCGGGGGCTTAATTTACAATTTAAAAAGGAGGAAATTAAAAATGCCCTATCTATTACACTTTCTATCTAATTACACAATTTTTCCTAAAATATGAGAAAAATAATCTAACTATTACATTGACTAGCTAAATACAAAATATTATATTCTTCCAAAATAATAATAAAAATTCAAAATTAAATAAATTAAATACATAAATACGCAAAAAGTATGTGAAAATAAGAAATAAACAAATAATAATAGATAAAATCACATTGGAGCATATTGGAGCACACTAAAGAGGAAAATAACAAGAAGTCGGGATACTTCTTTGGAAGACCCGGTACAAATACTTAAGAAGATGAACACACACGTCAATGTATCATGATATAAATACATAAAGACTAAAATATGAAATACTAATAAAAATTAGGGTGAAATATAAATTCTATAAATTAAGGGGACTACAAGTAAATTTCTATAAAGCTTAAGAGTAGAATTGAAAATTCCAATTAATAAGGGGGTAAGATAAAAAGTTACACAAGTTTAGGGGGGCAAAAATTCAATTAAAGCAAATGGAAAAGAGCACAACAGTAAATTCATGCAAATAGGGAAGTAAAATTACAATTAGTTAAGGACCTAATTGAAAAGAAATCAAAATCTAAAAGGCTAACCTATAAATAAACAAGTACTTAAATGAAGAAAATAAAAGTATCTAAGGTATAATATGCTTTACATTGAAATGGCAAGAAGAAATTGGAAATACCAAACTAAATCCAATAAATTAACTAAACTTTATTTAATTGGTCAAACTAATTAACTAAAATTAACAAATCAGATAGTCACCCAAAGAAATTAAAACATAAAGAAATACAATACTAAAACCTATCAAAACCTAAATAGAAAACTAACAGTGTTAAAAAAATCATTAATCAAAATGAACTATAAACAAAATGTTAGTAAACCAGAATGACAATAATAAAGGAAACTAACACAAAATGTAAAACAAACCCAAAACCCAATTGACCGAATTAAACACATAGAATTAAAATAAAAAAAATCACCAAAAGAAGCAACTCGTGTTTAGTCTTCTTCTTTGTAGAAAAATTCTCCCCCTTGCTCTCTCACTATGGTTCTCGTCTCTCCCTCTCTTCTCCGGTTGGCCCTCTCTCTCATCTTTGTCTTACACTTTTCCAGCTCTCTATTCTTCTTCTCTCTCACGCCCTTTCTCACCTCTCTGGTTTTCGTCTCTATTTTCTCTTCCCTCCTGCCTCTGGTCTCTTCTTTAGCTCTTCATCTCTCTTTCCCTCTGTCTCTCTCCCTTAATTTCTACTCAAATTCCCAATCCTTAAACATAATTTCATTAATTAAACTTTATAAAAGGAGATGGGAGGTGGGAGTTAAAAGCTCACCTGAATTAGGAGGCGATGGAGTCTTGCCTAGTCCTGGCGGTGGTGGTGTGAAAATGAGGCCAGATGCTTGGTGTCTATGACCACAGTTGCTGCGAGGTGAGAGTGATTGAACTTGCAGTAGTGGGGGCTTGAGAAAGTGGGACAACAGTGATGGATTGGCTTGGCAGATGATGGGTCTGTGATGGTGGATTATGGGCTTTGTTTTTGTAGGTGAGAAGATGATGGCTTTGCAAGATGGATTGAGATTTTGCAGGTGTAGGTGGAATGATGGGTTGCAGTTTGAATTTTGGCTGTGGGTGGGTGTTCTTGCTGACTGGGAGGCAGTGGTGGTGGCATTGTGTGAACTTGACTGCTGGTGGGTATGATTGGTGGCAGGGTGAGCTGTTGACGGTGTTTGTTGGGCAGTTGGTGGGGAGGATTTGGGCATTTGTATTGATGGAGAGCAGGTGAATTGGGTGGGCAATTTGGTAGTGAATTTGTGGGCTTGATTGTACGCTGTGCGTGTGAAATTGAGAGAGAGAGAGAGAGAGTGAGAGAGTGTGACTCTGAATGCGTGAGTGGATTGTGTATGGTGACTGTGTGTGAAATTGTGTCTCAATGTGTGATCTGATTGTATGTGTATTGTGTTTGCAAATATGATTGTATATGTATTGTGTGTGCAAATTGGTGTTTGTTCTGGCAGTGTGTGAATTTGTGATTGTGCGTGCAATAAGGTGTATGACTGTGTGTGAAATTGTGTCTCTGTATGTTTGAATGACTATGTTTGTGTTTGAGTGTTTGAAGGACTGTGTGTAGTGAGTGTGAATTTGTGAATTGTGTGAATTTGAGTGTGGCTTGTGTAAACTGAAAATCTGTGCGTGCAGTGTGTGTAATGTGTGTATGTGTGGTGGTGTTGTATGTGCGAATGTGTATGCAAAGGTGTGTGCAGAGTGTGTTGTTTGCATTAGTGAATTATGTGAGTGTGTGTAATGGTCTGTGAATCTGTGATTTGTATGCGTGAACTTGTGGTTTGAGTGTGCATGTGAAGTGTGTGTAAATCAGTGTGTGTAAATCAGTGTGTGTCTCCTGATGGTGTCTGTGTGTGTGATTGTGTGAGAGAGAGTGAGTGTGTGTAGTGTGTGAGAGAGAGTGTGAGTGTGTGTAGTGTATGAGAGAGTGTGAGTGTGTGTAGTGTATGAGAGAGTGTGAGTGTGTGTAGTGTGTGAGAGAGAGTGAGTGTGTGTAGTGTGTGTGATTTGGAGAAGTGTGTGTTCTTGGTGTTCTAGGTGTAGGTTGAAGATGTACTAGTGTGTGTTCTAAGTGTTCTAGGTGTATGTTTGAAGATACACTAGTGTGTGTTCTAGGTGTTCTAGTTGAAGGCTTGAAGATACACTAAGACCTAGTAGGTGTTCTTGGTGTTTTTGGTGAAAACTTGAACATGAATGTAGGAAAAAGTGTGTGTTTTTAGTGTTCTTGGTGTAAGAGAATAAAATAAAATAAAAAACTAAAAACTAAAAACTCTATCTAGGCTTTTTTTTATTTTTTTTTCTCCCCTTTAAATCCCCAAGTGGGGGTATTTATAGTGCACAAAAGACTTATCTTCCAAGAAATGACTAAAAGACCAAAACGCCCTTGATTATCAAAATTACAACTTTATCCTTAAAAATCTATTTTCTCTCACAAAAATAAAAAAAGTTAAGAAAAATGTAAATAACAAATTTGTTAATAGAAATTGACCCAAAATAAATTAAAAAAACTTAGAAACATGCTTAAAAACCTAAAAACGAATTTGGGACCCAAAAATTGGTGAAAAATGAGTTTGGAATGTGAAATGACAATTTTGTCCTTTGGATAACGAAAATATATAGAAAATAGCTATTGGTTTCAAAAAATTATGAAAAATTAAAAATAAACTTAAAACTCTAGGAAATGCATCTACGATACAAAAAGTGACGAAAAATGAATTTAAATTATAACATAACGATTCTGCCCTTGAATGCAGTAATTACAGAAAAATAACAAACGTCTCCAAAAAAATCAAGAAAATTTAGAAACATGCTTAAAGAATTAAAAAAATAAATTTGGGACCTGAAATGAGCTAAAATGGTGTTCGCGAGGCAAAATTACCATTTTGCCCTTGTGTTGGTAAATATAAAAAGAATATCAATTAAATCCAAAAAAATCACAGAAAATTAAAAAATATGTATGAAAGTAAAAATATGAATTTAAACCCCCCAAAACTACTGAAAAAGTATTTACAAATAAAAATGACTATTTTGCCCCCAAGATTATTGAAAAAATTAAAATTTGGACCAAAAAATATAAACATGCCCCCAATGTTTGAAAAATAAATGGCGTGTCAAAATTTGGTATCTACAATATATCCACTTGTTACTTTGAGGAATAAATTCATACTATAGATTATAAAGACCAAAGATAATAAAAGGTATGACATGACAAAATAAGTAAATAGAGAACAAATAGAGTGTCAAGCGATTAGAGTTCTACGACTCCACTCTAAAGGTTAGTGGTTTGAATCCTACCAACACCAATTCCCATTCCCCCATTGTAATAGTGTAGGTTTGATTTTAAAAAAAAAGTACATAGTAACCTGCAGAGTTGAAGAAGTATTAGATGCATCATGTGTATTACATAGTGTATTAAAACCAATCATATATAATTCAAAATGTGGCCCAAAATTATCACGTGATGGTGAATTATCAGTTCTAGTACATTACGTGGCAATACAGGCTGAACTAATACTTTTCCGAGTTGAAGCACCCATACAACCAATAAATTTAGAATAGGTAGGAAGGGGGTACCAAATCTATGCGTTCAATGCCAAAGGTTAGTTCAAATTTAAACGACATGGAACTTTCTCTCTCTCTTGAGGGCCTTTTCTGTAAAGAGTATTCAAATATCAACAAGTATCTTCCCTCATATCAATATTTGCTCATATCAAATCCTTCTTATCATATGGTTTCATCTGGTTTATTCTTCTTCAGCTGTTATCACAAAAAGTTTTATACTTGCCTATCAATTTAGCTGAGTAGTTAGCATTCTATCTCTTCACATATCGGAAGTTTTTTATTGTCTGTAGAACTCAATACTATTCAGCAGATCTAGTTTATTATTGACAAGTATCAGTAGGTTAAGTCAGATCTCTTTACAACTCAACCACTTCCCAACTACTTCTGATCTCTTTTGAGATATGAATCTCACCAGTCATTTTGATGAAAAGATTTTCACTGAGGTCCAGAATATTCAAAAGAGGAAAGAGACTTCTCAACAGACAATCAAGGTTTTCCCTCTCTCTAAAGATCTCTATGTTTTAGATTTTTTGTCCAATAACAAACATGGAAATAGAGATTGGGGTAGAGAGACAAAGGAATTGTCTGATTGGATACTTGCTGGACTATAAAACCTTCTCTTTCAACAGAATCCATGAATACATTAGGACAAAGTGGGGTTCTCAAGCATGGTTAGTTAACTGTGATAATAAGTTTTGCATTATCAGATTTATATCTGCAGAGACTATGTTAGCTGTTCTTGATAATGGGCGTTATGCTATTGATGGAGCTCTTATGGTGCTTGTGAGATGGCAACCAGGTTTAGTTTTTTAGAATATGTTACCTACCTATGTTCTACTCTGGGTAAGAATTAGAGGAGTTCCATCAGAATGTTTTACTCAAGAAACTGGATGGAAGTTTGCATCATTAGTAGGGGGACCCACAGAGGTTAGAACCGGTTTCCATGATGCCAGGAATGGTTCTTACATTAGAGCAAGGGTTTGAGTGCTAGTCAGAGCGCCTTTAGTTCCTGGTTTTTTTATGCAGTTACCACATGGAGGAATTACCTGGGTATCATTTGAGAATGAAAGAGTCCATAAAATTTGCCATAAATGTGGAATGATTGGGCATACTATGCCTTATTGCAGGTTCGTAGATGATAATGAAGGGTTGGATGAGCTTTTGAGAAATTATTTCCAAGATTTATCTCAAGAATTTGGACTTCCAATTAGATGGGATGCAATGAAGGAGCTTTATCCAAAGACTATTCGAGCATATGCCCATCGAAGTCACTTAAGGAATACTACCATTCCTGCTTCATTTTGGACGTGATCAGCCGACAACATTATCTTCATAACAGCAAGAGATTTGAAGATAGACTCAAATTTTTGCACCATTGGATGGGTGTTAGATCCACTGATCCAGCTCTTTATGGAACAAACCTTTTGAACAATGAGATATTACATCAAGATGATACTTTACAAGAAGATGATGGTAACTTTTCTAGTGATCATGAGGAAGGTCAAGCAGCAAATGAGAATTTCAACAATGCGGGCATGTTTGCTGATGAAAATGAGATTATGGAAGAAGAGAAAGATACTCAACATTTACCCACACAAATTTTCCAATTTGCCACAGGAGATGTTGAACAACAAAATTTTATGCTTTTCTTTGGTCAAATTCAGGTAGTGGTTCCAGTATCTCCAGAGAATTGTCCGGCATGGTTGTCTCAGCCTTTTGTCACTAATGCTACAATTGTTTCAGATGATGGACAATCTGACTACTGCAGCATGTTTGTTGCTACATCACAACATGTTTGTTGCTACATCACAACTGTCATCTGACACCTTTGATTTTTAATTCTTTCTTGGGTTGCAAGAATATGATGGATGTTTATAGCTGGAGCTATTACCAGATTCATCAAGGAATGAAGAGCAAACGATAAATCAGTTGATGCCGGTTAGGTTAAAATCTAACCAAACCAGAAATTGGATTATGGATCAAATTATTTTCATTAGACAACCTATTATGTTGGCATTCAATGGGCTAGATCTTTCTTCCAGGAGTTACAATACAAGGCCCATTGAAAATATTTCTACTTCATTGGCCGAACTAGGCCTCTTTCCATCAACTTCACATCTGGCCTTTGACTGGAAGACTTTCTATAACAATTTCTGTGGGCCTCTACCAGAATCATTATTGGACATTTCTTTTGGTCCAATTGGCCTTCAATGCATTGAGGCTCTTAATAATCCTTTATCCCATATACTTACTAATCAAATTGCTTCTTCTTTTTTTTTTTTTTGGCTAACCCCGTGTTTGGGGGAGGACGCCACTCCTAAATTTATTAATCACAACCAAAAGGAGGGAAAAAATTATCCTCAGAAGTACAAAGTAAATGTAAAATACTCAAAAGGTAAAAAAGGAGTACTACTCCCTTACATTAAGATCAAGATTTACTTCTACGAAAGGAATAAAAACCTAGTCTATCAAGTCTAAATTCTCCTCTTGCTGCCCTTGGAAGTTCTTTCTCCTGAAAAAATATGGAAACCCTCTGATGATCACACCCATCTTTGGCTAAGACATCTGCAACCTTATTCGCTTCACGATATACATGTTTGAATGTAATAAAACATGGCAAAAAGTGAAACAATTCCTCAATATCAGAAGCCACGCACCATGGGATCTCGACTTGTTTTTGCAAAATTGAAATAAGCACTTGAGAGTCGCATTCCACATGAAATCTTCCATACCCAAGATTAGCACACTTTTTTACTCCAAAAAGCAAGGCTTTAATCTCAGACATCATACTACTATCGTTTCCAAAATAACATGAGAAAGCAAAAATCAACTTTCCTTTAGAATCACGCAATATTCCACCTCCACCACAAGGGCCCGGATTCCCTTTACAGCACTCATCCGTGTTGAGCTTCAATTCCAACAAAGGAGGAGAAATCCATTTCACCAGTTTGACAGAGAAAGATTTTTGAAGGCCTTTAACTGATAGCACAAAGGAGGACCAATTATCCCTGGCTACCACAACTTTTTTAAATCTACAATTAAACATCTCTTGTATTTCCCTGACAATGTTAAAAATTAAAGTACCAAAAGGCAAAACCTTCCCTTGGAATCTTGCCAAATTTCTCCATTTCCAAATATGCCAGCAAATAATCAAAGGACTAATATGAAGAAGATAGGCATAATATTGATTTTTTGTCTCTTTGAACCACCATGACGCAATTAAAGGACGAATGGAGGACAGAGCAAGTAACAAATCACATTCAGTAGAGAAAAAAGTCCAAACTTTTCTTGCAATATCACTAGAGCAAAAAAGGTGGTCTAATGACTCTTCATGAGGCATTATGCAACAATGACATCTAGAAGGCTCGTAGACCCCGAAATTTTGTAAAGAAGAATCCAAGGGAAGCTTATTTAAAATGAGTCTCAACATGAAAAAAGAATCTTTTAGAGGAACACAAGAAATCCATAATTTACCATTCATGAAAGAGGAGCCTTTGGAATGCCGGGTCAATTGAAAGGCCTTTGTGATGCAACATGTTTGTTGCTTCTTCATTACAGGACTTCAGGCGTGACTATTACTGAAATTGACTCAAATGAAGATGTGCAATATAATCTAATCCACCAACTTGTTCCATACAATGAGGACCATTCTTAGTCAATGACTAATTTATATCATCTTATCAGTCATGCAAAGAGAGAGGCAAAGGAATCTCTCCAATCATCATCAAAAAAGCTAAAAACTAATGCAATAGTGAATCTTGATTCATCGACGAATTCTAATGATGATGAAGACTCATTTTTAACAGCAATAGACTTTACATTATCAGATGACGAGGAAGACGAAAGAACTTCATCCCGGGCAGAATTACAAAGAGAAATTAATGCCAATATAACATGGATGGTGGATGAAATGGACATTACACACTTTTCATAGCTGAGTCACTTAAAAAGGAAGTTTTTTGCAAATCTGGAGATAATCAACTATCGAAAAAGGAAGCTCAATAACAACATAGAAAATGGTCAACAAACTATTATAACATTTCTTAAGGCTGATGACAATGATAAAAATCCAAATGAAGATAGTGAAGATTTGCTTTATGACGCGTTATAACTAGCATCAAAATTTGCTGAGGTTATCACACTGACTAATGGACCAAATCATCAGCCTAGCAGTTCGTCATCACTAGGCCTTTGAGAAATTGTACCTCAACAATTCCCCCATCAACAATGAGGCTTCTTAGCTGGAATTGCAGAGGTTTGGGTTGACCTCTCATAATTCAAACAATCAGATTTTTGACCCAAACTCACAACCCAAATATGCTCTCTCTTATGGAGACAAAATCATCCACTCCAAAAATGTTGAAATGGCTGCAGTCAACATATTTTTCCTCTTGGGATATAATATAGCCTAGCGGAAGTACAGGGGTCCTATGTGTTGCTTGGACTAGTAATGTTAATATAAATGTATTATCTCAATGTGATAACTATTTTTGTCTTCAAGTAAATGAAAAATATGGTTTCACCTGGTATCTTTTTTTGGTTTATGGCCACCCAATTTGTAAATATTGTTCATGTGCATGGAATTCTATATCTTCTATCCTTCTAGATTCCTCGACACCTGCACTAATGGTTGGAGACTTCAATCAAATACTAAACATGTGTGACATGCTCTCATCATCCTCGAGACCTATACTAGAAATTTTCCAGAATTTCCTCAATAACATGGGTATGAAAGAATTACAAAATCTGGGGACATGGTACACATGGACTAACAATAGGAAATCTTGTCATCAGTTTATGAAAGATTGGATAGGGCCTTTGCCAATCTTCCGTGCCTAAACTCCTTCTCAAAAGCTAAGCTCAAGAACCTCCTATTTAAGAGATTAGATCATGGTCCTATTGTTATTGACAAATTTTTCACTTTCACGCAAAATAGAACTTCCAAATTTGAAGTTTTTTTGGACAAGAGATGCTGTTTGTGGAAAAATAGTAAAGAAAGTGTGAGATAATCACTATGATAAAAATCAGATTCTTGTGTCTCTACGCTCCAAAATCTTATGCATCATTTAAGGGTGTGGAATCAACAAGCATATGGAAGGTTGGATGGTAGAATTCACCGCGTTAATGACCATTTAGAGATATTGCAACGTAAAATGACTTCACACGGTCAGCAAACAGTAGACCTCCTTCTTAGACAGCACCTAGATTACTTAATGTAATGTAAAGAGGACTACTGGAGACAGAGATCAAGATATTTATGGCTCAAAGAAGGTGATAGAAACACAATTTTTTTTTCATTAAGCAACAACAAGGAAACAGTTAAAGAATTTTATCTCTGTTTTGCAAACTGAGGAGGGTACATGGTTGAACAACCAAAAGGAAATCTTACAATATATATACCAGTATTTCAAATCTCTATACCAACCAGTGCAACAAGGAACATCTACAAACTTAAATATAAGTTCCAGTTTTCTGAGTCTCTTGGATTCCAAACTGTCGAGTACTCATTCAACTTTGTTAGAGGTTCCATTTGATGCTAAAGAGGTAAAAGAAGCAAGTTTTATGATGGACAAGTGGAAAGCTCTAGGACCATATGGATTTCCAATAGGTTTTTTCAACATTACTGGGGTATTGTGGGAGGTGATATAAAAAATGCTATCTTAGAATGTCTAAATAACCTAAAAACTTTGAAACCCTGGAATCACACGAAGGTTATCCTTATTCCAAAAAATTCTAGCCCTTCTAAATATCACATTTTCGGCCAATTAGTCTATGCAATGTGATTAGCAATATTAAAAACTATTGCAATAGACTAAAAAAGGTTGTTCCCCAATTGATATCCCTTAATCAGAATGCTTTTGTGGTAGATCGCTCTATCCCGGATAATATCCTTATTACTCATTAAATTTTAGAATTTATTTAAAAAATAGAAGAGGAGTAAAAAGTCTTTTGCTGCTGTTAAATTGGACATGATTAAGTCTTTTGATAGGGTATCTTGGAGTTTTCTTCAACAAGTTTTGCTAAAGATGGGCTTTTCACAGAAGTGGATCTCACTTATTCATAATTGTATCGAAACAGCCCACTTATTAATATCAATCAATGGGGATTCGACTTCACCTTTTACTATGAATCGTGGTTTGAGACAATGATGCCCCCTATCCCCATATTTATTTATTCGATGTTAACAACTGTTGTCGTCAATTATTGAGAATTTAAACGGGATAAACCATTGTCAAGGAATTTCAATTTCGAGAGGAGGTTTGGCTCTTACTCACCTTATGTTTGTAGATGATTGCATTCTTTTCTTGCAGACATCTGAGGCACCTGTAAAAACTCTATCGAAAACTTTCAATGTATATGCTCATCAATCTGGACAAATGATTAATAGGGATAAATCAAGGATAATATTTAGCCTTAATACCACTTAGTAGATCCAGCAGCTTACAACGGATGTTTTCGGTATACATAATGCATCAACTGTGGGAATTTATTTGGGATTAAATCTAGAGTTTAGCAGATCTAAGCACCAAACTTTTAGACATATACAAGATAGAATCGTGAAGAAGATTTCTAGATATAAAACGGATTATCTGTCAACCATGGGTTGTGTTACCTTGGCTAAACATGTTCTCTCCACAATATCACAATATACTCTTTCGGTCTTCAAAATACCAAAATTGATTGCTAGTAGCATTGATAAGAAGATTGCAAGATTCATATGGCTTGGTGATAAAAATGGAACTGGTGATCAGGGCACAAGATATGTAAATCAAAATTCACTGTGGGCCTTGGTATGCGTTCAACATCAAAGCTAAATCAAGCTTACCTAGGGAAGCTGGCTTGGAAAATTCTATCACAAAAGGACTCTAATTATATCTAAATTTTTCTTGAATAAATATTGTTCTAAAACTTTCTTCCTCTCAGTTCAACCTTCGTCTGCTTCAACTTGGGGTTGGAAGAGTATCCTATAGGGTCGCGATCTACTAATCAAAGGAATTAAATGGAAGTTAGGAGATGGTCACTCTATACATATATCGGAAGATTGGATCTCGGGCATTCAGAATCCTTTACAATACAACCAAGCTATCTCTTCAAATCTTTCCCTCAAGATAAGTAATCTTTTTTATCAAAATTGAAATTGGAGAATGCCCTTGATTTCTATCTTGTTTCCTCAAGAGGTGGTAAGTAAAATAGCATCCATTTATGTTCCTATACAAAAACAACCGGATACACTTGTTTGGTCCTATATACTCAATAAATTAGCTTATCATCTAGCAACCAAGTTGAAATTCTATGCCGAATCAATAAGCAGTAGCATTTTTTTTTATCAACACCCTTCTGATCTGTTTAAAACACTATGGAATCTGAACTTACCATCTAAGATGATATTTTTCTTCTGGCGTCTTCACCAAAATGTCTGTCCTATTCTTTTATCTTTGTTCCAGAAAGGTGTAGTCAAATCATCTGTTTGTCTTCGTTGTGGAAGCAGTGAAGAATCCATTGAACATCTATTCTTTGAGTCCCCTGACTCAAAAATAACCTGGCTTCTTTCTTCTCTGGGATTGAATTTTGATGTGGGACATAAGTTATCCTTTAGTAATTGCGCAGAGCAATGGTTTCAATTAGTGAAAGATGTTGATATTATAAAGCGTTCAATCATTCTTTTATGAAATATCTTGTTGGCAAAGAATGATCATAGTTGGAGAAATTCAGATTTTAATGCGATGGATATTCTGAACAAAGCACATGTATCCTATATGGAGTATAGAAATATGAATGAATCTCAGAAGAAGTCTTATGTCAATCATAAATCTAGGAATCGGGAATTCTCCAACTTTTGCAGACTTAAATACTAAGGGATTGAATAAAATGGGGTCAGGATGAAGTGCGAAATGGGAATAATGTGATCACCGTTTCTCATAGATGGCTCTTATAAGCAAGTAAATGGAAAGACAGCCATTTCATTGGTATGTAAAAATCATGATGGATTACTATTATTTAAGAAAGCAATGAATATTCAGGCAAGATCTCCTCTTCAAAGTGAAGCCTTAGCATGTCTCAAATCAGTGCAGGAAGCATCTCAACTAGGCTTTCAAAGAATCTATATTCACACTGATAGTTTGCAACTGATTCATTGCTTAAAGAACCATCTAAACACTCCATATGAGATTACAATCAATTGTATCGGATATTCATTTCTATTCGTCCTTTTTATCTCATTTCTACCTACTAGATAAAAAGAAAGCACTAGCCCCTGTAGCTGCTTCCCTACTCGCCACGTGTATTGCTTGTTTGTAAGATCAGTGTGGGCAGAACCTATATTGACTGGATTTATTTATTTGCTTTTGCTCCTTTCTTGTTTCATTTTCAGTTTTACCCCTGTTATTGCTGAATAGTAACAAACTAGTTAAAGGATTTTATGGTCAAAGTATGCTACATTGCCATACTGTTGATTTTTCAGTTCCTGGTTGCAGCATGTCCAAAATTCTGTTGGCCTCGTTAAATTACCATTGCACCCGATTACTTACTTGAATAGTAACAAACTAGTTAAAGGATTTCATGGTCAAAATGTGCCTACCATGCTCTGCTTTCAAAATTTTGGGTCTAGTCGATAGCGTGTCCGAAATCAACTAGGGCTACTTACATTACCTGTTGCGTACATTGCATAAAACAATTATTCTCAATAGTTGTCAACTGTTTGGGGAGTGGTGAGTAAATTCACTACCGAAGGCGAAGCTCTTATCCCAAGTATGTGATTACTTTGTTTTACGATCCTGCCTATTGAATTTTCCACTGCTTTTCAACTACTCGCTACCATCCCTTAGATTAGCCCAAATTGGATTGTCATTCCCATTCTCGCTTGTCTGCGATAATCAGCGATATTTAGAACCCTCCCTTACTGGATAATTCTAATTATTTATCTTTTTGAATTTTTTTATTTATTTCTCCGTTTAAGTTCTTATTTTATCTCAGCCTCTTTATTTTCTCATATTTCTCCTTCACGATCGTCTATTGCACTTTGGTGTTCCAGGAAAAAGTTTTGATCTTTGCAGGGTGTTTGTCCAGCTTGCCTTGGTCGAACTCTTTGCTATTTTTTATCCTTTTTCTATTGTAATTTTTGGTTTATTTATTGTTTCTTTGGTTTGCTTTCTATCGCAAAGAATGCCAAATGCTTTCTTTCTTTGGTCAAGAAATAATTGTTGCCACTTGTTGTTTATATAATTTTTGTTGGGTGTATATGTGGCAATGTTGTTTGACCCAAAAAAAAAAAAGAAAAGAAAAAGACAAAAAAGGTTCAAAGCCTCTATTTAATGGCCGGCCAGGATTTCTTATATTTACCCCTCAGTTATGTAGTTTTTGCATGAATAGTTATTTGCTTTTTATGGATCTTCTAATATTTCAGAGTTTCATTAGGCTGGTGTTGTTTTTCAAAGCCTTCTTGGCCACGCTAAAAATCACTGAATAGTTTGCCTATAGGTTGTGGCGAGACTTGGTTTAGTCTTTGTAGCATGATTCTTGTGAACTGAATTTTGTACTTTTCCATAATTTCATGAAATTTATTGACGGATAGTAGCCATTTCAGTTACCTACTTTCATATTCAACTGTACTTTCACAATCTTTTGGTCACTAGATATAGTTTTTTGTTAGTCATAAAAGATCTTATAGGATTTGCTCTGATTTGATGGCTAATTATTGCTTGGCTGAATATGATCAAATCGATTTTACCTCTTCTATTAACTATTAGTGTTGTGAGTATGGGTAAAAGAAAAAAGAGGCAGGCCTTTGCAATTTCTCTGATTTCCTTTTTTGCTGCTTCTGAAACCATTAATCCCTTGAGCGCAAGTAAACAAACATAAATACCATACCGCAGTTCCTTTGTTTTTTTCTTCTTTAATTTCTACTATATGTTTGCGTGTAGGCTTTCACTTTTCATTGTTCGTGCTGCTGTTCTTTGTGTGTCCTTCATCTGCTTTCTAGGTAACCCTCCTTCTAACCTCTATTTATCCATCCTCCTTTTAAGGCACCATTTTATATTATCCATAGTTATTTGCTTGATTTTTCCCCATCTATGTACAACACCCTAACCATATGATTGTTTTCCTATTTGTATGCTGATGTATATGTCTTACTGACCTCACCCATTGTGCATATTCATTCTTTTTAATCACTTGCATATGTTTGCACGCAGGCTTTTGCTTGTTCTTGTTTTTGGTGCTTTTTTTGTGCGTTCTTTATATGCTTTGCAGGTAACTGCTCACTTATAACCTTAATTTAGCCTTCTTTTAAACGCTTTTAGTATATTCATAGTTATTTACTTTATTTTGCCCTATCTATGTGCGGCACCATCACTAAATTATAGTTCGCTTGTTTGTGTGTTGTTGTATGTGTCTTACTGACCTCAACCTTTATGATATCCGTTCTTGTAGACATTACTGTTTGCTTGAGTTGCTCTTCTATTTTGTTTTATTAGTGTTCGGCATTTTTTTCCCTATGTTGCCTGTCTGTTTTCAGGTGCAAATGGGTGAAAGTCATTCTAAGAAGAATAGGGACAGGCTCAAATGGAGCAAAATAAGTAGCTTTTAAACACTCCCTTTTGTAACTGTCTATTTGTTGCCTTACTTCGAACACTTTTTGTTTCAAATTGTGGCCCATTATATGGTAATAAGATTGTGATACAAATGTAATAGATCATAACATGAATTCTAAGTGTATTAGCCGTTTGAGTTCAGCCGAAACACAATGATTTGCGCTACTGCACCTTAAAAAATGCTTTTAACTATTCCAACTCTGGCCATGTTGTAAGCTTATGTTTTGTAATCAGCGACAGTGCACAGTTAGTTCCTTCACTCAATAATTGATTGCTTATGTTAATGTCTTCATATCAATGATTTCATTGTCAAGTACAACATTAACCTGTCAAACCATGCTCTCATTTGCTCTTCTTGCAATATTTATTTCTTGCTTCGTCAAAGTCAATTTTCGTCCATGCAAGCTGCTTGAACGATAATCTATGGACCTCTAATTTTAGCTATAAACTATATTCTCCATGTATAGTGGGCAATGGCTGTGCCTTGCACAGCCAATTTCTATTAGTGTGTAATATATAAAGTTGATAGGCAATAGTTACAGCAAGCACATGACTTAGCTGTTTCTCTAACCTCAGTGTATTAGTTTGAATATATATATATATATATATATATATATATATATATATATAAGTATTCTTTCAACAAAAAAAATGTCAAAAGTCAAATTGACAGCTTCCAATCCAACATTACAGAGTATGCATAACATTTCAGTGCGTTATGTTTAGGTTTTTTTAAATTCTTTCTCTTTCCTTTTATATGGTATGATTAATTGCATACTTTGAACAATCCAAGGAATCTCCTTGATTAATGCTTACAAATTAATCTTACCAATCTTATGTTCCATATAAAAACACACATTGGGAAAAAGTCAAAAGAGGCATGCCATTAGTCACACGATATCACAAAATTAGAAAAAAACAAAGAAAATTAATTTTAAGAACGATACTCAGAAATTGAAGCTCAACACCAGCTCAAATCATAGATTCTGAATTCCTAAATACGTTGTTTGTAACCTCAAGCCAAACTTAAGTTTCTTTTTTTTATCATTACAGTTAACCCCCTTAATCTAAAAATATAAATTTCACATTTCTATGGCGAAACTTAAGTAATCTAGACGATAAAACTTTTTCTGTGGTCGTGGCTATAGAGAGAACAATGGAGAAAGAGTTGCTGAGATATTTTTATCCCCCCATAACAAAATAAGAAAAATACTCTTTGTCCTGGTCTAAACTTGAACACGCAAAACCAATGAAAACCAGACAGAGTCCACCAGTTAGGCACTGACAAAAACCCGTCTTCAGTCTTGCAGTTCGGCAAGCAAATAAAGATAGGCAACGGTATGTATCGTTCCTTATTTTGCGGAGACAATAATACTTCTAGCGGCCAACTTACTACATTGTACGCATCAAATATGGCATATAAGGAGGCTGTCACTTCATAACCATATTTTCCTCTCTTTTTTTTTTTTTTTTGAAGTAATAATAATTTTTTTTTGAGGAAAAAGTAATAATAATTTATATTAGAAGATCAAATATCACGAAGTTGTTAATGAGACAGCTAGCTTATGAACATCCTTTTCTTCCCCTTAGACCAAAAATAATAGACGGTAATGCTTTTAAGCTAACATATAACATATAACTATAATGAGTAGTCACTTTATATATTTCACTATTGGATCATATCAATATAAATTTTAAAATTAATTATTTTATTAAACGGTATAAATATTAATACAATGAGTTTATGGAAAACAATTGTCATGGCCAAAGTAACTGTAAAGAAAAGTAAATAGGGATCACTAAATTATAGAAGTGTGGGGCCAAAATAATCACGATTTTAAATAATTACCAAAAGTCAAATTTGCCCACTAAATACTGGTCTTCCAATACTCAAAATTTGTGACCCAAATGGAAAGCAAATTAGTAGTTGGTTATATGAAGCGAGAAGTATTGTCAAGAACAATTTGTCACTGTTTTTTTCGAAATTGTGCAGATAAAAACACAGTCCAATCTTCTCTTGTAGATAGGTCATAATATTCTTGAACATTCGTTTGCGAAGGACACGAAGTCTTTTTTCGTATTTTGATTATTACTTTTCCTCAACTTTAGCATTCTTAGTTATTTTTATGAATTTAACAAACATCTTTTCATTTATTATAAAGGGCTATTTTAAAATTTATGATTTTTACTGAATTTTGTTAGTAATTTCTTATATTTTTAGCGTGATATTTCCCTCTTATTCGAGTTTGAAAACATTGCAATTTATGATGGTGATTCTAGCATTTTGAAATTATCTTATTTGAATTATTTGTTGGATACGTCCCACAAAAGTAAAGGGACTTGCAGATGAAAAGTATACACAATAGATATCCATTTATTGTTAGTGTGTACATATCTTGTATTGTTGTCTACATTTATTTTCTTACCATCTTAATTGTGTTGTACAATTGAAACGAATAATTGCTACAGCTTTAATCCTATATATTAGTAGTTTAGGTTAGCACAAAAAAGTGGATTGACAACTAGTTATGTCCAAGATTCTTAATTTTCGAGTGATACAAATATTTTTTTTTATTGAATAATAATTTATACATTTCACTCGAACTAATATATTAATAGGCCATACACTTCAAATGTTTGTACAAAAATAGCAAGCCTTCATAATAAGTCTTTTTTTAGTACAAAAAATAAGAAATAGAATCTAGCAATCATGTTTCTTCTTCTTCTTTTTTTTCCCAAAATAATAGTAGGATCTACAATGCTTTTAAAAAATAAAATGACTGTCTCATGTTTCTTCTCTTCATTCCCTAATCTTATGTAGTAAATATTAAACTTTAACTACTACAAAATATACGTGAATCCTATTGTTATCTATACTAAGAGTGAATATTCTATGTCCTCTCTAGTATGTTGGTCTCTCTTTTCACACTTTAATAATTTTTATAATTTAAACTATAACTACCCATATATTATAAAAACAGCAACTAATGAATTATATTCTAATTAGCATCTAATTTTTTTAAATATCATATAACATATCCTTAATTTTCTATATTAATATAAAAATTTTTGCAAAATTAATTTTTATAGAATATTTTATCTAAAAATTTTAAGTTTTTAAAATTTACGCAAAAATCGAATGTACTTTAAGGACCAGTAATGTGTAGACTAACCCGTACAAAATGCAAGGACCAAATATCTGGAGCCTAAGATGTATAAAATAAAAAAGAACAAAAAAGGAATTAGAATCCACAAGTGCTTCTAAAATGCCCATAATTGCAACAATTTCAGTTTTTCACCGGGGAGGAAATTTCCCATTTTGGATTTTCTTGGTAAAAGAAAACATGCCACCAATTAAGTAGTGGTGCATGTTGAAAACTCCCATCCCCTGCGTTTGTCGTTAACTGGAAACTGCCCTCTGTTTCGGCAGATTTCTTTTAAGCCTCAGCAAAGAAAAACGAAGTTCGGAGAAGAGAATCACTTTGTACCCATAGTTTTCCCAACAACACACGTTACCTGGTTGCTTCTACTCCTTTTAAAGCATTTCGCAGCTCAGTTCTTTACTCTATCATAGTCACAATAATTCAACAAACTGCATTTCTTCTTCAAGTAAGGAGTACTACGAGCCCATTTTGGTCTTTAATTTTCAGAGCCCACAAAAATCTTTATTTTGGGGATTGATATTTAGGGAAAAAGAAAAGTTTGGAGTTTGATTTTGAATAGTCTTTTATCACTCGGTAAGTGTAACGGTTTCTTGTGCACACATGTTGCTTATTTCAAGCCTGCGCTTTCTTCTGTTATTTTATGGTTGATGAATGTTTGGTTCAGGCAGCTTCATGATTCAAGAGAATTTGTCATCGTTTCAGAAGGTTTCTACTGAATTTTGTTGGTGATTTCATCGCTTCTTTAATTGGCGCAACACCAACAAATCAAAATAGGGATTGTTAGATCTTTAGATACGTATTGAAAGAAGTCCTGCATTAAAAGTTAGTGTAGATTAGTTGTACGGAATTGGAGTTTTTGATTTCTAAAGGACTTAGTTTGATTAATGACATTTTGACTGGGCTTCTTGCAGTTTTGTTTTGCTATGGAACTCATGTTGAAAAAAGTGAGTTGGTTATATAGATTCAGCTTTAATCGAGGGACTAAATTCGTTGACTTTTACACTGAAGCTTTATTGGGTAGTGAAGGACATTGTTCGTGACTGTCATATATTCTTTTTTGTCTTTTGGTTAATCCCAATCTGAGAATTGTGGAGGGTTTATGTACAGTTGATTCTATAATCTTCAGAGAATTGCTGATGAATGCTGAGGATTTGCAACTTTTCATTTTGGTGCATGATAATGATAAAATGAATGACGAATCGTTTTCTTGTTTTTACCATAGGTACTGTTGGTTCGAATTAACTTCTGTTTTCAATTTTTACTACAAAGATAAGGTTGAAATTTCAGTTGAATTGGGCTTTTTCAACACTCAGAGACATGTAGATATGTGGACTAATAATAGGAATAGATGATGCTTCTCTCTTGCACTAAAAATTTTATACTTGGTTCATCTTCAGGTTTATCAATTTAGATGGCGGCAATATTGGCTTCTCAAGGCTGCTATTGCCGCAATGACGAAGTATTCAACCTTGGAAGACCAAACCAAAACCTTGGGTTTTCAGATTCATTAGCAGTATGGAATTCTTGGAAGTTTGAGACGCATCTCTGTAATTTGCCAAAAACTAGACATGTGTATTGGTTTCAAGTGGTCATGCAGCAAACAGAACCTCGTGTGAAATTAGGCACCAATGGTAGGCCAATTAAAATGGTACCTGCAAGTGAAGTTGCAAAAAGAAAAGCACCTTTAGTAAACAATTCAGAAGTAGTATATGGTTCAAGAAGGATCATTAATGGACTACGGATGGAGAGAAAAGAATCACAAGTAGATAATGTAGTGAATGGTACAAAGAGGGCTGTAAATGGAGCAAACTTAGTAAAGAGAGATTCTGCTTCAGCCCTTATTAAGACTTCAAAATTTGATGAGCTCCCACCAATTGAAGATCTAAAGGTTTTGCCTTCGGATGAAGGCTTCAGTTGGGCAAGTGAAAACTATAATTCTTGGAAAAGAACAATTGATGTTTGGTCATTTGTTCTTTCGTTGCGTGTGCGTATTCTCTTGGACAATGCAAAGTGGGCTTATCTGAGAGGCTTCACAGAAGACAACCAGGTAAGTTTGACATAGCATCATCTTTTAGCTGTTCCTATCTCCCTAAACTGCATTATGTATAGTGAGACATTTCATCTTACATCTAGCTGGTAAAGAGTCTTATTGTCTTGGTCATAGGCTTCAATTTTCATTACTAGATGACCTTAACTAGTTACAACTCTTCTCAATTATCAGAAAACCAGAAGACGTCGAACTGCTTCATGGTTACGAGAGCGTGTGCTGCAACTTGGCCCCACATTTATCAAACTTGGCCAGTTGTCCTCAACAAGGTCTGATCTATTTCCAAGAGAGTTTGTGGATGAGCTTGCCAAATTGCAGGTCTGGACATGTGATATGCACAATGTCATTCTAAGTCATTTTCAGATATCAAACTGTTCATTCTTGTAATTATATTTTATTTAATTTTTTTTTTTTTGGGCATATGGTGCAGGATAGAGTTCCTGCCTTTCAGTCAAAGAAAGCAAAAGTGTTTATTGAAAAGGAACTGGGAGCTCCCGTTCATATGTTATTTAAGGTGTTTGAAGAAAGACCAATTGCAGCTGCTAGCCTTGGTCAGGTTTGCTTCAAGTGTACTTTTGTTCCCTTTCCCTCTACATATACTTAAATGGTTATGAAAGTTCTTTTTTTTTTTTTTTTGAATTTTTTTGATGAGAGTGTAGTATCTCTTGCAAAGCATTGAAACTCTTTTTGCAGATTTTACTGCTTAAAGTGAACTAAATAGCGAATTTTAAAAATATTCACTATTCAGACAGGCTAGTGGTTAAGCTGATTTATTTTTCATTGGATGAATATCTCATTTTTCATAGAATTAGTTTGATAGTCATATATCTGGATTTTTCTTGAGAGGAAAAATAGAGAAATTAAGAAGCGAGCCATGTAGTTAGGTTGTATTTGTGTGCGTTGTCTCATCAAAGGATCATGTTTATGCATGTGTAGAAGGTATTCTTTTTCTCTTTACATGGTTCATGATATTGTGATAAGTGGGTTCTATACTCATTTGTTTTTTAGGTACATCGTGCTATCTTACACAATGGAGAAAAAGTGGTGGTAAAAGTTCAAAGACCTGGTCTAAAGAAACTTTTTGACATTGATTTGCGTAAGTACAGTGGATAACAATTTCTGCTGCTTCTACCTATTATTTCTTTTTCGCATTTATTTTTAATATCAAATTTCTTAGAGCATGGAGTGTGCTTCTGTGTTCAGGTAACCTAAAGTTGATTGCAGAGTACTTTCAGAAAAGTGAAACCCTTGGGGGTCCAACAAGGGACTGGATAGGAATTTATGAAGAATGTGCCAAGTAATAATGAGTACCAATCCCTAATTCTTCTCCTTGCTTTATTTTTTGCTGTGTTTTCTGAAGTTACCTAGATGTACAAATGGAGTGTGATAATCCATTTCTAGGGGGATTGTATCCTGATCTGAACAAATAAATGCGTGATAAAGCAAGAGGCCAATAAGGGGGTGTTTGGCTTAGGGGAATCAAGGAGGAGAATTAGTGTCATAAGTAATGATACTCATTGTTGATGTTTGTAAAACAACTATTGCTATCATTTAATGGGAATAAAAGTGATTAATTGGATTGTTAATGATTTTCTTCAAAATACTATTCTATCAAACCCATTAACCCTTATGATTAAGCACAGAAACACGCCCCTAGAAAAACATGCGTATTTTGAGCTACCCATCCCTTCTTCTTCCCTCTTTGTCTTCGCTCCTGACTCTCACTCCTCTCTTCTCTCTCTTTGCTATGTCATTTGATTTTGAATATTCTTGATTAATTAAATTTCGTAAATGCTGTCTAGAATTTTTATTAATGTGGGGGGAAATTTTAAGGAGTAAAAGTGGATGTATTTGAAGGAGTTACATTCAATTTTTTTATAAAAATTTGAACTAAAAATCAAAGATGTCTGGGACTCTATATTAATACAATGAAAATGATTTTTTTTTAAGGTTATCATTTGCATAAAACTCGAATTAGAGTATGGCTATATATAAAATTGAAGAAATCTTTTTAGAAAATTTCTTTTAAAAAAAAGACAAAATAAGAAATCTTAAAATTATGTATATCATAAACAAAAGATTTAAAAATTTAAAATTTACTTGAACATCATTCCAATAAACCAAACAAGTAGTTTTGATAATCATACCCATTCCATTATTAAACCAAACATGTTGGAGGGAATCATCAAAAAGTAGATGAATAGAAAATGGAACTAGATTAGCATAATACAGCATCAAGGTGTTGCTGGTTGATAAAATAAATGGTTTTGGTGCATCTATTGGTTTCAACTTCATTAAATATCTAATGTTTGCAAGCCTAGGTAGTAATTATTCAAAATGGAATATTTGTATGGAAAACAATAATTATTCAAAATGCAATACTTGTAATGGAAAACAATAGCTTAATAATGCATTTGTAGATTCAAGTTTTAGATGACAAGATCGATATAATTGGTTTGCTTTCTCCCAAGGCAACGGAGCTGTTTTCAAGGTGTAAAAAGGTTTGCAATGATGGTTTACCAAATTCTCTGTCAAAATTTTCATCATCAAATACCTTCTTGGGGATGTTGCGATCCTAACCCTTGAGAACAGGATTTTTACTAGATGGAGCTGGGGGCAAAGACGTTACCTTCCTTCTAACTAGTCATTCTACTTGTTTTCTCCTTGATTCACTCAATCAAACTATGCCAACATGCTTTAAAACCCAAGCCAAATCTTTTCCACATACCTTACTATACTTTTATTTTTTGTTACGCTATGTATTCATTGTCCACGAATGTTCTATATGAAGTTATGAACTATTTCTTGTCCGATTGGCTATTGACATAACTAGTGCTAATCATTCTGCTACTTACTAACTCAAGAAAACAAATAGGAAGGGAGGGACTAGGGCAAGGAAAATGTATTGACTCTGTTAACATACATCAGTTTGGTGCAAATCTTGGCATTTTGTTGCTAACTTTTGGTTCATTGGAAATTTCAGGATTTTGTATGAAGAAATTGATTATATAAATGAAGGGAAGAATGCTGAAAGATTCCGCCGGGATTTTAGAAATATAAAGTGGGTCCGCGTACCTGTATGTTATCAGCTAAAAGTCTTCTCATTTCCTCTTCTCAAATCTCTGTGTATATGTTTATGTATGTGATTCCATCACCAGCAGGCCTCCCTATCAGTGTCAGTATAATTGAGGAAGTATGTGCTCTTGACAATGTTTATGGCAGTTCGATATTGGTAGCCCTTTGTCACACAAGAAAACACAGTCAGAATATGATACTGCTCAATTCCATGCTCTAAAGTTTGATATATATTGTGTTAGAGGAGATCTGAATTTGCATATACTTGATCCCAAACTCAAATCTATTTCACTTTTGTTATTCAAGCATTTAAAATTGATGAAAAAAATGTAGAAACTATTGACTTTAAGGAGCTCATTCATGAGGTGGGAAAAAGATCTTGTATTTCTGACTTTGGAATATTTCATCTGTGCTATGTAGATGCGTTATGTACTTGAGGGTGCTAATCCTTGGGGTCAGATTATAATCTTGACATAATCATATGTCAAACACAAGATTCCTGCTACTCTTTTTTTTTTTTTTTTTTTTTGCCTAACTTGGGCTTACTAGGAAAACTTTTTTTATCAAATGCCTTAAATGGTATTCATCAGGATTTGGACATAGAAGTTCTTTTCTCTTTAGAGGAAGGTTATGCTCCTGGCTATCATGGGATGTCTACTGATTATAACAATTGTCAAATTGTCCCTCAAGGTCTATGGCAGTTTGAATGCTTATTTGATAGTGAATAAGAGTTTTTCCCCCCATCTTCTATTAATTTTTCTTTTTTGTTTCTTTTTGTCCCTCAAGGTCTATGGCAGTTTGAATGCTTATTTGGTAGTGAATAAGAGTTTTTTCCGCCCGTCTTCTATTAATTTTTCTTTTTGTTTCTTTTTGTATATTTTAGCTGGTATATTGGGATTACACAGCAACAAAGGTGTTGACATTGGAGTATGTACCAGGTTTGAATATATGTTTTCTCATAATAAACGTCCTGTATTTTGAACTGCATGAACTCCGGTTTACTAAGGAAAGCATAATCCACACTTCGACCTCCACGAGCAGGGATTAAGATCAACCAGGTGGACAAAATTGTTGCACGAGGTTTTAGCAGATCTCGGATCTCATCACGTGCCATTGAAGCCTATTTAATTCAGGTAAACAAGTCACTACCATGTTACTTAATTAGCCTGGATGAAATTCTTTTATTGTAGAGTAATTGATATCAAGACCTTGCTACAATTTAGATCCTGAAGACAGGTTTCTTTCATGCTGATCCTCATCCTGGAAATCTGGCTATTGACGTTGATGAAGCACTCATCTATTATGATTTTGGTATGATGGGGGATATTAAGAGTTTCACGAAGGAGAGATTGTTGGAACTTTTCTATGCTGTTTATGAGAAGGATGCAAAAAAGGTGCAAATTCATCATCTTGTTCTTTTGACAATTCAGTATTTGAGCTCACAGTACTTATGGCTCTGAGAGTTATGAAGTAAATATTTCATTTTCTTTGTCTACCACTCCAGTTTTACTGAATCTCCTCCCATAGACCAATTTGTTGTTCATTGATATCAATATTGGTTGATACCGTTATGTTGTAAGGCAACTCACTAAAGATGATTTTCCCTCAGCATGGATGAGTCTTTATTCATTTTTTCTTTTTGACTTACCCAAGTGTTGAATGTTTCTCTCTCTACAATCAAATTTGTTATTTGTGGAAAGTATAGATATCATGGTATTACAGGGTGTCATGTGAATCATCATGTTCTCAAATATTTTTTTCCCTCTAGGCTAAAATGGCTCCCCATCATGAATTCACAGTGGTTTGGACTGCTAGTTTTCAATAAGCAATCATCACAGTTTGGTGAAGATTAAAGGATTATGAAAAATTACCTTAAGGCCGTCCAATAGAATGCCTCAATGGAGCTGCTAGTGATTGATTTACATGCCCAAGTAGTGTTCGGTTAAAATATTAACTAGTTTAGAATTCCTTGGGATCCTGATTTAGGATTTCATTTCTTAACACTCTCCCTCACATGTGAAGTGGGATTGAGTAGCCCATGAAACTGGGATAGACTTCACAAGAATTGATGACACACAATGAAAGAAGCTTAATTAGAGCCCATGAAACAAACTGGAAGGGGCTTGACAAGAGCCCATGAAATAAAGGGACTTTGCCAGAGCCCATGAGCAGAAACGGGCTAAGAAGGAACCAAGTTGCGTGTGGAACCAGACAATAAAACTCAAAGCTTGCCTTTGATACCATGTTAGAGAACTAGCGCTTCCCTTTCAAAACCAATTGACATCGAGTGAAGCAACCCATAAACTTATTAACTAGTTTAGAATTGGGACCCCAATGTGGAATTTTGTTTTTTAATATTAACAACTGAAAAAAAAATTTGAGTATTTTTTATGTTTTCAAATGGCTCTATAAAGTCTTGCCAGGAAAAGATATTGCTTTTGTTACATTAGGATGTCTATCATTTCTGAGTATAGTGAAAGATTGTTATGAATGAAACATCACCTTTTAGTGGTGATGATATGCTCATTTTGTTTCAATTACACATGTTCTATTTGCTATGTCTACCCACAATGGATGAAAAGATTACCCTTATGTAATTCGTAGCTGTTGGTAGCTTTAGATGAATAATAAGCTGTAAAACCTATACTGCACACTCCATTTTTCGTTCTAAAAAGTGTGGTTAGGTTGAAATGATATTCAAGAAATGAAGAAGTATAACTGCCATACGCAAAAACTTCATGGGAGTCCTTGTACTTGTCAAACTTGAATTTGGCCCATATCAAAATTTTGTGCTACTAAGCATATGAAGAAACTTAGTGACAGAGGCTGAATTTCCTGCCTTTTAAACAACTTGTCTAGAGCATTTTTGGACCCGTTCCTTTTTGGCATGTACAATCTCTCGCGGACTGACATATCATTTATTCTGGCATCAATGTGTTTGAACTTTCTGTATACTTTAAGTCTGCCTCTCAAGGGGAGGAAGAAAGCAGGATTCAGTAAACCAAAGAGGAACTTGTATGCAATTAAAATGAATTGAATCAGAATCAGTATCTTCACTTTCAATCTTGAGTGAAGCGAATCCTCATATCTAGGCAGATTAACCATATTTGTGCTTTTAGGGTTGCCAACAAATCATTATAGCTAGGTTTTCTAAGCATACCTTTATTTTAGAATTGCAAAAAGGACCAAGAACCAACATAGACTGTACAAAAGTATTGTCAATTGGATATGCTTAAGAATGCAACTTCTATACCTGGTATTCCTTTTGGGAAAAAAGATCATCTTTCTGGTTGCAGTTTCTAAAGATAAAGGCCATTTGTGTAGGTTATGCAGAGTCTCATAGAACTCGGAGCACTTCAGCCAACTGGAGACATGACATCGGTGGGTACCAAATTGGAACTTTTTTCCTTCCATTTGTTAGAACATGCCCTTGCCTAAGGAGGGAAATTACGACAGCATGCTAAAGTCTACAATTTATACTTTCTTTTCAACATTACTCAATCATTGTTTTCTGTAATTATTTCTCATTCACAGGTGAGGAGATCTGTACAATTTTTCTTGGATAATTTGTTGGATCAAAGGCCAGATCAACAGCAAACTTTGTCTGCAATTGGCGAGGTTAGCAGTAATTTTCTTGTATAGAACCAATATAGTCTAAGGACAATTTAGGATATCGTGTTCTTTCAACAATGGGGTGTAGCATTCTTTTGTGAAACAAGAATTTGCCTAGCAAGTCCTGGTTCAAATTTGTTAGCTGTCACCATCTACGAGCTAATTGCAGAGGTTGAACTTTCTAATGCAGCTGGCTCTATCAGCTGTAGTGAGTAGTCTTATGCACTAGGAAAGCAGTGTTGTACTGACGAGGTGCAATGGCCCATATTTTGAGGAACTTTAAAAATTAGTTAGGAAAAAATTAACTTTCTTGAACTACCTCATTAAATTTTCAAAATATGCTCTCTTCCGTTCAAAACTGCCCCTAATAATTTACAATTGCACCTTACAATAGAAGGCATTGGGTGTATTTTAAAAAAACATGCCGCTTCAATAAGAAAGATTTTTAAAACAGTCAGACGAAACTGTAATAAAGTCGTATTTGTTTAGATTCCATGACTTCAAATTTTTATCCTAAGCTTTATGTTTAACCCGATGTCACTATTTTCATCGGGTATCTATTTCTTTCAGTGTTGTTAGAATTGGCTTTGATTATTCAAACTTCTATCACATTTCTGGATACAAAACACAAACAGCCATATGACCGAATCTAGTCGCACTCTTGGGTCATTAAATTGAAACCTTTAGCTAGAGTCATTTCTACAGGACCACCCTGAAAGAGTTACTCTAGGAAAAAGTCACCTATCATTAGTAGCATAGTTTGTCACATACTGAACAACAGAACCTATGAAAAATAAATTATGAAAATTATTCAGTAGCGCCACTCATGTTGTGTAGGTAGAGTGGTTAACTTTGAAATTGCCAAAAAATAAGGAAGGGGAGTAATATCAGAGTCTAGTTTGTTTGACAAATATTTAATTTTTGCTTGAAAAAATTGGATGTGTCCCTGAAAAGGTTTTTACTAGAAAATGGAGCATAATCACTTGGAATCCCATACAGGTTTCCTTAGGATCAACCCCCATGGTAAGGTTGCTCTCATTAACCAATGAAAAATCGGGAAGATAAAATACAGTGTTTCAAATCACAAAATTCTACTCCCCAAGAAACTAAAGGATGATATAATTATTTAAGAGACTCAAACCCTCTGTGCTGTTCAGTCCTAATGAGAAATCATGATAATTACTTAACAGACCAACTCTAATTGGCCTAGAATACCGAGCACATGACTTGACACCTAAGAAATGAATGGATCAGGAGCTTTGGAGTATAGAACTCCATCAAGTGACAATGAAACTCTTTGGCATCACACAAGATAATTAACATGAAAACCTATACTATTAATTTTTTCCTATTTATCTCTAATGAGGATTCAAAGGTGCAATAGAATTCTCAAAACGGGTCCAATGACAGTTGAAACAAATATGAATATTGTCTCTAAATATCTTTTCTTAATCCGCTTATCAACTGTGGAAATGGTTGCGCTAGTGAGGTTTATATTTGACGATAATAGAGTGAGCAATTTCTAGGTCCTTGTCTTCCATATGCTTAGGTCCTGAAGTGAGGAACTGACATGAATTTGACCTTTTATATGGCAAATTGAATTACTCTCTTGCTTGACGAATGCTTGTGGAGAACTTCTTTGCAGGATTTATTTGCTATAGCAACAGATCAGCCATTTCGATTTCCTTCAACTTTTACTTTCGTTCTCAGGGCATTTTCAACACTTGAAGGTGCTCTCTCTATCTCTCTCTCTCTCTCTCTCTCTCTCTCTCTCTCTCTCTCTCTCTCTCTATGCGTGGACTTCTGTAAATATATTTTAGAATGTTCTCAAATTGTTACATATTTCTTTGTCCTGGTTTGACCTGTCCATCAGACTCCAGATTTGAATTTATATTGGTACTTCAATCTCTAGTAGATCATTTCAGAAAACTTTACTTGTCAGGATGAGTGTAGAGATTATATGTACAGAAGGTTTCCTCTTAGAAGATGAAAGTCATGAATGCAGGCTATGAGAACTCTATATACCACAGTTGATACCACTTCAGTAGTGAGCATAATCCCATGCTAGCAAGAGGCCTATAGACAACTCTATTGACACATTACTGTACAGTTAAATTCTAGGGAGAAGTCTATTAATCCCTACTCCATTCAGCACAACCAATGCACAAGGGTTACTTAATTGGGTTTTTTGGTGGTTTGGCCTGCAAATGGGGTCCATAGACAGTTAAAGATCTTTATGGAAATTAAAAGTGCATAAATTCTGTGATTATAGTTCATGCAGTTTGGATGTTGGCCTGAATCGCACAAATAGCACTCTAAGATTGTATTACTTGGACAAGGGTATGGAGTCCTATGGACATGGGTAAGCTAGTGCATAATAAAGTGTCCAACAAGTAATATGATAAAGTTGATTTTGCTTTAATTGACAGTGAAATGCTAAAGTGAATAAAAACACTTCAAATTCCCAAAGAGCCAAGGTTCACAAAAAGAAAACCTGAAAGGGCAGGTTTTTTATTCAGCACAATATCCACGCGAATTTACTTTCATTGTTAAGAACTTACTTTTCCATGATATGAATGCCAAACAAGTTTTCATAACAACTGTTGATTCTACAATTGCTGTCCTCGTTATTGAAATGATAAACAAGTGCACCCCTTATTGTCAAGATGAATGGGTTGGTGCTTAAGCTCATTGAGGATTTAGTTGATTGATAATTTGATATACCTACTAGGTTGATGTGTTCAATGTATTAACTTCATTTGAATAGGGATATTCATTTCTCCAAGCCTTTTACTAAAAGTTTACCTAAGCCTGCCCTAAAGGAAACCGGAAAATGATTGAATAAAGCATCATGCTCTGGTTCATGTTGTTCTCTATCTTTCACTTCCATTATTCTTCGTTTCTTCCAAAGATGTTTGACAAAGAAACCTACACCACAAAATCTTTAAAAAAAATAAATAAAATTGTAGTCGAATTGATTCCTATCATGTTCGAATTTGTACCAAACTACCAATATATGAGAAACCAAGATGTAATAACAAAATGATTATTTTTTATGAATCTAAAAGGATGCCAATAAATGTGCCATACATATTTTTTCATAAAGCAAAACTTTTTCTTTGAATTGAGGAAATTTTGTAGGTACATCAAGTATGCATATTCTCATCATTGTATCTGGTTGTGCCAAAGTCAGTGTCACTCTTTCTTTCTGCTTTGACTGGTGAAAACAAGGTTATGATGCGTACATACTAATTCATGCATATATCCTTTTCATATCTGGGGCAAGGGTTGATTCTATTGTTCTCTTTCTCTCTCGTAATTGGTATTTTTTTTTTTTTCGTATGTGGAACTTCAGCATAAAGAAAATATGAAAAGGATAATTAATGGTTACTGCTCATTATGCTCATTACAGATTTTTATTTACCATGAGCGCAAATTAGGACTCAACAAGGCTTTTACTACATTTATGGAATTATTCTTTTCTTTCCTTGTTAAGCTTAAATAAACTTTTACTACTGCCTTTGAGCTTTCAATAAAGCAAATTTAATCCTTTGCATCTGCAAACATAATTTGAAACTTTCAGTTCAACTATGTGGCCCTCCATATGGATCCTTACTTGTAACTCCTCACCAAAATTCTTTTGTTTGTTTTGATATTTACATTTCTTTGAGGAGTAAAAGGTATAGTTGTTGTAATATCCTTTTTATGGGACAAGGGGTGGAAACATTTAAGAGCAGAAAGCGTACTTAATCTATTCTTCCAGTGCGGGATATCGATGTAGTAGAAATTTTCATTGGAAATCTCATATAGAAAGAATGGTGAAATGATATTCAATTAATATTGACCCATAGTTTGGGACGGGGGAGGAGACAGGGACTTTCATCCAATATCATCTTCATCTAATCATGAAATTTACTTTGTAATAATTTGGGTCTCATGCGTTTTCAACACCAGTCTTCTTCTTTTGATTAACAATATTGCAAATATGGTTTTGATTCTTAAACTGAGAGTTTATTCAATTTTGTTTTGTGAATCATCTTTTTCTCATTATCCTACTTTCCTGCCGACGATGACAAAAAAATTAAAATAGTGCAAGGAGATTGCTCATATAGTCATATACTTCTGCTGATGATTACCCAAAAAAAAAAAAAAAAAGGCTTAAAATGCTGCAAGTAGATTGCTCATATAGTGATATACTTTTCTTGATTGGCATGATATTATCATACATAATCTCAGCTGCAGGCCGACAATAAAATGCCAGCTCTAACGCTGTGATTTCAGCCCCAGTCCTCAAATTTATTTCAAACAGAACTTTTTATAGATGACAGTAACTAACAACCAAACCTTTGTGAAAGTAGGACCACTCCCGGCCTGAGAAAATGTCTCCTCAAAATTGTTGCTTTTGATCTGTCGTTCTCCATTTGTATTCTTTGGATTTCATATTGAAACTGGTCTTAAATTAGCATTTTATATACCTCAAACTAAAGCTGCTCTTTATCAGGCATTGGCTACATACTGGATCCAGATTTTTCATTTGCCAAGATTGCTGCCCCTTATGCACAGGTGACAATATGTAACATAAAATTTTCCTCATGAGAATTTAAATTGTGGAAGCTACTGATTTTACCATTGCACTTATTATCTGTGCTCAAGTATGATCTTATTCAAATTCATTGCTATAGGAACTGTTGGATATGAGGCAGAAACAGAGGACTGGGACACAAATTGTTCAAGAAATAAGGAAACAAGCTGATGATGTACGTTCCTTGTCTTTCTTCCTTTGTTGTTATCAGAAATTCCTTGCAGGTCCTAATTTATATTTTCAGTAAGTTCTTTGATGAAAGAATTGCATGTACAATTGCTTTAATATTTAGACATGATTTATTTACCTTCATCATTGTCCTCGCTCTCTCTCTCCTTGCTCTCTTGGATTGTTAATACCTTTCTATCAACATAACAACAAAATTGCTTGGCATAATTCTCAGGCCAGAACGTACACAATGTCCATGCCTTACAGAATTCAGAGGATAGAAGAGTTTATAAAAGAACTTGAGTCAGGAGATTTAAAACTCCGAGTTCGGGTCCTTGAGGTAATTCAATGTTGAATAATTCTGAATGCGAATCAGAGTTTTCTTCCATGACTTGCTCATTTTGCCTTCCAATTTTTAGTTCAATTTAGATTTGAGAGATTTGCCAATGACCACTCGTCTAAAATATTTTCTTTTGGCCGACACCCCTTGCCTATATTGACCTGATTTTACCTAAAGGAGTACCAACTGTGTGTTTCAGTCGGAGAGAGCAGCAAGGAAGGCAAGCATACTGCAAATGGCAACCATGTATACAGTTTTAGGTGGCACCCTCTTGAATCTTGGTGTCACGTTAAGTAATCAAGGCAGCCAAATTATAGCCAATGGATCTTTTGTTGGTGCAGGTAACATCTTTCACAAACAGAGACTGTCATCACAGAGTCTAAGACTAGCAATTATGTGTGCAGGAAATCGTCCTACTCGTTCTAACTTTAACTTCTGTATGCAGGTGTTTTCCTCATGTTGTTCATCAGGTCCATGCAAAGGGTGAAAAAACTTGATAAATTTGAGAAAATGATATGAAGTCATTATGTTTGCTCTTCCAATGACTTCCTTCCTCATTTTTTAACCCATCCATAGTAATTTTGTAGTCCAAGTCTGGTTGCCAATTGCATTTTGATATAGGTAAAGATGTGAAGAGGCATGGGACATAATTAATGTACGTTGCCTTCATGTATAGAATTGCTTTGACATAGATTTTTGGTTCCAATTCGAGCCAAACTGTCATACGTCTCAAATTGACTGCACCCGTCTTGGTGGGCGCCTCTTGCAAACAAGAATAGTTTGGAAAAGTAGAAGTCACCCTTTGTAGATTTTCAAAGAGAATTTTATTCATGCCATTAATAAACGTGGCTTTTATTTTATGATTTGTTACTTATTGTTTATAATTTGAGTTTATTTGATAAATTATAAAATGTTATAATGATCTAGTTTTCATTAAACATCAAATGTATTTTAAATAATTCTAGTTGTAGTATTAACAAGATTGGATATTTTTAATATAGATAAACTAGCATGTTGGTTGCCTCTACTTATTGCAAGTAGTAGTCGATATTATTAAATATGGTAGACTGATATTAAGCTAAAATTTAAATGCTTATTAGTATAAATGCATTGGATTGATCCGCTAAAAAGCATCATATGGATAATTATTTGTTGCCACTAGTTTGACCTCATAATGGCATTGGTACAGGAGATATGTAAATTTGAAATTTTTTAATAATTTGAGAGTGTATTACTATTAGATTCGTTGAGTCATTCATATGATATATATTAAGTATAGCATGAATTATGAAAAGATAGTGAGTAATCTATATAATAATCTTAATTTCTAATAATAGAAGAATATATCCACTTTGGCCATATATCCACTCCAGCCACCTGTTAGAAATAGTAATTCAATGAATCTTTGTGCAAAAGTGAAATTTATTTGAATATTGTCTCTAAATTCTACTTTAATTTTTTAGGGCTAGGAATAAATAATTAGGTGAAAGGGGTTCACATTAAGTATGTACTCCTAGATTCAGTATATATAGTATGGTTAAAAAAATCAATTAATTGCAGGTGAACAATGTCATTAAAATGCTGAAGTCTATTCACTTTTCTTTTTCAGTTATTCCAATCTTGATCAATAAGTGTAAATTAAATAAATGATTGAGTTAATAGTAACTTAAAGTATTTAATTTACCACTCTTAATTAATAAATTAGGAGTTACAACTTATATTTATTGTCAATGTGAATAAGAATCTAATAGTCACATGTATAAAGAATGATAATTTCATAATTATATTGCAATTACGATAAGTATGTGATATTTTTGGGTCAATTTATTAGATAAATTAACTTTGAGGACTTGTGTGCAATTATCTTTGGTCTTGCAAGATAAGTAGTAACATTCTAAAAAGAAACATGTTTACTACTTACTAAAAGAATTAGCATTGGTTGCCTATAAATACATAAGCATATAGCTCTTGAGATACAATAGAATTAACTAGAATTTTGTAAGAACAAAAGGAGAGAAGAAATGTGAAAAGAAAATATGAGGAGGAAATAAAGAGAAAACATTTTTCTTTTTTATCCTCTCTCTCCTCTCACTATTTTTTAGTCAAAAACTTTTTAGGATTTTTGTTTTATCCTTTCTTCTTTTGATTGTTCAATCTCAAGAGAGCTAATACTCAAAGGTTAAGACTAAATAGATGTATGAGGTTTTTGGAGATCTTGTATATGTAAATAACATTAAAGGCTCAATATTTGTGGAGTTTTCGTAATATATAGTTCATGTTCAAAAAAACATTCTTGTAACCTAAGGCTAAATAAAAATAATATGTTCTTGGAGATCTTGTTTATATAAATACAATCTCGATATTCGAAAGCTTTCGTGGTAAATGATTCATTTTCATGGAATCATCCTTGCCTTATTTGTAAAATTTACCATATCAAGAGTAATATTTTATGAACTTCCTCATAATCTGATGGTTATTTCATTAAATAATTCATGGTTAAGGTAATAAAGTTTTAAAATTCCGTTGCATTGCTGTGTTTATTACCTTACACAAACTTATCTTTCTTCTTTCATTACACAATCAATTTAGTGGCTAAAGTTACAAGCTTTATCAATTAGAATGAAACTTTTTCAATAATTAGAAGGGAAAATTTGGAAGGGGGAATGAATTCAATCACCTTAGAAGGAAATTACCTGGTACCTTTTTTTAAGTTGGATATGGAGTAATAGCTTTAATGCCGAGGGAGAAAACATTATGAATTTGATCAGGACATAATGCGCATGGGTAAAATACTTGGGGAAATCTAGAAATTGTTTTAGAAAAAAAATTAGGAATCTGGTCGAAGAGCTAACGCATTGCTAAAAGATCATAAATTTGCTAATCAAAATATATGCGTAATATAGTTTAAATTTTATTGAGCTCAAGCTATTATGGCTTATTATCTAACATGGTTCACTTCTTACCGCATGCTTCATTTATTTATTTATCTATTTTGGCTTCATATCTCCCCTTCCCTTTAATATTTTCAAAAAAAAAAAAAAGAACTCAAGAAAAATATTAGAGTTGTAAAATCTGCTTTGACTGATTCCAACAAATGGAAGAACTCAAAAGAATGGTTATTGACCAATTACATCATTGTTAGCGTGAAAGATGAATAGTAGGAAGAGTAAAAGTGGGTGCAAGCATCTCCATTCATGAGTAATGAAAGAAGCTTTCTATGGTAAGAATCTAGAGGGGGACGTAAGAGAAAGAATTGAGCATGTCTTGTGCTTGATAATAAGAGCAAAAAGATCAACAGAAATTAAAGAAATTCTAACAATTCTAACAATTTAAACCGCTTCACTAATTCGACTCATAAAAAAAATTGATAGAAAATTTCTAAAAGTCCAATACAAAATTTGATTTTTACTTTCAGATGAAACTTTACTAGTTTCGTAGCAGTACAGTAAACAATAGTCTCTCATGTTACGGTGTCATTATTTCCTCCTAAACCTTTTTTTTTTTTTTTTTTGGTGATAGATTTTAAAATTTGTATCATCTTGGAAATAATTCCAATTTCAGATATGGAAAAAGTCATCTATTGACACTTCTTTTATTGGTTTTAGCTAACCCCAATGTATTCATAATTTAATGCTTCTTTTCCCTTTTTTTTTTCCATTTTAGCCGAAAACATCACCTCAAAAATAAATAAATAAATAAATAAACAGGCCTAGCAATTTGTTTGCCACATTCACAGCAAATAAATAATTTATGACATCTTCAAACAATAAAATTTCATACTTTAGTGTAATGCAAAAAAATCATAACATTTTTTTTTGGTCTATGAAGTCGGATAAATCACTAACAACCAGTTACCCGTTGGAACATTGCAAATAGATGAATTTTGGACAGAGAAGATACAACTTGCAGTTACCGATCCATTCTTCCTTTTAACAGTTATGTTGCATTGCTTCGATACAATTGAGTCATAGTTGGTAAAAAATTGGGGAAGTGTCCTTGTAAAGAACTGGTAAATCATTGGAGTACTAGTTGTAAATATACGACTTTTGATATATTAAGCTCTTTACTTCAATAAAGAAACAAGAATATAATCTTTAAGGATGATAATTCTGCAAATATTCCTGCTATCTACAACAGGTTATCTCACGAGATGACCTACAAGTCAGAAATTCCATTCCACTTCTTGGTATGGTTGAATATTTAGTGGAATACACTTTGTTTTACCCAGGAAATGTGAAGGTTGGTGTTTCCAATAGGCTTTTCACGCAAGAAAATCTGCCACGCAATTTAAACTTCATTGGCATACATTTTGGCATTGATCCATTCAAGTTGAATTGAACTCCACCCAGCTATGCGATTGATGTGCATCAACGCACAAGCTCAAAACAACATAGCCATTTACAAAATTGCTTGCAACAACATGGAGCGTTTGGTGCAATGCCTTTAGTAGATGATGTTGGAGTAGACGCAATGTACAACTTGAAAGGAAATAGTCTGGAGGCAACTGAGATCTACGTGGAGGTCGAGGAGATCCCAGGACTATAAAGACATGATATTCTGACCAATCAAATTGCAAACTTACAACTTGATAGAGACACTAGTCTATATGGCATGACACATATGGATGATGCAGGGACAGCTAATTTGTATGGACGTCAGTCGACCCAATTAGAACGTAAAGATGTCTAGCAGTGTTGATAGTCACCAAAATAGTAATAGAGCAGAAATTCATACGCCTTACGCAGAAGAGTTTCCCACTATGGACAATGACGATGATACATGCCATATGCTTGATGTAGAAATAAACATTCATTTTATAGATGCAGATGTAGACTCCAAGCCAGCACTAAAAGATGATGAATCCTAGAATGCTGCCCAAGAACGTGATGCATATAGACAAGGAGTCTGCACCCATCAAGACTTGGTCCTAGTTCAACATTGACTAGCTATGAAACACCAACACTACAGTATGATGCTAGTGTGGATGCCATATTACAATTTGACCTATTAAGCCGAGGTAACATTGAGAAATTTAATCTATCGAATGAACATTGAAGAAGCTTCATTTGAGCATGTTTTTTGATAGTAAAGAACGAGTACAGAAAGCAGTGAAATTGTGATCCATAAAGAAAAACATAGAGTACAAAAGTCTGAGAAAGCACTCCAACAACGTCATACGTTCCGATGCAGGGCTCGTAACTCAACATCCCGATATAATTGGCAATTGAGAGCAACGTTGTGCAATTCTCATAATATGTGGATGATAATGACTCTTGTAGATGAACATACATATGCTTGGATGTGCAACAGAAATGATCACTGATAGTTGAGTAATGATATAATTGCTGAGCACATTATTCCCCACATCAACAACAGTCCATTGTTCAAAGTGAAGGAGATCCAAGCATTAGTGAAGTAGGAGTTTCACTACATGGGTGTTGTGACAGCCCCACCTTACCCAGAGGCGCACCAAAGGGCTTAGCGGACTGCCTGCCTAGCTCTCGCCAGGACTCAAACACGCACTCGCGCAATATGTACAAACATACTTAATACAAATTAAAACACATTTATACAATTTACTTGAAAGTACAAATATCAATAATATATTTTACACACTAAAATTCACATAGTATTTACAAGAATAGCCTAAACAAGTGGCTATCAAAATACATGAAACAGAACATGTACAACGTCCAAAATTAGCTTTTCCAGCTTTAGTATTTTTAGAAATCTGATTAAAGAAAACAAATAAACAGGATGAGCTATAATAGCCCAGTGAGTGCTCAAGTCATACAACCATACCAGAAACTCATGATTTTATTCAATAAAAATATTTAACGAGTTAAATAAACAATGTATGAACAATTTAATTAACAAGTAGTCAATGGCGGATACAGGGCTCAACTACGGGAGCAAGCTCAACCGCAGGAGGAGCAAGTACTGATCATGTAACCATGACGTTAAGATTGAGATAATAGCTCAGGTGCTCGCCAAAGGTCATGCCAGTATCAACAAGCAAGAACCCTAACCACCGTTCACCTTATAACCTCCGTACAAGCTACCACATCCAGGGAGTAATCTTGACCTTGGAGGGCCAACACGCAAGAAAGTTCAATCCGGAGTTGGCCTCATTTGAGGAATTCAACTCAATTGGGAAAGAACAACACGCCCTAAAACACCCAACACCTTATATCCTCCCACGCACGACTGGGTTGACTGTCCGTGAAGTAACGGTGAAGTTAGTCACGGAAGTCTCAAGCACCAGTAACACATTGGATAACGAAAGCATGTAACACATTGCGGAATAGATGTGATAAAGTACACATCTTTTCTCAAGTAGCACATTTCATGAGATAATAATTACAAGTATAACATAACATTTCATGCATCATGCACACATAGAAACACTCACCTGAAGTGCCTAAGAAAAAATTTCGTAATATGGTCGGGTCTCACTTCCGGATCCTGAAATTCAAGAGAAAGTAGTCATATAAAAAACCCGACTAAAATCTAAGCAATTTCATAAGAAAATTCGAGAAATACCCCAAGTCTTCCTAGGGTTAAATTTCTAGGGTTTTGGAGTTTAGGGTTTTATCCTAAGGTTTCGAGTTTTCAAAATTAGAGTTTTCTAACTTTTAGGGTTTTGCTCGGAAAAGGTTCAATTTACTAATGGCTCATCTACGGAAATTTCTGCACGCTCAAATCACTAAATTACAGCTTATATAACTTTAAATCATAGCCTAATCACTTTTATTTCTTAGGTTTTACCGAAATTTCGACAGCATTTCCCTATAATCGGACTAATTCAAAATTTTTAACCTGCAAAGAAAACAGCCAAACAACCCAATCTCAAGTAGTTATATCATTTCCATACCAAAATCAATTCAATTTCACCCAAATTTGTCATAAAAACACTTGAACCTCTCCAAGGTTCTTCAACCAAAACATACTTAAATCATGCCATTTCAAGATTCAATCACTATCTACAAGTCATACAAGCCCATAAACCTTATATTCATGGAATAAAACTTCAATTTCATGGCTCAAATCAATCATGCTTAACAATAAAGACATGGGTTCAAAGCTACAAAAACTACAACTTATACTTGAAATAATAAGAAGAGTTATTGGTGAATACCTTTAATAAGGTAAGATCTTTACTTAGGAGGAAGATTAACTCACTTTCAATGGATGAAAAGTGATCAAATTAGAGAGAAATGCTCCAAGAAAATGAAAGCAAATGAGAAGAAAAGGGAGAGTGAAGAAGCCGGCCAAGGGCAAAGGAAAAGAGAAAAAAAATGGCTAAGTAAAATGGAAAAGAATTGAAGAAAAAGTGGAAAAAGTGGTGACCAATCAAAGCAAGACAAAACTAAAAGTAGAACTTGACTTTCTTGCAAATTAATCTCCACTTGGCCAAGTATAATTAGAAGAGATTTTTAACATTTATCTTACCATTAATCTTGCAAAACTTCTAGGTACAACTCCTAAAGGAAATGGTACAACATGCTACTAATAAATAGAAATCATCTCCTTATTTCTTTTCACTAATTTTCAGCCCTCTTTTTTTTTTTCTCTACTAATGAACATAATACAAAATGAATGGTTTTGCATGAATTTCTAGGGTGTTACAGGTGTTGTACAAAAAAGCTTGGTACGCTCGTCGTAGAGCTATTGATATTGTGTACAATGATCGCCCATCGTCTATAGTCCTTCTACTAACATACATGGAAGAGTTACAATGCTCCAATCTGGGAAAAGTTGTTGTGTGAGACCCCATCCAAATAGCACCCCTTCGAACATCATTTTTTGTTATGTATTTTGGGCTTCTGCTCCTGCAATTTAAGTCTTCCATCATATGAAACTAGTGATCTTTGTAGACAGTATTTTCATGAAAGGAGCATACTAAGGAAGATTACTCGTAGCTGTCAAGGGATGCATGCAATCACCTCCTGCTACTTGCATTCGCCTTCGTTGATGAAGAAAACAAGTGGTGTTGGTTCATGAGATTATTGTGGATTCATGTACGCGGCAATATTCAAAATATATGCTCGATCTCTGACAGATACAAATGAATCATCCACGCAATGACAACGCTTCCAGAGTGGCGAGAACCATTTGCAGTCCACCGCTTCTGTATTGTTCACGTGCGAAGTAATTTCATGTAGAAATCTAGGAATGAGAGGTAATGTCCAATTTCACATGTTTTTGTTAGTCGGATTTTTTTTTAACGTCACCCTTTCAAATATCTAAGTGTATATAAGCTAAAGAAACTATAATGGCAGCTGGAGAAGCCAACCAACCTCGCAAGTATAACGACATCATAAACTAAATACAAAATTTGAATCAAGAGGACCATGATTGGTTAACAAGCATCAATGTTAGACCCGAACAATGGGCTCTATGCAAGGACGATAGATATTGTTAGGGTCACACGTCCACAAATATGACAAAGTGCTTCAACAACCTTCTGAGAGATACCCGATTATTGTCTATCTATATGTGTTCACTTTACATTGAGCCAAATCATAAAACTATTTGTGAAGAAGCTGAAGTTGGCATGGGATGTACGATACCCATTCCTACAATATAGTTGGGAGAAATATGTGTCGAATAAGAAAAAAGAAAAAAGATGTAAAGTAGATGTTTATGACCCCAAGGACAGATTTTTCTACATCGCAACTGAACTGCTTCACAAATTGTAGATCTTATATCGTTAACTTGCATATGTCGTAAATTTCAGCAACACAAGTTTCCTTATACGCATGCGATGGCGTGTGCTCTAGCTACGGAATAAACTCAATAGACCTCGCAGGGAATGAGTATACTTTTCATGCTTATCAGGCAATAATTGGCCTTGAATTTCATCCTGTTAGGGACCAAAACTATTGGTCGATATCGGAGTTAAAATTAACCATCAACAGTAATCGGCTAAAACAAATATGACTAGGGCCATTGAGAACTACCAAAATTCATAATGAGATGGATCAAAGATCTCAGGATGCACTGCGCCGATGTAGCAATTGTTCATAGTCTGGACACATGGCACCGAATTGTCCTTATACTAGATTTTTTCATCAGTAGCAAGTTAAGGTTTATGTCCATTGTAAAGGGATTAGCACTCCTTATTTATTTTTCTAGTTTAATCATAATTTTTTGTACCTAGTTAGATGTAAGGTTTATGTCATCCTTTAATTATTGTTGAATTTAATAAGATTTTGGGGTGGTGTCCTTCTTCATGTATAGGATTTGCCACTAAATAAAATAAAAATTTTGTTTCTGGTTTTTAATTTTTAGTGTTGTAGTTATAGTTTTTAGGGTCTAGGCTCAGGTTTCTACTTTTTAATTTTAGGGTAAGTTATGAGTTTTTACTTTTTAGTATTTAACTTTTAATTTTTAGGTTTATTTCTTTGGGTTTTGGGTTTGTTTTTTTGTTTTTCATTTTTATGGTAAGTTATGAGTTTTTAGTTTTTAGTTTTAACTCCTTAGGGTTTAAGATTTGTTTTTTAGCTTTTCATTTTTAGGGTAAGTTATGAGTTTTTTGTTTTTAGTTTTTAACTTTTAATTTTTTTTGTTTAGTTTTTAAGGTTTAGGGTTTTTATTTGGGTTAACTATTCATATTCGTTGCACATTTATTTCGTAATTATTACTGATATTTTATTACATTTTTCATATGGGTATGTAGGACTTGATATGAAGCAGTGGTACACGAGTACAGCAAGTCTTGACCAGGGTCCTATTGACCCTACTCGTTCATATCTCTAACCACACCATAGATTTGCATCGATCTTCCACAGTGAGGGCAAAATCCTCGATGTCAAGCAGTGCCATAGATATTTTTTGGATGTTAATGAGATCTGTAGACCCCCGTGTGAATTATTACATTGATATTGTCACATTTGGAGGGGTATCTGGAGTAAAGTCAGTTAGATTGGACCATAGTATAGTTACTACTTTTATCAAGCGTTGAAGGCGGGAGACACACACAGTTCATTAGCATGTTATTGGTGAGGCCACTATCACCTTACAGGATATTGAGATGTTTTGGAGAATCATCAAAATTCACACTGATAGTATGATTAAGGTACTCATAGTGATAGTGATTTGGGAATTTGAACCAAACTGCCTTTAAGTTTTTGCCACCTAATATAAGTTTTCTTGAAAAATTTTCTTCCATAGTTAAGTAATGGATTTTTATAGATATTTGGAAGTGCACTACATAGATGAATTAGCAAAACCAGGAAATCATTACACACATACACACGCATATGTATGTAGTTGATCTGCATGGTGAGCAACATGTTGTTCATTTGACAAATAAAGTAAATGAAGCATAAAACGGAAATGTATTAAACTAGAAAAATCGACATGGAACGTAGTAGAGGTCTTGCAATTGCCATTTGTGGCAATTTCATGGACCAAATTAAAAAGAGAAATCAAACGATTGAAATTGAACTAACAAAGAAAATCTTGAGAGTGCTGATAACGATGTCGTTTTCATTGCCAGAAAAAAGAAATGAAAAATAATACTTTGACCACAAACGCCATTTGTAACAGTCAAAGAGAATTTTTGTGGGTTTAGAATCAGGGAAAAAGAAATTCATTTGAGTTTTGAAATTGCTTGTGAAATTTGTAATGGGCATAAAAGCAAAGATCAAATTCAAGTCCGATCATTTATTTCTTTTCTTTAGCTAGGCTTGGTTGTGGTTGTTGAGCTATGCTATCTGCAGCAGAAAAGGAAAACCTAGACAAATTTTTGTGTATTTGGAATGGGTTGATAGTAGATGATGTTTTTTGATGGAAAATTGAAGGAAAGCCTAGACAAATTTGAAGAAAATTGAGGTTTTTAGTAGTGAAATTTGTCCATCTAGAGAAAAAACTGTAGATGCGCAAAATAAAGTGAAATAGAGGATGTCTACTTCTTTAATATGCCGTGAACTAGAAGTTCACTTCGTGGATATTGTGTTCGAATTATGCGTCCGCTACCCTACTGACTTTGAGCAGACATCCATTCCTTTGTCCGCTTCCTTTTGAGGGGCATCCACATGGCTAAAGTCACTCAACATACACAATGAACACCCTGCACGCAAAGTAGTTATATTTTTGTTCTACAAAATTGTATTTTTATGCTGAAAAATTTCAAATCTTAAAAAGTTACATTTGTTCACTGAAAATTTATATTTTTTATACTGGAACGTGGCACACCCCTCCAACTTGTCACCAACCGGATGCCCGCTATCTATATTATTAAGGGTTAATAACACTTTGCCCCATGAACTTAGGGGTTAGTCACACTTTTCCCCCTCTAAACCTTAAATATATACACTTTACCCCCCTAAAGACTAGTCAAAGTTAGAAATTCAAAAAAGTGAGTGTTATGATACTATTGACCTTATATTTATGATATTATTTATAAACTAATATCCTTTACTTTCATGGATAAAAGATTTATATATTTTCCATCATACCAATTATACAAAAATATCAAACTAAAGAAGTTAAAGAAAGTTAGTATTTAGTTTATATCCTTGAAATTTTGCTCTTAGATTAATATTTACTTCTATATATGTTTTGTTTAATTTATTAGATTTTAAGTCAAACAAAATTGATAAATAATACAACACTAAAAACAAATACAATTGCCAAATTTTATATAAAAAAAGGCAATGCCAAACTCATTTGTTTAAATTAATTTTTTATCATTTTAATTTATTTAAACTTTTGGATTAATATCATAGTCATTTTATATTTATCAAATTAGTCCAATATGAAATTATTAATCAAGAATATTTTGGGAAAAAAAAGAAGAGTTAGCCCATTATACAGCATTAGGGCAAAAAAGAATAAATAAATAAAAAAAACAAAACTAAATCTATTTAAAAATATAGTTGTTTCAGTATTTTAGTTTATGTGAAATTTAGGCTAATACTGTTATCATTTTTTGTTGATATATTTATAGTTTACTATTATTGCCTTTTCTTGTAAAAAATAAAATTTGATTTAACCTTTATTTTTCTTCTCTAATTAAAAAATGAGTCATATCAACTATAGGAATTTTTGCTTAAGAATTTCATATTGGACTAATTTGATAAAAATAAAAATGATAAGGATTAGTCTAAAAGATTAAATAAATTAAAATGATAAAAATTACTTTAAATAAATGAGTTTGGCAGTACCTTCTTTATATAAATTTTGTTAATTGAATTTATTTTTAGTTTTGTGTTATTTATCAATTTTGTTTGACTTAAATTCCACTAAATTAAACAAAACATATATCGAAGTAAATATTAATCCAAAAAGAAAACTTCAAGGATATAAACTAAATATTAAATTTCTTTAACTTTTTTAGTGCGATATTTTTATATAATTGACATGATAAAGAATATATAATCTTTTAGCAATGAAAGTAAGTGATATTAATTTATAAATAATTTCATATATAAAAACTCACTATTTTTTAATTTCTAATTTTGACTATTTTTTGGGAGGAAGGGCAAAGTATATATATTTAAGGTTGAGGTGGTAAAGTGTGACTAACCCCTAAGTTTAGGGCGGCAAAGTGTTATTAGCCCTAATATTAATCATCATCCACTTGCATCTAGAGAGGATTCGGATGCTAGATTGGACATCCACTACTTTACTGACTTTGAGCGGACGTCCATTGCTTCGTCTACTTCCTTTTGAGGGGCATCACATGACTAAAGTCACTCAACATACACAATGAATACTCTGAATGAAAAGTAGTTATATTTTTGTTTTACAAAATTACATTTTATGCTGATAAATGACAAATCCTGAAAAGTTGTATTTGTTCACTAGACATTTACATTTTTTCACTAGAACGTTACACAGGCCTCCAACTTGTCCCAAATGGACGACCGCTATCTATAATATTAACATCATCTACTTGTATCCAAAGACAATCCGAATGCTTGATTGGACATTCGTTACCTTCCTGACTCTGAGTGACAGTCCATTCCTACATTCGCCTTCTTTTGAGGGGCATCCTGTATGACTAAAATCACACAATATGCACAATGAGCACTCTGAACGCAAAGTAGTTACATTTTTGTTCTGAAAAGTTACATTTTGATGCTGATAAATTACAAATTCTGGAAAGTTACATTTGTTCACTATAAGTTTACATTTTTTTTACTAGAATGTTACACAGGCCTTCAACTTGTCCCAACCTAATGCCTACTATCTATAATTACCATCATCATCTGCTAGTCCAAACCTCATCATCCGCTTGCATCCATATGCCAAGTTTCAATCTTGGTCATTAACTTGTGTCAACTGGAAACATCTTAAAATTGCGACACCCCGTGCCCAGATAGAACAAGCGTCATAGTTGACACACTGGAACAGAGAGAGAAAATGCAGAGGCACAGAATGTATGAGTGTTTGACTTGCAAGAGCCACAACCTACAAGCGCATATTTTGATTAGTATAAATTGACAAATTATATGCTTGCTACTTGGAACAAAAAATGCATTGAATACCACAAGGGCTTCATTGATTTCATAGCAATCAATCTTAGATGCCTTTATGTGATATCCGAAAATTTTCCCACTTAATAAATATATGTAGACCTATCTAAATTATTAACAATAGTAATGGCATTATATAATTAATAAATAATATTAGGATAAGGGAAGTTATTATGTGAAAGAAGTTATCAAGTAGTGGCAAAAGAATGAAGGGACATGTTCTGATAGTGGTCAGGTACTTTCTAGAGATGTGGTAACTTCCTAATCCACTTGTATAACTAGACACATCAAGTAAACGCACGAGACTTCAACTTCTAACTTTGTCTCTCTCTCTCTCTCTCTCTGCTTTCTCTTTTTCACTATCAGATAATAGAACTTCTCCAAAAAGGATAGATGTAGTACATTTATTGGAATTCTTGTAATAATACATCTCTTCCAAGATCAAAGCAAGTGAGTTCCAAATCCATATATTTTTATCTTCTTCCTGCTTTTACTACAAATATGTTAATTTTATATTAATTGCTAGTTCCTTAAATATTTTTTTTATATAAAATTGTTACGTAGCACATTAATTTAGTTATATCTGGACAAGAGTTTATTTTTTTTAGAAAGTTGGTGTTTTTAAATTTCATGACTTGAAAAAAATTATAAAATTAAATAAATAGAGTCAATGGAGATTTAAGGGAATAACTATTGTTTGTGATAATTGATCCAAAAAAAAGAAAAAAAAAAGAAAAACGAAAGGTTGAACGATAATCAATGACCGTGACTTTGAGTGTAGTGTACCAACAAAGGCTTTGCACTTTTGGTTCTATTATGGTAGGGAAAAAATAATAATAACAAAATATTACTAGAATCATGGCAAAAATGGTTTCCAATAGTTTTTACTAATTTAGAACCTTAAGAAATTGAAAGATGAATGGATCGATCTTTGTCCTTATATGCACAGTACTGTTATCTACCAACGAGTGCTTCTCCAGTTAACCAAAAAGGTAATAATCAGCTTTTATAAGTTTTATTCAAGAGGACTATTTGAATTTTTTTCATGTTGTGAAAGAATTTCACTACAGTAGAGTATTTGCCATATAAATAGTAATTTTTTTTCGGGCTAGGCATAGTAGACTGAATAGTATTTAATTTGGTCTTCAGAGAGTCATCATATATGAAATTAATGTACGTTAAGAATCCTAAACATAAATTCTAAACATAGTGTGTTGAAAGGACTTACAGAAATGGAATGTTATCTATGTACATCAGTAGTATTAAACAAAGGCACGTGTGGTTCTTACAAACAAATTTTAATAGTATATTGGAAGAATTTAAAAAAAAAATGAAATAGGTATTTTTACGTTGAATTTTTTAGTTTAAGTCAAGTTTGTTTGATACGACCTACTTAACATTTAATATTTAATACTAATTTAAATAAACTATAAAATAGATTGTTTAAGTCAAGTTTATTTAAGTTTCTATAAAATAGATACTTAGAACAAGAAAATATACTCTATGATCAAATAATACAAGCTAATTAAAAAGATCGTGTATCTACTATAGGTACAAGCCAATAGTAAGAGGAATTAAGAGTATTCATTCCGAGCAGTCTGGGTAGGTGGTGTTTACCCTCTGTATTTTTTTTTTATTAAACATTTTATTTTGATATATACAAGAGATGGATCATATATGCCTACTTTCAAATGTTTTACTAGTGCTAAGTGCAAATAAAATGAATGGCATTTTTTAATTTTATTTAATTATGCATGTGACATATGAAAAAATTTTAAGTACGAAAGGCTCTAAATAGTCATGAAATAAACGGTAGGGGCTATAGTCTCGCCATGTATGACGATCAAGTGAAGATCAAGAAAAATGCTTGATTGATTAGGATAGTCATGGTTGGTATAAAGCCCGGACCGATTGACTTATGTATAGGTAGGTTAAGCAAAGATCAAGTAAAATGCTTGACCTATAGCTCTCCTAGAAAGAGGTTAAACTCTAGGCTGAGTACTCATAAGCCGAATATTACATGTGCATGTTTATGAGCCATATTTGACATGCTTTCTTAATTGACATGTTATGAATATGTTCACGTTATCATATAATTTGTGCCACTCGATTTCATGGATATGTACATGTTTAAATTTACATTTTAATTGTCCTAAATTATTTATGTATATGGTATACTGTGACCAATGTTACAAAAAGTATTATAACTATATAATAGCTACATGATCCAATAAAGGTGTACATGCTACCTACTGAGGATCGCGTCACTCAATCCATTCTCTCTTATTATTTTTGCAGACCTTAAGGATTATGATGTGATATATGTAGAGGACCCAGAAAATGACTTTTACTGATTGCTTTATGTTATGTGTAGTAGATATTAGTATTAAAATTAAAGGTTATGTAGTATGGATATATATTAGAACACCTCTAAGTTTATATTTCTGTATGTTAATTGGGCGCGTAGTCCCAAATTGGATGTTAAGTTATTTTTAAATATTAGAACACCGCACTTATATAGTTTTATTATTAAATATTAAAGTAGTATTTTTTTGAATGATAATAGTTGCTTTATATTTCTCAAATCTTGAAGATACAGCGACTATCTTGTGCGTAGCACGTGCGGGTTAGGGGCACGACACTTGGGCCTACATTCAAATTAGCTTTTGGGATTGCAAGTGCGAGTGCAGTTGTTAATAACTCTGGTGCCAGCAAAGTGCAATTCATTTGATCAAAAAGATCTTAGTTCAAGTGCATCAAATAAACATGATTTTGTGTGTGTGTGTGTGTGAGAGAGAGAGAGAGAGAGAAGCCGCTATATCATTCAAAATCATAAAGAGATATGGCATGTAAAATGAGAGTAATATGCGCAAACCGATCTGAATGCCCTTAATACCTCCAAAATAGTAAATATATCACAAATAGATACCCATTCATCTCCTGCTGTTGACAGGGTTCCGGCCAATGAATGCAATTGTTTGCGTTGTTCATGTGCGGCATCTGCATATCCTGTGATCTTTGCAATCACTTGAAGCCCAATCTTAATAGCCTTCTTTCCACTGACTAAGACTAAAGCAGATGCACCATCACTGTAACAGCAAAGGTTGTCAAATAACATAAACAATTTTCAAGGTCCTTGTACCATCTTGAAAAAACGCCACTTCATCAACAATATTTCCAAGAATCAGCAATAACGAAGCCCAGCTCTTTTTAGCATAGTACCAGTGATACCCAAAAACCTGATTTTCTGCTTTTTCTGAGTGAATCCTTTCTAATCGAGCCAATGGGTACTTTTAGCATTATAGATAATGATACATACTTCTGAGTTTTAGCAGCTAAAGGCATGCAAATATCAGTAATAAGCACGACTAACAAACCTTATGCTGGAAGCTTTGCCAGCAGTAACGGTACCCCAGTTTCCTTGAAACTTGGACGGAGCTCCCTCAACTTTAATACTAGTAATATTCGTACAAAAGTACAAGGACCCAATGTCTGGAGCTTAAAACCTATAAAAAGAAACAAAAAGAAATTAGAATCCAAAGTTCTAAAAGACCATCATTGCAACAATCTTGTCGGGAAGAAAATTCCCATATAAAGAAAACTTATTGCCATCAATTAGGTAGTTGTGGATGTTGAAAAATCCCATTTTTTTGTTTGTCGTTAACTGGAACCTACCCATTTCGGTAGATTTCTTAAGCCTCAGCAAAGAAAACGAAGTTCGCAGAAGAAAATCGTTTTGCTTATGTTTGGTGCATGTTGAAAAATTCCATTTTCTGCGTTTGTCATTAACTGGAACATACTCATTTCGGTAGATTTCTTAAGCCTCAGCAAAGAAAAACGAGGTTCAGATTAGAAAATCGATGTACTTAAGTTGTCCCAATAACGCACGTTACCTGATTGCTTCTACTCTTTTTAAAGCAGCTGGCAGCTCTTTCTTCACTATCATAGTCACAATAATTCAACAAACTACATTTCTTCTTCAAGCAAGGAGTTCCATAATCCCATCTTGGTAAGTAACTTCGATTCTTTAATTTTTCAGAACCCACGAAAATCTTTATTTGGGATTCATATTTAGAAAAAGAAATTTGGAGTTCGATTTTGATTAGTCTTTTATAAGTCATTAAGTGTAATAACTTCTTGTGCACTCCTGTTGTCTATATTCCCATCCTGCCCTTTTTATGTTATTGTATGGTTGGTAAATATGAAGTATGGATGATGAATGTTTGGTTCAAGAAGTATCATGATTCAAGAGAACTTTTTTGGTTTGGTGCAATACCAACAAATCAAGAGAGGAATGGTTTGTCTTTATATACGTATGAAAAGAAATTCTGGATTGATTATTAGCGAAGATTAAGTGTAGGGATTTGGAGTTGTTGATTGTTAATGGACTTAGTTTGATTAATGACATTTTAATTGGGCTTCTTGCAGTTTATTTTACTACGGAAGTTATGTTGAACAAAGTGGTTTGGTTAAGACGGAATTCATTGACTTTTACACCGAAGCTTTGTTTTGTGATGGAGATTGTTCGCGACCGTCGTATCTACCTTTTTGTCTGTTGGTTAATCCTAATCTTAGAATTGTGTACGGTTTATGGACATTTGATTTTATAATTTTCTGAGAATTGCTGAGGAATACCGAGGATTTGTAACTTTTTCATTTTAGTGCGTGATAATAATAAAATGATTACGGAATTATTTTCTTGTTTTCACAATAGGTACTGCTGGTTCAAATTAATTTTTGTTCCCCTTTACTTATTAGTTTCAATTTAATAATAAAAATAAGGTTGAGATTTCGGTTGATTTGGGCTCTTTCAACAATCAGAGACATAGATATATGGACCAATAATAAGAATAGATGATACTTCTCTGTTGCCCTCAAAATTTTATACTTGGTTCTTCAGGTTTATCAATTTAGATGGCGGCAATCTTGGCTTCTCAGGGCTGCTATTGCCGCAATGATCAAGTATTCAACTTTGGGAGACCAAACAAAAACCTTGGGTTTTCTGATTCATTAGCAGTATGGAATTCTTGGAGGTCTGAGACGCGCCCATGTAATTTGCCGAAAACTAGACATTTGTATCGGTTTCAAGTGGTCATGCAGCAAATAAAACCTCATGTGAAATTAGGCACATGAGGTTTTATCAGTGATAAGCACGACTAACAAACCTTACGCTGGAAGCTTTGCCAGCAGTAATTGAAACTTGGACGGAGCTCCCTCAACTTTCATACTAGTAATATGGGTACAAAAGTACAAGGACCAAATATCTGGAGCTTAAAACCTATAAAAAGAAACAAAAAGAAATTAGAATCCAAAGTTCTAAAAGGCCATCATTGCAAAAATCTTATCGGGAAGAAAATTTCCCATATAAAAGAAAAATTATTGCCATCAATTAAGTAGTTGTGGATGTTGAAAAATCCCATTTTGTGTGTTTGTCGTTAACTGGAACCTGCGGTAGATTTCTTAAGCCTCAGCAAAGAAAATGGGGTTCGCAGAAGAAAATCGTTGTGCTTATGTTTAATGCACGTTGAAAAGTCCCATTTTCTGCGTTTGTCATTGACTGGAACCTACTCATTTTGGTAGATTTCTTAAGCCTCAGCAAAGAAAAACTAGGTTCGGAGAAGAAAATCGGTGTATTTTAAGTTGTCCCAATAACACACGTTACTGATTGCTTCTACTCTTTTTAAAGCAGTTGACAGCTCTTGCTTCACTATCATAGTCACAATAATTCAACAAACTACATTTCTTCCTCAAGCAAGGAGTTCCATAATCCGATCTTGGTAAGTAACTTCGATTCTTTAACCTTTTATAACCCACGAATATATTTATTTGGGATTGATATTTAGAAAAAAACATTTGGAGTTTGATTTTGAATAGTCTTTTATCACTCAGTAAGTGTAATAATTTCTTGTGCACTCCTGTTGTCTATATTTCAATCCTGCCCTTTTGAAGTTATTGTATGCTTGATGAATATGAAATATGGATGATGAATGTTTGGTTCAGGAAGCATCATGATTCAAGACAACTTTTCAAGGTTTTGCAAGGTTTCTTCTGAATTTTGTTGGTGATTTCATCATTTTTTGAATTGGTGCAATACCAACGAATCAAGATAGGGATGGTTAGATCTTTATATACCTACGAAAAGAAATTCTGGATTGATTATTAGTGAAGATTAATTGTAGGGATTTGGAGTTACTAATTGTTAATGGACTTAGTTTGGTTAATGGCATTTTAATTGGGCTTCTTAATTTGTTTTACTATAGAACTTATCTTGAACAAAGTGATTTAGTTAAGTAGATTTAGCTTTATTTAAGGGACTGAATTCATTGACTTTTACAACAAAGCTTTATCGTGTTGTGATGGACATTGTTTGCGACCATCGTATATACTTTTTTGTCTGTTGGTAAATCCTAATGTGAGTATTGTGTCCGGTTTATGTTACATTTGATTTTATAATTTTCAGAGAATTGCTGAGGAATGCTGAGGATTTGCAACTTTTCATTTTTAGTGCATGATAATAATAAAATGATTACGGAATTATTTTCTTGTTTTTACCATTAGGAACTTCTGGTTCAAATTAATTTTTGTTCCCCTTTACTTATGAGTTTCAATTTAATAATAAAAAATAAGGTTGAGATTTCGGTTGATTTGGGCTCTTTCAACAATCAAAGACAGATATATGGACCTAATAATAAGAATAGATGATACTCGGTTGATTTGCACTCAAAATTTTATGCTTGGTTCATCTTCAGGTTTATCAATCTAGATGGCGGCAATCTTGGCTTCTCAGGACTGCTATTGCCGCAATGACCAAGTTTTCAACTTTTGGAGACCAAACCAAAACCTCAGGTTTTCAGATTCATTAGCAGTATGGAATTCTTGGAGGTCTGAGACGCGCCTATGTAATTTGCCGAAAACTAGATATATTTATCGGTTTCAAGTGGTCATGCAGCAAACAAAACCTCATTTGAAATTAGGCACCAATGGTAGGCCAGTTAAAATGGTACCTCCAAGTGAAGTTACAAAAAGAAAAACGCCTTCAGTGAACAATTCAGAAGTAGTAAACGGTTCAAGAAGGATTATTAATGAAGCACGTACAGAGAGAAAAGCGCTACCAGTAGATAATATAGTGAATGGTACAAAGAGGGCTGTTGTAAATGAAGCAGTCTCAGTAAAGAAAGATTCTGCTCCAGCCCTTATTAAGACTTCCAAATCTGATGAGTTCCCGCCGATTGAAGGCCTAACGGATTTGCCTTCGGATGAAGGCTTCAGTTGGGCAAGTGAAAATTATAACTCCTGGAGAAGAACCGTTGATATTTGGTCATTTGTCCTTTCCTTGCGTGCGCGAACTCTCTTGGACAATGCAAAGTGGGCTTATCTGGGAGGCTTTACAGAAAACAAGCAGGTGAGTTTGACACAGCATCGTTTTTTAGCTATTCTTGGCCTGTTAGGAATATTATTTTTAGAAGCTGTTTTTTTTTTAAATATTACTTGCAATAGTTTTAAATATTTTTTTCGATAAATAGTATTTTTGAGATAAAAATTTAATTAAAAAACATGTATGAATTTTTTAAACGTATGTTTCTAAAGAACAGAACTAAATAAACGGAACCCTTATCTCGCTGGACTGTACTATATATACTTGAGACATTTCATCTTACGTGCAAATGGTAAAGAGTCTCTTGTTTAGTGTCTTGGTCATAGGCTTCAATTTTTATTACTAAGTGACCTTAACTTGTTACAACTTTTCTCAATTATCAGAAAACCAGAAGACGTCGCACTGCTTCATGGTTACGAGAGCGCGTGCTTCAACTTGGCCCCACATTTATCAAACTTGGCCAGATGTCCTCAACAAGGTCTGATCTATTTCCGCGAGAGTTTGTGGATGAGCTTGCCAAGTTGCAGGTCTGGACATGTGATATGCACAATCTCAGTCTATTCATTCTTGTAACTATATTGTATTGAATTTGGTTTTTTTGGCATATGGTGCAGGATAGAGTTCCTGTATTTCCAGCAAAGAAAGCAAAAGTGTTCATTGAAAAGGAACTGGGAGCTCCGGTTCATATGTTATTTAAGGAGTTTGAAGAAAGACCAATTGCGGCTGCTAGCCTTGGCCAGGTTTGCTTCGAGGAAAAATTCTTAAATGAATCAGTTCACAGCTTTACTTGTAAACTTTGTGATTTAAAAAAAAATATCACATAAGTATTTTTACATTAATTTTTTAATCAACATACATCATTTTACTTACACGATATTCTTTTAAATTAGAAACAAGAATCACAAGTAGGGCCGTGGATGCAGTTCACTTAAGAATTTCCCTCCTTCAAGTGTACCCTTTTTCCTGGGTGACTACATAAACTTAAATGGTTATTTATTATTATTATTATTATTATTATTATTATTATTAGTGTAGCATCTCGTGCATCGTGAATTGTTTTTACCTTGGAGAGGCATACATATAAATCAACTGTAATCCCGTATAATATTGGTGGCAAACTTAGCACGGCTCGCATTTCTATTCATTTTGCATTTTTTTTTCGTATCTTGTGTAAATGAATTCACAAAATAATTTGCCAAGCATTTAAACCCTTTTTGCAAATTTTACTGCTTAAAGTATAACTTAATAGAATAAATTTTTTCTACACCCAAGATTATACATGTATTCTTAGAATACCAATTTAGAAAATAATGAGATACTATCTGATTTTTTATCCAACAACATGTGAAATGAAAGCAGGAACATAATCACTGATCAAATGCACCAATATCTTCAAATCTTGTGACTAAATTTCTTATTAGCAAAGTGAGAAAAACTAAATTAGCCATTATAAAAATCCTCATAGAGGGGACCGAGCGCTCTTTATGTATTGAGTACGTTAAGATCTCAATCTAATAATTCCTAATGGACTAATTGGCTCACACAGGTATCCCATATCTTATTAAATTAGAATGATAGGCCCAATAATTAAACTAAAATAATGCCCCACTTTATGTCTTATATTTGACCATAGGCTACCGTTATTGCCAGAGCATATTATATCTTGCCAGAGCAAATTTGTTCTACAGGACATAAATGCCCCCAAAAGTAAAGGCTTTTTCCTTGATAATAATAATCATTGTCAGGTCCCACTTGTTTTTTTTTTTTTTTGTCCTCTCTCTCTCTCTCTCTCTCTCACACACACACACACACAAATTTTCATAAACATAATTGCTAGATCTCATAACTAATTGTTTAATTTTTTTTCCTTTTTTTAATTGAAAAAATATGGATGGGTGAATTGAACATAATTGCTGGATCTCATAACTAGTTGTTTTATTTTTTTACTATTTTTTAATTGAAAAAAATATGAAATGGTGAAAGGGGGAAGGGGAATATGGATTGTGATACACAACAAATTATATACATATACAGAGTTTTTGATTTCCTAAGAAGTATAAGCATATATTTAGTAGTGGTAGCAAAGATTTGTGATTAACAAATTTGACTAAGAATATTTGTCTTTTTTGGGGTTTTTTTTGGTACTTTTCCTTAAGAGCACAGGAGTAGGAGGAGAAGAGGGATTTGGAGAGAAGGTATAGAGAAAGAAGGGTTGGAGCACTGAGATTTATGTCGGCAAGATTTCAATTGAGGTTTGAGAAAATTTGAACTTTGTAGAAGAAGCTATACTGGATATTAGTTTGTATGAATTGAGGTTTGAAAAGTCACCTTGCGTTAAACACATCTACGGATATAAGCCTAAATTCAGATTTGTCCATGGTGATCAGCCATCATCATCTGCTTCATCACCACCACACTTGATGACCCCATGTTTTATGGATCTTGGGAAGGTTATTTGACCCATATCTTAGATCAAGAATTCCAAATTTTTACTAAATGGTTTGAAGGATTATCATACAAAAATAAAAAATTGTCTACCAATCACAAGATTGGATTATAAAAAAATAATTAAGATAGAAAGAGTCTCATAAAATATTCTTGCTTGAATATAATAAAGTAATTAATGATTTGTGGCAAAATAAGGATAAGAAGAGTTTGACTGATGAAGTAATTTGAGAAGGAATATAATTGCAAGATGAAAGATACGAAATAGTTTGTAAGAGGTGGGGAAAGAGAAAGAGACAAGAATACAAGATAAAGTTGAACAAGTGAGAACCTGTAAAAAATTAACTTAATAGTAATCTTTTGTCTACTAGGGCATTTATGTCTGACAGGCCAAATTTGCTTTGTCAGGATATAAATTGCTCTGGCAATAACGGTGGCCTTGACCATATTATCTCAATTTTTAGCCACAATTAATATACGCCTATATTTAAATTAAAATCTAATGTTTTCCTACTTAAATAACAATAATTGTGATTAATTCCTTATGCCAAGATAATATATTTAAAACTTTATGACCTCAATCTATATTAGTCAAGATATTATTCTAAAGTATCATTTTGTCAAACAAAATCTTCAATATCAAATCATAGTAGATTTTGTATCAATTAATGCGACACTTTTTTCTCTATGGTTACAAACTAATGAAATATTGTTCACATGTACTAGATGTGGTGTAGCAATTAACAATAGCACTAACTTTGGAAGCGAGTAGAGGGTCGAGTGGTTAGAGCTCTTTGACTCCACCCCAGAGGTTGGGGGTTCAAATCTCACCAACACCATATCCCCTCTCAATTGTAATAGTGTAGGCATGATCCACAATTAAAAAAAAAAATAAGACTAACTTTGTGGTGTATAATGTGCTATCTACTTGGTAGTTATCTCCTCTTCTTTATGCATCACAAGTATGCAAAAGAAATTTCTTATTGTTAATTTAAACCTATATGTCTTATAATAAACTTTACATTTAGAATACCTTTATGTGTTACAAGACATACATATGAGCCTAATAATAAATGCCCCATGCTCTTGCTTAAAGCTGACATGTCTTAAGACCTTGTATAAATATATACACAATCATATGAGTGAATCATCAATGATTATTATTACTAGAATTCATAATCATAAAAATATGTCAAAATGACGTCTCAAAGAAAATAAAAGTGACTAAAGAAAACATATGCATTGACTTCCACTAACCAAGAATATCAAGTGACTCAACCAATCTTATACTACGAACATGCCCTTTGAAAGGCACTAAGGTGGAGTCTCTTAGTCAAAGAATTAGCAACCATATACTCAGTCATTATATGCTCTACTTCTATGTTACATTTTTTTATCAATTGTTTTAAAGTCAAGTATTTGGTTTTTATATGCTTGGACTCTGTTATACTTTTATTGTTCTTAGTGAATAATACTGCAACAATATTATCACAATATATTCGAATACGTCTGGATACAAAACTAACAATGGTCATCTCAGCGATAAGATTGTGTGACCATATACTACGTGTAACTACTCCATAACATGCTACAAACTCAGCCTGCATAGTAGATGAAGCCAACAGCTTCTGATTGACACTTTTTTTAAGAATTGCTCCACCCACTAATGTGAAAACATAACCATGTGGATTTTAAATCATCATCAAAATCAGCAAAGTCAGAATTTGATTATCCCACAAGTTCAAGGTGTTCAACCTTCCTATATGTTAACATGTAGTCTTGGCTCCTCTTGAAGTATCTCAAAAGTTTCTTTACAGTAACCCAATAGTTCCATACAATATTAGATAAATATCTTCCCAAAAGACCTACTGCAAAGGCAATGCCCTATCTAGTACAAACCTGAGCATACATCATGCTTCTCATTGCACTTGAATAAAAAACATTCTTCATTGACTCTCTCTCTCAATATCATTTTTAGGACACTACGTCGAACTTAATTTTTCACTCGTATGGATCAGTACAGTTCCAAGATTATTGTTATACATATTAAATTTCTATAATAAGCGATTATTGTATGCTCTTTGAAAGAGACCAAATAAGTTTTGAGACTTATCTCTTTGGATTTCAATGCCTAGAACAAAAGATGCATCTCCAAGATCTTTTATCTCAAATTGTCTACACAATAATTGCTTGCCTCATGCAGCATGACTAGATTATTGCTTGCAAGCAAAATATCATCTATGTAAAGAATAATGAATATATATTTGCTCCTACTTACCTTGAAATATATGCATCTCTCCACTTTATTATCAAAAAATCCGAAAGATGTAATTACCTCATCAAATTTCAAGTACTAATAGTTTGGACGCTTGTTTGAACCCATAACACATGAGATGATCCCTGCCATCATCTATAAATTCTTCAAGTTGCGCTATATAAATCTCATCAATAAAGTCTCTACTAAGAAAGGTGGTTTTAACATCTATTAATGAGCTACAAATGCCATAGATACTCTACATCCTTGGAGGACACAGGAGAGAATGTCTTATTAAAATCAATCCCTTCTCTCTGAGTATAACATTTGGCAACTAATTTGACTTTAAACCTTTTAACTTTCTCTTTGGAGTCTTTTTAAATTTTATAAACCCATTCGCAGCAAATAAGTTTGCGATCTTTAGGGAATTCAACAAGTTCCCAAACATTATTATGCTTTGCGTCTAATTCTTTGCATCCCATCATATATCAGATTGAGGTTCGAAAATAGATTCCATGAAATTAACAAGATCAACAACATGACCAATATTCATAATCATGCTTTCTTAAATATATTATTGGAACCTGTTCAAGTGTTCTTGTGGTTGGGGAACCTTAGTAGGAACGGAAGATTTTTGTTCCTTTATAGGAGCAACCACAAACTCAAACTCCACAAGACTTCGAATCTAGAGGTTGAGGAACATAAATTGTTATAATCTGTATATTTTCATTTGTGATATTAGAGTCATTTATCAATCATATCATGTTTCAAAAACTTTGTTTTTTGTGATTCTACAATTTTAGAACTTCCATCTAAACAATAAAATTTACTATCTTTAGAATGCACAAGATATCCAATAGCATAATCAGTAGATTTAGAATTCATCTTACTTGCATAAGGGTTATATAGACGTACCTCTGAAGGACATCCCAACACTTAAAGGTGATTGAGGCTAGGTTTATGTATAGTCCACGACTTAAAAGGAGTTTTAGTAACAAATATACTAGACACTCTGTTGAGGATATATAAAGCTATTTTAATAGCCCAACCTCAAAGAAAATTTGAAAGATTAGGGCTACTTTGTTTGTTTCTCATTATGTCATTAAGTGTCTTATTTCGCTTTTCAGCAACACCATTGTGTTCAAGACTACTTGAAATGGTAAATTGAGCAATGATTCCACAATCTTTCACGTATTCGTCAAAGCAAACCTTTAACTTATCATGCAATCATGGATGGTAACCTTCATGATTTTGGATCCAATGATATGTTAAATGGAACCAGGAACACGATCATTGATCAAGAGCACCAAGTTCTTCTCTTCGTACAATCCCAGGGACATCATAAATAGTACCTGCTATTCCTACTTTTTCCACTTCGCATATGGGCTTTATATTCTCTAGGGCGTTAACCATAAGTTTGATTACATCGCGTTCCGTTTGAGCTGGGATCTTATGACTAAATCCTTAGATGGTGTAGAGAGGAAAATTGAATTAGTCATTGTCAAGATCCTTAGAGAGGGGACCTAACACTTCTTATATATTAGACACGTTAGGGTTTCAATCTAATAAACCCTAGTAGACCAATAGGCCTACACAATTATCCCACATCTTATTAAATTAGAATAATAAACCCAATAATTAAACCAAAATAATGGCTCATCCTATGTCTCAAATTTGGCCATATTATCTCAATTTTTAATTATAATTAATGCAACTTCATATCTCAATTAAAAATCTAACAAAACTAAATAGCAAATTTTAAAAATGTTTACCGTTCAACAAGCTAGCACTAATTCATTTTTGAGCTGATGAGTATCTTATATCTGGATTTCTTTTTTTTTTTTACCTCAAAATGGCAACTTGAATCAATATAAGCTATGAAAATACTTACAAGAATTATTTGCAAGTAGGGTGACTACCCTTTACATATCATGGATTATAGAAAATCAAAGATGGGAAGGAAACCTTCCATTCAACATCCTGTAAAAGATCCAATGCAAAAGTAGCTAATCTATTGCTAACTATGTTGTCTTCTTTACTAACAAGCCTAAAAGAACATATTTGAAACAAGGATTTCAAGGATAAAATGTCTTCCAAAATGACTGCAGCATGGGCGTTATTCGAGTAGCCTTTGTTGATTCTTTCTACAATGCCAAGATGATTACTTTGGACCTCAACTTTAGTCCACCCTTCATATTGTGCTTTGATCAGTGCAAACCTAATTACTTCAGCTTCTGCAAGTGAATCAGAACACCATCTAGACTCCAGTAGTGCCCAAATCATCTTTACATTGGTTGTTCCATCCTGTGATATAATGCCAAAACCCATCCTGTTCTTGTTCGAACTCTTTGCTATTGCCACATTAATACACACAACTTCTGTTGGAAGATTACTTCTCCACCTATCCTTATCATTCCTTGATACAGAACAGCTCAGACTTTCTTGCCTTTGCTATACTAGTTCAAATTCCTCCCATTCTAAAAGTGCTTTTTGAATCACCTGCAAATGTTGCAATTTCTCTAGTTGGGACTACCACAGGTTCCTTGTTTTCCATATATGCCATAGCAAATAACATGTGAATTGTATGTGTTTCACTTAAATTCTCCTTGTAGTTCCCATCAATTCATTCCACCATTTTCAAAAATCCATTCTTTCATTCAAAATCCCATCCCATTAGATTGGTGCCAACCCCCAGATTCTAGTTGATTATTTGCAGAGGAAAACCATATGCTTAATGGATCCAATTCCTTCACCACACATGGAACAATTAGAATCTCATACCCATGTTCTTCTTACAATCAACTCATTCACTGGAAGGGTCTTACTAAGACATTTCTAAATGAAGTGTTTTACCTTATGTTTCAACTTCAGTTTCCACAAAAATTTTCAGACTTTTGATTTTTGATTTTCCATGTTGCATTCTCCATGATCTAAATTTCCTTTAGCCTATTCTTCTTCGAATCTTTTAACTTTGGAATATCCAGATTTAATAGAATAAATGCCAGTCTTCTCCCAGCTCTAGTAAAAACAATCAGCTTTTCTCATTATACTAATGGGGATGTTAAGTATCTTGCTCTCATCTTCAAAATTGAAGAGATAGTGAATCAACCTTCTATCCCAATTGAAATTATGAATCAACTGACTAACCTTATTTATTTCACAATCTTGAGGCTTTAGACTAGTTACTTTTCCATTGTTCTCCTCACCAACCCAGCTATCCTTCCAAATGTCTATTGAATCCCTTTCCCTAACTCTTTTCCTTGAACTTGATAGCAGCAAGGACTTGGCACTCAAAATGCTCTTTTAAAACCATGATGAATTAGCTAGAACCTTAGCATCCATCAGAGATATCTTTGGAAAATATCTAGCCTTCAAGATTCCACTCACTAGTAAATTAGAAGCAGTCAGGATTCTTCACAGCTATTTAGCCAACAAAGCTCAGTTTTGATGATATAGGTCCTTGAAACCTAAACCTCTTTTATCTTTGGTTTGGGTTTATCCTTTCCAACTCATCAATGAGAGCTTTCTCTCAGTGTCCTTGCAGCCCCACCAGAATTTAGCCATCCTAGTGCTCATCCAATCACATAAATTCTTGGGCAATCTAAACATAGATATTGTATACATTGGCAATACATTTACCACTGCTTTCAGTAACACTTCCCTTCCAGCTGAATTAAGTAGGCTTGATTTCCATCCCTGGAGCCTCTTAATGACTATCTTGCACGAATTGGAAGATCTGTTTCCTAGTTCTTGTTATAACCATAGGCAGGCCAAGGTAACTCGCATAAGTCACAACTCTAATGTTTTCCAAACATCTGCAAATTCTATTCCTCTTCGATGCCACAGTGTTTCTGTTGAAAAACAGTGAAGACTTCTCAAGATTAACAAGCTATCCTGATGCCATTCTCCTACTATGTAAGTATTATAACCAATTCTGGAGTCTGTGCTTCTTTTACTTTACAAAATAAGACGGAGTCATTTGCTAAAAAAAAAGAGAGAGACAGCGCAGGTTCATTTCTACAAATACTTGAACTAGACAAATTGCCTTTAACACGAGCCTGCTTGAGCATATTACTAAAGGTCTCAGCACAAATAATGAAAACATAAAGAGAAAGAGGATCTCGTTGTCTAATCCCTCTTTGAGGAATAACAAAACCAGTTTTTAGCCCATTAACATTGAATGCATAAGTGACTCAAGATACACTGGTCGTGATCCAATTTAACCATCTTTCACAAAATTCCATTTGTCTCATAATAGCCACAAGGAATTACCACTCCACTCTATCGTAGGCCTTACCACCTACTTTTCCTTTTTTCCAATTTTTAAGATTATAAATGAACTCATGGGCAATGACTATATTATCTACTATTTGCCTACTAGGGACGAAAGTAGATTGGTTGGGGTAATGCACTTATTGAGGATTGATTTCATATGGTTCACCATTAGCTTAGAAATAGCTTTAGCAATAACATTTCACAAGCTTATGGGTCTCTAGTGCGACAGATTAGTGGTAGATTCAATTTTTGGGACCAAGCTTACAAGAGTTTCATTAACAGATTTCAAAAGATGGCCCATATGAAAGAAAGTTCTAATGACATTAATAACATCCTCTTTAATGATGAGGCAAAATTTTTGAAAGAAAACTGGGGGCATGCCATCTAGACTTGGTGCTTTATGAGGATGCATAAAGAAAAACACTTCTTTAATCTCTCTTTCATTGAATAGTCTAATTAGAGCAGTGTTCATATGTTGAGAGATAGACACTGGTATCCCTTCTAGAATTTTAGAAAAGCCTTGTGAGTTTAGTTGATGAAAAGAGAGACTTGTAGTGACTAGCTATTTCCTCTTCTATTTCCTTCTCATTCAAACACCATTCTCAATTCATTTTCTAGAACTTACTTCTGCCATTCCTCTTCCTTCTTTGACTCACACAGGCATGAAAGAAGAAAGTGTTCTTATCACCTTTCTTTAACCATTTAACTCTGGCCTTTTGACTCCAAAAAGTTTCCCCTTTTCTGTATGCCTCCTGTAGCTGTTGTTTCCATAATGCTATCCCTTCTCTCCTATCATAACTGTGTAACTCTCTGGCAGCTTTGATTTGGTCCTTGCACTCTTAATTCTCTTGCCTGCATGGATGTGAATACCTTGTTTAATTCTTTTAAAGCAATTTAGTAATTCTTGATTTTTGTCATAAGACTAAACATTCCTAAAACCATCAGTTTCAGACATCCAAGCTTTTCGAACCACCTTATACACCTCATTAGAATCCAACCTTCTTCTATAAAAAATGAACCTTTGTTTTCTAAACTTATTTCCAGGTTCAATATCTAGTAATAACATGCAATGGACAGAGGCCTCATTTGTTAAATGAGTGATTTTTGCTTTCTAGAAGCTTTTTGCCTACTTGCTACTACTTAAACCTCTATCTAACCTTAACTTGATTTCACCCTCCTCTTCACACAAATTACTCCAAGTCCAAGGTTCACCTTCATAACCCACGTCCACAAAACAATTATTTCTGATGAACTGCTTAAAGTGTCTAAAAGACCATTTCTTTCTAAGCCTTCCTCCCCATTTTTCCTCGTTCGATATTATGTCATTAAAGTCCCCAATTAAAGTCCACTTATCTCCCCATAAGCATTTCCTCCGTTGCAAAACTTCCTATTGTTTTTGTCTAATGTTAGCCAAGTACTCGCATATACTCCAGCAAACCACCATAGACCATCATCCTCCATATTCCGAAATTTAATCTCAATGACACACCACCATATACCATCATCCTCCATATTCCTAAATTTATCTCAATGGTGAATGCTGTACTAACAACGTCCTATACACTGCTACTGGTCTTCCAAAAAGCCACCAAACTGCCAGCTTTTTCAACTATCCACCACATGCATATAGTCAAAATGAATCTTCTTTCTTCCTTTTTCCAAAACAACAGCTTTATTTTTTGTTTCACTTAAACAAGATTTAGATTTCTGGAAAGGAAAAATATGGTTTGTGGCATTGTGATAACTTAGTGGTTTCTACACTTAATCGCTTTGTAGGTGCATCGTGCTATCTTGCACAATGGAGAAAAAGCAGTGGTGAAAGTTCAAAGGCCTGGTCTAAAGAAACTTTTTGACATTGATTTGAGTAAGTACAGTGGAAAACAAATTTATGCAGCTTGTACCTGTTATTTCTTCTTCTTCTCCTTCACACACACACACACACTTAATATCAAAAAATTTCTTAGAGCACAGAGTGTACTTCTTTGTTCAGGTAACCTAAAGCTGATTGCAGAGTATTTTCAGAAGAGTGAAACCTTTGGTGGTCCAACAAGGGACTGGATAGCAATTTATGAAGAATGTGCCAAGTAATAGCTAGTACCAATCCCTTATTCTTCTTCTTGCTTTATTTTGAGCTTTTCTTTCTGAAGTTTATCGCTTGGAAGATGAACAGAGAATGAAACTATATAAGCATAATATAGCAATAAGGTGTTGCTTCTGGTCAAGTAAGAAAAATGTTTTTGGTGCATCTAAAATGTGGTTTCAACTTCATTAAATACTTAATGTTTGCAAAGCCTAGGTGGTGATTAAGGCTGGCTTTGTTTGTTTGTTTGTTTGTTGGTGTTATTAAAAAACATATTTTTTAAAAACTTTAAATACGTTTTTCAACTACTTTTTATCTCATCCACATACTTATTAATTAAAATCTTTAAAACTGCTACAGCTATTATTTTTAAAACACACTCTAAAAAAACAATCATCCAAACGCATTCTAAGTTTTCAAAATGCTATATTTGTAATGGAAAAATAATCTGTTCCAATAATGCATTTTTACACTCAAGTTTTAGATGACAAGATCGATATAATTGATTTGCTTTCTCCCAGGAAAGTGTAGCTGTTTTCAAGGTGTGAAAAAGTTTGCAATGACGGTTTACCCAATTCTTTTTGTCAAAATTTTCATCATCAAAATGATATTGACTATGCTTATCATGCATCAGTTTGGTGCAAAATTTTGGCATTTTGTTGCTAACTTTTGGTTTATTGGAAATTTCAGGATTTTGTATGAAGAAATTGATTATATAAATGAAGGGAAGAATGCTGACAGATTCCGCCGGGATTTTAGAAATATAAAGTGGGTCCGAGTGCCTGTATGTTATCACCCAAAGTTCTTCTCATTTCCTCTTCTCGAATCTCTGTATATGTGTGTATGTATGTGATTCTAACACTACCAGGCCTACATATCAGTTTTGCTACAATTAAGGCAGTCTGTGCCTTTTACCATGTTTATGGTAGTTTAATATTGGTAGCCCTTTGCCACATAAGAAAACAGTAGGAATATATACTGTTATATTCCCTGCTCTAAAGTTTGGCAAATACTGTATTAGAGTAGATTTGAATTTGCATATACTTGATTCTTGATTCAAATTTATTTCACTTTTGTTACTCAAGTATTTAAAATTTATGAAAAAAATGTGACGTAGAAACTATTGACTTTAGGAACTTGTTCATGGGGTGGAAAAAAGATCTTGCATTTCTGCCTCTGGAATATTTCATCCATGCTATGTAGATGCAATACATAATTTAGGTGGGCACTACTTTGAGTCAGATTATAATCTTGACATAATCATGTGTCAAACATAAAATTCCTCTTCTCTCTCTCTCTTTCGTTTTTTTTTTTTTTTTAGTTTAACTCAAGCTTACTAGTAAAACATCATTTATCAAATGCCTTATCATTAATCGGAGTTTAGACATAGAAGTTCTTTTCTCTTTAGAGAAAGGTTATACTTCTGGATTTCATGGGATGACTACTGGTTATAGCAGTTGTCAAATTGTCCCTCAAGAGCCATGGCAGTTTAAATGCTTATTTAGTAGTGAATAAGGGAATTTTTTTTCTGTCTTCTATTAAATTTCCCCTTTTCTTGGTTCTTGTTTTTTTTTTTTTTTTTTTTTTTTTGCGTGCTTTAGCTTGTATATTGGGATTACACAGCAACGAACGTGTTGACATTGGAGTATGTTCCAGGTTTGAATACATGCTTTCTTATAATAAACATCCTGTATTTTGAATTGCATGAACTCCAGTTCACCAAGGAAAGCATAATCCATATTGTAGCCTTCACGAGCAGGGATTAAGATCAACCAAGTGGATAAAATTGATGCACAAGGTTTTAGCAAATCTCGGATATCAACACGTGCCATTGAAGCCTATTTAATTCAGGTAAACAAGTCACTACTATATTAATTAGCCGGGATGCAGTTCGTTTATTTTAGAGTGATTGATATCGAGACCTTGCTGCGATTTAGATCCTGAAGACAGGTTTCTTTCATGCTGATCCTCATCCTGGAAATCTTGCTATTGACTCTGATGAAGCACTTATCTACTATGATTTTGGTATGATGGGGGATGTTAAGATTTTCACAAAGGAGAGGCTGTTGGAACTTTTCTATGCTGTTTATGAGAAGGATGCAAAAAAGGTGCATATTCATCTTCTTGTTCTTTTGGCAATTTAGTATTTGAACTAACAGTAGTCATGGCTTTGAGACTTTTGAATAAATATTTCATTAAATATTTCGTTTTCTTTGTTTGCCACTCCAGTTTTGTTGAGTCTCCTCCCATTAACCATTTTGTTCTCCATTGATATCAATATTGGTTGATACTGATATATTGTAAGACAACTCACCAAGATGATTTTCCCTTAGCATGGACGAGTCTTTATTCATTTTTTCTTCTTTTGACTTACACAAGTGCTAAAAGTTTCTCCCTTAGAATTTGTTATTTGTGGAAGTATGGGAATCATAGTGTTACAGGGTGTCATGTGAATCATCAAGTTAAATATTTTCCCCCTCTAGGGCTAATATGGCTCCCCATCATGAAATCACAGTTGGGTTGGACTTCTAGTTTTCAATAAGCAATCATCACAGTTTGGTGAAGCACAAAGGATTAATGAAAAATTATCTGAAGGTTGTCCAATCGAAAGCTTCGATGGAGCTGCTAGTCATTGATTTACATGCACAAGTATTATTTTTGTGCATAATATGTTTGGTTAAAAAAGTGATTTAAAATATTAATTGTTAAAGAATTTGAACTTCCATTTTAAAACCAATTGGTAACGAGTGAAGCAACTCATGAACTTTATTAACTAGTTTAAAATTCCATGCGATCCCAATTTAGGATTTCATTTCTTATCACTTTCCCCTGACATGTGACATGGAAACGACAAGAGCCTATGAAATTGGAATAGATTTCACAAGGATCGATAATGCACATTGAAAGAAGCTTAACCAGAGCCCGTGAAACAAATTGGAAGGGGCTTGATAAGAGCCCATGAAATAAAGGGACTTTGCTGGAACCTATGCATAGAAACTGGTTAAGAAGGAATCGAATTGCATGTGGAACTGAACAATAAAACTCAAAGCTTGGCTTTGATACCGTATTAAGTAACCGGACTTCTATTTCAAAACCAATTGGCGTTGAGCGGAACGACTCATATATTTTATTAAGTAGTTTAGAATTACTTGGGATTCTAATGTGGATTTTTTTTTAAATATTAACAACTTAAAAAATTAACTATTTTTTATGTTTTCAAGTGGTTCTTACAAAATCTTGCCAAGAAAAGATTTTGCTTTATTTCCATTTAGGATATCAATCATTTCTGGGTATTTTAGTAAAAGAATGTTATGAACGAACATCACCTTTTAGTGGTGATGAGATGTTCGTTTTGTTTCAATTACACATGTTTTGCCTGCTATGTTTATGCATAATGGATAAAAATATTTGCTTTATGTGGATTTTTGCTGAAGCCTTGTATTTTGTAGCTAGTTGGTAGCTATAGATGAATAATTGGCTGTAAGATCTATACGCCTCCATTTTTACTTCTAAAAAGTATGCTTAGGTTGAAATGGATGTTCAAGTAATGAAGAAAGGATAACTGCCATACTTAATGACATAAGCATGCAAAAACTTCATGGGACTCCTTGTAATTGTCAAAATTGAATTTTGCTCATAACAAAATTTCATGCTACTGAGCATATGAAGAAACTTATTGACAGAGGCTAAATTTCCAGCCATTAAAACAACTTGCCTTAGAGCATTTTTGGACCCGGATCCTTTTTGGTATGTAAAATATCTCCCAAGCTAACACATCATTTATTTTGGCATCAATGTGTTTGAACTTTCTGGAGACTTTAAGATTGCCTCTCAAGGGAAGAGGGAAAGCCAGATTCAGTAAACAAAAGAGAAACTTCTATGAAATTAAAATGAATTGAATCAGAATCAGTATCTTCACTTTCAATTTTGAGTGAAGTAAATCCACATATCTAGGCAGATTAAGTATATTTGCGATTTTTAGGGTTGCCAACAAATCATTATACCTGGTTTATGATGCAACAAATCATTATACCTGGTTTATGAAGCATACCTTTGCTTTTAGATTTGCAAAAGACCAAGAACCAACATATACTGTACAAAGGTATTGCCAATTGAATGTGCTTACGAATGCAACTTTTGTACCTAGTATTGCTTTTGGGAAAAATGATCATCTTTCTGGTTGCAGTATCTAAAGAGAAAGACATTTTATGCAGGTTATACAGAGTCTTGTAGAACTTAAAGCACTTCAACCGACTGGGGAGATGACATCGGTATGGTATCAAATCGAAATCTTTTGTCCTTTCAGCTGTTAGAACATGCCATTACTAAGGAGGGAAATTATGGCGGCATGCTAACTTCTACAATTTTATACTTTCTTTTCAACATTACTCAATTGTTATTTTCTGTAATTATTTCTCATTCACAGGTGAGGAGATCTATACAATTTTTCTTGGATAATTTGTTGGATCAAAGACCAGATCAACGGCAAACTTTGTCTGCAATTGGCGAGGTTAGCAATAATTTTCTTGTATAGCACCACTATAGTGCAAGGCCAATTTAGGATATTAGGTTCTTTCAATAATGGAGTGTAGCATTCTTTTATGAAACAAGAATTTGCCAAGCAAGTGCTGGTTCAAATTTGTCAGCTGTCTTTATCTTCGAACAACTGCCAAGGTTGAACTTTCTAGTGCAGCTGGCTCTATCAGCCATAGTGAGGAGTCTTATGCACTAGGAGAGCGGTGTTGTATTGATGACTTGCAATAGCCCATCTCAAATTTTGAGAAAATTTAAAAATTAGTTAGGAAAAAATTGCCTTTTCTTGAATTGCCACGTTAAATTTTTAAAACATGCTCTCTTCCTTCAAAACTGCCATTAATATATCTACAATTGCACCTTACTATAGAAGGTGTTGGATCTATTTTACAAAACATGCCACTTTAATAAGAAAGATTTTAGAAACAGTGGAATGAAATTGTAATAAAGTTAAATTTCATTTAGATCCCATGACTTCAAGTTTTTATCCTAGGTTCTATGTTTAACCCAATGTCACTATTTTCATTTTGCATCTATTTCTTTTAGTGTTGTTACAATTGACTTTGATTATTCGAACTTTTGTCACATCTCCAGATACAAAACAAAAACAACTGTATGACCGAATCTATTCCCAGTCTTGGGTCAATAAACTGAAACCTTTTAGCTAGAATCATTTCTATAAGACCACCTAGGAGAGTTACAATAGGAAAAAGTCACCTATCATTAGTAGCATAAATATAAAAGAATTTGTCAGCATACTGAACAATGGAACCCATGAAAAATAAATTATGAAGATTATTCAATAGCACAACTCATGTTCTGTAGCTATAGTGGTTAATTGTGAAACTGCACAAAAATATTAGGGAGGAGAGTTATATCAAACTCTAGTTTGTCTATCAAATCTTGAATTTTTGCTCAAAAATATTGGATGTGGCCCTAAAAAAATTTTTACTAGGAAAAGAAGAATAATTACTAGGAATTCCATGCAGGATTTCTTAGGTTCAACCCTCAAGGTAAGATTGCCTTCGTTAACCAATGAAAATTGGGAAGAAAAAAGAAATCAGTGTCTCAAATCACGAAATTCAATCACAAAATTCTACACACTTTAAGAAACTAAAGGAAGACAATTATTTATAGACTCAATCCTTCTGTGCTGTTGAGTCCTAATGAGAAATCATGATAATTACTTAACAGACCAACTCTAATTGGCCTAGAATACTAAAAACATGACTTGGCGCCTAATAAATGAATGGATTAGGACTTTTGAAATACAGAAATCCATCAAATTATAGCGAAACTCTTTTGCATCACACAGGATAATCAACATGAAAGCCAATGCAATTAACTTTTGCCTATTTGTCTCTAATGAGGATTCAAAGCTTCAACAGAATTCTTCAAAAGGGTCCAATGACAGATGAAAAAATATGAATGTCAAATATGAATATTGTCTTTAAATACCATTTTGTTAATCCTCTTGTCAACTGCAAAAATGGTTGCCCTAGTGAGATTTTTATATTGATGATAACAGGGTGAGCAATTTCTAGGTCCTTGTCTTCCATAGGCTTGGGTCCTGAAGTAAGGAACTGACATAAATTTGACCTTTCACATAGCAAATTGAATTACTTTCTTGCTTGACCAAGGCTTGTGGAAAATTTCTTTGCAGGATTTATTTACTATAGCAACGGATCAGCCATTTCTATTTCCTTCAACTTTTACTTTTGTGCTCAAAGCATTTTCAACAATTGAAGGTGATCCCTCTCTCTCTCTCTCTCACGCTCACTCTCTCCCTCTCTATGTGGACTTTTGTGAATATATATTGGAATGTTCTCAAATTGTTACATATTTCTTTGTCTTGGTTTGACCTGGCACTTTAATCTCTATTAGACTATCAACATTTAGTCATAATGACAAAAGTCTGTCGAGAAATCAAGATTTCAGAAAATTTTACTTGTTAGGATGAATCTAGGAATTATTGGTACCAATGCTTTCTTCTTAGATGAGATAAAAGTGACGAATGAAGGCTTTGAGAACTCTGTATGTCACAGTTGGTACCACTTTAGTAGCTAGCATAATCCCATGCTAGCAAGAAGCTCATAGACAACTCTATTGACACACATCATTAGTGAACGGTTCAATTCTAGAGAAAAGTCTATTAACCCCTACTCATTCGACACAACAGTAGAGAGCAAATCTAGGCAAGCTAGCCTTATACTATAGTAAATGTATCTTATATTAGGCCTAGCAACTGTGCAAGCTCAACTTCGTATTATTCCTAGTCTAATTCATGGCAGGCCCACTATCATTTAAGCCCTAAATCACTTTAGGCATGAAACATCCCCATCCCATCTCTTTGACCTCTTCTATTTATTTGCTCGTGATTACCTCAACCTCAGTCGATATCTCAAATATACATTGAATGATAAGAGTTGATAATTAAGGTTGCCCATTTCCTTATCTTGCTCCTTGGGAAACCTTAGGCGGAGGCCACCTAGCCATAGAATTGTTGAGATTCTATCCCGACGACTATTTGAACGAAAACCACAGAAACCACCTGATATGATTTGATATGATATGACATTCATCACCCTCAGTCCTAGACACCTGCAAATGTCAAGTCTATTCCTACAAAGGCTATTCTATGGTAATAGAATACAGCTATGAATTTCCAATATGTCATAATGAAGGCACTTGCACCAAAGATCTCTTATTTCTCTCTCTCTCTCTCTCTCTCTCTCTCTCTCTCTCTCTCTCTCTCTCTCTCTCTCTCTCTCTCTCTCTCTCTCTCGCTTGGGTATAAGTATCCCTTACTCATTCTCAAATAGGTCAGCCCCTTTTGTTAACTTCAAGCCCTTTTGTTTTCTACTTGTCCATCCAAGATAAGTACTGACTTAAGCATCGAAGGTCAATTGGGGAGCTAAGCCCTCACGTGCTTCTGACCTTCTTTGTGTTATAGGTGATCTGAAAGGCAAGGTCTAGTGTATCAACCCGATACTATCCAAAATTGGCCACAATAATTGGCGCTGTTTGTGGGAAACAAGAATTTACCCTACTAGAGCCTCTCTACATTGTCTCATGCAAGTGCACCTTTCCCGCTACTCGAGAGTCCCCACCTAAATCGTTTAGAAGGATTTCAAACGCCGAATATTATGGGGACAAATTCCTGAGATTTACAAAGAGCCAGTCTATGAGAACAAAAACTTAAATCAGAGTTCCTGTAAGTGTTCAGAAGGGGATAGGTGCTGACTTTTCCTCTAGGTACTAGTTTGCATATCTTCAAGATTTCTTGAAGTCACTACCCCTCTTGTGTAAATTAATAATTGATCCCTCCCTCGAAGCTTTGAGCTACCCAACGTTCCTACCTATGATGGCCCGAGAGATCCAACAAACAATGTTTGGTTGTCCATCTCAATCTTCTGCCCTTACCTAGTCTTTGACGCGGGCCTTTGTCAAGCCTTCCCAGTTTTCTTATAAGGGGACATTCTCCTCTAGAATGGTTTACACGCCATCCTAAAAAGTTGGCTTAATTAGAAACCTTGATGACACTTTGGGGTTTTAAGTCTATGGAGAACCGATTCTATAGTAGCCTAAATTCTCTGAAATTTCTGCCGATGTCATCGAAAGCGTTTATACAAAAGGCGGTGGGACAAATTGGGGTGCAGAACACTAACCCAACTATGGGTCTCAGGATTTATAGGCTTTTGAATCATTAAATTCGGTGTTCTATTCATATTTTGGATTTCATTATACTTGTTCCTCTCGCATATATATTCCTATTTCCGTTATGGATTTTACCCACACGCGGCCTCATTAGGAATTTCAGGCCCCTTGTGGCCTTATCATAGTATTCGGCCATCTAGGCCTTACTAGGGAATTCGGCCACCTGGGCCTTATCACGCAATTCAACCATCTACATCTTATATTAGTATTCGGTCAGTTCATATATATATCTCACCCTATATCTACACATACACACACATATAGGCCTTATTCGGACTTCGACCAATCAAGCTCTGTGTCAGATCTTGGTTGTTTAGGACTTCTTTTATGGATATTGGTAGTCTAGGTCCTATAATAAATTTCAGGCCTCCTAAGGCCATATCATGAATTTCAGCCCTCACGACCTCTATGGATTTCAACCTCCTGAGGCCTTATTATGGATTTTGGCCATTTGCGGCCCCTGTGGATTACGGCCTCTCAAGCCGTCATTGTATACATTGGTCATAAAGTCTTATTATGGAATTCTACCCCTCAAGACTGTATTATGGAATTTGGCCTTTCAAGGCCATGGTATTTATCTTTTGGCTGGCCAGGCCTCAACATATATCTCTCGGCCGTCTAGACCTCAACTTATATTTCGGCTGTCCAGGCCTTTATATACATCTTGGCTGTCTAGTCATCCAGGCCTTGACATATATCTCGGTCATCTAGGCCTCACTATTTATCTCTGCTATCCAGGCCTCGACATATATCTCGGTCAGTCTAGGCCTCACCATTTATCTTGGTTGTCCAGGCCTAGACATCTCACTTGGCCAACCAAGCCTCGAATATGAATCTTGGCCAACCGAACACGTATATGTATAAGACATAAGATAATTCCAAAGATGGATGGTTTCCTAAGAGAAAAGTCTAATTGCACAAAAATCAACTCCAGAGATGGTATACTTTCCTAGGAGCTGCTTCTCATGGATTTTGGCTCCTTGAGGCCTCGTTAAAGTTGCTGGCCCTATGTGGCCTTAAACATCACGACCTTTCTAGCTTTACACTATCCCACCAAAAACTCCGAAGATGGGGAAGCCTCTCCCTTAGGAGCCAGCCATCCTAGTATCTAAGCATGGGTAGAGCTGTAAACGAGCCGAATCGAGCCGAATATTGCCGGTTCGAGCTTGTGTTCATTTAATAAACGAGCCGAGCCGAACCGAGCTCGTTTATTAAACGAGCTCAAATTTGTGTTCGAGCTCGGCTCGTTTAGTTATACGAACGAGCCGAACTCGAAGCTTTCACGAGCCGAGTCGAGTTTTGTTCGCAAACAGCTCGGTTCAAATAAGCATAAAAGTGTTATTCGAGCCGAGCCGAGCCGAGTATCTCATGTTCGAACTCTTGTTCGTTTATTAAACGAACGAGCTCGAGCTCGGTTCGTTTAATAAACGAGCTAAAATTTGTGTTCGAATTCGGCTCGTTTAGCTTCACGAACGAGCCAAACTCGAGCTTTCACTAGCCGAGCCGAGTTGTGTTCGCGAACAGTTCGGTTCGTTTACAGCCTTAAGCATGGGGCAATCAAGACCCTTAGTCTTCACCTCAGCCAATATAACAAGAATTCCCACAATAGGGGCCACTTCCCCTATGAGGAACAGTTGAAATAACATACAGAACTTGGCCATCCTGGACAACATGACACAAACTCCCTAGATAGGGTGCTACTTCCCCTAGGAGGCTAAACTTCGTTGCATTAAACTGGGGCTAGTCAAGCATGATTAAATCTTATGCGAAAACTTGTATTTCGGCCATCAACTGCCCAATACTTCAAATATGGGGATAACCCTAGGAGAAAAGCATAATGTGATTTGCTATTAAGCATTTTGTCTTATCAATATAATCTATTTTCAGTTTTTAAGCTTGTACAATTACTTTTTAACACCTGTGTGAAAAGCTTCCAAGATAGGGAATTAGCCCTAGAAGGAAGAATCCCACGGGATAAAGAAAAATACTAAAACCCGAGCCTTATAAAGTTTAGGCTATTCAAACTTTGCTTAGGGAAAATGACCAAGTAGAGCCCAACTATTAACTCCAGAGACGGGCCCTAGGAGAAAATTAGTTTAGCTAGCTATGGAAAGATAAGCTCTAGTTTGGCAAGGATCCAATCACAATGACCAAGACTAGCCAAAATGGTTGATAAGAATCACAACTCATTTGAAAACAGCAATTGAGATCAGCTGAAATGGCCAATGACTATCGAAAGTCCCAACCTGATGAAATTTATAATATTTATTTGTTTACTTATTTTTTCCAAAGTTTTTGCACTTGCAAAAAATAAAGGGGGCAATATGGCATATAAAGCCAACAAATCAAGAAAACAGAGTCTAACAAAGAAAATATTATTCACTATTTGTCATTAATAGGGAAAAATTACAAAATCGGAGAAGTTGATCTCTAATATAGAGACATATATAAGTATGGCTCACCTCGGCAGAATCATTTCCCTTGCTAGTCCCGGCCTCAGTTTGGTCTTCTTTGTGCGAGGCCTTAAATCTAGCCTTCACCTCAGCCAAATCTCTTCTACTCAGTGAGTAACCGATCTACAATAAATTGGGCAATGGGTTTATAGTTCGTGTCCTTATAAAGCTCAAGCAATCTTTCCCTCACGAATAGATCAACAACATGATTAATAGCCGAGGTAAAGCCAATGACGAAACTAGGGGTAATTTGCTTGTTGAAATCTCTCCAAAACTTAGGGGACTTGAGATATACATCTTTTAGCTAGCTCTCAGGATGTTGCTATCCTTTTGGCATGGCATCATTGCTCCTTCTCTAGGGTTATTCTCAGAGAATAAGCCTTGGTTCGAGCAATATCTTTTTGCTTGTTGGCATTAGCTAAGTCTCGCTTCTACTCGGCAATTTGGTACTCCATTCTATTGGCCATGTCTAGTTAGAGTGGTAAATGAGTCGAGCCAAGTCGAGTATTCCTACTCGTTTAATAAATGAGTGAGTTCAAACTTATTAGTTTATTAAACGAGCCAAAATTTATGTTTAAACTCGACTTGTTTAGTCATATGAACAAGCCAAATTTGAGTTTTCATGAGTCGAGTAGAGTTTTGTTCACGAACAGTTCAATTTAAATAAGTGTAAAGATTTTATTTTAGCCAAGTCGAGCCAAGCTAAGTCCGAGTACTTCATGTTTGAACTCTTGCTCATTTATTAAACGAGCGAGCTCTTCATGTTCAAACTCTTGCTCGTTTATTAAACAAGCAATCTTGAACTCGCTCATTTAATAAACAAGTCAAAATTTGTGTTCGAGCTTTGCTCATTTAGCTATATGAACGAGCCGAGTCAAGCCGAGCCGAGCCGAGCTGAGCCGAGCAGTATTTGCGAACAGCTCTATTCTTTTATAGCTCTATGTCTAGTTTTTTTAGTCGAGTGATTATCTCAACCAAAAAGGCATAAAGTTGAGTGAAAAAAACTCAACCTACCGTAGTCATAGACACAGCAAGATTAATCTCGAGCATAGTCCCTGTCTTGAGGCAAAACTGAAACCTGCCAACCACCTGTTGACTACTTTGGTATTCAGCAGAGCGGTCGTTGAGACTCAGCCGCCAATCAAGAAAAGCTGAAATGCCTGAACTGTTCTGTCTTTAATGGGAATATTTCAAGCAAGCAAAGGGAAAACGATTCCACAAAGCAGCTCTGACTAGATTCGTTGGTAGGTAGTGCAGGGCTTCAGTTTGCATTTGAGGAAAAGGCCCCAACAGCATGGGTAGGAACTGCTCGGGTAAGAGTTGCTTGACTAGAAACAGCCTGGGTGAAAAGCAGGAGCAAGTTTGAGTAGAAGAGAATAGAGGAGCCAACTCTCCTTATCAAATGCCGCTTTAAAAGAAGCATTTCTTTTTTGAGGTCTTTTCGTTATAGCCTCGGCAGAGTAAATGATGTCTATGACTTTCATGATGAAATTGAAGAAAGAGAAAGCCCTAAAATACAAAGGGGTTTTAGAAGAGGTAGGGATGAAACTAGCTCTAGTTTTTCTATGAAAGCTTGGTAGCAAAATAGGTAGAAACTGCAAAAGTGAGAGCGACTAGTTGATCCTTCCAATATTTATAAGAGAAATACAAAAAGGTAAATGCCACAGTGTGGAATTTGAAAAAACTCCCTACTATTGATTGACATCTGACAATCAAGTACGGGGAAGTTGGAGGAATGGCTCCTAAAAAGCCGCATCTCTTCAATTACTGGCACACAGCACAATCACATCATTCATTGGCTGTTCGCCACATGTTGCCCCATCAATTTATGGCAACTGTAACTGGACAAACTTAGAAACTTCATTTCATCTCAAGAGACAACTTAGGATAGGATTAGCTCGGTCCTAAAAGTGCATCAGAAGAGTATTCGGCGAATAGCGTAGCATCTTTAATATGCCGAGGTATGGGAAACTTGAAGAGTTTCCACATGAAACCATCAGTGTAAAACGCCTTCAGTTAACAACACTAAAAGGCTATGCAATGTATAAATATCCCTTGAAGCACCTATTCACCGACGGTGTTGCTCGGACATGATGACTGATGATTTTGCGAAAACAAAGGCCCTTGAGCTTCCTTCCAAATGGTTTAAAATCCTCAGATAGGTTACTCTACGAACTATAAGGCTTCGCACTATGGAAGGCATAAAATCTTCAGACGGATTATTCTCTAAGCTAAATGTCTCCAAACTGTGGCTGCATCCTTGTATGCCTTCTTAGAATCAAGTGGTTGATCTCTAAATGATCCTGACTCTTAGACTTTGAAAAAGTCTGATCTCCTTGTCTGTATATGAGAACTCTCAGTGCGATACTTTAGCGAAATGACAGCATGAAATTCAAGGTAAGAAAATGGGTTCAAAACTCTTCTATTTATAAGAGTACTCCTAGAATGCGAAGCGTCATTCTTGAAAAGACACAAAGCTACTTCCTCAACTACCTGCATTCCATATGCTTCAATTAAAGGCTCCAATAAAAGCAGCGTTACTTTGAACCGAAGATCAATCAATCATCAAGATTACCGCCACATGGTTGATGCCTTATTAACTCCTAGTCGAGGTACATAAGCTTTGGACACGATGACTAAGATTCATTATCATCCTATTTGAGTTGGAGGGCTTGTTTGGAGAGTAGATTTAGATAGCTCAGCCTTGTACTATAGCAGATGTATCTTATATTGGAGCTAGTAACTATTCAAGCTCAACTTCATATTATTCCTGGTCTAATTCATCCCAGGCCAACTATCATTTAAGCTCTGAATTACTTTAGGCATGAGACATCCCCGTCCAATCTTTTTTTGGCCTCTTTTGTTTATTTGCTCTTGATTACCTCAGCCTTATTCAATATCTCAAATATACATCAGGTGATAGGAGCCAATAATTAAGGTCACCCATTTCCCCATCTTGCACCTCAGGGAACCTTAAGCGACGGCTGCCAACTCTAAAATTGTCGAGATTCTATCCGAGGATTATTTGAACAGAAGCCACCTGATATGATTCGACGTGATGTGACATATATCACCTCCATCCTAGACACCTGCAAATGTCAATTCTATTCATGCAAAGGCTATTTTATGCTAACAGACTACATGTATCAATTTCCAATATGTCATATTGATGGCACTAGCATCAAAGATCTCTTATTTCTCACACTCTCTCTCTCTCTCTCTCTCGGGTATAAATACCCCCTACTCATTCTCAAATAGGTACGCCTCTTCTGTTAATATTTAAGCCTCCTTGTTTTCTACTTATGTATCCAAGATAAGTACTGACTTAAGCATCAGAGGCCAAATGGGGCTAAGCCCTCACGTGCTTCTGACCTCTTTTGTGTTACGGGTGATCCAAAAGGCAATGTCCAAGTTAATCACCTGGTATTGTCCAATATCAGCCACAACAACAACCAATGCACAAAGGGCTATTTAATTGGTTTATTTTGGTTGTTGGGCCGACAAATGGGTTCCATAGCCAATTACATGTTAAAAATCTCTATGCAAATTATAAGAGCATGAATTCTGTGATAACAGTTCATGCAGTTTGGATGATTGGCCTGAATATCACAAATAGCACTCTAAAATTGTATTACTCAGACTGGTGTTTGGAGTCCTATGGACATGGGTATGCTAGTGCATAAGAAAGTGTATGGATCCGCTAGGTCAAATTGAATAGTTCGAGTAAGATAGCTAGGAGTATATACATTGCGTATGAGTTGGCATGCTTGTATCATAACCTTCTTTTCACCAGTCAAAGCAGAAAGAAAAGGTGACGCTGACTTTGGCACAACCAGACTGAATGAGGAGAATACTCTTATTTGATTTACCTAGCAAAATTTCCTGAATTCAAAGAAAAAGTTTTGCTTTATGAAAAAAATATGCATAGCATGTTTGTTGTCATCCTTTTAGATTCTTACACCCTGGTTTCTCATATATTATTAATTTTGTACCAATTGGAACATGCTAGGTATCAATTTAACCACAATTTTATTGTTTCTTAAGATTTTGTAATGTAGTTTTCTTTGACAAAAAGCTTAGAAAGAAACAAAGAATAATGGAAGTGAACGATAGAAAACAAAACGAAGTAAAAAAATGACGCTTTATTCGATCATTTTAGGGTTTCCTTTAGGGCAGCCTTAGGTACCTGGAGAAATGAATACACCTATTCAATGAAGTTAACACATTGGACACGTTAACCTAGTAGGTATGTCAATCAACTAAATCCTTGGTGAACTTAAATACTATCCAATTTATTTTGACAGTAAGGCCCACTTGTTTATTGTTTCAATAATGAGGACATCAATTATAGAATTAACAGTTGTTATGAAAACTTGTTTGGCATTCATATCATGGAAAAGTAAGTTTTAACAATGAAAATAAATTTGCTTCTGGATATTGTGCTGAATAAAAACCTGCTCTTTCAGGTTTTCTTTTTGTTATGTTGGCTCATTGGAAATTTGAAGTGTTTTTATTCACTTTATTATTTCCTTGTCAATTAAAGCAGAATCAACTTTATCATATTACTTGTTATTTATTTGCTAACTATGCAGACAAATAATATCTTTAAAAATATGAGTTTTTTTTTTTTTTTTTGGCAAAGAAAAAGTATCAATGAAAAAGGTGACTGTGCATAAAACTGTCTCGTCATTTGGGCAATCTTGTCCATTCTTTAAATGAACTATGGATGTTTTGCCTTCAAGCTCTTTTTCATTTAGTCTCTTTTATTTGTGTGGAGACAAGGGCTGGCATGTGTTTGGAACAGGGGTTGATTCTATTGTTCTCTTTATCTTTTTAATTGGTGTTTCTTATTATCTTGTGTATATGGAACTTCAGCATAAAGAAAATACAAAAAGGATGATTAATGTGTACTGCTCATTATGCTCATTATTGATTTTTATTTGCCATGAGCATAAATTAGGACTCAACAAGGCATTTACTGTATTTTATGGGAATATACATTTCTTTCCTTGTTAAGCTTAAATAAACTTTTGCTACTGCCTCTGAGCTTTCAATAAAGAAAATTTAATCATTTGCATTAGCAAAGAGAGATTGAATTTTCAGTTCAACTATGTGGCCCTCCATATGGATCCTTACATGTAACTCTTCATCAAAATTCTTCTGTTTTTAGGGGTACGCTTCTCTGAGGTAAAAGATATAGTTATTGTATTATCCTTTTCACTGAGACTAGGGATGGAACATTCAAGTGCAGAAAGTGTACTTAATCTATTCTTCCAGCATGGGTTATCGATATAGTAGAAATTTTCGTTGGAAATATCATAAACAAAGACTGATGAAATTATATTCAATTAATGTGGACCCATCGTTTGGGAAGGGCGAGGGATAGACTTTCATCCAATGTCGTGTTCATCCAATCATGAAATTTACTTTGTAATGGTTTTGCACTCACGCATTTTCAACAGCAGTTCTCTTCTTTTGATTAACAATATTGTAATTATGGTTTTGATTTTTGAACTGAGATTTTATTCAATTTTGTTTTGTGAACCACCCTCTTCTCATTATCCAGCTCTCCTGCTTTTCTGCTCTCCTGCTGATGATGACCTCAAAATAAAATAAAATAAAATAAAATAAAATGGTACAAGGCTGCAAGTAGATTGCTCTTACAAAACTTAAAATGCTGCAAGTAGATTGCTCTTACAATCATTTACTTTTCTAGATTGACATTATACTTGTATGGTCTTTTGCTGATCATGACAAAAAACTTAAAATGCTGCAAGTAGATTGCTCTTACAATCATTTACTTTTCTAGGTTGGCATTATACTATTATACATAATCTCATCTTGCACTGGCAATAAAATCCTGGCTCGAATGCTGTGATTTCATCCCTAGTCCTCAAATATGCACTATAGATGACAATAACTGACGACCAAACTCTTTGTGAAAGTAGGACCACTCCCAGCCTGAGAAATGTCCCCTCAAAATTGTTGCTTTGGTTCTTCAATTGTATTCTTTGGATTTCATATTGAAACAGGTAAGATTAGCATTGTATACTTCAAACTAAAGCTGCTCTTTATCAGGCATTGGCTACATACTGGATCCAAATTTTTCCTTTGCCAAGATTGCTGCACCTTATGCACAGGTGAATATACAGTAACATAAAATTTTCCTCATGAGTAATCAAAATGTGGAAGCTACTGATTTTTACCATTGGACTTAGTTGTCTATGCTTGAGTATGATCTTATTCAATTCACTGCTACAGGAACTATTGGATATGAGGCAGAAACAGAGGACTGGGACACAATTTGTTCAAGAAATAAGGAAACAAGCTGATGATGTACGTTTCCTCGCCTGTCTTTCTTCCTTTATTGTTATCAGAAATTCCTTACAGATGATTAATCTATATTTTCTCAAGTTCTTTAACGAAAGAATTGCATGTGTAGTTGCGTTAACATTTAGACATGATTTATTTTCCTTTATCATTAGCCTCGCTCTCTCTGTTTGCTCTCTTGTACTGGTAATACTCTCTATGAACATAACAACGCAATTTCCTGGCATAATTCTCAGGCCAGAACGTACACAATGTCCATGCCTTACAGAATTCAGAGGATAGAAGAATTTGTAACAGAACTTGAGTCAGGAGATTTAAAACTCCGAGTTCGGGTCCTTGAGGTAATTCAGTGTTGAATAATTCTGAATTTGAATTAAAGTTCTCTTCCATGACTTGCTCATTTTCCCTCACCATTTTTAGTCCGACTTAAATTTGAGAGATTTGCCAATGACCACTCTTATCTAAAATATTTTCTTTTGCCCAACCCGCCTGCCTATATTGAACTGATTGTACCTAAAATAGTAGCAACTGTGTGTTTCAGTCAGAGAGAGCGGCAAGGAAGGCAAGCATACTGCAAATGGCAACCATGTATACATGTTTTAGGTGGCAGCCCTCATGAATCTTGGTGTCACGTTAAGTGATCAAGGCAGTCAAATTATAGCCAATGGATCTTTTGTTGGTGCAGGTAACATCTTTCACAGACAGAGACTGTCATCAAATAGTCTGAGACTAGTAATTATGTGTGCATGAAATCATCCTTACTCAGACTGACGTTAACTTCCTTATGCAGGCGTTTTCCTGACGTTGTTTATCATGTCCATGCAAAAGGTGAAAAAACTTGATAAATTTGAGAAAATGATATGAAGTCGTTGTGTTTGCTCATCAAATGACTTCCTTCCTCATTTTTTAACCCATCCATAGTAAACTTGTTAGTCCAAGTCTGGTGGTTGCAAATTGCATTTTGATATAGGTAAAGATGTGAAGAGGAATGGGACATATTTAATGTACATCGTCTTCATGTATAGAATTGCTTTGACATGCATATTTGGTTCCAATTCGAGCCAAACTGTCATACGTCCCAAATTGACTGCACGTATCTTGGTGGCCGCCTCTAGCAAACAAGAATAGTTTGGAAAAGAAGTCACACTTTGTAGACTGTTCAAAGTGGCAGTGTTGGTAAAACTAAATTGGTGTAGGGATATATTTTCAATTTTATTCATGCTATTAATAAACGTGACTTTTCTTTGTCATTTGTCACTTATTGTTTATAATTTGAATTTATTTGATAAATTATGAAGTGTTAATAGTGATGTAATTTTTATTACACATAAAATGTATTTTAAATAATCCTAGTCACAGTATTAACAAGACTAGATATTGTTAATATAGATAGGCGTGTAGGTTGGTTGCCTCTACTTATTGCAAGTACTTAGTTGCATTTAAGCTAATATTTAAGTGCTTGTTAGTATAAGTTCATTGAATTGATCCAGCTAAAAGGTATCATATGTATACCGTTTAGTGCCATTAGTTTGACCTCATAATGACATTGATATAAGTGATCTTTGGACTTGAGAGTTTTTTAGTAATTTGAGTGTGTATTACTACTTTCTTTGTTGGTGCTCTTATGGAGTTGTTCATATAGTAGATAAGGACAGCGAGGAGTCAATATAAGATTCACTACTATTAATAATATACTATTAATAATAGGAGAGTATATTCATTTTGGCCACTCGTTAAAAATAGTAATTCAATGAATCTTTTGTGAAACTGAAAATTTAATTCAAGATTGTCTCTAAATTTTAGTTTTATTGGAATAATTTTTTAGAAGTAGAAATAAATAATTAGTTAAAGGGATTGAGTATTAAATACGTACTCCTAGACTCTACACACACACATTCGCAACCAAAAAGTATTAGATTCTCCTCTCCTTCGAGCAAGCCTGAAAGGCGAAGGAAGGATTGAATGCCAACAAGCATTCAAGATGGCACAGTTGCGCCAGGTAGAAGAATAGGAGAAGCATTTGACTATTGCATGCATGCTCCACTCGACTTAGTATATATGCGTACTCGTAAATTAACTACATTCACATACACATACATACATACACATATGTGTGCTTATAGACACACACACATACATGTACATATGCACATACACACACATAACACATATACATATACATACACATATATACATATGTGTGTGAAGGGGAGGGTGAAAAAATAATTAATTAAATGTGAACAATGTCAGTAAAAAGATGAAATCTATTCGCTTGACTTTTCTTTTTCACTTGAGTGGTCAAGGTTCATGATGCAGCGTTAGATTCTAATCTTGATCTATAGGTGTAAATTAAAAAAGTAATTGAATTAATAATAAATTAAAGTGTTTAATTATCGCCTTTAATTAATAAAATAGGAGTTATAATTTATACTTATTGCTAACGTGAATTAGAAGTTATAATTTATATTTATTACTAATGTGAATAAGAATCTAATGGTCACATTTATAAAGAATGAGAATTGTGGGATTAAATTACAATCATGACAAATGTGTAATATTTTTTGGACAATTTATTAGATAAATTAACTTTGGGGGCTTGTGTGCAATTATCTTTTGTCTTGCAAACATGTTTATTACTTACCAAAAGACTAAACATTAGTTGCCTATAAATACCCAAAAAATTAAGATACAACACAATTGACAAGAACTTTGTAAGAACAAAAGACGAGAAGAACTGGGAGAAGAAAATTGAGAAGGAAATAAAGAGGAAATGTTTTTCTTGCTTCTTCTCTTATGATTTTTCTCTTCTCTCCACATTTTTGAGTTAAAACCCTTCCCTAGGTTTATTGTTTTGTTCTTTCTTCTTTTGATGTTCCATATTTGTGGAAATGTTCTTGGTAAATAGTTCATTTTTAAAGAAACATTCTTTAAGTTGCTTGTAACCTAAGGCTAAGTTGCTCAAAAAAAAAAAAAAAACTAAGGCCAAACAAATCTAAGCATATTCTTGGAGATCTTGTTTGTATAAATACTATTAGAAACTCGATAATTGAGAGCTTTCATGGTAGATAGTTCATTTTCAAGGAATTATCCTTGCGTTAGTTGTAAAATTTACCATATCAAGAGGTATATTTTATGAACTCCCTTATAATCTATTTAATAGTTGTATCATTAAATCGTTCATGATTAAGCTAATAAAGTTTTAAAATTCCGCTGCATTACCGTGCTTATTAACTTGTACAAAGTTATCTTTCTTCTTTCATTAGACAATCAATTTAGTGGCTAAAATTACGAACTTTGTCAATTAGAATGAAACTTTTCGATAATTAGAAGGGGAAGTTAGGAGGGGGCAATGAATTCAATCTCCGCAGAAGTAAATCACCCAATGGTTTTGTTAAAGTTACGAACTTTATCAATTAGAATGAAACTTTTCCGACAATTAGAAGGGGAAACCAGGAAGGAGGAATGAATTCAATCACCTTAGAAGGAAATTACCCAGTGGTTTTGTTAAATTTGATATGGAGTAATAGCTTTAATGCAAAGGGAGAAAACATTATGAATTTGATCAGGATATAATGCGCATAAGTAAAATACTTGGGGAAATCTAGAAATGGTTTTAGAAAAAAATTGGGAATTTGGTTGAAGAACTAATATATTTGCTAAAAGATCATAAAGATATAGTGGCCTGGCATTTGCTCATTAAAATATGTGCATAATATAGTTTAAGACCTTATTAAACCCAATTTATTATGGCTTATAATCTAACATAATTCGCTTCTCGCTACATGCTTTATTTATTTATTTTACCTTCATATCATCCCTTTCCTTAAAATTTTTCAAAAAAAGAAAAAAAAAAGGACTCAAGAAAAAGATTAGAATTGGAAAATCTGCTTCGACTCATTCCAACAAGTGGATGAACTCAAAATAATGGTTATTGAACAATTACACTATTGTTAGCGTGATGAAAGATGAATAGGAGGAGAAGTAAAAGAGGACGGAGGAGATAAGAATTGACCTTTTCTTGAGCATAATAATAAGAGCAAAAGGATCAAACAGAAATTAAAGATATACTTTTAATTTACACGATTTGTCTTTTTTTTTTTTTTTGTCGGGGTACTCAGAATATTATATTAAGAAACAACTGTGATTACAAAAAGATTATGTCGAGCTTGTATAGCTCGGTCATGTGCTTGCTGCACAGCAATCCTATCTACTTTAACACATGGTACATTTTGAAAGATAGACAAACAATCAAAAATATCCTGCTCTATGCTAGCAATGTGTGCATCAACTCTATGATATCCATGATTTGTCTTTGCACTGAAGTAATGCAATTTCAACAAATTTAATCCACTTAATTGGAATCATTAACAAAAGTTGATAGAAAATTTTCTAAAAGTCCAATACAAAAGTAGAGTTTACTTTCCGATGAAACTTTAGTAGTTTCATGGCAGTACAGTACACTATAGTCTCTCATATTATGGTCTCATGATATATCTTGCTAAACTTTTCTTCTTTTTTTTTTTTATTTGGGTGATAGAGATTAAAATTTGTATCATCTTGGAGCAAATAATTCCAATTTCAGATATAGAGCAAGTCATCTATTGGCACTTCTTTTTTGGGTCTGTAGACTCAAAGTACGGCATAAATATACCCATGACTGAATGCTTCTCTTCCTTTTTTTTTTTTTTTTTTTACATTTTACCCAAAAAAAAAAAAAAAACCATTTTAGGCCGGTCCAGTAGTTTGTGTGCCAACATTCACAGCAAATAAATAATTTATTAGCCTATGACATCTTCAAACAATAAAATTTCATACTTTAGTGTCAGGCAGTAAATTATTTCACAGGCAATGACAGTAAATATTTGTTGCATTTGCAATCCTACATCCCAAAATGCCACTCAAAATTCTGCAATTCATCAACATCTTTTTGTTTCAGATGGCCTGTGCAGTCAGATAATCACTAACAACCAGTTGCCCGTTGGAACATTGCAAATGGATGAATTTTGGACAGAGAATATACAACTTGTAGGTACTGATCCGTTCTTCCTTTTAACCATTCTAGCTACATTGCCCTGATAATTTGATTCACAGGAGACGAAAACTGGGAAAGTGTCCTTTCAATGAATAACAGTCGTAAATATACAATCCTAGATATATTAAGCTATTACTTAGGAAAAATGACATATAATCTTCAAGGATGATAATCCTGCAAATCTTCCGACTACGTACAAAATGTTAAGAGGTCATTGATTCTGTAAAAACTTTTAATGCTTCAACAGGTTATCTAGTGAGATGACCTACCGGTCAGAAATTCCATTCCACTTCTTGGAATGGTTGATTATTTAGTAGAATATATTTGTTTTCGCCCAAAAAATGTGAAAGGTTGATCTGTCCAATAGCCTTTCCATGCAAAAAATCTGCCACGCAATTAGAACTTCATCGGCATACATTTGCCGCTGATCCCTTCAAGTTCAATTTAATTTATTTCCCCCCAGCTACATGATTGATATGCATCAACACACAAGCCCAAAGCAACATAGCACAGCCATTTACGGCCGCCAACCATGAAGTAGGCAAACTGCTGATGCATGAATTCTACGACAAAACACGGGGCTAGCTGTAACCTATATAGCTAGCAGCTGTGCGCTCAAGGATGCTCTAATATGCAATACTTCAACAAAACAGTTGCTTCAAGCGATGTGCAACCTAAGAATAAAAATCAGTTTAATTGCTTTCAGCTACTCGAGAATTTGCTTCAGCATCATCAAATAAGCTTCTCTCTAAGCTAGCTGGCTCCAAAATCCATCCAGATCTCACCATATGTTTCAACACATGCTCAGCTTCCTCCCTTTTTCCTTTCGTAGAAAAGCCACGAGCTATAGTGACACAAGCGGAACAACTAAGAACAAGCCCCTTCTTTCCCATTTCACTAAGAAATCGTAATGCACCATTGTATTCTCCATTTGCACAAAGGTTTTGAATTAGAGTTTCATAGGCTGTTGCAGTCAACGAAATACTCTTGTCTGCCATCTCACTGTGGAGCTTCAATGCTTCAGTTAAGTTCCCTTCTTTACAATATACATTCAGCATCACTTGATAAGCAAATGCATGTAGTTTTACTTCTTTTTCCATAATTTCTTGGAATTGACAAAAAATCTCTGATTTATCACCTGCCACACTGTAAGCATGTAGAAGCCTAGAGTAGATGCTCGTCTTGGGCACCAATTTTCTTTTCTGCATCTCCAAGAAAAGCTTTTCAGCTTCCTCCAACATTCCCTCCTTGCAGTAATGATCAATAATAGAAGTGTATGTAACATGGTTTGGCATGATCCGCTTTTTTATCATTTTGTCCAACAACTGTTTTGCCCCTTCTAGATTGCCACTCTGGCAAAATCCATCAATTACTCTATTAAAAGAGAAAGTAGAAACAAGGCCCTTTTGCTGCATATGTTGAAGCAAATACAGAGCTTTTTGCAAATGTCCATTCTTGCAGCAGCCATGCAAAAGGGTATTGGAGGCTGAAAGTTTGGCTGAGCGGCCCCTAATTCTACCTAGCATGTCATCCAGCAAGTTAAAAGCTGATGTTAAATTCCCAGTTTTGCAAAAAAAGTTTACCATCAAGTTATAGGTCACACGATTTGGCTGTAAACCTTTTTCTAAAAGGCCATTTAATACTTGACTGGCTCTCTCAGTTTCACCGGCTTCACATAGAGCTTTAAACAAGACATTGCATGTATCCATGTTTGGAGTAATATCTTTAGTACACATTTCCTTGTGAACTTCTGAAGCTTTTTCTACATCTCCTTGTTTACAGAAATTAGAGATGAGAACCTTGTAAATAAAAGCATCGAGAACCAGATCTTTGTTACGGAATTTGGGAATAATTGCAAGAGCTTCTTGCATTTTTCCAAATTTCAGGAGATCAAGGATGAATACACGATACATTTCAACTTCCGGTAGAGCTCCTAGAGCATGCATACTTCTGAATACAGCAAAAGCTTCCTTCACATTACCATATTTGCAGTGACCATTAACCAGAATCTTGTAAACTGTGATATTTGGCTTTAAATCATGTCTTAGCATTTCATCAAAGCACCTCTGTGCAGCCTGCAGTTCCCCCATCTTGCAATACCCAATTATGACAGCTGCATATGTATACTCAGTTGGCTTAAGACCTCTCTCCAACATTTCAATCAGGAAACACCTCGCCATCTCCATCTTCTTCGTTTTGCAGAGACCAATTAGAAGAATATTGTAGAAATTTACATCTGGCACAACTCCTTGCTCCTTCATTATCTCCAGAATCTGTTTTGACTGTTCCAAACTTCCTTTCTCAGCATATGCTGCCAAAAGTTTCCTCCAAATAGGGGACTCCGGTTTCTCAGCATATGCTGCCAAAAGTTTCCTCCAAATATTGGACTCTGGTTTCAGATTTTTTGCAAGCATTTCAGCAAAAACAGCTCTGGCATTATGAAGATCTCCACTGCAGCAGAGCCCATCAACTATCACATGATATGTTGCCATAGTAGGCTCCAACTTTCTCTTCTCCATCTCTTCCACTAGCTCTAAAGCATGAACCATACTTTTCTTTAGACAATATCCTTCTATCAATGCAGCATAAGTTTGAGCACCTGGTTCTTTGCCTGTCCTAATTAGCTCATCCATTAGATCTTTTGCCATCTCCATTTTACCAGCCTTGCATACACAATGAAGGAGTTTATTATACAATACCACATCCACCTGAATACCATGAATAATCATCTGATCCTTAATTCTGAGAGCCTCTTTAAAATCACCATCTTTTAAAAAACTATCGAACAAAGCCATATAGGTGACTTCATCAGGCTTCACTCCCCTATCAGTCATCTCAGATAACACCAGCCTCACATCTGTGAATCTCTTTGCAGAGCAGTACCCGTTGATGAGTGAAGCATAAACATGAACACCAGGGACAAATCCCTTTTGTTCCATAGATTTCTTCATCTCATTTGCCTCGTCTACTAGGCCGGATTTACACAGTTTCGTCATCAGAACCGTATATGTCACCAAATTGGGGTGACAACCATTCTCTTCCATCTCAACAAACACCCTCTTTGCATCAACGACATTCCCAGCTCTACAATGAGCATTTATCATATTCGTATACGTATACACATCAAACCTAATTCCCGCACCATGCATTGCATTACACACCTTCCTAAACAATCCCAGCTTATTATCCTTCAACAAATCCCTCAACAAATAATTGCAAGAATCAGAATTAGGCACAAATTTATAATCTTTATGACTCAAAAACACATATGCAGCAGCAATTAAGTGACCATTTTCTCTATACTTATCCATCAAAAACCCGAAAATTCTAGGATTAAATCTATTAGTCCCATTGCATTTTCTGCCACAAGTATTAATACACTCCAAGATTTCTAAAGGGGTCACATTTTTAATGATCAAACGCTCGATAATTTTACAGGCAGCGCCATGTGAGTTACTGTTACAAAGATTTACTGCAAGAAATGATAGGATTTCAAGATCCGAGTCAATACCCAAATCGTCTTGGCACCATTGGAAGAAGCTGAGGAGCTTTCTGGGGGAGCCCACTTGGTTTTTGACTATGAGAGAGCGAACCACATCCGGGTTTAGCTTCTTTTGGATGTCTGATGAATTCATGAACGATTTCCAGTTGTCCCTCTTGAGTATGTCATTGATTTCTTGAACTATGGCGTCCTGTTTCTGTGCGCTGCAGTGAAAATGTCTTTGAAAATCCTGTGTTGTTCTTGATTTTTTGGTAACTTTTCTCTGCAAATGTCTCCACATGGTTACGGATTCTGAAATTTCAATTCAAGATTTCAAGGAGATATCTGAGGGAAAATGGTTGATCGGAGAAATTTGGCGGCATCAGCTTGGGACAGTTGGAGTGGGACTGAACAGTGAGAGGAGCAAATTTGCAAATTGCTAAAGCCCCTAGGCCCCCTACGGTTTTGTTGTTAACGGTTCAACGTTGAAATGGAAGTCGGGTCCCCGCGGAACCCACCAACCCAAAAAAAATCCCAACCAGCCCATCCCCATGCCCCCGTGCCACGGGAACACCAATAAACCCCTAAAAAATATTAATTATTACAATTATAGACACTCATGTATTTACAAATTTGTACATAATAAGAGGTGAAATTGCCAAAGTCTATGATAACAGGATGAATTAACAAGAAGTGAGTGTTACAATCATATATTTTTAAATTTGTCTCACACAACATAACATAGGGTGAGACACTGGTACATTTACAAATTTGCCTCGCACTCCCATAGTTCCTGATAAGGGGATGAACGAACTAAATGCAACTATAACAAAACAGAGATTTACAAATTTGGCTCGCAATATAGTTGAAACGCTCGTATATTTTAAAATTTGTTTACAAGACTCTCATAGTTTAATAAGACAATTGAACTAGACGCGACGATTATGTTTATATATTTACAAATTTGCTTCACACAATATAAGGTGAATCTACCTCGTACAACATGGATTTTTTTGAAATATAATTTTACCACAGATCAAACATCTTACATTACATTACCTGATAAGTAGTCACAGCTAACTAGTGTGCTACTTTAACCCTATTACGATCTACTTTAATAATTTTACAAACAGTCATAAAAGATGCTTTACCCCTAATATCATCAAACATATCAACTAATTACTAAGGTATAATACTCCTATTCCTAAGACATTCAACCATCAAAAAACTATCTGTTAAGATAACAAATTTTTGGAAATCCATATTGCACTGCCATAGAGATTGCCAATAGACAAGCAGACACTTCCGTTTGGAAAGCCGACGATTCTTGAATTGGTACCATTCTAGATAAAATATCTATTCCCTCGCCATTATTTATTACCACTGCTACTGTAGCCTTTCTTGTCATTTGGTTGAAAGCCCCATCAATCACCATTGTCAAACATTGTTGAGGTGTACTAATTCCACCCGCCGGACTAATATCTGCATATTGGTGAAGTAACTTCATCAATTATGCAAGAAGCATGAAATATTGAAATTAAATCTTTCATCATGTTATGAGCCTGATTCCATACTTGTACTGGATTAACTTTAATACCATCCTATACAAATCTATTCCTTGCTAACCATATTTGCCACAAAATTATGCTGGACTGTATTATGAATTCCTCGTGTGCTTGTCTAAACCACCATTCCATGGGAAATTTTTTGGTGGATTGGGTCCACGGCCCCACACGTAGATCTTGTGGCTTAAAAGAGCACCAAATAAACAAAATGATGCATGTTGACGTAAGAAAATAATGTAAGGATACTTATGTAACTTTATTTTAAACCATAAGCTCTACAAGTAGGGTTATGAACTGGGTTCATTTAAGAATTTTTCACCATTCCACCCACTTATTAAATTTCATCTTCTCTCCGGTACTAAAATTAAATCCTAGGGAAGAACAATGCATGTCAACTTGAAGTTCAACATTCCATAAACAAATGCTCAATCGCTTTCGCTTGCTCCCTACATCTCAAACACAACGGAGATTAAACCATCCCTCTTTTAAACAATACAGCCATAGTAGCGCACATTATGGAGCACTCTCCAGAAGAAGAATTGCAGTTTTATTGGAATTTTGAGCTGTTATAAACATTTGAATACTTGATCCAACTCTTCTTGATTTTCAATTGAACTACCTTGAGGTCTACCTAGATCAACATCATTCTAAAGCCACTTTATATCCAAACTTTACAGAATACTTTCCATTCTTCTCCCACTTCCCGACCACACTATCCTTCTCAGGGAGATGAGGAATATAAATAGCTAGAACATTTTGTACCACATCCTGTGGAAATAAAACTTGTAGCAATAGTTGTCTCCATCTTCTATTATGATCAATAAGGTTTTTAACCTGCAATTGCATCATGTCCTGCACTTGAAGTTGATATCTGAGTGGGTTTTCACAATTCAGAATCCAATCATGTATTAATAGAATATTTTCACATTTCCCACCAACCATTGAATTCCTTTTTTAATCAAATCATGTCCCCATAAAATACTCGTCTATCCCCAAGATGCAAAAGAACTTGGTTTAACTTCAAGAAAGGAAGATTTCTAAAAATATTTTCCTAGGAAGAATTTACTTAATAAAGAATCCTTATCAAAAGAATCGTCCAAGTCAGTTTTACCAATAAAGCTTGACTAAACTAAGATGTAGCCCTTAAACCAAGTCCTCCCCTATACTTTGACTGACATATGGACCTCCAAGATTTTCAATAAATTCCACAGCCTTCTTTATCCACTTGCCAGATAAACTTAGCAATCATTCCATTTATCTACTTTGCTGCCATAATCAGAATCTTAAAAACAACCAAAGTATATTGAGCAATTTAAGATAAAGCATGCTTGGCTAAAGTGATATGACTCATCACCGATAATGATTCAATTTTGTATCCTGCTATCTCAGCAACAATTATATTTTTAAGAAAACCAAACAATTGGGATTTCTTCTTAGCAAAATTCAAATCCAATCCCAGATATGTGCCAATCTCTTCCTTCACGATATTGAAGGTTGAAGAAACCATAGCTCTTGTTTGTGAATCCACATTCCCACTCAACACCAAAGTAGACTTCTACCTATTTATTACTTTCCCTAAAAAGCTTGAATAATTATTAAAGATACGACTCATTTTCTCCACCACATGAGGAGTTGCTTTAAAAAATAGAATGCAATCTTCTACAAACATAAGGTGTGAAATTCTAACACCACCTCTCTAAATAAGATTCCTAGAGAATTAACACCTAAACTCATACTGTGAAGAACTGATGATAATGCTTGTTGTGCCAAAATAAACAAGAAAGGGGTTAGCAGGCATCCCTGCCTTAAACCTCTTGTTGGCGGAAAAAGAGTTGATAGCTCATCATTAAACACAATAGATAATCTGACTGTTGAAGTACAGTCATGAATAAGAGCAATCCATTTATCTGACAACCTCATTCTACTCAACACTTGTTTAAGAAATTCCCAAGATACCCTATCATACGCTTTACTCATATCCAACTTTAAAGCTACCCATATGTCTTTGCCCTTATTTTTCTTTCTCAAATACTCTACAATCTCGTGTGTTATAAGAATATTACCTGATATAGACCTATTAGGAACAAATGCATTTTGAGAGTTAGATATGCGACTTATAATGATTTTTCTTTGTCTGTTCAATAATACTTTGGTCACCACTTTCTATAAGACATTGCACCGGACATATCGATCTAAACTGAGATAGTTGAACATGGCTATCCATTTTTGGAATGAGAATGATTTCTATGTCACTTCATGATTGAATAAAAATCCCCTTATTCAAACAGCTCAAAACAGCATTAGAAACTGATTCTTCTACAACCTTTCAAAACTATTGATAGAAACCTGTTGGAAATGCATCTGGATCGGGCGTCTTCCACTTGCCCATTTGTAATAATGCATCCTCAACTTTCTCTTTTGTAAAACGAGAATTAAAAAATGCTTTATGATCATGAGAAACTTCCACTTGTAGATTATCTAAGAACTCCTTTCATCGTCCATCATTATCCTAACCTCCATCCCTTCCTAAAGTGGTACTCTCCTCTTGAAACAATTGCTTAAAATAACTTCTAGTATATTCAATGCTCTTCTTTTCATCATTTACTCAAGTTCCATCCTCTTTTTTAATGTGTTCAATATGATTGATGGGATGCCTTCGACATGCCCATTGATGAAAGAAACTCGAATTATGATCCCCTAGCTTCAACCATGTGAACCTCGATCTCTACTTCCAATAGTCTTCCCTACCAAGAAATCTAGGTGATTCCTCAACATTGCCTCCAACTGTTGATTTCCAAAATGTACATTGATTGCTGTAGATCTTCGAAATGTGAGTAGAGTTGATTAATCTTACTATGCATTCTTGCAGGAGACAATTAAAGCCAGTTACTCAATTGCTTAATAAAACCTCCAACTTTTGCTCAATTCTACTATTTGTATTTGATAAATTAATTTCATTGCTACAAACTCTATTTACAATTTGTTCACATGCTAGATCACAAAGCCAAAAGAACTCAATTTTTGGTCTCCATTTCTTTTGAAAAGAAGATAATGGGTACCCACAAGGTTGGCCCATGATTAGACCGTATTATTGATAAATTGCTCATCCTAGATTCTGAGAGATACTGAAGCCATTGCTTGTTTGCAAAAGCTCTGTCCAACCTCTCATAAACCAAGTCAAAAGCTCTTCCAATCTCTCATAAACCAAGTCTGAAACCCTCTCGATTGTTGGTCCACGTATACCAAACTCCCAAATTTGCTAATTCCTCCAATTGTTGATTCATCAAAAACGACTTGAGAAAATCCCTTCCTCTGGTAGTTGATTTACCAGTATATTTATCCTAGTCATCAAGAGTTTGGTTAAAGTCTCCTGCCAATAAAATCGAACTATCCACATCCACAATAGTTTTTTGAAATGGATTCCCAGACATGTTTTCTAGGTTGCACCAATGGATGGCCATAAATCAAATCCAACCACCAAACAAGCCCACTATTTTCGTTAATACAAATACAAAAGTAGTTCTCACACTTATATACAACAGACAAAGACACCTTTCTAGACCATGCAACAAACAACTCTCTCGATATACCTCTAGGAGGAACAAAATCCTAAGACCCAAAAGATGTGGAATAGAACCACTTCTCCATACGAACGTTACTAGATTTAGTTTCCATAAGAAACAAAAAGTTAGGTTTATACACACGGGTCAACCTTGAAGCAGTTTGAATTGTCAGGGGGTGACCCAAACCCCTATAATTCTAACATATAATCCTTATGGTTGGTTTAGGGGTTGCTTTGGTACAAACCCTAAAAAACCGAAATAGTATTACCATTCAACCCGTCATCCAATTCATCACACAATAACAAAATTTGCTACAACTTCTCAACTAACATAGAAATTTCAATTAAAATAGGATCTTGACTGTCATCTGTCTCCTTTTGTAGAGTGAGAGAATAATGCTTAACCTCTTGTTGCTCAATCGACTCTACAAACAACCGTTTTTTACAAAAGCCTTCTCGCATATCTTCAAAAGCCTCCATATAAGGACTTGAATGAAAAAAGATATTCCCCTATTCAATCTTAAGATTACCCTGAATCCTTGGCCATTTTACCCTCACTTGTGCATCCCTTAATAGAAAATGTTTACGTAGAATAAACCCTCCCTGCATATCTCCATCACTAAAGAATATTAAATTATAAGGAGGTCTATTATAATTGTATAGAGGAAAAAAAAAACCAACTATCTCCAAAGCCCCATCCACTACAAATAGACGTCCTATTTTCATGGAATGATGTCCCATAGATAGTGCCCAAATAAGAATGGCTTATAATAAGTTGCTATGCTGATCTATGTTCTCCAACCTTGAATAAAATTAGATCTCCTCTTAGCAGCCTTCTTAGCCCCATCGATAATTGCTGGCCCATCTAAGATAGCTTTGCAATTGGATTAGAATTACCAATTAATACTCCATCTTGTCCATAACTCATCTCCAATGACGTATCATTTTGAGAACATAGATGAGTTATACATTGCAATAAAAAACTAGTTGTCTGTGTGAAATCCCAGTTCGCCACACTTCGTATACTTAAAAATTTCTCATCGGATATATATTGGACCTTTGTCCCCAAATTGATATGACACTTCCAATGGAAATTGATCCAAAATCTAACTTGGACTATAAGTGACAAGAACCTGCATTCCTCCCATGTAACTACCTCTTATAGGATGACTGACACTAATATGGTTATTGTATTGCATATCTGAAATAAGTGGTTGTAAAGACACCACTTCAGGTCTCCCATCAGTTTCTTGTAAGTGAAGCAAAAATCCAAATCCAAAAGAATCTACATTCAATTCTGCCCAATACTCTACCCCTTGTCCACCTTTTGGATATCTATCATCATCAATAATCCATGTCCCATTGGTTGCAAATGAAAAAGACATCCAACTAGGCAATTCATGTGGCTGCAATCTTTGCATTACTTGGACTTGATTCTGTTAGTGTATGCCCTAAAACTAAGTTAGTTTTTGGGATTTTTATTACGCTTATTTCGTGTTATACTTATATATGTGGCATTTTCTTTGTCATTTAATACTTGTTATTAATATTACTTGTTTATTAGATAAAGTCCATAGAATATTAACTGTGTATAAGAGATTGTAAGAGTTGCAATGATGAGACTCTTATTACACATAAAGTTATATTCTTAAATATCCCTAGTCGTAGTATTAATGAGATTGGACATCATTAATATGGGAAGACTAGCACATACTTTGCCTCTACTTAGGGTAAGTAGTAATTGATCTCGTCAACTATGGTGTGCGACACCTAAGCTGGTATGTGGATGCTTGTTAGAGAACAAGTTCATTGGATTGATCCGCCAAGAGTTACTATTCATAGTGCTAATGAATTATACTCTTAATGGCAATAATGTAAGTGATCCTTAGACTTGAGATTACCATGGTATCTTGAGTGCGAATTGCTATGCTTTGACTCTATTGCTCGGTGCTCGTAAAAGAGTAGCTCATACGATAGAGATTGGGTATAGTATGAAGTATAGAAGGATAGTTAGTAATCGATATAGGATTTACCACTCCTTATTATAGGAGAGTATATCTCAGATTGGCCACTTGTTGAAATATAACTTAAAGAATCTTTTGCGCAAAAGTAAAAGTATGACTTGAAAGAGTTTTAAGGTTATACTTTTATGAAAAGTTATATTTCGGGAACAAGAAATCATTAATTAGTCATTTAAAGAGTGCGCAGTACACTCTTGGACTATTTGGGATATAGTGTGGTGAAAGGATATTAATTACACGGTAACATTGTCATTGATAGGTGTAGTCTACCATATGACTTTCCTATTCACTTGGGTGGTCATGATGCATTGCTAGACGCCACTCATGATCTATAAGTGCAAATTAATTAATTAGTGAATTAATGATAAATTAAAGTGTTAATTTATCTAGCTCTTAATTAATTAATTAATGAGTTATAATTGTACTTATTGCCAACGTGAATGGAACCTAATGGGTCACACACAATAAGAACATGGTCTTTGGGTTAAATTGTTATTAAGATAAGTATATGATACTTATGGGGTTAATTATTAACTTAAAGGACTTATTTATAAATATTCTAAGTCTTGATGGAAATTAGTTTCCTAAAAGGAATTAAGAAGTTATTTGCTTTCCTTTTGGAATAGGTTTCCTAAAGGAATAGGATTAGCTTAAGGCAACTTTCCTAAACCTTCTTGGTTTCCAATTGCTCTAGTTTCCTTAAAGACTAGGATACTACATCTATAAATAAGTCCATGCCTTGACTCTAGAAAGATTGATGAAACATAACACAAAATCTAGAGAGAGAAAAATTGAGAGCATGTGAGGCGTTTCTCTTCCCAAGAAAAACGCCGCCTCTTCTTCCTAATAGTTAGGGTTTCTTTCTTCTTCTTGTGTTCTTCATGAATCATTCAAGGGAGCTAGCACTCAAAAGGCAAGGCAAGCAAGCCCAAAGGTTCCTAAAGATCGTGTTTGTGTGGATACCGTTGGAGGCTCGACACTTGGAGGGTTTTTCATAGTAGATCAGCACCTTCATCGAATAGGATCTTGCCCTTTGAAGCATAGAAACCTTCTATGCTTGAGGTATTTGTGCTAAACACCCTTTAATCGTATAGATTACATCAAAGAGATCCATGGCTAAGGTAATAAATTTTTAAATTTTTCGCTGCGTTTCTCCCCTTATTACCTTATAGATTCTTGACTAGAATGAACTGTTGCACCTTAACCTAATCATCTTATAGCTGAAAATTTGTGTAGGCAATTGAATTGTATCCTCATTCTCATCTGGAACTATATCTTCATCTGAAACATCTTCTAAATCTAGATTTTCCAAATTCAGCTCCATTGGTTCCACTTGGTTCTCCAAAGAATTTTCTTCCATTTGGAATGGATCCATAATATCAAAGTCTTAAGTCTGAAATTTGAATTTAAATATTGAAAATATTAAGTTGTTGAATTGATAAAGTTATACTTGTTTGTGTCGCGCCCCATTTTTCGAAGGGATAATAAATGAGTGTTAGATGTTTGGAAAAAAGAAAAGCAAGAATTAAATGTGATTTTATTTATTGGAAAAGAAGTGTATCTTTTTGTAAAAAATAATTTTTAGAAAATACTTTGTAAAAGATGATTCGATAAAAATGTGACGAACAAATGCTTTATTTTAAAAATAAAAGAAAAAGGGCTTAAAATGGGACTTTGAAAATACGACGGTTTTTGGGTCCGAAAATAGAGTCTAAAAAGAGTTTTTTAGTGAAAAAGGAGTCGCCACTTGGTATTGAGTTTTGGTGTACCAAGTCACCCGAAAATATTTTATAAAAGGTAAGAAAATCAAAAATGATTTATTTAAAGAAATGGTTTTTGGAAAAAATAAGGAAAAATAAGAAAACCCTTTTAGACGACTCTAGGTCTTTGAAAAACAAGAGAAAAAGGTTCGGGAGTCACAGTTGAAGAAAGGGAAGGCAAAGGCTCGCGCCTAAGGCACCCTTTCAACCTAGCCGAAACTAGTTTCGAGGTTTAGTCTAAATTTTCCTAATATAACCCTAAAATTTTATCGCATTTGGATGCAACTATACTGAATGCAAATCTAATCCTAAAAATGAATATCGTTAAGGGACAAAATGTTCCATTGAGGTTTAGTCGGAATTACCGCATTAATTGCGAAACCCGAATGTAGACCTCGACAGAGTCACGAGTTTAGGTGAAAAATAGAATGCAAAAGAAAAGGAAAATAGTAGTATAGATAGTAAGTGAACAAAGAAAGTAGGGATGCAACATAACGGGTACGAGGGATGAATGGACTCGTGACTAACTGTTCCTACTCACGGAGGGGGGAACGACATGTACGCCATCGCTTCCCACGTGAGTAGATGACTATTTCTAGTCAAATCACACAAATGACCTAAAATCCTATGTGTGGTAGAATCTAAATGTTATGCACTAAACATATGTTTAAAATAGATAATAAATGATAGAGTATATATATATATAAATCATACAAAATGGAAAAAGGCCTAAAACAAAAAAATGTGTGTGAAATGGCATGGAATGAACACGCGAGAAATGATCCTAATACTAAAATGACCTAAAGGCCTAGCATTGGACTAGCCTATTTTTCATAAATTCTCCGCTAGCGTTGGACTAGCGAAGAAACCGAAATTGGCCACAACTAGCGTTGGACTAGTGTGGTGACGATACATATATAGAATAATAAAGCAAGTAAGTAATTAAAAGCACATATTAAAGCAATAAATCACATAAAAGCAAATAATAGCACATAGGAGCACATTGCACATAATCATAATATTCTAGATGCAAAATCCTAAGAAAAGCGAATAAAACACATAAACACATAGCACACATAGCACACAAAACTTAACTATTACACCGGAGAAGCCTAATTACGATCTAAAAATAAAATAAAAGATAACCTATCTAGCCTGTCTATTACATTTTTCTATCTAAATACATAAGATTTTTATTAAATAGATAACACATAAACTATCTATTACATTAACTATCTAAATACAAAATTTTGCTCAATAGAATATTACCTATCTATTACATTTCTTTGAATAATCAAAAATTAATTTCAAATAAATAACATGGCATAACTAAATAAACACTCACATATGGATAAAAATTATAAGCACAAAAATACATGAAAACACACTAGAAAAACACATAGGAGCACGTAGAAGCACATAAAAGAAATAAAAGGGTAATCGAGGTACCTCCCGTTCGAGGACTCGGTACAAATTGCTACTAAATGAGCAAACATGTTAAAAATACCACTATTTAATAAATAAATTACTAATTAAATAATTCCATACCAATCACCATGAACATGCTATGATAATTCAAACAACTATAGCAATAATAGACAAAATTAAAATAATAATAATTAAATATTTAGAAAAGAATGAAAATTGTTTAAGTAGAAATAAATAAGTGCATAAATAAATAAGGTAAAACAAGGAAAATGAATAAGTAAAAAAATAGTAGAAGATAAAACACAATAATACATACTTAAACTTTTAACACCCAAATGAAAATTATCAAAATAACTAAAAGGGAAATAGAGAAAATAATTTGAACATTAATTAAACTAACAAGACCCAATTTTAGAATATTAATTATAAATTTGATAAAATAAATAATTAAAAAAATGTGAAAAGAAATAATTTAAAGCTTTGAGGACTTAACTAATTTTAATTAATATTTTTTTTGGCAAAAATAAAATATCATAAGATTTGGATTAAAAGAGAAATTTGGGCAATATTCTAGAGTAAAAATTGTAATTTGCAACAAGCAAAAAGGTAAAGTTACAATTTTAAACCCTAATTAAGGTAATGGCATGGTTTACAACAAATTTAAAGGATAAAATATAATTTTCAGCAAGTATAATGCCCAAAAATAAAATTTACAGCAATATTTAAAGCCAAGAATATAATTTCAGCAAAGTCATTAAATAATACATAATTTACAGCAATGTATAGGGTCAATTTGCAATTTTCAACTATATAAAAGAGCTAAAAATAAAAATTTCAGCAACTATAAGTATTAAAATACAAATTCCAGCAACAAATAAAAGACTAAAAATACAATTTCTAACAATTAATAGAGGTATTAAAACAAATTTCAGCAACATAAAGGACAAAAATATAAATTCCAGCAACAATAGGGGGCCAAAAATAAAATTCCAGCAAGTTCAAATATGCAAAATACAATTTCCAACAATTTTTTTTTAACCAAATTACAATTTTAAGCAAACATTTAAAGTTCAATTTTGTAAATTATAGCTACATTAAACACCAATTTGCAATATCCAACAATAAAAGGGGGTCAAACGATGTTTTCAGAAATATTTAGGGGTGAAAATGTAATTTCAGAAAAGTATAGGGGTCACAATATAATTTTATAAAAATATAGGGGTCAAAATGAAAAATTGAAAAATATAGGGGCCGAAATTATAATTATCTAAAAGTCAGGAGACCTAAATGCAATTAATTGGGACCTAATTGCAAAAAAAATTAAATTATGGGGGTCAATCTATAAAAAAAAATAGAAACTTAAATGCATAAATCAGAAATTTCTAGGGCCACAGTAGCATTAATGAAAGTATAAGGATTATAAAATAAATACCTATTATTAATTAAAAATAAATAAAAAACTAAACTAATTGAAACGACGTAGTTTTGAGTGAAACTACGTTAAAACGACGTAGTTTCACTCAAACCCCTTTTTTTTCCGGTTTCTTTTTTTTTCTTTTTTTTCTCCTTTTTTTTTTCTTCTTTCTTCTTTCTTTCTTCTTTCTTTTCCAGATTTCTCTCCTCTTTTCTTTTTCTTTCTTTCTTCTTTCTTTTTTTTCCTCTCTTCTTTCTCCCCTGGTTCTTCCTCCCCCTTTTCTCTCTCTCCCTCTTGGCCGGATTTCTTTCCTTGCCGGAATCTCTCTATCCCTCTCGCCGATCTCTCTTTCGGTTTCCCCCTTTTTTTTTGTTCTATACCCAAACCAATTTCCCTTTCATAAACATTCTTCTTCAACCTAAATCTATACAAATCAAACATAAACCTAATCTATGTACAAAAATTGAAAGGAGAGCCGTGAACCTTACCTGGACTCGGGCAGCAGAGGCGAGGAGTTTGGTGAGATTTTGGGGCGGCGCCACTGGTGGACAAGTGCTGGTGCGCTGGTGGTGGTGTTGTTGTTGTCGTTGTTGTTATTTTTTTTTATATTTATTTGCAGGTGATAATTGGGCTGCAATTGGTTTTGGTTTCTGCAAGTGGAAGAGTTGCAGTGGAAGCTCTACCTTAGTGACTGTGATGATGCACTGTTTGTAGTGCTTGAATGGCGCGTCCGTGTATGCCTGTTAATGGCTATTTGATTGTGCGTGTGGGTGAGACTGATATGCGTGTGTGTGTTTATGTCTGTGGCTTTGTGAGCTATGTGAAATTAGTGTCTTGTGCGTGCATGTGTGTTTTGCTGATAGGTTTGTTCTCTATGTATGTATTGTGTGCGTGTGTTTTGTAGGTGTGTTATGCGTGTTGTTTATGTGTTGTGTGTGTATAGTGATTTTGAGCAAGAGGCAGAGAGTGAGATTGTGTGTGTCTGTGGAGTGTGCAAGTGAGCCGAGAGAGTGAGATTGTGAGTGAATTGTGCTTGTGTGAGCTTGTGTTTTGCAGGTTTGTGTGAGAGTGTTGTGAATGTGTTTCTGGGACGTATAGGTGCGTGTAAAGTGGTGTGCTTTTGGTGAGGGAGAGAATGTAAGGTTTAACTGGTGTGTGTGTGTGAATTGGATATGCAGGGGTGTGTTTTGTTGGTCTGGCAGAGGAAAAGGGAGGCCAAGAGGGAAGGTAGAGAGAATGGGGTGACCAAGAGGGAGAAAATGCAGGTGTGTGTCTGATTGTGTGTGAAGGTGAGTGTGTTGTGAGAGAGACCGAGAGAGATGTGAAGCTTGTGTGTGCTGTGAGTGCTAGTGAGGTGAGGTGCAATTGTGTGCAGATGTGCTGAGGGGAGGGTTGGCCGAGAGAGGTTGAGAGTGAATTTGTGCAAGTTTTTGTTTTCTGTGAGCTGTGTGGAGATGAAATGTGAGAGAGGAGAGGGAGAGGTCTGTGAAGTGTGTGTTTTTGTGAGTGTCGTGAAGCAGAGGGAGTGAGGGAGTGCAGGTGAGTGTGTCTGTGCTTGGGAGAGTGTAGGTGTCTGATGTGATTAAACAAAGGGTGCTTGGATGATTGGTATGGCTTGATTGTTAGGGTGGTTGAAGGTATGGCATGGATATGGAGTTTGCAGAAGCAATAGCAGCAGCAACGCTGCTACTACTGTTCTCTCTTTTTTTTTTTTTTTTTAGGAAGAAAACAAAGCAAAACAGAAAAATAAGAATAAAAAATAAAAATAAAAATAACATAAAAACTACTTGAACTCTTTTTAAATTATACATTAAAACTGAAATACAATATTATAAGAAGGAAAAAGAAAAATTTAGTGTAACAAAAAAGTTAATTCTAGATTAGAAAAATATAATTTAAAATAAATAACAAATGGTCTTTAAAATAAATAAATAAATAAATAAATTATGAAAATTTTCTTTACATAAAATTTATGAAATGCACACACACATAATTCTCATAAAGAAAAATTTTAAATAAAAAAAGTGCATTGGAAAACGTGGCCTAAATATGGCAAAATTATCAAATTTATGAAAATTAATAAATGACATCACAAAAATCTTACACAACATATATTATCACATAAAGCACACATAGTATAATTTTCACTCAAAAATTTTAAGATTAACGTATTTTTTGGGAAACGTGCCCTTAATAAACAAAAAAGACAAAAAATAAATAAATACCAAATGACCTCTAAAAATCGTGTAACTTTACAGAAAATTTATAAATATACAAAATACATGTATAAAAATTTTCATTTGAAAATTCTCGTAAAAAGAGTGCATTGAAAAACGTGCCATTAAGTGTAAAATACTAAAATTTTAAATAAATAATAAATGACTCCTAAAAATTATTAAAATTATAAATAATGATAAAAATAGTAAAATTGTATATTTAGGAAATAAAATAAAATAAAATAAAATAATATTTACATTGTGAAATTACCATTTTGCCCCTAATGCGACAAATTAGATGTAATATACACAAAAATTATAATCGACCCCCGAAAAATGAAAAATGTCCCCTAAAATAAAGTAACACACATATTTTACAAAAGGTGTGTCAAAATTTGGTGTCTACAGTTTGATAATTAATTAAATTTATACACTAAATTTAAATATTTCATGTTTTAAATATAATTATTTTATCTTTAAAAAGTTGAAATAATATATTGATATGTGCATGACAAAGAAAGATATAATTTGTTTGTGAGAGATAAAGGACAAGTACAGTTGTATGTGAGAATGTGTCTGGGAGAAAGTATGTGCATGTGTAAAAATGTATACGTATGAAAGTGCATGCAACTATGTGAGAGAAAAAACTTAAACTCTGTGTATGTCTGAGAGAGAGAATATATGTGTGGAAGTAGGAAAAAATAATATACTTATGTATGTATATATGTATGTATGTGAGAGTGCATGTACGAGAAAATATGTAAATTTATGTGAGAGAAATTGCATGTGGAGGAGAATGCGTCCCTGTGTATGTTTGTGTGTGTGTAAGAGAGAAAGAATATGAGTATTTGTATAAAAGAGTGTGTGTGTGTGTGTGTGTGTATAAGAGAGAGATTGTGCATATGAGGAGTGTGCGTATGTGATTAAAAAATAAGTTTATATTATTGCATGTGTGAGAAAAAAATATATGTGTGTGCTCGCAAGGGATTGTTTGTGTTTGTGTTTGTTAAGTGTGTGTGTGTGTGTGTGTGTGTGTGCACAAATGTGTGTGCGAAATAATATGTTTGTATATGTATGTGCATGGGTGAGTGTGTGAGAACGCATGTGTAAGGAAGAAAGAGAATATTACATGTATCCAAAATGCAGCAAATTCAGTGAAAATTTTTCACTTAAAATTTTGTGCACAAATTAAATAAGTGCTTAATGTATTAAGTGATAAAGGAAATTATTATCAAACGCGCTAAATTCAAAAGGCACTTAATGCATTAATTTTCAGCATTAAGTGGAATTATCAAATACTCTCTTACTTTTATTGTAATCAACATAGACACATGCATAGAGAGTGCTATATTAAAAAGAATATCAAGAAAGACATGAAGCTTTGGTTAAAGAAAGGCTATGCTAAACCCCTTGGACCCAAGAAAGAATGGGTACCAAAATCTATTGCTTAATTTTGTAGGCTTGAAGAATAATCATAAGGAAGACAAGGCAATACATGAATAAAGGGGTAAAAAGTGTCATTTGTTTTCTTAGTCATGTATGTGAAATATTTGACATGAATGAATATCTGGTGATTGAATATGTGGTGATTGAAGATTACACATACTTTTTGTAATTTATTGTTCAAACAAATGATGATTCTCGTGATGCATACTTAGTGATTTTTAGAAATTGAGCATTTTTTTACTTATTTATGTAACTAAATTTATTACAAGTAATTGATTTTAGTGATCATGAATAACTAGGATAAATTTTCTTATATGCTTTTCCTTGTTACATGTATTCAGTGACAAAATTAGTAGATTTTCTAGTTTTGACGATTAGTTTGAAACAATGCTATTACATTTTGTAATTATATTGATTTTTTTGGAACTCTAGAATCATAATTAATGCACCTTGCTTTAGTCTATATTATTGCAAATAATGAGGGGGGCCAATATTCTCACTTTTTGATATGATCCTATTTCACTATCTTACCATTTTTTTATTATGTCCAAAAAGGAGAGTAGGTGTCTTAAAAAAAGAGTTTTATTACCAATTATATTTTCAAAAATATTTTTGAGAAATGCTTTGTGTTTTTAAGCCAAAATAAGTTATTCTTTATAACGAGGGGTCTTTTTCAAGAAGAGGTACTCCTAGTTTTGATAATGTCAAAAGAGAAAGAATAGTGTAGACACCAAATTTTGACACACCTTTTGTAAATATATGTGTGCGTTATTTTATTTTAGGGGGTATGTTTCATTTTTCGGGAGTTGAGTACAATTTTCGCATATTATATCTAATTCGTCGTATCAGAGGCAAAATGGTAATTTCACCACGTAAATATTATTTTATTTTATTTTATTTCCTAAATACATAATTTTACTATTTTATCATTATTTATAAATTTTAATAATTTTTTGGAGTCATCTAGTACTTATTTAAAATTTTAATATTTTTTACTTAATGACACGTTTCTCAATGCATTCTTTTTATTAGAATTTTTTTTATGCATATTTCATATGTTCATGAATTTTCGGTATAAATTTCATAAATTTTTTTTAAAAAAAATCATTTAGTATTTGTTTGAATACTTTATTTATTTATTTATTTCCTCTCTTTTCCTATTAATTGCACATTTTTGTGTTATATTAATTTTTTGAATTTTTTGCGGTAAGTTTTATTTACTCATTTCTATAACTTTAAATTTTAGTTGTTTTCTTATTGATTTTAGGGAATACAAATATCTTTTATTTTATTTTATTTTATTTTTATTTCGTTTTATTTCTTTTCTTTTCTTCTTTATTTTCATTACAAATTTCTTCTTCTAAAAAAAAAAAAAAGAGAAGAAAATACTCAAACAGCAGCAACATTGGTTGCTGCTGTTTGCTTTCTGCCATGGCTGATGGCAGCCATGCTTCTTCTCATCCTAACCTACCAACTTTACTCTCTAATCCCATCAATCATCCCTCACCTAAGTTACCAAATTTTCAGAGATTTTGACAAAAAATCTGCACACACACTCACCATTCTCTCCTTCTCTTCACTCACAGACACACAATTCCCTCACCCCCTACACTTCCCTCTCTGATCCCTCCCTCTCTGCAACACAAAGCTCACACACAAGCACAGACACACTCACCTGCACACACCTCTCCCTTCTTCCCTCTCTCGGCCCCTCCCCCTGCATCTTCATCACACACCACAGACACACCAATTCACAACCTTCCCTCAACTCTCCCTGCCTCCTCTTCCCCTCACCAGTTTCATCCACAGGCAAAACACACCTGCACATTTACATCTCCACAAACACACATATCACGCACCACATTCACTTCATCAACACAACACACACATCTCACTCACATTCAAGCACATTACACACCCTTGCACAAACGTACATAGCACAAACACACACACACATCACAATTCCAGTTCAGCAGCACAATTATACACTAAATTCACAAACAACCTGCACATTACCCACGACACACACAAAGAACACATTCAAACACACACATCACACATTCATCTGCACACATTCACACAGCCACAACACACAAAAACATACGCACAACATACACAAACCTGCACACACCTTTCCCTGCACAAGCACACAACACACCTACATACACACAACACACCTGCTAACACACGCACACCACCTGCAGTAAAAAAAAAAAAAAAAAACACAACAACAACAACAACAATCAACACCGAACTCCACCACGGCCGAAGCCCCACCAACCGGCCGAACTCAATCACCGAACGGCTGAAGCCCCACTACCAGCAGCGGTATCCTCACCGCACCAACATCCACCATCACCGGAGTTCCTCTTCCCCAATCCTTGTAACTTTTGTTTCCCTCTTTTAATTCATGTTAATTTTGCTTCCACTATTATCAATTGATGATGAGTTGCAACCGAATTTGGGGGGAATTGGAAGGTTTGTTTGCGGGTTAAAAAAAAAAAAAAAGAAGAGAAACCTAGAGAGAGAGAGATTGAGCGGCGAGAAGGGGGATTTCCGGGTAGAAGAAATAGAGAGAGAGAGAGAGAGAGATGCGCGAGACCGAGAGGGATAGACCGGATGGCGAGAGAGAGAGAGAGAGAGAGAAGAGAGAATCGGGAAGAAAGGGAAGAAAAGAGAAGAAAAAAAAATAGAGAGAAAAAATATGGAAAAGAAGAAGGAAAAAAGAGAAACCGGAAAAAAAAAAAAGAGTTTTAGTGAAACTACATCGTTTTGACGTAGTTTCACTCAAAACTACGTCGTTTTAATTAGGTTAGTTTTTTAATTTATTTTTAATTAATAATAGATATTTATTTTATAGTCCTTATACTTTTAATAATGTCACTGTGGCCCCGAGAATTTCTGATTTATGCATTTAAGTTTCTATTTTTTATAGATTGACCCCCATAATTTAATTTTCTTTGCAATTAGGTCTCAATTAATTGCATTTAGGTCCTCCAACTTTTAGATAATTATAATTTTGGCCCCTACATTTTTAATTTTCCATTTTGACCCCTATATTTTTATAAAATTATATTGTGACTCCTATACTTTTCTGAAATTACATTTTTACCCCTAAATATTTCTGGAATTTTGTTTTTACCCCCCTTTTATTGCTGGATATTACAAATTGATGTTAATGTTGCTATAATTTATAAATTGAACCTTGAATGTTGCTTAAAATTGCAATTTGGTTTTAAAACTTGTTGGAAATTGTATTTTTCATATTTTAACTTGCTGGAATTTTATTTTTGTCCCCCCAACATGGCTGGAAATTCTATTTTTGCCCTAGAATGCTTGCTGGAAATTTATTTTTGTCCCCCCAACCTTGCTGGAATTTTATTTGAGTCACTATACTTGCTGAAATTTTATTTTTGGCCCCCTATTGTTGCTAGAATTTATATTTTAGTCCTTTATGTTGGTAGAATTTGTTTTAAAACCTCCATTTACTGTTGGAAATTGTATTTTAGCCTTTTATTTGTTGCTGGAACTTATATTCTAATACTTATAGCTGCTGGAATTTTTTATTTTAGCCCTTTTATATAGCTGAAAATTGCAATTTGACCCAATACATTGCTGTAAATTATGTATTATTTAATGACTTTGCTGAAATTATATTCTTGGCCTTAAGTATTGCTGGAAATTTTATTTTTGGGCATTATACTTGCTGAAAATTATATTTTAGCCTTTAAATTTGTTGTAAACTATGTCATTACCTTAATTAGGGTTTAAAATTATAATTTTACCCTTTTATTTTGTTGTAAATTACATTTTCACTTTAGAATGTTGCCTAAATTTTCATTTTTAATCCAAACCTTATAATATTTTATTTTTGCCAAAAAAAAATTAAAATTAGTTAAGTCCTCAAAGCTTGTAATTATTGCTTTTCACATTCTATTTTATTTTATTTTATTTATGATTAATGTTCTAAAATTCGGTTTTGTTAGCCTAATTAATTGCTCCAATTACTTTCTTTATTTCTCTTTTAGTTATTTTGGTAATTCTTATTTGTGTGTGGAAAACTTAATTACGTATTATTGTATTTTGTTTTATTATTTTATTTTACTCATTTATTTATTTAGTTTACTTAAATAATTTTCATTCTTCATCCTAAATATTTAATCATTACTTTTCTTTGATTCTAGTTTATTATTGCTATAATTGTTTTGCATTATTGTGATGTGTTTATAGTGATTAAGCTAAAAATTATTTAATTACTATTTTTTTATTTATTTATTTAAATAATGGTACCGTGATAAGTTTGTTCATGTTGTTAGCATTTGTACCGAGTTCTCGAACGGGAGGTACCTCGATTACCCTTTTAATTTCTTTTTATGTGCTTCTAAGTGATCCTATGTGTTTTTCTATGTGTTTTCATGTATCTTTGTGCTTATAATTTTTATCCATGTGTGAGTGTTTATTTATTCATAGTCATATTATTTACTCGAATTTAATTTTTGATTATTCAAAGAAATGTAATAGATAGGTAATATTCTATTTAGCAAAATTTTGTATTTAGATAGTTAATGTAATAGATAGTTTATGTGTTATCTATTTAATAAAAATCTTATGTACTTTAGATAGAAAATGTAATAGATAGGCTAGATAGGTTACCTTTTATTTTATTTTATTTTTTAGATTGTAATTAGGCTTTCTCCGGTGTAATAGTTAGGGCTTTTGTGTTATGTGTGCTATGTGCTTATGTGTTTTATTTGCTTTCTTTAGGACTTTGCATCTAGAATATCATGCTTAAGTGTTATGTGCTCCTATGTGCTATTATGTGCTTTTATGTGATTATTGCCTTTAATCCTATGCTTTTATTTATTTACTTGCTTTATTATTATGTATGTGTATCGTCGCCACACTAGTCCAATGCTAGTTGTGGTTAATTTCGGTTTCTTCGCTAGTCCAACGCTAAGCGGAGAATTTTTTAGAAAATAGATTAGTCCAATGCTAGACTTTTAGGTCATTTAGTATTAGAATCATTTCTCGTGTGCATTTCATGACATTTCACACACATTTTATACTTTTTAGGTCTTTTTTTCCATTTTTCCATGATTTTTATATATACTTTATCACTTATTATCCTATTTTAACATCTATTTAGTGCATAACATTTAGATTCCACTACACATAGAATCTTAGGTCATTTGTGTGATTTGACTAGAAATAGTCATCTGCTCACGTGGGAAGCAATGGCATACATGTCGTTCCCCCCTCCGTGAGTAGGAACAGTAAGTCACGAGTCTATTAGTCCCCCGCACCCGTCATGTTGCATCTCCACTTTCTTTGTTCACTTACTATCTATATTACTATTTTCCTTTTCTTTTGCATTTCACTTTGCATCTACACTCGTGACTCCATCGGGGTCTAGACTCGGGTTTCGCAATTAATGCGGTAATTCCGACTAAACCTCAATGGAATTTTTGTCCCTTAACGGTACCCATTTTTAGGACTAGATTTGCATTCATATAGTTGCATCCAAATGCGATAAAATCCTTAGGGTTATATTAGGAAAATTTAGACTAAACCTCGCAACTAGTTTCGGCTAGGTTGAAAGGGTGCCTTAGGCGCGAGCCTTTGTCTTCCCTTTCTTCAACTGTGACTCCCGAACCTTTTTCTCTTGTTTTCAAAGACTTGGAGTCGTTTAAAAGGGTTTTTCTTGTTTTTCCTATATTTTTCCAAAAACCATTTCTTTAAATAAATCATTTTTAATTTTCTTACCTTTCATAAAATATTTTCGGGTGACTTGGTACACCAAAACTCAATACCAAGTGGCGACTCCTTTTTCACTAAAAAACTCTTTTAGACTCTATTTTTGGGCCAAAAAACCGTCGCATTTTCAAAGTCCCATTTTAGGCCCTTTTTCTTTATTTTTAAAATAAAGCATTTTGTCACATTTTTATTGAATCATCTTTTACAAAGCATTTTCGAAAAAAAATTATTTTTACGAAAATTTACGCGCTTCTTTTCCAATAAATAAAATCACATTTAATACTTCCTTTTCCTCTTTCCGACTTCCTCACATCTCACCAATTATTTTCCTTTTTCGAAAAATGGGGCGCGACAAATAGATTATGCTTGTTTTATACTTATATTATTAAGCATCACTAAGCATTATTTGTTTGTCATCATAAAAAAGGTGGATAATGTAACTCATGATTTTCCTAATTTTGATGATAACAAACTAATAGAGATTGTCTAATGATGATTGCTGTTGTGTATAATAGTGTTTTTGCAAAGATAAATGGGTTATAATGCCATCACTTGTAGCTATTAAAGTGAATCAAATGATATTGGAAAAGGTGTAGAAGTAAAGAGTGTTTGGAAACCAGTTGGTCCACACATTCGGCCGTTCGAAATAGATCCAAAAATTTTCCAGAAAGGATTCGCTAGTTGTTTGGCCATCTGGAGAAAAACATACAAAAAGTCTTAGACTTTCGGCCACTAGTTCGAACACTAAATCAGCTGTCCAAAGAAGTAAGGAAAAATTGCAAAAAGTTCCAATATGATTTGGCCACCCATTCGACCATCCTAACGCCTTTCAACCATCACTTCAGTCACTAGTTCTGCCATCCTAGAGAACATCATAAATTTACAGAATGGTTCCACTAGTGGTTCAACCACCCTTTTCACCATCTTAATGCACTAACAGTTAGTTTTTTCAGCATTTAATACTTGACTGTTGGAGGGCAATTTAGGTCATTTTTTGGTTTTATAATGTCGTAAACTTTGATATTTATTATAACCTTTACCTACATTTATTTAAGTGTTAAAGATTGATTTTAGAGGAAAAAATACTCTCTCTTTTTGTGTTTTCTTGTAATAGTTTGTGAGGTAGTTGGTTGGATTTGAGTGTAGTTCTTCGTTACGTGAGTGAAAACATTCAATTGTAGCATACTGAAGGTTAACCAGGTAGAGTTGTAAAATTTTTTGCTCAACTAGTGGGTGATTAGTGTGCGCAAAGAGTGATCCCCTTATGTATAAGTTGGTTTGCTTCACTAATAATTAAAGAAGCTACTAGTGGATTTAACTCCAACTTGTAAAACTTGGGATTGGATGTAGGTATCAAGTTTGGTACCAAACCACTATATATTGGTTGTCTTCTGCTGTATTCTTTTTACTTATTGTTCTTATTATTGCTTATTAGAGTTATTTATTTACATTGTCATTATCTTGTTGTATTTCTACACTTAAGCAAAATTTGTTTAGTTGAATTGGAAGAAAATTTGAGCATAATTACACTAGTTTTGTGCAACCTAATTCACCTCCCTCCCCCTTAGGTTGCCTAGGGCCTACAATAACTGCTCTACAAAGTGTTAGAAGTGGATTCAGGAGTCTCTATTGAGGAAAGGAAGAATAGGTTTGACCTAATCTAACCTAGGCACTTTTTCATACCTACTCGACCCATTACGCAAATTAATATACATTTTCCTAAAGTAACCCTAATTTAGATCACTCGTTGGCAAGGAATTATATGGATGTAGGTACGGGAATTAAAAATTCTAACGAAACCTAGAGACCTAAGAAAAGACTCGAGAAGCTCAAATTATTATTTTGATATCCAATTGGTATCATCACATGATTTGCGTTGTATCGGGTATGGACACTAGGGGTTGGGCCAAAAAACCTGTCAACCCAAAAATTGACCAACCCAAACCGATTCAATCTAAAAAATAGGATACCTGAATAGTTTTTCTCTCAGCAAGGCAGATGAAGGTTGAGTAACTGCAAAATTCAAATCGGATGCAGATCAGGAAAGCAAAAACCTGTGGGTACCTCACCCGAGAGGTATGTTATATAAATATTAAAAAATATAGAGACCATATCATAATTTTATTAGAAGCATTGGCTATGGGTTAAATGTGAGTTTAAGAAGGAGCAATCTGTCCAAGGATTAGTGGATTGTGTTTAGTGAATTGAAGCCCAATTTGAAGATTGTGGACACAACCAACTCATATAGACTTCAAAGGTTGCGTGATTATTAGATTAATCTAAAGCTTTTATTCCTTTATGTTAAGTGGTTTGTTTGTTTTATAAGTTGTAACCTTTTAGAAAGTTACCATATTGTAATAGGTTACAACTAGTGCTAATATTTTAGTATGTTTCTAGACTATTCTTTAGTTAACATGCCTATAAATAGGCCAGAAACACTGTTACAAATTTTCACAAGTTTTGGTAATAAAAATTTTGTGTTTTTCTTTCTTATGATTGAGGGACTTTCTTAGGTTCTTTAGTGATTAGAGAACTACTCTTGGTTTATGAGGTGATCTTATAACCAAATCCCTAGTTTAGAGTTCCTTTCAATTGGTTTGATTTCAGTCCTTCAGAATTGTCAACTAGGAATCTACTCATAAAGTTGTTTAGGATCTAGATTGCTTTTAAAGGGTGGAAATCAACAAGATTGAGGAGATTTGAGGCAAATCCAACTCCATGTCTCGAGGCTTTCGAACAAGTTCCAAAATAATCAAAGGTTAAACAAGTTGTCTTCTTGGATTTTGAAGACATTATTGGCGTCACACAACCCATTCTGTATCAACTTAAATCTATTACTGCACGTGGCTTGATTTATTTGCCTAGAAGCTTTCAATTATTAACATGAATTAACAAATCAATGTACTATTTATTCTCATGGTACATATTCATTTGCGTCTAGTTTCAATTAAACTTGTTGAGTTGAGTAGCATAGAACATGGGTTTTTGTGCTCCAATGGTTGAGAAGTAATGGACATTTACTATTGTTTGGGAAATTAGAGAAGTCAGGAGAATTTTTGAAAGGCCTTGGTGTATGATTTTGTGTGTTTGTCATTACAAGTTTTAGTCAAAAAAATTTAAAATAGGGGCGGTTTGGGTACCCTATGGCCCACCCCTATTTTAACAAGTACCTGAGGCCCAAGTATCAAAAGGCATTAGGGTTGGGTTAAGTTCACAAAATTGTTGACCCAAAAGATTAGGATCGGATCAACCAAATCTCTTTTGAGGCGGGCATCCGACCCATGCCCACCCCCAATGGACCCATAGCGCATCATCGGAAATGCAATTGAGAATAAAAAATGAAACATAAGGCTTGTAAATTATAGGTATAAGTGGTCAATGAAAAGAGATTGCAAACAATGTTATTCAAGTGCTAAAGAGGAATCATTCCAACATTTCTTTTGTCTTAGTGATTTGGCTTAGACATATTTGGGGGTTTTTTTATAGGAGTTGTGATGTTCATATTGAATGGTCTAATGTCCATGTGATACTAGCATCATGGTGGTTTAAAAACTCTAGAAATAGATATGTTTCATTCATTTGGCAAATTTTGCCAAGTTTTATTTGCTGGAATATTTGGAAGGCGAGAAATTGAGCTAGATATGATAGGGAAGAGATTAAGATTTCACAGGATGTGTCTTGCATTTTTTAAGAGGCGAAAGCGGCTTTTCAAACCATTTTCCCGCACCTTAAAGGGGATGGTAGTTTATGGTATAATTTTTATCATGGTAGTTCAAGTGTTTGAAATGGCAATTGTCTTTCAAGTTGGTACGTTGGTTGAAGCTTTCAGATTCATTCTACAAGCTCAATATTGATGGTTGTTCAAAGGGGAATCCAGGAGTCAGTGGAGGAAGGGGTATTTTGTGTGACGTGTATGGACGTATGATTTTTGCTTTCTCTATTTTTTGGGATTGGCCACAAGTGTTCAAGCTGAAGCTCGTGCAATTCTCTTCGGTATTCAACAATGCATTAGAGAGGTATTACAGGAATTCATATAGAAATTGACTCTATGTTGCTAGTAGGCATTGTTCAGAAAAAGTGTCAGGTTCCATGGTCCATCTTTCATGAAGTTGATGTGATTAATAAGTGTCAATTATCATTTTGTTCAATTTCACATTGTTTTCGTGAGGCTAATCGTGTGGCAGATTGCCTATCAAATATTGGATGTAAGGATTCAAACTTCTCCATTTACATGATTGAATAGGATTTCTCAAGATTGGCAAGAGGCCAGTTTCAGACAGATAGATTAGGTCTACCTTCTATTAGGAAATGTATTAAAGTTATTAAATAATTTGTAAAGGAGTAAGTACTCCTTATTTACATTTATGTCTTTAATTTTCATGTATCCTCTTGAGGTAAGATTTATGTCCCGTCTATTTTTTTATAAATATTTAATAAAACTAGGGATGGCGTCCCTTCCCGTGTACAAGGGTTTTGCACAAAAAAAAAAAAAAAAGGGTATGGGGACTAAAACACATGATATGGTATTTTTCCTTCTTATGGAAGAGTACGGGGCATGCTAAAATTAAGGAGTCAAATTTGTCCTTTTCTTGTACTAAAAGGATGACTAGATCTAACCTAAATGTCCTTCATGATCATTCTACCTAATTTGTTGTCTCACTGATCTTTGATTTTTAAATAATTTTATTGCTATCCAAATAGTTTTTTAAATAATTTTTTGTAATACTGACAATTTTTTTTCACTATTTAGAAAAACCAACGTTATTAAAGAATGACTATCCAAATATAACCACTCTGATTTAATGATAATTTATGTTCTTCCCTGTGGAAATTTTCTTCCATTGCATTTTAGTCTTAATTTTGCTGTGTACAACTTTCTTTTGTTGCATTTGGTTGTTGGTTTTGTAAATTTTGACTTTGGCTCACTCCTCGGTTACTTACCATGGATGCCGTAATGGCTGCGGTACCCTCCTTGTGATCTTAATAGTTCCAGGTAGGCCATGGATCGTGTTGTATGCTAAGACTGCAGTAGTGAAATATGGAATCCCATTTTTCCTTCTCACAAATGCTAGAGGCTTCATTTTTCATTGCAGATTATTTGACATTATGTGTCCATTTATCCCTTGTTGAGGCTTCACTATGGACCGATCTTAGTTCACTGTAAATTACCGCAGGTACCCAATCCCACTCCTTGCGTGTTGCAGTAACTAGTTGATAAATAATAAGATTGAATACTTGGCCAAGATCAACTATTCTCGTTTCCATTCAAGGATATACATCTAGGATGACATGGTAAAACGTATTACAAATTAATGTATGCTAGAAACGATGTAATAACTTGGGAACACTGAAGAGGAAAAGAGATACTCTTCTCTAAATCTAAATAAATCGTATTATTGATGGACAACACAAAATTAAGGAGACAGGATATTAAGGACGATAGCTGCTGTTGATTGTCATACAGAATGGTTACTCATTTGAAAGATCCATGTCCCATACCCACAAAAACCTGCAAAACACAGTTTTTGGGTCAAAACTCTCATTTTATATCCTATGTCGCCTCTTTAAAAACTTCCATTCAATATTTGGTGCAAAGAAATATTTTCTTTGGTCAAATGAGCACCTTTATGCTCGATGGCAAATCTTTCGATATGATTTGCAACAAGACAAATAGAATCGGTTAAGAATCTGAATATTCTAACCCTTAAAATATTCATAAGCATTGATATGTTATTCTTACCGAGCACAATTCTTCTCAGAATCACGAATTACATGGAAGGATCACAGAAGTTCTACAACAAGGGCAGAAGCACCTCCTCCACCATTGCAAACACCACCAACTCCATATTTGCCATTTTTCTGCTTCAGCACCTGCAAGCATCAGAAGTTGAATGAATTACTGAGAATAGAAAAATTTTTGTTCTTCCATGTATAAGTTGTCAATAATACTGCAATGTAATCTGATCACATAAGTTTCGATCTTAAAACTGCATCCCCTAAATTAATTATATAGATTGACCAATTCTCTACCACTCCCTGAGGGCTGAGGATGATTCAAGCTCTCAACTTTTTTTCCTTTCCTTAAGTAAGCTTTACTAGGGAATCTATTCATGTAAGACCAGAGATTAACAAATTTATACAAATAATGACATACCCCCAAAAGTGTGACCAATATACGGGCCCCGCTGCATCCCAGAGGATGCCCCAGTGATACGGCTCCACCATGTACATTGACTTTCTCCTGTGGAAAAATAAGGAAGCAAGATTAAATAGCAGCAAATGGGCAATTCTCTGTACCACTAGGACTTGAAGGTATTTCTTGATTGTTCTCTAAAATTTTGACTAATACAACTCAGAAAAGACAACAATTAAACAGGCTAAGCGTCTCCCCCCCCCCCCCCCCCCCACCAAAAACAATATATACATATATATATATATTGAAAAACAAAGGACACATCACCCAACAAAAAAAAAAAAAAGTAATTCAAGCATTCAACCGAACTTTCACATGAAGTTAGGAAACCCAAATCACAATTGCACTTCTACACTCTAAAAACTAGAATTAAGTTTTTGCAACCTAATATAAGTTTTCATTTGACAAATAAAGCACCTGAAACATAATAAAGAAAATGCATTAACTGGAGGAACTGACATGGAACAAGCATCATTGCCGAAACACCAGAACAGGGAGTCAAAGAAAACGCAAAAGAAACATAAAGACTTACCGGATTAAGCCCAAGAAGCTTTTGATTTGCAAGAGCCACAACCTGCAATCACATATGAGATTATGATTAGTATAAATTGATAAATTAAATGCTTGCTACTTGAACAAGGGTATTGAACATACCGCAAAGGCTTCATTGATTTCATAGTAATCAATCTTAGAAGCCTCTAGGCCAGCATTCGAAATAGCCTTTGGGATTGCAAGTGCAGGTGCAGTTGTAAATAACTCTGGTGCCTGCAGAGTGCAATTCATTTGATCAAAAACGTCTTGTTCAAGTGCATCATATAAACATGTGAGAGAGAGAGAGAGAGAGACTGCTGTATCATTCGCCCTTATTACATCCAAAATAGTAAATTTATCACAAATAGACATTCATTCATCTCCTGATGTTGACATGGGTTCCAGCCTATAAATGTAATGTTTGTGCTGTACCTGGGCGGCATCAGCATATCCTGTAATCTTTGCAATCACTTGTAGCCCAAGTTCAATAGCCTTCTTTCCACTGACTAAGACTAAAGCAGCTGCACCATCACTGAAACAGAAAAGGTTGTTAAATAACATAATGAATTTTCAAGGTCCTTGTACCATCTTGAAGAAATAAAAATTTAATCAACAATATTTTCAAGAATCGTCTCTAACAAATTCATCAACAACATTTTCAAGAATCGTCTCTGACGAATCCCGAGTTTTTTAGCTTAATGCCTGTGATACAAAGAAACCTGATCTTTTGCGTTTTCATAGTGAATCCACTATAATTTGAGCCAGTGTGTGGGACCTTGCTACTTTTAGCATTAGAGAGAATAATACATACTTCTAAGTTCTAACAGCTAAAGGTATGCAAAAATGAGCAACAAGTAATAACAAACCTTATACTGGAAGCATTGCCAGCAGTAACGCTACCACCAGTTTCCTTGAAACTTGGACGGAGCTTCCTCAACTTTGCTGCATCAAACTGGCAAGAGAGAGCAGTGGGTTGAAATATTAGTAGCCTAAAAGCAATGATGCAGGCCAGACAAATTCAAAACACTATAGGAATTAGAGAAGAACAGAAAAAGAAGAAGAAAGGAAAGAAAGCTTAGGCTTCAGATATAAGAAAGACAGAGGAAATAATTATGACCATGCTTTATTTCATAGAAAAATATCTCTACAAAGCTATGACCCTTGTCCTACTATCTACTCAAACAGCAACATAACTCTAAATATAAAATTCAGATCAGCTTCAAAATTAAAATCGTTTTCAAATTAAAGTTTCTTCTCTTAGATTATTTTCCAAGCACTTCTGTCCTGCTATATAAACCCACATGCACTCCAGAACATTAACATGCACATAAACAGCGAATGTCTTATTTGTAAATCCTGTGCCTATATTTTGTATGCTGAATCATATATCCTGACCTTTCCTAGACCTTCATCTTTATCAACAATAGTTGAAGGTCTTCCTCTTCCACCTGAAACTTCAACCTGCATGACACCAGGTTACTGCTGTAAAGCTGTACTGCAACAAGTGGTATCTGATAAAAAAGTAAATAGTCTAAGTTCAAGTGTCTTACTGGCGCAATCTCCCATGAGAAGGCACCCTCATCTTGAGCAGCAATTCCCCGCTCAAAGCTTTGAACTGCATAATTATCCTAAAAAAATTGGAGGTATAAGATCAGAACTACCCAAAAATAGTTCTTGATTGGTGTATGATGGATAAGAAAATGGAAAGAAAAATAATTCAAAGATATTGTATGGTTTCCTATTCATCTTTTGCTAGTGGATAGAAACAACAATTGTTGATAAATAGAGGCAAATGTCTCCTGGTTCTTCATCTCCAATATGTTCTTCTGTACCTATAGGTTAATAGGTCACGTAAACTAATGTGTATGCATATAGTGAAAAAAAAACAAACCTGCTCCTCTCTTGTTATGCTGTGATTTTCAGCACACAATTCAGCACATACTCCCATGCCATAATCATTGTATACATCCCATAGTCCGTCTTTCATCATTCCATCAACAAGTGTGTCATGTCCAAATCGAGATCCCTTCCTGCAATGAGTCAAGAATCAGAACACATTCTGATATCACCAACTGGCATCAAAATTGGTATGTAAACTAATTATATGCCATGGTAAAAAATACTATCCAGGAACAAATTTAAAGTGCAGGAATGATTGTCAACATTAATTGTTGTTAAAAATCTGTAGGAAGAGAAGCGGACAGAAGTTCAATACCATTCCAAAGAAAAGCATTTTGGAAAGTGAACAGCTAGTCTAAGCAGCACAATATTAACAATGCTGCTCAAAGAAGTTCATTGAGCTTCAAACTTATGTTTTCATTTTAAGAAGTAAAGCAGGAAATCATACTGCTCAGGAGATTGTGCATTAATGCACAATATATTAATGTCAACATATACGATTGACTTTCAGTACTCCAAGATTTTTCTTAAAATATCAACTTCATGACTAACAACCAATAAGCAAATGCAGGATAATCAAAACAAGAATTTAACCACATAGACACTCACTCAAAAAGATAATAAAAATCAGTAAAACCTCCATTCTTCACCCCCATTCCACCCACCCCCACCACCCAAAGAAAAGGAAAAAAAAAATAGAAAGAGTAGCATTAAATAGCTACAGCAGGATTTGGAATACTTCCTTGTGGACACTACAGAGTATGATAGAATAAGATGTTAAAAATCCACTTCTTTTTTTTTATTTTACTTTTTTGTATGTGGACCTATTAAAATATCATTTTTTAAATGAAAAAAGATTTTTTTTCTTCAGTACCAAAGAATAAACCAACTTTTGAACAACTACCGTGTCTTGAAATTTCAGATTTTTGGTCACAGAATAAAGCACTGTTGCTCAAATAATTTTATCTACCAGTTGAATTTGCCAGTTAAACTCATCAACCATGACTCGTGCACTCTTTAACACTATCATAAACATCCAAAAGTGAAAAACCAAGTTCGACTCAATATGGTTGAAATTATTATCTCTTATGATGAACACTGACCTTGCTTCTCCAAGGTACTTGGGGACATTGGACATGCTTTCCATGCCTCCAGCTACAACAACATCATTAATGCCTAACTGAATACTCTGTGCTGCAAGCATAGTTGCTGCAATGACCAAAATGGAAAAACCATACATGTTAACATGACATTTTTATCCTCAAGACAAAAGTCCTTTTTAAGAGAAATTTAAAACTGTCATGTGATGATTTCAAACCTTTCATTCCTGATGCACAAACTTTGTTAATGGTAGTACAAATCACTGTATTGGGTATTCCTGCACCCAATGCTGCTTGCCTGGCAGGAGCTTGACCCAAGTTTGCACTGAGCACATTTCCAAAGTAAACTTCTTGTACAAGTGATGGATCAACATTAGCCCTTTTAAGAGCACCTAAATTTTGCACAAGATCGAAAGAATCAGTATGTCAACTAAAGCCAAGTTTGAGCCAAAAGTATATCACTAAGCTGTGACAACACAAAATAGATATGAGCTTACACTCAATGGCTATAGATCCAAGCTTGGTTGCTGGTATTGATGAAAGTGTGCCAAGGAAACCGCCCATTGGTGTACGGGCAACACCAACGATGCAAACATCTTCAAAAGATGAAGACAGAAGCTTTGTTAATAAGTAATCATATGAAACAAAAAATAACTTTTCCAAACAGAAACAAAATTTAACATCATATGAGCTGGGGATTCATATATCAATAAAGCCATCCCACTTCAAAATTAACAAAATATAATGCAATATAAAGGACTCAAAACAGCTGGTCTTCTTTAAGGATGATGTTGAACTATATTTTCTAAAAAGAAGTACAAGGATCTTGGCCCTGCCGCATGAGTTAATTACTGTGATCTTGTAGCTTTTGGGGTAGGCTTTTCGTCTTTGGGACTAAAATTCCAGGTAAGAGAATTAACCAGCTTAAGGAGTAAGAAATCAACGAAATCAGACGAATTTTTTTTCGAAATAAACGTAAATTTGAGAAAGTTCCCGTTTCCAACGTCAAATACAACAAAGAAATCACATCGTTAGTTTCTTCAAAAGATAACATCAATTCAGAAAGAAATTTCACCCATTCACATGTGATCAACATATATATTTTGCAACAGAACAAACAAATCTTTCGAATAAATCTCCGTCAGACAGTGAAGCATTAATTATATTTAAATATGATACCTGTCGGCTTTAGTGAATTCTCTGCTGCAACTGGAGCCATGTTCTAGGACAATACCTCTGCAAATATGTCCTGTTCATCAAATAATTCAACTAATTACTCATTACAGCTATTAAAATTAGGCAACAATATCCTCGTTTGCAGGAAAACAAAAAAACAAAGAACCCAGATTAAATTAAATCGGATTAAAACATTTCCAGACAGCTGATAATCACGAGTCAAGCTCAGCTTACTGATTATATATATAGATCCAACGTGTTAAATTGATTTCAGAAATTTGAAAAAATCAAACATAAAAAACAGACATGTATGTTGGAAAATGAGATTGAGCACGAAGAGCATGGCTGATTTACAATTGGATCTAAGCAACAATTCGTATGGAAAAATCTCCACGAATTCAACCCCCATAACCAAAAAAATCAGGGGAAAAAAATCCCTGATCTGTTGATAAAAGACATACAGAGCAAATTCCTGCGAACAGGGGAAGAGAAAAAGTAGAAGAAATCAAAAGGAAGCTATCATGATTGATTCATAACAGTGATACCTGGGCGGAGAGTGCAAGGAAAACAAATGGAGGAATTGAAGTGAGGTAGTTGAGCTTTGCAGCTATTTATATACACACGAGATGCTGTTCACAGTGTCCGCTTACACCAACAAAAAGTTGGAGAAATTTTTTTAAGTGCACCCGGTCAGTGAGTTTAATTGCTCACCTGACCATATTTATTAATACATGCTGATGTATCAATGTGATACATTTGAATTTTTGGCGATTTCTCTTGGGTTTATTAATAAAATGAGTATCGTTTTGTTCTCTCAAAGAGAGTGAACGGGTTCGATAAAATAATATTTTACAAGAATTATAAAAACTTTAGTTAGTCGTTTTCATTTGGATTGAAAAATAAAAATAATTATTTTTTAAATATCAATAATAAATATTATTATTCAATAATATTTATTTTTCTCTTTTTTTTTTATAATTTTCATTTTCCTTCCTGGTATCGAACGCCCCCTAGTTGTGTCATAGTAGTTAAAAAAACTTTAGTTGTGTCACAGGTTACACAAATAAAATCATAGCAGAGATCCTATTGTGTGAATTAGCATAACTGAAGAGAGAGAGAGAGAGAGATTTTTAAGCTAATTGTACCCTGAGTTTGGTTCTATACCTTGACTACATTTATTAAGTGATATATGCTGACATAATCAAATATTTGTAAACTTTAATTGTGCCATAAAGTATACAAATAAAAATAAATAAATCAAATTCAAGTAAAAAAAAAAAAAATCTTACAAACAAACAAGGGTAGGTAAGCTTAAACAATGAAAATGATTTGGACTTGCTCTATGCATGTAAAACTTAAAGAAATCTTAATTTCTGTATTCTCAACTTTCGATCTAAATCAATGAAAATTATTGAGAACACCATTTGACAAACTATCATTCATTTTTTTCAACTTTCCATTTAATTGCATTAGACAATCACCGTGGCAACTGTTAAGGGTACCACTTCGCGCGCGCCACATCAGGAAAAAGACAGTAGTGACCAGGTTGTATGGAGGCTGAGGTAACTTTGAAAAAAAAATTTTAAGACCGACTTTATTGACTGGACATTTTCTTTTTAAAATATTCAATTACTTATTTACTAATAACTGCGACTTCCACTTATTTATAATAGTAGTTTTATGGCAATCAATGTTGAACACTTCTCCACAGGAGGAGGAGGAGGAATCTCCGTACTTCATATTTGGTGGGAAAATTAAGTTGAGAAAAATGTTGTTTAGAGGAATTTCTTTATTCTCTAATTTGTTTTACGCATGTTTGCTTCTGACTTCATACTACCTTGTTAATTTGATTTTTCAGATCAATTGGATCAAACTTGACAGAATCAATTGTTTTAAATACAAATATAAAAGAGGTAAGGTGAAAAAATTGTCTTGAAATCGAAAGATATCTTGCTCAAGTTTTACTAGTTTGTCACCTACAATGCAATCAATAGTTTGGTCTTGATTGTTGTCATGGTGTAAACATAGATATACGGCAAGATCCATATAATCTAAAAATGTAATATTCCGTCCAAAATCTAAACATGTTAATTTTTTTTTTAAACATGTTTATGCAAAAACATATATAAATATAATAAACATTTTTTTATACATAATTTTTACATAGATCTCTACAATATCAACAAGAATTAGATATATTTGTGTCATTATTTTGACACTATCCTCTGACTTGGCCTTCTGCATAGGTTTTTTTTCTATGTAATAAATCAGGTTGTTAGCCATGGCGAAAATTTAAAAAAAAAATATTAAAAGTAATATGTTAAATGGTTTTTGCTTGTTATTACAAGTCCTAAAGAAACTATTTATACGCGTCATAAAGAGGGCAAACGATGCCAATAGCCTCTAAACTTTTAACCATTTTTTCCATTTATTCCTCAACCGTTAAAGTGCCTATTAAATACTTAAAGTTATCAATTTGGTTTTAAATGGTGCCTTCAAGCTAAATTCAAGTAATAGGAGTTTCATTTAGCCCCTAAATTTTGGTTTAATAAATTTGCCTCACAAAGTTTAAATTTTTTGCCCCTCCAATAATTGTGGTAAAAAATTTAACAAAAAATTTAATTATTGACTAGTGTGAAAATACAAAATGATGAATATATATTCAAGATTATTTGTATTTCAATCCATAACTAAATATCGGGTTAATTGCACTTTGTCTCTCCTGTAATATGAACTCTGTCTCTTTTTTTTTTTTTTTAGCAAAAGTAACATGTATTGTATTTATGGATAAGACATGAAAAGATTGTACAAATGCAAAAGGTCTGCATTAATAATGTTGTCTAAGGAAGATCCTATATAAGATGATCCCCCTCAATCTATACAAAACATACAAAAATAATAAGAGATTAGTCTTCAAAAATCCTTACAGGAAGTCCCCACTCAACCATTAATCTCCAGTTCTACTGCGTAACTTTTGCTTTACTCCACCCTAACACTAGTTCAGCCATTGTATATGAACTCTGTCTCACTTTGCCTTTATAAAAGTTTTATCATCTATCACTTTGCCTCTGTTTAACTAACGGTCAAAAAAAAAAAAAAAGTTAGCGTAATCATTTTTCCTAATTATATTGGGCGGATTTGTTTCCCTTGGAATGTGAGTTTTCTTCCTTTAATAATTTACTTCTAATAGAAGGTAATAATATAATACGAATGATATTTTTTTGGCTCCAAAAAATAAAATAGTCTATCAAGTAAATATTTAATGTTAATTTTAGCTATGATGCCATTTAATGTATCAAAAATTAGTTTATGCATTGATAGATTTGTATTTCAAAGTGTGATAAAATAGCAAAATTTTTAAACCTAACCCGATGGTTGATCTTTTTTTTTTTTATTGGTTCGTCTAGCTCAATAAGATTGTGTCATTATAATAAAATATAAACAAGTAAAAAATTATATAAATAGATACCAAATTCGATTGATGATTAATTCTTGGTTGACTGACCGTGTTTCAATCAGTGCTTGGTTGACTAACTCAGTTCGGTTTGCATGATAGGGCTATATATATATATATATATATATATATATATATATATATATATATATGTATGTATGTATGTATGTATGTATGTATGTAGGCAATAGTTAAACATTTAGTCTAAATAATTTGAGGGGGTAAACATATATAATTTTAAACTTAGAAGGGCCAAATGACAACAAACCAAAACTGAAGGGAAAATTGAATATTACTTTACTTGAATTTGGCCAGGAAGGACTATTTAAACTAAGTTAACAAATTTAGGGACTTAATAGACACTTTTAAAAGCTAGAAGGCTGAACAGGAAGACAAACAAAAGTAGGCATCATTTATCCTAAAAAATAAATGAATCATAAAACTAAATTAACAAATTTAGGGACTTAATTGACCAGGAAGGGTAACTTCAACATAATTATTCTAGTATATTATTATGAATAAAGCAGCAACACTAAATTTAATTTCGACTTTTCAATCACTTTCTAAACTTCTATTATTATCCTTATTTTAAATATCCACTACAACTATAACTAATAATTAGGACTTAACAAAACTTGTCATAACTACCACAATCTTAACACTAGCCACATTCCTCTTGATTTTTTTTATTGCCACTTTTCTTTCTTTTGAGCCTATTCATAGAGTGTGCCTCCGATACTAATTAATAATTGCTCTTATGCCAGTCCTGAAATAAGTTTAATACAAGAAAAAAAAATTTTGTTAGAGATATTAACTTCACATTTCTCCGTATCTTAAATTTGTGCGAATTTCATTACGCTTAATCTGGTTTGGTAAGTGGCACGGAAATTTATCTCATTCTTAGGGAGTGAGTATTGTGTGCACCACGCGCGTCACGTGATGTGCCACGTGATGCAGTAGAACTAATCACATATCGTCAAATAATACAAGATATAACCTACTATTATTATATGATGATAAATTATCGATTTTAATATATCACGTGACAATGCACGTGATGTATTGTATACTATTCCCATCCTTAGGAGGCTGGAAAAGTTTCCGATCGTACACGTAGTAGTTAATTCTTTTCAGTTTTTCAAATTATTTTCTTTTGGCTAATTGTGGTAGTTCACACGCCACTAAAACGCGAACGCTGGAGTGCCAACCCCGCAACGACCTTCCATTTAAGAAATTTATAATCACGCTTGGGCTCCACTGATCCAACTGTCAAATTTTTGGTATCTAGTACTTCATAAGTTACATTTTTCACAGGTTAATATTCATAATTTAACGTGACAAAATAAATAATAGATAACTATGTTATATGAGCAAAATTTAAATTAAAAAATTATAAAAAAGAGATAATTTTGAAAAAAAATTAGTTACATTATAATCTTGTACTCGTTACAAAAAATGCTAAGCAATTACATAATTCCTAACTTACAAAAAATGACAAAATATTAAATTGTAAGTCCCGTGTCCCAAATTTTTGCGTGTGCATGTCAAAAGATATTTGTCAAGGCAATGACACCAAATAAAAAGATTGCATTTGTCCACTCTGGTTTCTCTTTTTTTAAGAAAATAGGGGACCAGCATATGAAATTGGAATCAAAACTTACATTCGGGGGAAGTCCCACAGGATACCTATAATTTGAGGCAATTAATGGATCTACCTAATTCTGTGTTGCATTTTCGCTTATTTAGGAGCAGCACAATTTCGGTTGCGAAACAATTTGATATACTGGTCTTGCAAAGTTGGTACCAAAACAGTAAGACAAATGTGCATTATTTTTAAATTGATTTCTTAGTAGTTACACCTTGAATCTTGATCAGATAGTGGCATTTCAAAGCTAATAATGCACACTAAATTATTGCATGATTTGTGATTCCAAATATCGTATGGCCTTCGGATGTACCTAACAAGCGACTAATAAGTTTGGGAAGGGTCTTAAAATGATGAAGTTACAAACACCGTAATTTTAAAAGGCACATATACTTTATGAAAAATAATAAAGTTACAAAAAATTTAATTTATAATAAAGTTAAAAACACTTTGTAATATTGAAAGGCATAAACACTTTATGAAAAATAATAAAGTTGCAAATACTGTAATTTTAAGAGATACAAACATTTTTTATCCATTAATTGTGTTTCAATATGACGAATTTGTTGCTTGAGTTCTCTTCAACTTAATACTCTTTCCTTTATCTCAATCCTACATTTTAGGCACATTTCACCGCCAAAGTTTTAGACACACAGACTGTCTTTTAAAATCTCAAATGATAGAGGATGATAATCTAAATTTGTGTATGTGTCTATTATTTTTCAAAATTCTGGTTTGCATATATTGTATTTTTTTGAAATATTATTAGAAGAATAATGCTATTACACTTTTTAGAATGTGGTATATGTAAAATAAAAAAAAGTTGAAAACATAAAAAGATAGTTAAAAATGTATTTGGCGAATATTTTAAAATAAAATTTTAAAAGCAGGGTTTGCATAAAAGGTTCTACTCGCATATATCTTAATTCTAAAGAATAATCCTACTTGTGAAGAAGAAGAATTCAGTACGAAAAGCAATTATAATTGGAGAGGCATTTTAATGGTTGGATAAAATGGATATGTCTGTTTAGATTCATTGACAAATTAATTTAAAATCAAAATACAAAAATAAAAATTATTTCTCAAATTAGTTAATCAGCCTCTTAATTGTTAAGCCTAAGTGCCAAGGTCCCCTTGTCAAGATATTTAAATATCTTTAATTCAACTTGTATTTAATTACATCAAATATAAATTGAACATAGACTTTCCACCAATTATATATCTCCAAAATATATTTTCAATCGAATATGTTAAGGGATGAATCTTTGAACTTATAAGCACATGCACTATGGTTTCTCTTCTAATATGACTACACACTACAAACTATCAAATTTATGAATGACAAATTGAAGCAGCTTTATCGTATTCTTTTAATTCCGAATCATATTTCCTCACATGCCAAATAGTGTATTTGCTGCCTAGTTTGAGACCGTGGATCCGATATGTTCAATTATTGACCACATTTTCCCGTGAGCAGATATGACGCAAGGAAAAAAGAACAAAAAAATAAAAAAGATTAGGATCGTGTTTAATTTTTCAAAAACAAATCTGAATTGACTTCATTTAGCATATCTTTTTTGTTAAAAAATGTAATTATGAATTACTTAACTATTTTAAGATTACAACTATAATTTCAATCTAAATCCGATTCTCACCAAAGAAAATCGATAGTAATTAGGATTAATTCTCATGGCAGAGATATCTTAATAAAATTTACATACTATTTTTTTTTTTTAACATTCTCATGTCATGTAGCATCTTACTACACATAAAAGCATCCTTGAAAATGTGAAAAAAGAAATAACTAATGAAATTATGTAACACGATGTCATGGTCCGCAGAGAAACAATAATGATATAAGACATTCTTTTCCAAATAATTTTATTAATGTTCAACTTTCATTGCTATTACTTACCAGAAAGACATAAATAATTGCTACCAAATACCAATACAAAATTTTATTCGTCAACCTCTACAGTAGTGAAATGATATGCTAAGTTTGCAGGGGTAGGTAAAACATATGGCACCATATGCTTTTCGTTCGTGCATCACGTTTCTTTTTTCCTTTCACGTTGTTGTTGGATTGAAGTACAAAATACAAAAATTTAGTATTTTGCCAAAAAATTTTATATGGATGATCCATATTGATGTAAGTGAACGTTGTATAAATATCTTTGTGACTGTTATTTAGACAAAAGTTCATAAATGAAATTGTGAATGAGATTCGTACATAAATCTATCACGCTCGTGTAATTCCAAAAATATATTTAAATAATGGTTTCCGATATTTGTCTTTGTCCTCGTGTATATGCATCAATCTTCTATTCCCCCCTCCCCCCGGGGCCGCCCCCTCTAGCATGTGTTATGCACCGTTTCAAGACAATATTTTATAGTTTTCAAAAAAAAAAAAAGACAATATTTTATACTGATTGAAAGATTTCAATCCTTTTTATTTTCTGGCAAAAAAAAAAAAGAGGAATTGGAAAAACAGCATATTTAGATCTTCGGCCGTTTTACTAAAACACATCTAGTTGTTTATTTTTTTATTTTTACTAAAACGAATAGAAGATTGATCGATTAGAACTTTACTATTATACTTTAGAAGTCGAGAGTTTGAATCTTATCAACATTATTTTTTTTCCCAATTATAATAGTGTTAGTTTGATAAAAAAAAAAAAAACTTTTTTTCCCACCTAACCAGTCCTTGAACTTTTAATGGTGCCAATTCGGTATTATGTGCCTTCCCTCAGTTACTGAAAAAAACATTAAGTCCCCCTACTCTTCTGGTTGACTGGCCAGCCACTTACTCATCGCTTCTTGTAGTTGTACTTCGGTGATAATTTGGTCCTTATGTGCCGCCTCCGTCTCACAAAGTTTTCCGCCAAATTTGACTGGCCGAAAGGGCAACTATGTCAAACCAATATCGCCCTCCATGTTGTTTTGTTTTGTTTTGTTTTTTTTTTTTTAAAATTTTCCTCACTTCGTTCCAATTATCTGCTTTAAAAGAATCACGTTTTTAAATTGAAGTTGCAAGAAACAATACGTTATGGGACATACTTTTGAGTTCAAGAAACTAGCATGCAGTATTTGATAATGCTTCCTACTAAAGTTTTCGAAATCTAAGTATAGCCCGTCACATGTGACCACTGACGACCATTAGTTAAATGGCTTGACAGTTGACAATGGTGATCAGCTGATCATCAAAATAGGCAAAGGAGATCATGCTGTTCCCATCGGATTTTACATATGGACTTATATTATTTAACAGTCATCCCAAACAGCAACCTATCCTGCTCCAAATTCACGACTTCAGAGTTCAGGGCCGACTTTTTCAACTGATTGAACAGATGACTTCAAGTCAGTTGCGATGAGAGTTAATCCAAGGGAAAGGGAGAAAGTAAATAAAGCAGGGAAACGAAAAGTGTTGGTATGGTGAAAGAGAGAGATTGGATTGGAAGGAAGGACAGAAAACAAGAGCGAGGATGTTTGGTGGTTTTACATATTTGACGTTGACTCTCCCAGTCAATAGTGGCAGCAATAGTTTTGAGTCAGAGATCATCATCACCATCATCATAATTTTGGCACCAAATTAACAATACAAGAACAAGTGGAACATAGACTAGATGTATTTTAGTAAGAAAATTGGAAGATTATATATATATATATATATATAAAATCTTGGGTAATAGATGGGAAGTCCGCAAAAAATTTTGGCCTCGAGTAAGGCTTGTTTTACTTGTCCTTGACTTTTGATGAAGAAAGTATCACCAGCCAAAAACGAAAACGGAAAAAAAGGAAATATAAAAAGACAATTGAAGAGTTCGTACAAAATTGACAAGTTAGATCAAAGTCACGAGCCCACCAAAACTGACAAAATCTTAGTTGTTTAATCGGAAATTGGAGATAAAGAATCCCTACCAAATGCAAAAGTGCAGCTCGGCTATTGAAAATTAAAATAAACCCAGTAGATAATGGAATCATTAAATCGGCTTCCCCATCGTTATTGTAATTATTGGATTCACACACTAGAGTTTGGGTTTATTTTTGTTTCATATTTTTAAGTTAAAATTTATTTTGAAAATTTCTCTGTCCAATTTGGATCTATACTTTTAATTTTTCTTGTTTAGTTCTCATAATTCAATTTAATCTCTCCAAAATATTTTCTTCAAACCTCTTTTGCTTTAGAAAAGCTTTTAGATAGAAATGGGCGCCTTTTGAATTATGGAATTGATGTCTAAAGAATCACTCTCTAAAATAATTGCAAAATGTAACTAAACAAAAGCAAAAGAAATCATTTTCATGCGAAATTAAAAACTTCATTCTCGTAAATGAACAACGCTTATAATGTTACCATGCCGAAGAAGTGACACCAATTATTGAAGTAGGAAATTGAAACGTGAAAAGCTTGAAAACACAGTCAAGCTCATTCTCTCTTCACCAAACCCAGAAAAAGAGTTTATTCTGTGGCCTGGTCAATGCAACATCCGGGTACCCACAATTTGAAAAGTTTCCTTATGCAATTGGAAAAGAGCTATTTCATTCAGACTCTTGTAATTTCAAGAAAAAAAAGAAATTTTAGATTTAAGTTCAGATTTTTGAATAAAATTTATAGTTTTTTTTTTTAACCAATCTTTCAATTTTACATACGCACAAATCCAAAGAAAGCGTTACAATAATTTTTTCTTAAAAATCCTCTATTATATTCGACAATACAACTTGTATTATTTTAACTTTTATCCAATATGAAATATATTCTTTTATCGTGAATATATCCAAAGTTGATTAACTAGCTTTTAACTTGACATATTAGGTCTTTATTCTCACATAATTTTCACTATTAGTTTGTCTTCATTTCAAGTGACCCAAATATTTTAAATCTGAAGCATGAGTGGCTAAAAACTGATTCATGGATATATTGGCAAGACATTCTCAAAGTAGAGTGATACTTGTTTGAAGGTTGACAAAAATGATTTTTAATCCAGATGTATGCATTTTAGGGTCACATAGTAGTTTTTTTTGAAGATAAACTCACCTTTCCCACGGGATTGGTTATCCCAAGTCAGTGGCATATTTTAGGGGATAATATTTACATGTACTGGGTCCACAGGCCCTATTTGTGAACTTAATGGTGGCGATTGAACCTCCAGGGTTTAAGGTGGCATATTTTAGGAGGATAATATTTACGTGGACCAGGTCCACGGATCACACCTGTAGACCTAACGGTAGCGATTGAGCCACTAGGATTCAAGGCCCTGAACCTTGGTGGCTCAATCGTCATCGTTGGGTCCAGGGGTCTACAGTCCTAACGGTCCACCTAAATATTTTCTAGTTTTGGGGACAAACTGCCTTGATAGGTGTTGAACAACCATCAAAGCAAATAAAATAAAATAAAATAAAACAAAACAATACACACACAAACACACACATATCTAACTATGCTATAAAAAGAAAAAGATAGCGGAGTTTCTGTAGCCCTCTCCTTCTACCACGTGGCTATTTTAATGTATGTCCTTCTTCCACGTGGGTTCTTTTACTTGACTCATTGTTCTTTTGGATGAAAATATGTTATTGTGATAGGCTTTTAATGAGGCTTTAAAGAATTTTATTAAGGACCTATAATGGTAAAGAGCATATACGGTTTGGTATATAGAATACAGAGAGTCAAAATAATGGCCTGGTTTAAATGATAATTAATCGATTTGGTCCCAATTGAAGTGACAGTTATTGTGTGGTTCTTATCGTCTCATTTTTTTTAACTAGCTTTAACTATGTTGACAATACTATAAAATGGATTTCAACATGTTCTTTTGGATTTTTTTAGAATTTGTGCTAACTTTTTTTTTTGTTTTTAAATAATAACTATTATTTGAGAAAAAAAATTATCTTTCTAAACAAGTAATGTGTGTATGACATCACTTGACTAAAATTTATGAATGAAAATACAAAAAAAAAAAAAAGTGATATGTATTGCAATGTGTTGCACAAATTATGTGAAGCAATTTATTATTTTTGTTGATGGATGGTTTGTGAGTTTACTCTTTCTTATGATTAAATCAGTATTTTGCTATTATGCTTACAATGTAAAAGAAAAGGGTTAAGTTTTTGGGATTTATTTGCTATAGAACTCATGTGATGTTATTGATGGGGTGATGTTAAAGGGTGATTAGGAAAAATTATTACGGACTTGCTATAATAATTTTTTTTTGTTAGAAATTTTACAAAGTTATTGGGTATTATTGCCTTAACGATCATCTATAATGAAAGATTCTAATGAAATGTTTTAATAAAAATATACGTTCTCAATATTTTCACTCGATTATTATTTCCCCTCTACAAAATACTTAAATGGACATATAGTATTAGATGGGGCTAGCACAGTTAGGCACCCCTAGTACATACATACATACGTGTGTGTGTGTGTGTGTATATTATGTATGCTGCTTTTACATACAATTATAAGAATCAATAATAGTTGCCTACCTTTTTACAAATAAAACAATTACAATAAAATAAACATTTTAAAACTGAAGCAACAACACAATGTTCAATTTTCATATGCAACGTGTACTTGAAATGAATTTAAAATAAAAATTTATGCTTCTTTATGTGTTAAGCTTCAAAACTATTTCCATTTTTTTTTCCAAGTGGCATTGTTAATTTTGAAGATTTCATTATTTTTATTAGTATAATTTAAAGATGTAACTATTAGTTTTCCTAGTTTGAAGATAAAAAATCAATGAAAATTGACTAATGATTTTTGTTTTGTATGGTAATATGCGTTTGCAATAATAAAACAAGTTTAAAAAATATCGCACTTAGTTAAAAAAAGTTAACCAAATTAATAGGAGAAAAATACCATTATTAAGAGCTTTTGGACACTCTTTCAGCCACCTGTTCTGCTGTCCTAACACCTTTTGGCCACCTATTCGGCCATTTTAACACCTTCTGGCCACCCTTTTTGCCATCCTATCGCCCCTAATGGTTATTTTTTATCATTACATATTTGATTATTTGTAACCATTAGAGCTTGTTTGAACCTTTTTTCTCACCCCTATAAATACCAGTATATATATAATTGATGAAGAATCTTTACCTACAATTATTACAAGGTCTCAAGAATGATTTCTAGTGAAAAATACTCTATTCCCTTTGTATTCTTGTAATATGTATGAGGTAGTTAGTTGGGTTATAGTGCGTTCTTCAAAGTGTGAATGGTAACATTCAAGCGCAATTTTGTGAGGATTGACTGAATTAATTGTAAAACTCTTTGGCTCTGCTAGAGGGTGTTAAGGTGAGCAAAAAGTGATCTCTACATTGAGCATGTTAGTTTGTTTCACCAACTTGTGAAGAAGCATAATAGCAGATTTGAAATCCAAGTTGAAGAACTTGGGAGTAGAGGCAAGTGTCGAGCTTCATACCTAAACACTATAAATCGGTTTTGTCTCTTTATCTCTTTTTACTTTGTTTTTTTTTATATTACTTATTTGTGATATTATTTGTTTTATATTCATTGCTAAGTGTAAGGCCGCTTAGGCGAAAATTGTCTAGTTGAGTTGGGTAGAAATTTGAGCATGCTTGCACTATATTTTGTACAACCTAATTCACCTCCTCTTAAGTTGCTTAGGGCCAACAATTGGTATCAGAGATTGACCTCCTGGTAAAATAGCTTAACAAGTTAGGGAATAGAGAATGGCAACCAACTATGCCACATTTTTAGAGGAGCAATCAATTACTAGACCTCCTATGGTCAATGGTGTAGACACCAAATTTTGACATACCATTTATTTTCAAACATTGGAAGGGCATGTTTGCACTTTTTAGGACAAATTTTAAATTTTTAATAATGTCGGGGGGCAAAATAGTAATTTTATCTGTAAATATTTTTCTAACAATTTTTGGGGGTTTTAAATTCATATTTTTACTTTTATATGAATTTATTAATTTCTTATGATTTTTCTAGATTTAATTGGTATTTTTTATATTTTTACTAGCATAAGGGCAAAATGGTAATTTCGTCTCGCGAATACCATTTTAACTCATTTTAAAGTTCCAAATTTATTTTTCAAATTCTTGAGGCATGTTTTGAATTTTCTTGATTTTTTCAGAGACGATTACTTATTTTTTCTATGAATTTTCATTGCCCGAAGGACAAAATCAGTCATTTTACAAATTAAATTTATTTTTCACCAATTTTGAGTCAAAAATGCATTTTCTAGTGTTTTAAGCTTACTTGTAATTTTTGATAATTTTTTGAGGACAATAATTATTTTTCTGTGAATTTTCATTGCCCAAGGGTAAAATCGTCATTTTACAAATTAAATTTATTTTTCATCAATTTTGAGTCAAAAATACATTTTCTAGTGTTTTAAGTTTATTTTTTAATTTTTGATAATTTTTTGAGGTCAATAGCTATTTTTCTGCAAATTTTCATTGCCCAAGGGCTAAAATCGTCATTTTACAAATTAAATTCATTTTTTCATCAATTTTGAGTCAAAAATGCATTTTCTAGTGTTTTAAGCTTATTTGTAATTTTTGATAATTTTCTGAGGACAATAACTATTTTTCTGTGAATTTTTGTCATTCAAGGGCAAAATTATCATTTCACATCCCAAACTCATTTTTCACCAATTTTTGGGTCCCAAATTCGTTTTTAGATTTTAAGCATGTTTCTAAGTTTCTAATTTTTTTTTCGGAGTGAATTAGTGTTAATAAATTTATTATTTATGTTTTTCTTGATTTTTTTTTGTTATTGTGAAAGGGAATAGATTTGTTTTAAAAGATAAAGTTGTAATTTTTATAATCAAGGGCATTTTGGTCTTTTAATCATTTCTTGGAGGTTAAGACTTGTGCAGTATAAATACCCCACTTAGGGATTAAAAGAAAAAAAAAAAGAGAAACCCTAAAAACACTTTTCATATTATCCCTTTTAGATCAAAACACACATATTCACAGAAAAAAAAAGGGACAGCCGCCATCTTCATCTGATTGTTATTGTTCATCGTTGATCAGTTTCCTGTTCATCTTCAATTTCATCATCAGATTTGCTGTTCATCTTCAATTTCATCATCAGATCGTTCTAAGCTTCAAAAGGTGAGTTCTTCAACCTGTCTAATTCATTTTTCTTTCATTTTTTAAAGCCAAATCTAATGAATTGTGTTTATTTATTAAAAAATTTTAATCAATAGCTTGTTCCTTGTTCTCGTTTTTCTGAATTTTCATCTTATTGCTGAGAGTTTCTTTTAGTTTTCCTGATGATTTGTTTTCTGGGTTTTAGTTCCTTTTTCTGGGTTTTAGATTCTTATTACTCCTCTTCTCCACCCAATCTCACGCCTTCTTCTTCTCCATCGGACCACCTCCTTCTTCCATAACCACCATTCAATCCCACCTCAACCCAAGTCACTACAAACCACCATCAGAATTATAGCCCAAACCCCAGTTCCCCTATTATCAGCATGACCACTCCCAGAAAACAAAACCAACACTCACAAACTCGCATCCAATAACCCATTTCCACCCATCAACAACCCTCTCCAATTCACCACCATGTTTCGGCCAATTGTCTACAGGCATTTTCTCCTTCAAAAACACATACAACAGAACCCCCCCTAAAATCATCCACAACCTCACCGAAAACAACACCAATGCAATTCAAAGAGATCCAACAAATTTCAGCTTCTCCAATCCCTGCAAGCAAGCAACATAAGACTCACAATTGTTCTAGACTCACCAAACAGGCCCACGAAAGACCAATTCACTACCCTGTTTCACAATCATCCTCCACCGCCTCCACCATAGCTCTGCCTCCCTCTTCCTTCTGCCAGCAACAATCGCCAATTAACTGAACACAGACACCAAATTCACCTCCAACATACACACGCAATCATCACTGTCATGCACAATGAGCAATTCACCACCAAATCCCCATAGAACAGCCCCTGACTACACACACATCACACAAGTAGGCAGCCAGTAAAAACACACAACACATAACACACAGGCACACAATTCATACCTGCAATCAGTTCACTATCAGAAAATACACACACCACACACATACACACGGATACACACATATCAATCACACAACACACAAATTTCACATAGATAACTTCACGCCCTCACACACACACCCACACTACACAGATTCTCACACAAACCGCACCACATGCCCACAATTAGCTCAATCAATTGCTCCGACCGTCACCAAACAGTCCCTAGCTAACCAAACCCCAGCACCAATCGCCCCTGTCTTTCTCTCCTGCCAATCGCCCAATTCAAGTCCAGAATTTTCAAAGCTACTTCATATGCTTCCACAACCCAGCCAATTCCTCACCGCAAATTCACCACCCCACACCTCCACCTGCACAATCACATCTCCTGCACCCAACCACCACAGCGCCTCCCTCAATCGCTGACCACGCCACCACCATTACATCCCCACTTTTCCTAGTGCAGATGAGGGATTGAGGGGAGGTTAAGTGGGTTTTAAGAGTCCGAGTGAAAGAAGAACAGGAGAGGTGAGAGGAACCAGGAGAAAGAGAAGACAGAAGGGAAAAGAGAGACAGAATGAGAGAAAGAAAGGGAGAGCGGGAGAGAAAGAATAGGAAGAAGAAAGATAGGGTAGAGAAGAAGAGAATGGGCGAGAGACAGAGAGGGAGAGAGGAAATGGAATCTGAAGGTTGAAGAAGATTAATTTGGGGGATTTGGAGAAATCTGATGTTCTTATTTCGTTAGGTTTAGTTTTAACTGGATTAATATTTAGGTTAGTTTTTGTTTTGGTTTAGTTTTACGTTTAATTCAGATGATTAAGTTAGTTAATGTAATTAGAGTAATTAATTAATTTAGTTCATAAATTAAGATTGTTTTTCTTCTTTTCCTTGGTTATTTCTCTTCAGCCTCTAAGTTTGGTTATTATACCTATGCCCCAAAAGCTTTTTAGTTTTATGTAATTTCAGTCCCTGTTTATTACAGATTGACCCTCTTGATTGTTTATATTCTTTCAATTGAACCTTATAATTTGCAAATTTGTCCCTATATTTTCTGAAGATGTTATTTTAACCCCTTATTCAGTTTAAATTTTTAATTTTGCTCCTTGATTAATTAGCATTTGCAATTTTTGACCTCTCAATTCATATAGAATTTTATTCTTAGTCCCCTTAGTCGTTGGAATTTACTATTTGCCCCAAATTTGCATTAATTTATATTTTTGCTCCCTAGACTTGTGTAGATTTTTAATTTTGTCCCAATTAGTTTAAATTTATCATTTTGGCCCCAATTTACTCTACTTTTATTTTCCCCCTCTAACTTGCTTATAATTTACATTCTTCTAATGTGTTAGTATTTCACATTTTATTCTTTATTTTATCAAATAGTTGTCCCTTTAACTTGTGTGTTCATTTTTAAGCTTTTATACCGGGTCTTCAAAAAGGTATTTTCGTTACCTTTTAAATTATTTCTTTATGTGCTCCAACGTGCTCTAATGTGATATTTTATGCATTTTTTTATATATACGTTTCTTATCTTATACACTTTTTGCGTATTTATTTATTTTGTGTTATTTAATTTTAAATTTTATTATTTTGACAAAAATGTAATATTTTGTATTTAGCTAGTCAATGTAATAGTTAGATTATTTTTCTCATATTTTAGCAAAAATTATGTAATTAGATAGAAAGTGTAATAGATAGGACATTTTTAATTTTCCCCCTTTAAATGGTAAATTAAGCCCCCTGGTGTAATAGTTAGGGTTTATTTGCTTTTGCGTGCTTACGTGTCTATTTCTTTTACCGCTTTCCTTAGGATTTTTGCATCTAGAATATTATGCTTATGTGTTATGTGCTCCTATGTGATTTTATATGTTTTTATATGTTTAATTTACTTTTAATTCATGCTTTAAATGTTAAATTCATGATTTATGGTATTCCATCACTACACTAGCCCAACGCTAGTTGTGGCTTCTTTCTTTCCCGTTAGTCCAACGCTAGTGGGATTTTTTAGAACGGGCTTAGTCCAACGCTAGACCCTTAAGACATTTTAGTGATTAGATGCATTCGTGTGCATTTCTCATTTCACACACTTTTAGTTTTTCCTTTCATTTGGCATGATTTTATTATTACTAATTTATTACCATTATTATTATTATTATTATTTTGACATATCTTTCAAATGCATGACATCTAGGATTGCATTTCACTTAGACTTTAGGACATTTGTGTGATTCCGACTAGAAATAGTCGCCTACTCACGTGGGAAGCGGTGGCGTACATGCCGTTCCCCTCTCCGTGAGTAGAAATATTCAGTCACGAGATTACTTAGTCCCCCGTACCCGTCATGTTGCATACCCACCTTCTTTCTTCACTTACTATATATTATTATTTTCTTTTCTTTTTGCATTCATTTTGCATAAAAACTCGTGACTCCCTCGAGGTCTCGACTCGGGTTTCGCAATTAATGCGATAATTCCGACCAATCCTCGACGGGAACATTCTGACCCTCCCGATACTCACATTTAGACTTAGGATTTGCATTCATTTAGATACATCCGAACGCGATAGAATCTAGGGTTAATTTAGGAAATTTTGATTAAACCTCGCAACTAGCCTCGGCTAGGTTGAAAGGGTGCCTTAGGCGCAAGCCTTTGCCTTCCCTTTCTTCAAATGTGACTCCCGACCTTCTTTTCTCTCGTTTTTCGTAGACCGGAGTCGAAAAAGGGTTTTAAAATGATTTTTTCTAAAATTTTATTTTTGTTAAATGACTTTTTCGGGTGACTTGGTACACCCTAACTCAGTACCAAGTGGCGACTACATTTTTTTAAAATAAATAACCCTTTTTCAAAATTAGTTGGCCAAACCTATCGCATTTTTAGTCCCGGCCTTGTTTTCTTTTAAAATACTATTTTTCCTTAAAATACACTTTTTCTACTAAAAATGTGATTTTTCTCACACACGCACGGTTTTTTTAAAATCTTTTATTTTCAAAAGGGTTACCGAGACCGAACCGTCTTTTGGGATGCGACAGTCAACGTACCCCACAAGCACCCCTTTTACTTTTGCTTTACGATTTTTCGGACGCGACAAACGGTATTAATTATAATCGTTGAAGGGATAGAATGGAGATTTTTTTTTGCAATCCTTAGATACAAAATTATGATTTATAGTTAATGAGGGACCTTATGAGGTCACCATACTTGACAAGGAATAAGGAAAACTTAGACAAAAACTAGAAATGAGTTGACTACTCAAGGTAGGATAAATCTCACTTTGAATGCTAAGGTCATGAATGTTTATACAATGCCTTAGATGCCAATGATTCTTCTAGGATAAAAGGTTTTGAGTCAGCAAAAGAAATTTGGGACAAGTTGAGAGACATTCATGACGGAAGTAATGATATGAAAGAATATAGAAAATCTCTACTTGTAGCCAAATATGAATCATATAGAATGGAACCTCATGAGACTATTGATAATCTGTATTGTAGGTTCAATGATACTGTGAAAGATTTAGAAGCACTTGGAAAAGAATATTCATTGAGTGAGAAAAATAGAAAAATTTTGAATACCTTGCCTATAGAATGAGAATCTAAAGTTATTGCCATTGAAGAAGCTAAGAATTTAAATTCTTTGTCTAGTGATTCACTTGTGAATTTACTAACATCTTATGAGTTGAAGCTTAAATGGTGCAAGAAGAAGAAGAAGTTAAAAGCAAGAGGAACATTGCACTTAAAGCTTCTCAAAAGTATGAAGATCTCTCCACAATTGATGAGAAAAATGAATATGTGGCTGAGAGTGGTCTACCTCTCATCACCAAGGAGATCAAGAAATATCTCATCAATAAAAGAAGACTTGGAAGAAACAATTCAAGCATAAACAAAGGAAGACAAAGAAGAAAAAGCATTTCAACAATTTTAAAATTTCTTGAGAGGATTGCAACTCAAATGGAGAAATTGAAGAAAATAAGATGGCTCAATTGGCCTTTATGGCCATTAATGATAAAGAGGTAACTTCTAGACACTCATCTCATGATGATTGTGAAGATTTTGATTATGATGATCTAGAAACTTTTATCCTTAAATTGCATGATAGTCTTAAAAAGTCTTTTGCTAGGAATATATTTTTGAAAAACAAAAATAAATATTTTATTAAATGAGAACTTAAAGCTTTTTCAATAAAATGATAAATGGAAAAAGGAAGTGATACTTTCAAAAATAGACATGAGCTTGATTTCAAAAGAGATGAATTGAAACGAAGATTCAAAGAAGAAAAAAGTCTCATGAAAAGATAAAAAAGGAACAAATTTTGTTAAGACAAAAAATGGATGATCTTGGCAATTTCCTTGAAAATGAAAAACAAAAAAGTTTTTGAAAAAAAAAATGTTAGTAACATATCTCTAAACAAAAATATCTTCTTTGGTTAGAGATTTCAATGTGACTTGCTCTTATTGTCATAAATATGGACACATGCATAGAGAGTGCTATGTTAAAAAGAATATCAAGTTAGGCATGTCTTTTGATTTTTAGGCTTGAAAAATCACCACAAGGAAGTCAAGACAATACATGAATAAAGGGATAAAAAGTGTCATTTCTTTTCTTAGTCATTTATGTGAAAAATTTGACATGAATGAATATGTGGTAATTGAAGATTGCACATGCTTTTTAAGAATTGATTTTTATAATGCATTGATCACACAAATGATGATTCTTGTGATGCATAACTAGTGACTTTTAGAAATTGAGCCTTTTTGACTTATTTATGTAATTAAATTTATTACAAGTAGTTTAGTTTAGGGATCATGAATAACTATGATAAATGTCCTCATATGATTTTCTTTATTTAATGAATTGAGTGACAAATAGTAGATTTCTTATTTCCGATGATTAGTTTGAAAATTTTGTGTTACGTATTTTAGTTAATTTTTTTGTCTTATGTTGACTTGTTTGGAACTTTCTTCAATAAAAATTTGACTTGTCACATATTATGCACCTTAGTTAAGTTTATAATATTACATATGATGTGGGGAGCAAAACTCGCATTTTTTGATATGATCCTATTTTAGTACCTCACTAATTTTTGTTAATGTCCAAAAAAGAGAATAGGTTTCTTCAAAATGAGTTTTAACACCAATTGTGTTTTTAATAAAATTTTTAAAAAATGCTTATACTTTAGGGGAGATGTAAACACCAAATTTTGACACACCATTTATCTTTCTAACAATAGGGGACTTTTTTTATTATTTTTATTTATTTTTGGGTAAAAAGGAAAAAGTCAACAATTTTGGGGGCAAAACGGTAATTTTAGCATGTAAAATTTTTTTTCATCAGTTTTGAGTTCTAATTGTACACTTTGTACTTCCATACATATTTATGAACTTTTTTAAATTTCTTTTGGGGCTAACTACTATTTTTCTATATATTTTGTCAGTACAGGGACAAAATGATCATTTCACACCGCGCACACTATTTTTGCCCATTTTGGGTCCAAAATTTATTTTTTAAGCTTTTAAACATGTTTCTAAATTTTTTTGATTTTTCGACATCAATTGTTTTTCTCTCTATAAATAACGTGCTCAAGGGTAAAATAGTTATTTTGTACCCTAAATGGATGTTTTGCCAATTTTTGGATTCTAAAGTCATTTTTTTATATTTTTAGGCCTATTTCTAATTTTTGGTAATTTTTCGGGACCAATTGCTATTTTTTCTATAACTACCTGCATTAAGGGGTAGAACAGTCATTTCACCTCTCGAACGCCTTATTCTCCAATTTTTGGGTTATAAATTCATTTTTCAGGTTTTTAAGGTTATTTTTAATTTTTAAAAATTTTTTGAGGTCAATTAGTATCGTTTTAAATAGCGCTTTCAGGGATAAAACGGTCATTTACATATGCAAATGTATTTTTCGCCAAAATTTTATTAATTTTATTTTTTTCATTTATTGGTGTTTTTGGAAAAATCATGACATTTTCTTTGATTTTTGTGTGTCAAAATTATGTTTTTAGGGTAAAATTATAATTTTATTATCAATGGCATTTTTGTTTTTTAGTCATTACTTGGAGGATAAGACTTAGGAACATTCCCAAATCTTATCCTCTTGCACTATAAATACCCCATTTGAATTAAATAAAAGAGGAGATAATAAAAAAAGTTAAGATAATTCTTGAAGTTTTTGCACACACATTATCACATTTTTTACCCAATAATTCCTACACACACTAACACACGACAAAAAACACATAGATTAAACACACACATTAACACACTTAAAAACACACATTTGGATCAAAACACACTAACACACCAAAAATACATACACAAAGATCAAAATACACAAAACTTCACACACAAAAAATTTGTTCCAACCATTATTCATCTTCAAGTCAAGAACAATCAAAGGTAAATCCAAAACTCTATCTTCATTTTACAGCTTTTACGTGATTAAAGAATAAATAATTAGAAATTTTTTTTTTTTGTAGAAATCAAATTTTCTTATTTTTTTTTGTTTACTTTTTCTTTTTTGGGTTTATGGTCTTTATTTCTAGTTTTCATTTCCTCTTTTTCCTTCACCAAAAACCACCGTTCTATCAGTCTCCCTGTTTCACCCAGCTCTCAGCCTCACCATCCCCCCATCACACAATCACCATCTTCACCAAGAAGCTTAAAATCTACCCAGAATTTCAAGTCAACCGCAACTAATCGACAGACCTTATTACCATCAGCAACCCAAAGCCACGGAACCAACCCTACTCACCAGCCCATCAACCTAACTCAACCGCAGCTCCACTATTAGCACCACCCATTTTCTTCGCCACAACCATCATCACCACCACTTTACCACTGACCACCATTTCATAGTCCCATAATTCTCAGTTGTACAACCCAAAATCTGACCAAGTCAACCACCCTTGCCCAGCAATCACCGTCTCTCTCACCCAACCAAGCTCACCAAATCAGCCCAAATTCCAACAAGCATTACCTGGCCTTCCTCCACCATCAATATCAACCAAGCTCACTAATCAAAACACCAACGAACCGCCACCTCAATCACTACCATCAAAACTTGCCTAATCTAACAACTTATTACCACCATGTTCCAATAGCCACAATGAGCCACAAATATTCACCACACAGTCACTATCATCTTCACTCAACTCTACTATAACCCCTCTTCACCTCAACCATTCAACAACTTCACCATCACAAGACCAAAGACTCTATCAACTAGCCAAACCACAGCTCCTTCAATTCCCGAAGCCATCCTCTTCCACCACCAAGGCCCTCACAAAACCATCCACAATGCCACTTCTCTGTCCATCATTGACGACCACCGTTCACCACCTAATTGCACAACCCACCACTGCCTATTAAGCGCCAACCACCACTGCTACCCCAACAGCTGAATCATCCAAAATTGCCCAAATCACAGCCAACCACTTTAATCTCCTCCATCCCTTGTCTACTGCCCAACTTCAAATCACCCAATTGAAGCTCAAAACCCCCACTCAATTAGCTTACCACCTACCACTAAATCAACTTGCCAATTTCACAACCACAACAAACATCTCACTGCCAATCATAATCAGCCTAAACACCACATCTCTAATTGCTAGAGCTAGCCAAGAGACCCCCTAAACAGTTTAAAAATATCACCAAATCCCCTCAACCGCAACCACTTTCCTTGCTCCACCTCCCAACTCCTCCACCATTGATCGCCCCCAGTCGTAGCCCAGCATAATAGCCATTCAAACAATTTGAAACCTCCACCTCCATAGCCATAGTTTCAGGTGATTTGACAAGAAATCAATTTGGGTTTCAAAAAGTTCGATTGAAGAGAAAAGATAAAGAAAAGGGTGAGAAAAATGAAAATAGAGAAGAAGAAAAAAGAGAGAATGACAAAGAGGAAAAAAATGGAAAAAGAGAGAACAAGAGAGAGAGAAAAAGAAGAATGGAGAAAGAGCGAGCGTTAGAGGAAAGAGAGGGAGAGAGAAATGGATATGACGAGGGATGGAGAATTAGAAAAGAGGGAGACAGAGAGGAAAGGAGAGACAAAAGAAGAATATAGAGGGAGGGAAGAAGAGAAAAGAAACAGAAAACCAGAGAGAGGGAGAGAATAGAGACGGAGAGGAAGAAGAGAAGGAGAGAAATAGATAGAGAGATTAGGTGAGAAAAAGAGAGAGAAGGGCACAAAAAAATAGAAAAAGGAGATGGGAGAAAATTTCTAAAACTAATGAGTGAAGAAAAGGAATTGAATTTCAAGCAAATTTGGGGGTTGAGGATATCTGTTTCTTTCTTTTGGGCAAGAACTAATGTGGTGTATATAATTTTTATATGGCTTTCAGATGCTTTGGATTTAGAATTATGAGAATACTAATTGTTCTGATATACTTTTAGATGTTATTTAGTCAATTTCTTTTTGGCTGTCCTTTATTTGTGTAGCTTTTAATCCCGTTGACTAGTTTGCTAATTAAGGTTCATTTATTAATTATTTCAGTTTATTTTAGTATTATTATTGTCTTGGTTATGTTGTTTCAAAATCTATACCTTTTGTTCTAGACCCTTGAGTTTGGTCAATGCCCCCTAGATACTTTTGTTATGCATTTAAGTCTTTTAATAATTACAGATTGTTCCCCTCCAGATCTTACATTCTTTTAATGAGGTTCCATAGTTTGTAAATTTAAGTTTGTAAATTTATGTTTTACCCCACATTTGTCAAAATTTACTATTTCTAGTCCCCCAATTTGCTTTAATTTGCATCTCTACCTTTTAGATTGATGTGAATTTTTAATTTTACCCCTTAAGCTTTATAGAGTTTTGTTTTAGCCCTATTAACTTGTTAGAGTGTACATTTTCACCCCAATTAGTCAAAACTTACATATTTTAAGCTTTATTTATTTATATTGATGTACGTTGATATGTTATTTGTTTTCTTAGCATAGTACTGGGTCTTCAAAAGAGGTGTTTTCATCACTTTCAATTTTTCTTTTTTACGCGCTCTTATGTGTTTTTAAGTATTTTTTATATGTTTATTCTATGTTGTTTACTGTTCGATCATTTATTTATCTTGATGTTATGTTATGTTTGTTTGTTCAAATCTTTACTGCTTAATTATTTGCGAAAATGTAATAGATAGGTTAATTTTGCGTATTTTTTGAGAACATGTACTTAGATAGGTAATGTAATAGATAATTGATATTATTTTTTCCAAAATTGTGTATTTAGATAGCAAGTATAATTGATAGATTATTTTTACTTTTCCCCTACAAAATTAGTTCAATTCCCCCGGTGTAATAGTTAAGGCCTATATGCTTTTTGCATGCTTAGGTGCTTATTTATTTTATCTCTTTTCTTAGGATTTTGTATCTAAATATTGTGTTTATGTGTTAGTTGCTACTATGTGATTTATATGCTCTTATATGTTCATTTAATATTATGCTTTTATTTGTGTTTAATTTGTGACATCATCACATTAGTTCAACGCTAGTTATGGCTTTATCATTTCTCTGCTAGTCCAATACTAGTGCGAAATTTTTAGTCTAACACCAGACCCTTAGGTCATTTAGTACCAATTTCACTCATCGTGTGTATTTCATATCATTTTACATACTTTTTCTCTTTTTTGGATTGTCCATTTTTGCAAATATATATATATATATATATCCTATTTTTGACATATATTTGGTATATAACATTTAGGTCATTTGTGTGGTCCGGCTAGAAATAGTCGCCCTACTTATGCAGGAAACGGGCAGGCTTGTGCCGTTCTCTCTTTGTGAGTAGAAACAATTAGTCACAAGTTCTTAGTCCCTGGTATCCATTATGCCGCATGCCACTTTCTTTGATCACTTACTACCTATACTACTATTTTCCTCTTTTTTTGCATTCTATTTTGCATCTACACTCATGACTTTCTCGGGGCCTGGTTTTGGGTTTCACAATTAATGCCATAATCCCGAATAAGTCTCAACAAAACATTTTGACCCTCCTAACACTACATTAGACTTTGGATTTGCATTCATTTAGACATGTCCAAATGCGATAGAATTTAGGATTATTTTAAAAAATTTTAATTAAGCATCGCAAGTAGCCTCGGCTAGGGAGAAAAGGTGCCTTAGGCGCGAGCCTTTGCTTTCCCTTTTTTCAAATGTAACTCCCGAATCTTTTTCTCTTAGTTTCAAAGACCCAAAGTCAGAAAAAGGGATTTCCAATATTTTTTCTAAAAATTTTGTTTTTGTTAAAGATTTTTCGGGTGACTTGGTACACCCGAACTCAAAACCAAATGGTGACGCCATTTTAATAAAACTCTTTTTCAAATTATTCGGCCAAAATTGTTGCATTTATAGTCCTGACATTATTTTGTTTTTCAAAATATCATTTTTTTTAAAATGCACTTTTTCAACAAAAAAAATTCGATTTTATCACATACGCATGGTTTTTCAAAATCCAAAAACCATTTTCGAAGGGTCACTGAACATTATTGGGGTGCGATTGGAGAAGATAGATAAAAAATGAGCTTTGTTTTCTTTCGTGATATGGTTTTATTGAGGGGAGTTCTTCTAAAAAAGGTTACCTCTAGGTTTGATGATGTCAAAAGGGAGAGAACAACATATTGATGCTTATGATGTTTGTTTCAAGTTATGCTCTTTATTTTAGTTGCACATGATTAAGCATCAATTAGCTTGTCATCATCAAAAAGGGGTATAACTATTGGTTAGTTTTGATGATAACACGACAATAAAAATTGACTAGCAATGTTTGCTATGTATAGGGGTTTATGTTTGCAATAATAAAACAAGTTTCAAAGACAGCGTACTTAGTGAAAAAAGTTAACCAAAGCAAGTGGAGAAAAATACCATTTTTAAGAGCTTTTAGATACTTTTTCGGCCACCCATTCGGCCATCCTAATGCCCTTTGATCACCACTTCGGCCACCATTTGGGCTCTCCTAATGTATTTGACAGAAAATATTTAGTAAGATTCGACCGCACTTTAGGCCACACATTTGGCCATCCTAATGCCTTTCAACCACCCTCTCAGCCATCCTAACGCCTTTACAGAATATAATTCTCAGTTTCAGCCACCCTTTCGACCATCATTTCGATTGTCTTATCGCCCATAACGGCTATTCTTCCAGCATTATATATTTGACCATTTGTGACTATTCGAGCTTGTTTTAACCTCTTTTCTTACTCCTGTAAATATCAATATGTATAAAATTGATAAAGAATCTTTACCAACATTTATTACAAGTTCTTAAGAATGATTTTTTAGCGTAAAATACTCTCACCCCTTTGTATTTTTGTAATAGTATGTGAGGTAGTTGGTTGGGTTATAGTATGTTCTTCGAAATGTGAATAGTAGCATTCAAATGTAGGTTTGTGAGGGTTGATTAAGTTAATCGTAAAACTCTTTTTCTCAACTAGAGGGTGTGAGGGTGAGTAAAGAGTGATTCCGACATTGTACATGTTGGTTTGTCTCACCAACATGTGAAGAAGCACAATAATAGATTTGAACTCCAAGTTGAAGAACTTCAAAATAGATTTGCCTTTTTCTCTCTTTTACTTTATTGTTCTTTATATTGTTTATTTGTGATGTGATTTGTTTTATCTTTACTGTTAAGTGATAAGTAATAAATTTATCTATTTTAATATAGTATTTTATATATGATTTTAATGTGTTTTTAGTATCTTTTTAGTATTTTTAATATAAAAATAGCTCAATTTCATAATTGTTCTTCTATTTGAAGAATTTCTAAAAAATTAGGATTTTTAGCCCGATTTTTATGGTTTTGAAGAGGAATTTATATTTGGAGCAAATTAATGCACAAACTTTGTATAGCCTTGCAGGTTTCATAAATTCAATTCATGCTTTGGATCAATTGGAACACAAGTCATTACATTCATAATAGATTAAAAAATGATTGAATTAGAAGTTTAGTGGAACAACTTTTACATTTAAATGTGGAGGATTATTCTGCTCAATTTTTAAAAAATTCTCATCAACAAATTCACCATGAAATTATAAGGTCAACATTACAAAAAGGTCTCAAGGGTATACAACGAATAACAAGCAAAAGATAAGTGCAAAAAAGCAATAGAAGTGAATAAATGGAAAAAACTAAGGGTCGACAATAATGCCACACTTCTATATTTTGACAATAACTTGAGCTCCAAATATTGGATTGGGATGATTCTTCTTGAATTTTAAAGCTAAGAGAATTCTATACATTTCTTGTGAGGATATCAAAATCTAGTTCTCACATCTTCATAGCTAAACTGCCAAATTATTGAAGTGAATTTGTGCTGCGAAGACCTTCCAACCACCTTTCAGTTTTTTGGCCATATCTTTGCATGCGTAGCTTCAAATAACCTGATTTTGTGGTGTTGGAAATTGAACTCAAAGAGCTACAACTTTCATATTTTGAGGAAGAGAACATTTGATCTGTGGGTTAGATCCACTGGCCAGCTATCCTGCGGATGACCCACGGATCAACAATTCGGCGTGAAATTTTTAGGGTTGCAACTTGTATCTATTTCCAACTAGTTTCTGAAGAAGATAGAGTTTTTGCAACTGGAGATTCTATTTAGCACACAATTGAAAACTTTTATGTCCATTTAGAATCTCAATACAAATTTTTATCATTTCAATGCATTGAATGTAATTGTAAGTCGGAAAGTGACTTGAAGATCATTTGCCTATAAATAGGAGTCATTTGTAACAAGTTTATCATTCATTAGAATCCAATTTTTAGTAACAGTTAGTATTAAAATTAGTATTCTTGAAGAGAATGAATAGAATTCTCTCAAACTTAAAAGAATAGTGCTCTTTATATAAAAACTCTCTTGTACTTCAACACTTTGAAGAAGAAATAGAAGTTGAAGAATTGTTCGTTAGCCTTTCTCAACTCTATCTCTTATTTTCATAATTGAAGCATGAATTCTTGTATTCTTGTTAAGTTTTTTTGTGTTTTACTAGTCATGATTCACTGAAAACTTTATTTAGAATATAGATGAAGCTAATGAATCTTTAGCATGACCTAAATTCTCCAAACTAGCTAAGGTTCCATTTGTTTGTTTACTTATTCAAGTTTTAACTCTTGTTTTTGCTTGGCCAACTTAAACAAACCATATAGTTGTTATTTGTCATTGAGAAATGCTCTTAACAATGGGAAATGAACAAGTATTACTTAAGTTATTCATATGATAATAATAAATGCTTAAGTGAATCATTTCAATTCATGTTTCCATAAGATTTCATCATGAAAATAGTTGAAATCTAATCATTTCATAGTGAGAGCTAGTTATGATTTAAATGGAATTGGATTCTCAACAAAACAAGATACTACTTAGCAAGCCATTCATGCATCTTATGATTCATTAGTGAATTCTATATTCTAGACACCTTGAATATTTGAATTCCTACAAGTTGTTGTCACTATTTACCTATTCTATTGAATTTCCTTTTTACTACACACCTTGATTTTCGGTTGTTTAGATAATAAAGTAAGCTATAAAGCCTTTGTACTTGCAAATATTTGATTCATGATAGAATACAGTACCTATATATTCCCCGTATTACACTCGACCCGTATACTTGTGGTAAAGTTGGGAGATTAGGTTTATTACTTGATTTGTGTGTGTTTTGCTTATATTTTTATACCTAATCTATGCCATGTCACCCAAGTGTAAGATTACTTAGGTAAAAATTATATAGTTGAATTGAGTGAAAATTTGAGCATACTTGTACTAGATTTTGTGCAACCTAATGCACCCCCTCTTAAATTGCCTAGGCCAACAAAAGAATTATTTTTAGGGGGGCAACTACAGAAAAAGAGAGAGCTTAAAAATTTTAGCAAGTAAAGTTATAGGATAAAATTCTTAAAATTTTTCTAGCCCATTTGGTAATTTTTTAAAGTTGAGTGCAATTGCCCACCTTGACACGTATGTGGCTTGTACCAAGTACATGCTAGAGGAATTATTTTAAATGATTAGACAAATTTATGATAAACAACCAATCAAATATAAAAAATTATTAGACTCTCATTAGTCTTTGTGAGGTTGGATTCTCAATACCTCATCTATCCTACTTTAAATGCAGTTGTCATTATTTTTGTTCTATAAGACATATACCAAATAAGACATGATTAGTTAGCTAACACCATCTAATCTCACAAATTGAGATATGATAGTAACTCTTTCTTCCACCATATAAAAAAGTACTAATATTATGCACAGAAGGGATACAAATTTCCCACATTTCGAACAGTATAGTTGCCACGGATATTCCTTTTTCTGTGAAAAAAAAAAAGAAAAAAGCATTATAAAACCCTATCATTTTAGAAAAGAACAAAAAAATCCGCTTAGTGTGATAGTATCTAGATAATCGTCATGTAGTTTGAAATGTTTTGGAAAAACAATAGAAACCTTCTATTTAGAGAGTAATTGTTGAATTCTCAATAATGCCTTCACTCAAATACTAAATAAATTGAAACCCAAATTGTTTCATTCTATGTGGTTATCCTTTTTCTAGAGAGCGACAAAAGAAACCCTAATTGGAAAGGATATATAAAGATATCTGGGTTTTAATTGATTAGGTTGAAAAAGGAAGATTTGCATGTTTGGTATATTTTTCATATTGAAATTTTGTAAATCTGTTATGAACATAGCAACGTGAGTCAAAGAACATTCTTTGTTGGGACTTCAGATTTTTAGGATTTAGAATTCAACAATGATGAGTTACATATTTTTGGGGTTTATAATACATAGTTTTGTCTATATGATGTTTTTATTGTTAGAGCTAAATTCTGTCATTTATACAATTCAGGATTTGGACAATATTAGTATACAACAAGGTTGATATTCATTTGCATTATGGTGGTCATTTCATTGAGGAACCTGAGATGATCTACACAAGTGATAAAATATAACAATGGAGATGATCTACACAAGTGATAAAGTATAACAATGGCACTAATGAGTTATCAATATTTTCACTCCACAAATTGCTACTCCTCAATTGAAGTAATAACACAAGCAAAATTTTGATATTCTATTCCACTTTGTAGCTTAGATATGGATATCGTTAATATAAAAGTAGATGCAAGAATAAAGGTATTTCATGTAATGAAGGGCTTCCATATATGCATATTTATGTTGTGAGGGCTCTATTCAAGTGGTGCCACCAAAATGTGTGGTCTTGTGTAAAAGGATCACTACCGATACACTACTAGCATTGCTTAGATTTATGATACCAAGGATAGGGGTGTAATTTTAGAGATTAATGTGGTTATTAAGGTGCCTATAGTCACATATAGTAATAGTATGTCAAGTGAGAGTGCAGAAAAAGGAAGGGTATTTATGGTAAAAGGTATTCATACATAAACATTGGTTTGACTAAATCCAAAGGTTTTGTATAGAAAAAGTAAATCCATCTTAGCCACTAAGAAGATTTAGAAGAAAATCAAACAAGACAACAATTAGAAGGGAGCAAACAATTATTCAAGAACCATATTAACAAGTAAAAAAAATGAAGAAAAATAAAGTATATGAGACAAAGGAATAAAAGGAACAATATGTTATTGCATTTCTATTTAAAGAAGAATAGGGTTCAACACTAATCTACGGTAGGTGAACCTTTGTGTGGTAGTTAATTTTGCAGCAAAAGTGGTTGAAGAACAAGCTACAACAAAATGATTTTGGTTTTAAATGGATACAAGTGATGTTGTACCATAACAACAAGTAAAAAAAAGTGAAAAAATCTGCAACAAAATCTGTTAGATAAAGAAATAAAGAGGGACAAGATGTTGCTGCATCTATAATTGAAATAGAGCCAGTGTGAATAACCCACCCACCAATTAGTGTGCTTGTATGTGAGAGCTTTACTCTTGCTACAAATACAATTGAAGAATAATTTGTTGAAGAACAATTAGCTGGCAATGATAACAACTATCAAATATATCTTAGTAGCTTGATTGGCTTAATGAAAGACTCAAATAATTTGAAGATGAGGGCATATTTGCACATCAATAGGCAACAACTTCACAGCGGTAGCAAGTAGCTTCATAGTAGTAATGAGAAGCTTAAGAACAATAGCCAATAGCTCCACAGTAGCAACCATCAGCTTCTCAACAACAACCAGTAGTTATCAATAAGAGATATAGGGCAACAAGCACAGCTTCACATCAACACAAAATAGTAGATTCATAGTAGCAACAACAAAGAGCTTCATAGCAAAGACATGAACTAGAAGTAGAAGATCATAATGAAGTAACTGCTAAAGGTGAAGATCTACTTGATGCTCATCTACATTCAGATGATGAAAGGGAAATAGATTATCCATACTTAATGTCGCGCCCCATTTTTCGAAAGGGAAAATAAAATAATAAAATGATAAGTGTGTCGAGTCGGGAAAAAGGGAAAGGAAGAATTAAATATGATTGTGTTTATTGGAAAAAGAAGCGTGTAAATTTTGTAAAAAATAATTTTTTAGAAAATACTTTGTAACAGATGATTCGATAAAAATGTGACAAACAAATGCTTTATTTTTTAAATAAAAGAAAAATGGCCTAAAATGGGACTTTGAAAATGCGACGGTTTTTGGGCCCGAAAATAGAGTCTAAAAAGGGTTTTTTAGTGAAAAAGGAGTCGCCACTTGGTATTGAGTTTTGGTGTACCAAGTCACCCGAAAATATTTTATAAAAAGTAAAAAAAATAAAAAATGATTTATTTAAAGAAATGATTTTTGGAAAAAATAAGGAAAAACAAGAAAACCCTTTTAGACGACTCCAGGTCTTTGAAAAACAAGAGAAAAAGGTTCGGGAGTCACAGTTGAAGAAAGGGAAGGCAAAGGCTCGCGCCTAAGGCACCCTTTCAACCTAGCCGAAACTAGTTGCAAGGTTTAGTCTAAATTTTCCTAATATAACCCTAAAATTTTATCGCATTTGGATGCAACTATATGAATGCAAATCTGGTCCTAAAATGAATATCGTTAAGGGACAAAATGTTCCATTGAGGTTTGGTCGGAATTATCGCATTAATTGCGAAACCTGGATCTAGACCTCGATGGTGTCACGAGTATGAATGCGAAATGGAATGCAAAAGAAAAGGAAAATAGTAATATAGGTAGTAAGTGATCAAAGAGAGTAGGGATGCAACATAACGGGTACGGGGGACTAATAAACTCGTGACTATCTGTTTCTACTCACGGAGGGGGGAACGACATGTACGCCATCGCTTCCCACGTGAGTAGATGACTATTTTTTAGTCGAAATCACGCAAATGACCTAAAATTCTATGTGTAGTGGAATCTAAATGTTATGCACCAAATAGAGGTTAAAATAAGTAATAAGTTACAAAGTATATAAAAAACTCATAGAAAATGGAAAAAGTCTAAAAAGATAAAATGTGTGTGAAATGTCATGAAATGCATACGAAAAATGTTCCTAATGCTAAAATGACCTAAAGGCTTAGCATTGGACTAGCCTATTTTCTATAAGTTCTCCGCTAGCGTTGGACTAGCGAAGAAACCGGAATTAACCACAACTAGCATTGGACTAGTGTGGCAACGATACACATACAGGATAATAAAGCAAGTAAATAAAGCATGTATTAAAACAATAATCACATAAAAGCACATAATAGCACATAAGAGCATATAGCACATAAACATGATATTCTAAATGCAAAGTCCTAGAGAAAGCGAATAAAACACATAAGCACATAGCACACGTAGCACACAAAGCCCTAACTATTACACCGGAGAATAACCTAATTACAATCTAAAAAAAATAGAAAGAGAATAAAAGATATCCTATCTAACCTATCTATTACATTTCCTATCTAAAATACATAAGATTTTTGTTAAATAGATAACACACAAACTATCTATTACATTAACTATCTAAATACAAAAATTTTTACTAAATAGCATATTACCTATCTATTACATTTTTTGAATAATCAACAATTAAATTCGAGTAAATAATACGACATAAATAAATAAACACTCACACATGGATAAAAATTATAAGCACAAAGATACATGAAAACATATAGAAAAAACACATAGGAGCACGTAAAAGCACATAAAAAAATATTGGAAGGGTAATCGAGGTACCTCTCATTCGCAAACCCGGTACAAAATGCTAACAACATGAACAAACTTATCAAGGTACCATTATTTAAATAAATAAACCATTAATTAAAACAATTTTAGATTAATCACTATAAACTTGTTATAATAATTCAAAACAATTATGGTAATAATAAACAAAAGTTAAAGAAAAGCAATGATTAAATATTTAGGAAGAAAAATGAAAATTATTTAAGTAAACTAAATAAAAAATAAATAATAAAATAATAAAATAAAGTACAATAATAGATAATAAAATTTTTTTTAACACACAATATAAGGATTGCCAAAATAATTAAGAGAGAAATAAAGAAATTGATTGGAACATTAATTAGACTAATAAGACCAAATTTTAGAGCATTAATCATAAATAAAATAAAATAAAATAAAATGCAAAAATCAATAATTAAAAGCTTTGGGGATTTAATTAGTTCTAATTATTATTTTATTTTATTTATTTATTTATTTATTTTTTTTGCAAAAATAAAATATTATAAGGTTTGGATTAAAAATGGAAATTTAGACAACATTCCAAAGTGAAAAATGTGATTTTCAACAAACAAAAGAGTAAAATTATAATTTTAAACCCTAATTAAGGTAATGACATAGTTTACAATGAATTTAAAGGCTAAAACATAATTTTCAGCAACTATAATGCCCAAAAACAAAAATTCCAGCAATAAATAAAAGACTAAAATAAAATTTCTAACAATTAATGGAGGTCTTAAAACAAATTCCAGCAACATAAAGGACCAAAATATAAATTTCAGCAACAATAGGGGGCCAAAAATAAAATTCCAACAAGTGTACTAACTCAAATAAAATTCCAGCAAAGTTGGGGGGATAAAAATGAAATTCCAGCAAGTATTCTGGTTTAGGGGTGGTGGAGGGTCCGACGGTGGTGGCAAGCCAGTGGTGGTGCTCTGGTGGCGGTGGAATTGTGAGCTGCTTCTTTTTTTTTTTTTTTTGTGGCAGGGGAATGTAAAGTGTTTGTGTGTGTTGTGCGTGTGTGTGGTGCTTGTGCAGGTGTATGTGTTTGGCTGTGAAATTGGTGTCTGGTGCGTGCGAGTGTGTTTGCTGATGTATGTGCAGGTGTGTGTTCGACTGTGTGTTTTGTGTGCGTTGTGTGTCTTTGCAGGTTGTGTGCAAGTGAGTGAGTGTGTGCTGGAATGTGGTATGTGTAATGTGGATTCAAGTGTAGCTTCTGGTTGTGTGTGATGTGTGTGCTGTGTTGTGTGTGTTTGTCTATGCAGGTTGTGTGCAAGTGTGTATGTTGTGCGTGTGTTTGTGTGTGTGAATTATGGATGCAGGTTGTCTGTGTTGTTTGTGCCTGTGTGCGAGTGAAGGGGGAGAGCAAGCTGAGAGGGAGAGTGCTAGTAGTGAGGATTGTGTGTGTGATGTATGGTGTGTGATGTCTGTGAATGTGTGTGTGCTGAATGTGTATTTTTGATTGGATTGGATGTGCCGTGTGTTGTGGTGTGTGTATTGGATGTGTGAAAGGTGAGGAAGATGAGAATGGTGTGTGCAGGTTGTGAGGGAAATGTGAGAATACAGGTGTGTTTTTTGTGAGGGAAAGGGGATGTGTGGTGCAAGTGTGTGTTGTGCCTGTGAATTGTGTGTGTCTGTGAATTGAGCGTGAAAGGTGCAGAGAGGGAGTGATGAGGGTGCAGGTTTTGTTGTGAGGTGCCTGTGAGTTGTGATTTTGAGCTTGTCTGTGTGTGATGTGCGTGTTGTGAGAGAGGGAGTAGGGAGGCCGAGAGAGTGAATGGGAGTGAAGGAGAGTGAAAAAAAATGTGCAGGTCTGGTGTGTGAATTGTGTTTGTATCGAGAGGTGAGGGAGTGCCCAGGTGTGTTTGTTGAATGTGTGTCTGTGTAAATGTGTGTCTGTGTGTGGCAGAGGGAAAGAAGGAGGCCGAGAGAGTGAATGGGAGTGAATGGTGCAGGAAAGCTGGAATTGTGGTGTGTAGGTGAAGTGAGGAGAAGCAGAGGGAGTGATGGAGGTGAGTTGCGTGTGAGCTGGTGTGATGATGAGGGTGGGTGAAAAAGGGAAAGAAAACTACCCAAAATCCCCCCAAATCTGGTTTTTTTTGCAGAGGAATTGGTTTTTCTTCTGCAGCTGCGTGCAGCAGCTGCAGTAAAACTGCAGCTGCTGTAGCAGCTGCTCCTTCTTCTTTCTTTTTTTTTTTTAATGAATTATATTATATATAAAAAAAAACTGAAATACAACATTAAGGAAAAAGTAAAATTTAGTATAACAAATTAAAGGTTAATTCAACATTAGAAAAATACAATTTAAAATAAATACCAAATGGTCTTTTAAAATAATAATAATAATAATAATAATAATAATAAATAATAAAATATTTTTATATATATATTTTTTTAATCAGGAAAATTTATAAAATGCTTGTAGACAAAATTCTCATAAAGAAAATTTTAAATAAAAGTGCATTGGAAAGCGTGACCCAAATATGGTAAAATTATAAAATTTATGAAAATTAATAAATGACATCACAAATATTTTGCAAAACATATATTATCACATAAAGCACATATATCATAATTTTCAATCAAAATTTTTGAAATTAACGCATTCTTGGGAAACGTGCCCTTAATAAACAAAAAGATAAAAATTAAATAAATACTAAACGACCTCTAGAAAATTATGAGATTTTTACAGAAAATTTATGAGTATTCAAAATGCATATATAAAATTTTTTACTTGAAAATTATCGTAAAAAAGTGCATTGGAAAACGTGCCGTTGAATTAAAAATATTAAAATTTTAAATAAATAATGAATGACTCCTAAAAATCATTAAAATCATAAATAATGATAAAATAGTAAAATCATGTATTTAGGAAATAAGATAAAATAAATCAATATTTACATGGCGAAATTACCATTTTGCCCCTGACGTGACGAATTAGACATAATATGCGAAAATTGTACTCGACCCCTGAAAAATAGGAAAATACCCCCTAAAATAAAAGTGACAACATATTTTTACAAAAGGTGTGTCAAAATTTGGTGTCTACACTTAAGAAATAGATTATCCATACTTAAAAACTTTCTTGATTTTAGAAAGCATTGCTTTGAATAAAGAGTTAGCCATAAGTTTGCTGACTTTAGAAAGTTCAAAGAAACTCTTATTGAGTGGACTATTAGAAATGGGTATAAGAGTAAAATAATTACAGCTTAGGTGTAAGAAAGAGGGCTCTTGGAGGATTCATGCTAATGAGAAACAGAAAAGTAGTATATCTTACATAAAGTAATTATAAGGAGAGCATCTTTGTGGAAAAAAATAAACCAAGCTTCTAACATCAACTTTGCTGAGTAGAAAATTTCAAGAAAAGGTTAGGGATTATCCCAAGTATAATTTAGCTGGAAATTTGAATGATGGGATCAGAACTTACATAATTGGCATAAGCACCAGAGAGCACATAGAACAAAGTGAAAGGCCTAGGACAATTTACAAGGATTTGATATGGAATAGTACCACGGAATTTGGGATTATGATATTGGAGATTCCTAATGGGTTAAGATCCCATTAAAATATGCTTTCATTTAATTTTATATGTTAGGTTATATGATGGCATAATGGATGATTATGGACTATAAACCACTATGATGTTATATGGTTAATTTAATGATTATTTTTAGTTGGCTTGTATTAGTATTTATGAAACAAGCATTGTGTCTCTTGCTTTCTCTATTTATTCTTGTTGTATAATTATTCTCTTATCTCGCTCCTTTCAAATGTAACTCGAAATTTTTTGGTCAATATACATAATGTACATGGTTTAGGCAGAGGAGAGGGTTGAGTATCTATCTTGTTTAGATAGAATTTAATGTATAGTGTACAAGAACGAAGGAGAAGGCATCAAGAAGCAACCAAAGATAGTGTTCAAGAGTTGAAGACGTCCTCTAGGACTTGAGCATCTAGTTACTCTTTGTCTTAAGGAAGCTAGTCTAGTAAAAAATCCATAATCATCCAAAGCTTTGCATGTTATTATTATATATTGTTATTATAAATGCATGCATCGATGAGACCTAGTTTATTTCATGGAAACTCCTTAATCAAAATACTAAGTCATAAACCTTAAGTTGCCTTTCATTATTCTAGTAAAAAATTAGAGTCCTTGTTCAATGATAACTTGTTGGAATACATCCAACCAAATGGAACCTCAAGTTATTTTCCAACTTGAAATACAATTTGAAGCTTGAAATGATTACAATTGATTCTTGAGATTACAAAAACTTGAAAAGTCTTCCTTGAGCTTTGCAATTTTTTCTTGGGTAGCCAACTTGCAGATGGACTTTGAAAATGTCTAAAAAAATAAGTGTGAACAAGCTGCAAATTAGAGGAGCCACAATCTAATCACCATAGTGGATCTGAGGACTGATCCATGGACCTATGGTCTATGGATCACCATTTTTTGGCCCAAAATGGGCGCATCAAATGTTGGTCCGAATTCCTTTGGCTCAAGATGTTATATGTTATAATGATCCATGAATTTCATACTTAATTTGTTAGTGAAAAATTCTCCCAGTAGTTGCACAGTTAGTCTCTAAGTTTTTGTCAAATGTTGATACATTGTTTCCCCTACTTTGAGTCTTCTAAAAATGAGTTACTTGGCACTCCAATTAATCCAAAATATGCTTGAATATCAAAAACCTGCATGATTCCATAAAAATTGTATATTAATTTGCTCAAAAATACCAATTTTGCCTATGTAGATAATGGAATTTTAATCTAATTAAATTACTATTTGTTTATGTCAGTTACAATTATCTCTTTATTAATTATAAGATAAGGAGATAATATTTGAGGTGTTTATCTCTTTATATTTAGCTCTTCATTAATTATAAATAAGGATATAATATTTGAGATATTTGTCCATTTATATTTATCACTTTATAAATTGGTAGATAATATTTGAGATAATATAGTCTTGATAGACATATATCTCTTTAAATGATAAAGAGATAAAGAGATAAAGGGAGGCCTTCTTTGAAGATAAGTAAGTAAGGGAGTAGATGCTATCAGAAATCCTATATTTCTCCTATCCTACCTCTATAAATAGGGGGGTCACCCCTAGGGAGAGATGAAGACAAATTCATAAGCTCGCATCATCTTGAAGCCCTAAGGTCGCGGAACCTTTGAGTCTTTAACAACAAATTCTTCAAGTTCTTCAGATCTTTGAAGCCTTCCATTCAAGTCTTCTCAAAATCAAGGTTTGAAGAGATCAAATTAGGTCAAATCTTCCTTCTTCAAGTCTCCATATCAAGGTTTGAAGAAGTCAAAGATTGATTCATGAATAAGTTTGAAGCCCTCAAGTTAAGTTTGAAGAAAAGAATCGAAGGACTCTCCACCATATTGAGAGATTTATTGAGAGATTGCATACCTTTTTTATTAAATTTATAAATTATTATATTTGTCTTTATTTTTTTGTTTGTTGATTTTCTACATACTTGAAAATTTTGTTGCGCACAAATTTTTGGCACGTCTAGTGAGACAATCTCTGCCTTCCATCTCTTTTCTTTAAAGATTCAACTGTAAATATCAATGATGGCTCCAAAGAATGGCAAATCTATGTCTGCTTGTTCCAAAGTTGATGTATCAAGGACTACTGATGATGCTGCACATGCTAGACTAATAGATTGCCATGTGTCCCTTGACACAAGCATAAACTATCTCCAAAGTTCAAGTTGTTCCAAGGCTCGATGGTATGGGAATAAACTATCATCAAATCCAAGTCTCCAAACCTCCTTGGCACGGGGATAAACTGTCTCCAAGATACAAGTGTCTTCAAATCTCCTTGACACGAAGGTAAACTTTCTCCATAACACAAGTGTCGCTAAAGTTCCTTGGCATGAGGGCAAATTGTTTCATGATGTAAGTGTCCCCAAACCTCCTTGGCACGAGGATAAAGCATCTCCAAGATGCAAATGTCTCCAAAGCACCTTGGTACGAGGGTAAACTGCCTCATGATGTAAGTGTCTTCAAATCTCCTTGGCACGAGGTTAAACTATCTCTATGATGCATGCATCTACAAAGTTCTTTGGCACGAGGCTAAACTGTCTCATGATGTAAACATCTCCAAATCTCCTTGACACAAGGGTAAACTATCTCCATAATACAAGCGTCTCCAAATAGCTTTGTAAATCTCCTTGACATGACGTTAAACTATCTCTAAATTGCAAATTTTCCCAAACTTACATGAAATAGACAGCATGTTGCTCCTTAACTCATGAACCTGAACTACATGTTGCTCCTGGTCTGCATGAGCTAAAATTGTGGATGAAAACTACTAATGGTGTAGCATGTGGTTGAACTGTTGAAACAATCCATCAAGTCTAAGGTAGTAAATAAATAGATACTCCTAACTCGCTTGAGTTAAAACTGTGAATGGTTTGAAACTAAGTGTAACTTGATTCCCTTTTGGGATATGTAGGCAGTTTAGAGGACAACCTCTAAGTTCGGTTACACCTCTATGAAACCAAATCCCTTTTTCTTGAATTTTTTTTTTTGAAAGTTTCAAATCTAAATCCTTTTTTTTAAAAAAAAAAACTTTTTAAAACAAAGTTTCAAAATCAAATTATTTTCTTAAATAAAAACACACTTTTCAAAACTTATCCACTCAATCCTCAATTCAAATATTTGGCTTTCACAAACAAGTTTCAAGGGGGCATTTGTAGACAATGAAATTTTAATCTAATTAAATTACCATTTGTCTACATCAGGAACAATTATCTCTATATATTTATCTCTTTATTAATTATAAGATAAGGAGATAATATTTGAGGTATTTATCTCTTCATTATTATAAAATAAAAAGCTAATATGTGATTTATTTATCTATTTATATTTATCTCTTTATAAATAAGGAGATAATATTTAAGATAATATAGTCTTGATAGACATATGTCTCTTTAAATGATAAAGAGGTAAAGATAGGCCTTCTTTGAAGATAGGTGAGCTAAGGGAGTAGATGTTATCATAAATCTTATCTTTCTCCTATCCTACCACTATAAATAGGGGGTGACCCTTAGGGAGAGACGAAGACTAGATTCATAAGCTTGAATCATCCTGAAACTCGAAGGCCGCGTAAACTCTGAGACTTTAACAACAAATTCTTCAAGTTATTCAAGATCTTTGCAGCTCTCTCTTCAAGTCTTCTCAAAATTTTCAAAGATCTTTGAATCCCTCTCTTCAAGTCTTCTGAAAATCAAGGTCTCTTCAAGTCTTCTCAAAATCTTCAAAGGTCTTTGAAGCCCTCTCTTCAAGTCTTCTCAAAATCAAGGTTTGAAGAGATCAAATTAGGTCAAATCTTCCTTCTTCTAGTCTCCATATCAAGGTTTGAAGAAGTCAAAGATTGATTCGAGAATAAGTTTGAAGCCCACGAGTCAAGTTTGAAGAAAAGAATTGAATGACTCTCCACCATACTAAGAGATCTACCCAGAGATTGTAAACCTTTTTTTTTATTAAGTTTATAAATTATTATATTTGTCTCTATTTTTCTTATTTGTTGCTTTTCTACATACTTGAAAATTTGTTGTGTACAGCTTCAAAAACCCTAAACGAGAGAGAAAAACTTTAATTCCATAAATTAATGTTTTTAGAGCCAAAATTCATTATAAATATACTAAAAACACGTCAAAAACATATAATAATGCATATACTAAAATATGTAAATTAAGCACTTATCAGCTTTCACAAAAATTCTCTTGCCTCTTCTATTATATATCCATATTATTATTGTTACTGATGCTTGCCTGCCATTACCTAGTGCTGGGGAGTTTCCTAGATGGGCAATAGATCTGCCTTCAACACTTGCACCAATCGACACCATCAATATCACGAAAGAATTTGAGTTCTTTGTTAATTTATCTAAGCAAAGATTATGTAACACAAATATCATATTTTTGCTATTTAGATAAGGTGGTTGCAACAAAGGTATTTTGGCTTTTTAAACAAGGTGGCTACAACTTAGATAGAATCAAATTCAATGAGCAATATCTTAGTGCTTTAACTTTTTATATCATAACCAGAGAACTGTAGAGTGCCTGTGGCTTTTATTATAACCGGAATTTGACTTCAAGGAACTCCATTTTTGTTTCTTTAAACTAGTTGCTTAAAGATTTTTGAACTTATAAAGTCGATTTTGACAAAATTAATTATAAAATTAATTCTTTCAGAAATCAACTTATGTATTCATGGAAGAAGAATACAAAATCAACATTTTTTTAATTCTATATAAAAATAAAAATATTTTGTCTAAATAGAAAATTGCTATTTTGCTACCAAATATTTGGAGTATCAGCAGTTTTAGTCCTTAAATTGGACGAAAATAAATCTAGTACCAAATGTTTCAATTTTTAGCACATTTAGTCTTATTGAGGCAATTTTAGTTCCTAAAGTTTGTATGAAAACAAATCTAGCATCAAGTATTTTGAATTTTTAGTACATTTAGTCCAATTGACTAGTTTTGTCGAAATCTTACCAGAATCCGGTCACGTGATATTACCAGTAACCAAATTAAAAAATAAAAAAAAAGAAAAATTTGAGTGTCATAATTTATAATTAAAGATACTAATTTGAGTAATTATTCTTTACTCAAAAATAAATTAAAAAAATTATAAAAGCTAATAAACCTGGACAAAGTTCAATTTTTCAAACAAACAATCAGCTATTTTACTCTCTTTCCCTCCTTCTCTCCACTCCCACTCTTTCCTTTTTCACTCTTAAAAGAAAACCCTAAAACTGTACTTTAAAGACAAAATTTTTCTTTTTAATGTCTCTAAAAATTCATTTAAAAATCGTTTGACTATTTTTAATTATTATTTGAGACAAAAGAGATGAGATAGGTAGCAATCCGAAGAATATATTTTTTATAAATTTGGTAACCCACACATGAGTATCACGTGGTTAGATTTCGGTGAGATTTTGGTAAAATCGGTCAATATGATTGAATGTGCTTGAAACACTTGATACTAGATTTGCTTCCATCCAAACTTTAGGGACTAAAACTACCTCAATAGGACTAGATGTGCTAAAAAAAATTAAAACATTTGATACTAGATTTGCTTTCATCCAAACTTCAAGGACTAAAACTACTAATATCCCAAATATTAGGTACCAAAACTGTAATTTTCTCTTGTCTAAATAAGCCTTAGTGACATGTAAGAGTAGTGTTTTTTTCCTTGAAGATATGAGCAGCTCATATGCTTTTTAACTTTTTGCATGAAAAAAGGTGCACGTATAGGAAAATCCAGCACTTGTGTATCCATGGAGTTTGCCATGAAAAGCTATCCTATTCATCCTATTCTGTTCATTCTATGACACTAAAGGCAAAAACAAAGCAAATACAAAATCTCTCTGTTTTGTATATATCAACTTTACCTTTTTATTTTTTATTTAAATGGCATATATTTCATTTAAATCGTCAAATGAATGTGATAGTTTTCTTGAAGTCATAGTGGACGAAAAAGAGTGCTTTACCATTTCTTTGTTCATCTAGTTTTTAATTAAAAAATTTAAAACCTTGTCTATGTGTCTTGCTCGTTGACCGAGCATACACCCTATCATATTTTGAGGTAAAAGCCTCCAAATGCAACACTCAAAACAAACATACCAACTAAAATAAAATCCATAAATAATGACACAAACGCGGAAGCTAAAACCATAAAATTTTGGCAAGTTTCCTTTGTAATTTCAACGATCCATTATTTCATTATGTCAACAATAGCAACAACCAAATCACTAATTCCAAATCTTACACAATACTCAAAAAATCAAATTACTCAAAAAACCAAATTCAACATCTAGTAATCAAGTCTTGGTAGTAATGCCAGACAAGTTACAAAGCATAATACGAGAACTAAATATATCAAACTAGTATTAAAGGTATAGTTAATAGGTTCTAATATAGCAAACGTGATATTTCCTCTAGCTTCAAAACTTAACACCTAATTTGACTTGGAAGCCGAGCTTGCTAAACTTGTAAACAACAACATAAGGAGTGAGCATCTAAAACACTTAGTAAAAAATAATGCTACAAACTACTGGCTCGAATCTATTATGCATGTACCAAATAGTACTTCAAAAACATATAGCATATTCATATTTACAATTCCAAGTCATAGTGGTCATAATATATTCATTTACATTATAATAAATGTTATATGCTCAACACAATTAGTAATCTTCTCGATAATAGCTGATATCAGTCTCATTGTTGAATCGAGTGGGTCAAGTACAAATTTTCAACTATTCATCCCGTCAAATAGGTCAAAAACATGTAGACTAGTATTGCTAACCAATTATAATTATCCAAGAGCATTATTATATCATATATATATATCATTAGTATTTAGTGTTAATTCAAGCCACAATTCAACGTATTCAAAATCATGAAACAAAACCAAATTTGTGCAGCAGTTTATAACATAAGTAAGCATGCTTAGTTTATTTTCAAATTCATAGAATGTACCTATTCATATCACATTGAGAACCAACCAAATGTTATTTAACTTAAAATAGTCCTCAAATGATCATCCTGGGTTCAAATAACCAAAAACAATGCAAACTAACCTTGACAACTTAAACTAGAATCAAAACCCTAATTTCTACACCACTGATGCAAAATCGGTTAATCTAGACTAAAATGAGAGCAACTCACTACATGAACCCATAACCAAGATAAATACACACTTAACATCAAATAAAAAAAATCCTATGATCAATTTTGAAAATGCGTGTAGTACACATAGTAAGTTTTCGAGACAAAACAAGTCAAAAAAATAGACTTTGTCAGAGCTCAAAACAACTCCGAGAGAGAGACTTTTGGCTCGGCAAACTTTCGCTTGTTCTCTGCTGCAACCTTCAAATAGTTGAGTTGGCTTAGATGGAGAAGATCAACCTGCATAGGCCCATATCCGCCTTCTCCAACCCAATTTAAACCATGCTACAAAATTGGTGATGCTGTAGGTTTTTTTTTCCCCCACCAAAACTTGATTTTTCCACCATCAAATGGACATCATGTGCCAACTTTTTTAGCACCAAACAGCCTCAGATCATTAGCTCAATATCATCTCATATTCCATCCAAAATAAGCTTAAGAACAAATGCACGCACTCATTCACACATTGGGCTGCAAGCGTACCCATCATATTTTTGCCATACCAATGATTAGACATTTACATGCATGACTTGAAATGACCTCAAGCCTCCCCATTTCCATTCTAAGCTATGAGACTAACATTTAAGACTTTAAATTTAGGATTCTTGCCCAACTTGGCCAAAAATGAAGCTTCCTTGCTTTCCTTGAAGCTCCAATCCAAGTTTACTTCTCCAATTCCATCTAATTGGAGTTACAAATGGTAGATAATGATTTGTCTTTCAATTGAGAGTGAAGAAAAGAATGAATATGAGAGTTTTGGAAGATTTAGAGAAAAATGAAAATAGATGCATTTTTAGGGTATTTATAGGCCAAGTTTTGAAAATTTGAAAATGGATCCCAAAAGTTCCTAAGTTAGTGAATTGAATCCCCAATGTTTGGAAATAGATCTAAACTAATTAAGTAGGGACTGATTAGTTAAATTAAGTTCAAACAAGGTTTAAATTGGATATCAAAAAATGAGTCAGTTATTTTAGTATGTTATTAATCTAGTTAAATGAAATCATGAAATTGATGATAGTTTGTTTGAATATATTTATGTTTCAAAAAAGACCTAAATTATTTTTTTTAAATTGCGGTCTTATATAGTTTTTTGCACTTTTGATTTGTATCCAAAATAGGAGAATATTCAAAATGGCTATTCAATTATAATAATATAGAATTAATAGATTATACATATTAAGTGTTTTTGGATTTGTTGGATTAAGTAGATAACATGTGTTATCATTATGTAAAAGATTGAAGAAATCAAATGAGTATTTGGTGTACATGAATGTGATATATGATATACATTTTACTCTTTATACTTCTGCAGCTTGCAATGAATAAAAATATTAGTCAATTGCCTCCTGGTACTGAAGATTTTGTTGGAAAAAATGATATATTTACACAAGTAGTTAGGCAAGATAAGTACGGGCACGTATGAATGTATGGTTTTGGTATATGTCCAACTGATGTGTGGGGTGAAGAACTTAGTGTGGATCTCAAAGATTAGTGTTGGATCAAAATCGTGAATTATTGGAGATGATGACAAAATTTGCTCAGCAAAAGGAACAAATTAATGATCAAGCAATAGAACTTGCTAACATGAAAGCGTCTTTGGAGCAACAAAATGGTCATAACTTTTTGAGTCAATCAAGAATTACTTCAACATCATCTAATCATATGTCAACTTCAAATTCCAATCTTAGACCTTTTAAGGTAAGATTTTCTTTTAATGCATTTGCTCAGTGATGGTAGTCCTCTTTGCTTGGTAATGATTTGATAGTTAGACATGTTTTGCTATTGCAATATGAATATCTTTTTGGTTTAGTTGTTTTTATATTTGTTACATGTTGCTTTTTAGTAGTTGTGCATTTGTTTAGGAGTATAAATTCATAACTTCTTTATTATGATGTTATTTATTATACAACATGGAATAGAATTTTGATGTGATTGTTTTGCTTATGGCTGGTTTTCTGATGCTTTGAGTTTTGCATTTTCAGTTTAGGAAGGAAACTGGATTTCTCTTTTGAGCTTAGACATGCCAACAAAAATTGTGGCATGATAAGTGATAATTTTACCTATTTTAGCATAGTATTTTATATATGTTTTTAGTGTGTTTTTAGTATTTTGATATGAAAATGGTTCATTTTCAATAAGTTTCTTCCATTTGAAGTTTTTTTTTTCAAAAATTAGGGTTTTTACCCAATTTTTATGGTTTTGAAGCGAAATTTATATTTTGAGCAAATTAATGCATAATTTTGTGCAATCATGCAGGTTTTATATATTCAATCATAATTTGGATCAATTGGAGTAAAAGTCATCAAATTCATAGTAGATTCAAGATGATTGAATTGGAGTTTCAATGGAACAACTTTTACATTCAAAATCTTCAAAATTATTTGCTCAATTTTGGAAAATTTTCATCAAGAAATTCACCATGGAATTAAAGGGTCAACATTACAAAAAGATCTCGAGGGCATAAGAGGAATAACAAGCAAAAGAGAAGTGCAAAGAAGTAATGAAAGTGAAGAATTGAAGAAAATTAGGGGTCGACAATAATGACACATTTTAGTATTTTGGCTATAACTTGAGTTACAAAGTATTGGATTGATATTAATCTTGTGGAATTTTAAATCTAAGAGAATACTTTACAAATCTTATGAAGACGCCAGTTCTCACATCTTCATAGCCAAAAATCCAAGTTACTAAAGAGTAAGGCTCTCCCAACAGTATCTCAGTATTTTGGCCATACCTTTGCATCTAGAATCGAAATGACCTGATTCTTCTGGTGTTAGGAAAACTAATTCAAAGGGCTATATCTTTTATATTTTGAGGAAAAGCTAATTCATCCATCTTTTGGGAGCAACCAGTGGATCTGACCCGTGGATATGCATGTCGACCAAAAAATAATGGCTTCAAATTGCAGCTTATTTTTCAGCCCCTTTTGATGACTTTTTGAAGATTCTTTGCACTTGTACTACCCAGGGAAACATTTCAAAATTCAATGGAAATATTTTTGTGATTTCAAGACAACTTTTGTTACAAATTGTCATGTAAGTTGTCTAGATGATTAGGGTGAATTTGTCTATAAAAAGAAAGCTCTTGCAAGGCATTTGCAACAAGTCTTGAGGGGAGAAGCACTCCCAATGTAGTTGGTTTAGTAGTTTGCTTTGTAGTTTCATAGGAAATTTTAATACTTATAAGAAAACTCTTGAAGAATTCACTTGTACAACTTCATATTCAAGGAAGAAATGAAGGATTGGAGCGATTGAAATGAGAATTTCTATCTCTTCCTCTTTATTTTCTTACTTGTTATGATTTACTTTATTGAATTCTTATACTTTCAAGTTATGAATTCTATGTTTAATTAAATTTGTCTTAGGATTAGATGAAGCTAATGATATTATTTGAATATTATTATACTTGCTATAACTTGCATTTGTTGTTCATCTATCAAGGTTTAACATTTGTAGTAGCTTGATAAACAATTGCAAATCATTTAGATGTTATTTAACATTAAGAAATGCTTGCAACATTGCAAAATGGTAGATGAAGCCTATTATATATACACGTAAAAATAGTGGTATACGTAGGTGGATTTAGGTTGTTTAAGACCAAATTCATGCATTTCACAAGAGTTTATCATGATAATAGTTAAACTCTAGTCAATTCATTGTGAGAGCAAGTTTTGATTTCAATTGGAATTGCAATTCTAAGCAAAACAAGATTAATAGAGTAAGGTGTTAGTTCATTCAATTATATTAGTGACAATTAGTGGATTCTAAACCCTATTACTTGTATTTGTGAATTTCTTCCATTTGTTTTACTTTCAAGTAGTTGAACTTTCTTACTTTGCACCGCACCTATTTGATGTTTTGTCTAAATAATAGAGCAAGTTAGTAACTTTGGTACTTGCTGTATCTTGTTTCCTCATGGGATCGATCCTAATACTTCCCTTACTACATTTGACCCGTGCACTTGTGGAAAGGGATATTAGGTTATAAATTTTATTATTTGTTTGTGTGAATTTTGTCCTAATTTTGATAGTACCTAAACCTCACAATAATGGTGGTTGGACGGCTTCAATCTCTTAATCCTTCTACAGTAGTTAGAGGCCAACCATTAGGCTTGAAATGGTGTGAAATGCTAGTACAAGTCATGATTGAACGTGATGAGCATTTGATTAGGACTTATTCGTATTTGCAGACAAGTTGCTCGTTCAATTGGTCCTCCAATAGCTTGGCCAACTAAACTAGTATATTTTCCTTTCCCTAGCTTTCAAATTATGTTAATGGTCAATATCTCACAAGTTTGTCTCATTTGATAATTTGACTGATTTTTAATGTGCTTATGTTGTAGGTCAAAATTTGTGAAGATAACTGATGTGCTGTAACTCAAAAGTGGACATGGTGTTACAGCATTTGGAGGATGCCTATCCATTTTTTATGGAAGTGCTCTAACAGAAAATGGACAAAGTGTTGCTGCATATATTAGAACAACTTGGTCTACTAGTATTTTGGTTGATTTTAGTTTCTCTGTTACTACTTAGTATTTTGCTAATCTATATCTCACAAGTATAAATAGGAAATTTTAACAGCAACTTTTTGTTGAGTGTTAAGTCAAATATTATTCTTTTTTTTTTGGCAAGGATAATGTGTTAATTAATTGTTTAGATTGCTACTGGTAGTTATGATTATGGTTAATTAATGATTATGGTGATAATTTACAAGTGATTTTTTGACCAAATATTGCTGGTTTTGGTCACTAAATATAAGAATCTCCAATGTGAATGTATGATTATATTACTATAATAGGTTTCTTGTATATTCTTAGTAGTACTGTGGCTGGGCATAAAAAATTATGTTGCTATAATAGGTTTCTTATATATTCCTAGTAGTCCCCATGGCTGGGCATAAAAAAAAGAATTAGTCTATTAAGGCTCTTGTGAGTGTCGAGATAAGGACTTCTGCAACAGAATTTTCTTATTACATTGCAGGTTTTTAAGGCACTTTAAAATGCCTTCAAAGGTGATTATAAAGGCATTTGCAAATATCTCCATCTAGATATGTACTGGCATATACGCATGCCTCAAAAACAACTATTTTCTCATAAATAACATTGCCTCAAGAAATAACTGTTAAGGCATTCATAAGTGCCAACTTAAATTTTTGATGGCATTGATTAATGCCTCTAAAAAGTTGATTTTTGAACATTGAATCCCAATTAAGGTATTTTTTGTGTAAGCATTACAACCTTATTATGGCACTTTTGGATGTCTAAATTGCTTTTTATATCATGGCACTTTATTGTGCCTTTAAAACTTTTTGTGACATAGGTTTTACAAGGCACAATAGGAAAAGTGTCTAAAAATTTTAAGTGCCTCAAAAAAGTGCGAGTTGTGACATTTTGATGTTCCTTTATAAGTTATTTTTGTTGTAGTGGCATTACCATAATTAAAAAGTAATCCACCTCATGACTTGCGCATTAAATCAAAGTAAGGCTCTGTTTGGTTGGCAGGAAAGTAAAGTTTACTTAGAATATGATTTCTTGAAATGTTATTATAGGGAAAGAAATTTGGTTTTTATATTTAGATATTACTAAGAATCTTGATAGGAAAATTGTGTAGATTCGAGTTCCAATGTTTGGTTTAGAATAATGTAACATGGAATGTAATTTTATTCTTACCAAATTTCTAAAAATATCTCCACAAATATAAGGTGAAAAAGATTTTCTTTTTTTTATTTTTTATTTTTATGAATTTAATTATATTTAATGGAATAAGTAATAAGCAACTATTATTTGTGCAAAAAGAAATTAATGACAAAATTTAAAAATTAAAACCTAGCTAATAAGTTAATTAATTGTAACTTTGAAAACATTTTTTATAGAAAAAATGAGTTATTACAATGAAAAAAATTTAATCATGCAATGAATTATTAAATACTAAAAGATAGGAGCTTTTCATATAAAATAATGTAGTAGATAAAAGTTGAAAAAATATGAGTGTGTTTTCTAAAGACAAGTGTTGATGTTTGAATTTGTACGGAGGTAGAAAAAAGAGAGAGAAGATTTCGATATGTAGTTATTATCTTTATTAGATTAAAATCCTAAAGAAAGTAACAAGAATACATAGGAAATGTAAGGATTTGGAATCCTAAGATTCAGCACATTTTTTTCCAAGTTTTGAGGAATACTTTTACTTTTCCAGTAAGCTAAACTAAACCAAATAGTAGAATTCAAATTTTAGGAAAAAGATTACTTTCCTAGGCAAGAATCTTTGCCAACCAAACGAGGCCTAAGGTGTACGTGTGAGGATCTTCGACACACATACAAGTACAACACTACGTGATCATTTACACCCTTATCATAAATCATATTTCAAATCAACTATATTTATCGTAGTCTTTTGTCTCAACCCAAAGAAAAAAATTATCACATTATTTAATTCTTTTTCGAAATCACATTTTTACCTTATATTGAGTAATTTTATGAAGAAAATATGACATTAATTTTTTGCTAGAAATATTTTATAGGATGACTTTTTGAATTTTTTCAATAAAGTGAAATACTAAATGCTACTATAAATGATATATATATGTATGCATGTATGTATGTATGTATGTATATGTGTGTGTGTGTGTCTATATGTATGTATGTATGTATGTATGTATGCATGCATGTGTGTGTGTCTATATATACATAGGGGTGGCAATTTCTGATACGACCTAAAAATACGACATAACCCTAACCCAAAAATAGCGAGTTTGGTTTTAAGCTTACCGGGTCGGGTCGGGTTGAAATTGTGTCAGACCTGACTCACCCGCGAAGAAAACAATTTAGGTCAACTCGCGAAGTCTCTAAAAAAAAACTAATATTTTGTATCTTTATTTCATCCATCTACATTAAAAAATAAATTTTACCCATTAGATAATTAATCAAATAAATTGTAAGAGAAATTAATTGTGTTAGTGTGTGACTTTGATATTTGTGTATGCAAAAAATGTGTTTGATCCTTTTGTGTGTCAAAAGTGTGTTAGTCCTTTTTCTTCTTTTTCTTTTTTCTCTTTTCTTCTGATTCTCCTTCCCTTTTTTTTGGGGTTCACAGGTCGACCTGGCAACTCGTGACGGGTTGTATTTAGGTTAGCTCTTCGCAGATTGGCAGGTTGGGTTCAAGTTGGTAGGTTAGTTATTATACTTGAGGCTCAACCCAACTCGTCAACCCGAAACCCGACCCAATTACTACCTATACATACACACACACACATATAGACACATACCTACATATATATAGACACACATGCACATATATATATAGACACATACATACATATATATAGACATACACACATATATAGACATATATATACACACAAACATACATAGAGATATAGACACTTGCATACATATAATAGACATACACACACACACATATGGACACATACATACAGATACACACACACACATATAGATACACACACACACAAAAAAAAGAAATAATATAAATGCTATTAACACACACAAAAGAAATAATATAAATGCTATTAACAAAAAAAACTGATAAGAAGACAGACAAAAGTTTCCCTACGTCCAAATCTAAATATTTAAACGGTTAATGCTTTAGCCACAATGAGCTTGATTAGTGCAGAGGACTAATCTGATTGAGCTTCAACGTCAGCTCGCCCTTAATTTTCACCTCGACACGGTCACTGTTAAAATAGTTGCTTTGTCTTCGTGGGTAATTGCTAACCTCGAGCTTCTCTCTCTTCAATAGCATGGCTACTTGGATAACTTGATAAATTAACATCACTAACTCGCTGACTATGTGTGGTCAGTGGAGTCTATTGATAGCACACCTTTTCATGATTCTGAGTTATTTCCCAACACATATAGATGCTACATTGTTCCACCAAAGGAGTTATGAAAACCATAACCCAATACTGTGTTCAGGGGTGGAAGTACAAATATTATCCAGTGGGGGCGAATTTGTTAAATTACACTAATTACAAAAATATCAAAAATATATGCATTCATCTAATATCATTAATAATATATTCCAAAAGTAATATACATACCTATTTTACAATTGTTCCAAAGGAATATATATACCTATTTTACAATTGTTCCCGGTGTGTTTTCATATTCTGATACCGTTTCATAACTTTCTCATTCTCAACTTCTTGTAATAATTGCTTTTCTATATATGTAACCAAACAATCGTTCATCCAAGAGTCTCCCATTCGATTGCGCAATTCATCCTTCACTATATTCATTGGTGAAAATGCTCTTTCCACAAGTGACTTAGTAAGAAGAATCAAACACAACTTCAAAAGCATATATACCAAATGACATACAAGATCATTTTTTTTTGTTTCCACCAACTTTTTTGCAAAACTAGTCATGGTATTTAACTTCACAAATCTATCATTTGATCTTACATCATCAATATATGTATCAAGTTCACTGTCTAGTGCAAGAATTTCCACTTTCGAGAATTTATTAGGATAAAACTCATCAAGACGGATTAACTTTTGCTTATCAAATGCTGAATAAGATTCATTGGGATTCAAACAAGCCATGCAAAGAAGCAATTCTTTATTTACTTCATCGAATCTAGAATTAAGCTCTTGAAGTTGCATATCTATCACACTGTAAAATAACTCAACTCAATAATGATGAAGACTTGTAATTTCTTTAACAATTTTCTTTGATCTCCCTCGAATAACAAACTTTTCATCCATATTTGGAATGCTAATCTCAGGCTTTTTGCAAAATAAATGAATTTCATCAAATAAAGAATCCCAACCTTCATCTCTATTGGCTTGCAATTGTTGTTTAGAGACTTTTACCAAACACATTGCATTCACAATATCTTGATCATTTCCTTGAAGTGATTCACACAACATATTTGTAATCCCCACAATTTTTTTCATCAAATGCAGAAGAAGTACAAATTCAAATGATTGCAAAGAACTAAGGAGAGCATATGCTTGTCCTCTTTGTTGATAATCACAATCATTTTCAATGAATTCAAGAACATCAATCACAGAAGCAAACATCATAGTTAATCTCAACAATGATCGAAAATGTAAATCCCATTGTGTATCATCAACTTGTTGAAGCCTAGTTTCTTGATTCAAACCTTGATCAATTACAAGTTTACTATTTAATAAATCATCAACAACTTTTTCATGGTATTTTTCTTGAAGAATTTCTTTATGTTTGGATGAACCTTCAACAATAGTTACTAGATTTAACAATGTATTGTAAAAAGAAGAAGCTTGCACTTGTTTTAGCAATTGTTACGAGAGCCAACTCAAGTTGATAAGCAAAACAATGCACATAATGAGCAGAATCATTCTCTTTCAAGATCAATGTCTTTAAGCCATTGTATTCATCTCGCATATTGTTAGCTCCGTCATATCCTTGACCATGAACACGTGAAATACTCAAACCATGTTTTGAAAATAATGCATCAATTGTCGCTTTAAGTGTAGAAGCACTAGTATCACCAATATGACAATGCCAAGAAAATGCTCTATTACAAATCCCTTTGCATTTACATAGCGCAAAACAATTTCCATTTGCTCCTTTTTTGATACATCACAAGACTCATTTACGAAAAAAACAAAAATTTCATCTCCAAAATCCGCAATAATAGCACTTGTAGTTTCACTTGCCAAAGCATGTGTAATATCTTTTTGTACATAAGGAGATGTAAGTTTAAGATTTTTTGGAGCCTTGTCCAAAATAACTTTCTTTATGTCCTCATTGTGATTAGCAAGAAAATGTAACAACTCAAGAAAATTGCCTTGATTATTCAAACTCTCGGCTTCATCGTGCCCACGAAAAGCCAGCCCTTGTTGCAATAGAAACTTTGCACAATCAATAGAAGCTAGTAGACGAGTCGATACTCTAACTGAACTTGTTTAGTGTGTTTAAAAAAAAGCAACTTCAACATGTTGAATTTGATTGATCAAACTTTCATATTTCTGCCAAGCTAGATTATGAGCACTATTTACACCACTGATATGAAATTGAAACCTTTCTTTCTTTTTCCAATTTGAAAAGCCTTTAACAACAAAGTTATCACAATCTCCTATTTTTGTAATAAATAAGTAGCAATATAAGTAATGATAAGTAATAATTTTACCTATTTTAGTATAGTATTTTATATATGATTTTAGTGTGTTCTTAGTGTATTTTTACTATTTTGATATGAAAATGGCTCAATTTCATAACTTTCCATAAAAATAAGGATTGTTCCAAAATTAGAGTTTTTAGTCCGAAAATTAGGGTTTTGAGGCAGAATTATTATTCTAAGCAAATTAATGCCTAATTTTATTTAATTTTGTAGGAAAATGATGATTAAATACATTTTGGATCAATTGGAGCACATGGACCATCAAAATCAAAGTTGATTCAAGATTGTACGCTTTAATCATTTAAGGTAGGGGATTTTCAAAATAATTTTTCATCATCAATTCTACCAAGTAAATTATGGTTCAAATGGTGAAAAAATGTCTCAAGGGCATGGAAGGAATAACCAAATTTTGAAAAGTGCAAAATTGGAAGAAAGAGTAATCTAGGGAAGTGACCCACGGATCGGCTCCACTTGTAGAAAATGATGGGCTGCAATTTGTAGCTTGTTCACACAACTTTTATAGCTAAATTCAATATCAAGCTAATTCTGCATTGCCCTTGAAGAATATTGCAAAGTTCAAGGCAAGATTTTCCAAGATTTAGAATCAAATTTTATTATTACATCTTCAACTTGAAAAGGGACTTGAGCTAGGGTCTTTCCTACAAATAGATGCCTTTGTAGTTCATAGAAAGTATGCTTGGTTTGATGAAAACCAAAGCTTGGTAGAAGGAGCACTCCTAAAGTAGTTGTAGTTAGTTTTCTTCTCTTTGTATTTTCTAGGAAAAGCAATAGTTGTAGAGAAATTCTTGGAGGAATTCATCTTGTATCAACTTCATCTTCAATGTAGAAAAGTGAAGATTTGAGCCTATTAAATGAGAATTTCTAACTCTATCTCTCTACTTTCATTATTTGCTATGAATTTATGCACTATGTTCTTGTTCTTACATGTTTTTATCTTTAATATGAACTAATTACAAGTTAAAGGTTAAGATGAAGCTAATAATATGTTTTGAATAGGATTAAACTTGACATATCTTGTTCTTGCTTGTGGCTAAAGAATGAGCTAGCACTAATTGTTTTATTACGAGAATAGGAAATATTTCTTAGTTTCATTTAAATCATCATGAGAATGAGATTTTGAAGTAGTAATTTAATTCATTGCGAGAGCAAATCTTGATTGCTACGGATTCCAAAGTAAGACTAGATGTTATAAGCAAGCATACTCTTATTCCTACATATTTTGTGACCATTAGTGAATTATAACCCCTAACTTAACTTGTAATTGTGATTTCTCCATTTGTTTTGCTACAAGATATTGAGTTTTCTATTTTGCTTACCAACTATTCGATGAATTGTTTAGATAATAAAGAAAGTGATTAGCTTTGGTACTTACCAATTTGTGTTTTCTCGTGAGATTGACCCTAATACTTTTCTTACTACAATTGAGCTGTGCACTTGCAGAAAAGGATATTAGATTATAAATTTTATTACTTGTTTGTGTAAAGTTTGCTTAATTTTGATAGTACTTAAATCTCACAATACTCCAACTAAGATTTATATTCATCAAACTATTCTAGAACAAATCGGTGCGATGGCTTTCAAACTTTTTTTGTGGAAAATTGTGCTCATGAGGTTGACAAAGTTCCTTTTTGTAAGTATGCTCTTTGAATTTCATCACAAAGACCGGGGTGATAATCAACAAATTTTTTTCCTAAATCCAGGATCAACTGGTAAATCATCAAAATTAATTTCTACCCGATTTTGTTTTGAATGATCTCTTCCACTATTATTATCATCAACTCCAACATTAGATGGTTCTTCATTCATAGTCTTCCTTTTGTAGTACCTACCGCTCCATAACTAAAAGATGTTAAGCATTATTATAAATATTAATTGACAAATGTACTATGAATTAAATACAATATGATTGTATAAAGTTAAAAATTTAATATATGTTAAATATAATCTTACCACTAAAATTTATCATAACCATGGAGTATAAATATAAGCTATGAATATTTAGTGATTAAATATTTCTCCTAAAGATCACCCCACAAAAACTAGAATATAAGCATATATTTATAAAAGATAAACAATAATTCATCCAACTTTCTTGAGAACACTACATTAAGTCTAATGATCTTTAATTAGAATTCAATCTAACATCCTTAAAATTAAGAAATAAATTCATAATCAATCATATAGTTTCACTTTCGCACTATCTAATTGACAAAGTAAATAGAAAAAACTTACATAAAAAAGCCAAAAAAATAACAAAATCAAAGTAAATAAGAGATAAGCTAAACTAAAAACTCAAAAAATAAATAAATAAAAGGAAAAGAATAAAAATTATTACCATTTACCAAGATCAATAAATTATTGTTGCTTTGATTAGGATTTGGAGGAATAAATTGTAATTTATGAAAAAGAAAATTCAACACAATCTAAGTCCTTGAGCTAGTGAGCTAGACGTCTTGAAGCTTGGAGAGTTGGGGTAGAGTGTGGAGAAACTGACTGGAGAAGCACTTTTGTAGAGAAACCCATTAACAAGTAGTTTTGTGCAGGACAAGTTTCAACTTGTACTGTTTGAGTCATGACTTTTTGTGCAGATGAGCACTTATATTGGAATGCTATTTTGACCGTTCTAGTCCTTTAAATTTTCTTAATTAAATCTATGACTCTAAAATTCATTCTTTGTGTCTTGTGGAAGCGAGCAACAATATCTTGTAAGGACAAAATTTATATTACGTATATATAATTTATAAAACTTGGTGGGGGCAGTGGGAGTCCCACATTATTTCCACCATTGACTCTATTCCAAGTTGATTCTCGGGAAAATTACATACTAACCGAAGCATTGGAAACATTTAGGGGTTCATTACCCTCGTGTTATTTTACATTTTCAGTCTTGCAGGTTATTCAATTGGGTCAAATCTCCGCCACGCATGAGGGTGACAAATTGAAACACATCAGTTAGCAAATCTTATTACGCCACTTTTGATCTGTGCCTTGCCTCTCTTACCGGATGTTGCCAATTTTGCTTCTCATACTATACCAACTGCTAGTGCTACCAAGTCACTCACTGATCAATTGTCTCCCCAACCATGTCTGTCGCAGGAAAAAGAAGAAATCCGGATAGAGTAGAATTGTTGGGTTTTTGGTTCTTGTTTTGGATTTCCTTCTACCAATGGCCATGATAGAACTTACAAACCGCTGGTACTTTAAGTCAGTTCTCATCCCATTCAACCGTTGTCTATATACCACATTGGCAAGAACCTTAACAACAACTAATTCTTGCGCCAATTCAGAATTGAAAACCAACTTCGAAAAACTCAGCCTGCTCCTAAACGAGGGCCATCTAGAAGAAGCAATTTCACTCGTTCACAGTCTTGACACATATCACATCCCACACACGTATGCATATGCGAGGCTTTTCCAAGCTTGTGCTCGCCATGATAGACTCGACCTTGGCCAAGCCCTCCATCACCACATGCTGACTAGCAAAACCACCACCCTCATTGACATGTACACCACCAACCACCTGGTTAATATGTATGCAAAGTGTAGTGACTTGACTACTGCTCACCGTATATTCGAACAAATGCCTCAAAAGAACTTAGTCTCTTGGACTTCTTTGATTTCGGGTTATTCTCAACATGGGAAAATCGATGAATGCTTTAGTGTGTTCTCTGATATGTTATCTCATTGTAAGCCTAATGATTTCGCTTACACAAGCGTGCTGTCTATATGTGATGGTTTTTGCGGTAGGCAAGTGCACGCCGTTGTTATAAAAACTGGCTTTAGTGCTTGTGTTTATGTGGCTAATGCGTTGATTGCAATGTATTGGAAGAGTAGAGTGATGGGCTTTAATGGAATTTATGATGGCAGTAGCAATGAGGAGGCTTGGAGGGTATTCGATGGGATGGAGTTCCGGAATCTTGTAACTTGGAACTCAATGATTGCTGGGTTCCAAATGCAAGGACAATGTTTCAAAGCTATTAATTTTTTCAACTCAATGTGTAGAGGTGGCGTTGGGTTTGACCGTGCTACGCTTCTAAGTGTGCTTTCTTCATTTTGTGAAAGTGATGAAGATGAATGTTTTTATAGTCTCAAGTGTTGTCTTCAATTACATGGTGTTGTTATGAAGACTGGCCTTGTATTGGATGTTGCAGTGGTGTCTGCATTACTGAATGCTTATTCGAGTCTTGGAGGGGAGGTTGGTGATTGTCGTAAGTTGTTTCTGGAGACACAGGGGTGTCGAGATCTTGTCTTGTGGACGGGCATTATCACTGCTTTTGCTGATAGAGACCATGAGGATGCCCTTTTGCTTTTCAATTGGTTGCGTAGTGAGGGTTTGAGTCCAGATTGTTATGCTTTTTCAAGTGTATTAAAGGCTTGCGGGGGATTTGGAACCGACAAGCATGCCCTGGCCGTGCACTGTCTAGTAATTAAAGCTGGTTTTGCAGATGCTATGGTGCTTCAAAATGCCTCGATTCATGCATTTGCAAGATGCGGCTCTGTTGCCCTAGCAAGGGTCATTTTTGATGAAATGAGGATAAGAGATGTTGTTTCTTGGAACTCAATATTAAAAGCTTATGCTTTGCATGGGAAAGGTAACCAAGCATTGCACTTTTTTAAGCAAATGGACGTTGAACCTGATTCAAGCACCTTTGTTGCACTTCTCTCGGCTTGTAGCCATTCTGGAATGGTGAAAGAAGGGACTGAAATATTCAATACAATGTTTGAGACATATGGGGTTGTTCCCCAACTTGATCACTATGCCTGCATGGTTGACGTTCTTGGGCGAGCTGGGCATCTCCTTGAGGCTGTGGAGATCATAAGGAAAATGCCTGTGGAACCAGATTATGTTGTGTGGAGTGCTTTGGTTGGAGCCTGTCGGAAACATGGTCAAACACAGTTAGCTAACTTTGCTGTATCAAAACTGAAGGAGTTGGATCCAGAAAATTCTCTAGGATATGTAACAATGTCAAACATATACTGCGCCACTGGTAGTTTTGATGAAGCTGATCTAATAAGGAAGAAAATGAAAGGACTTCGAATAAAAAAGGAACCTGGTCTGAGCTGGACCGAAATTGGGAATCAGGTGCATGAGTTTGCTTCAGGTGGTCGAGAACACCCACAAGGAGAGACAATCCGTGTTCATACAAAAGAACTGGTTATGAAATTAAAGAACGTGGGCTATGTTCCTGAAACTAGTTTGGCCTTACATGATATTGAAGAAGAGCACAAAGAAGAAGAATTATACTACCACAGCGAAAAGTTAGCTCTTGTGTTTTCTTTGATGAGCACTAATTATTTGAATTGCAATCAGGGTGCTGTTAGGATTATGAAAAATATTCGCATTTGTCCGGACTGCCATAACTTTATGAAGTTAGCATCAGAACTAGTTCAAAGGGAGATTGTTGTGCGTGATTCAAATCGTTTCCACAATTTTCAGAAGGGGTTTTGCTCTTGTAAGGATTACTGGTAACTGAAGTATGCCATCAGTTTACATGATTGCATCTTTTTTCTATGGCAACACAATTTCATCCAGAAGGCTGCTGCTTTCCAGCAATGTAGTTCCAGATGCTAATATGTCCAACAGAACTGGACTCTGTCTTTTGATTGTGCCACTTTACAAACTTGTCATATAAAGCACCAAGAAAACGGATCCTGGTCAAGTTTAGCAGATAGACCCTATCCAAAAGTATTTATGTTCTGTTTGTGCTCTTCCTACAAGGTACATATGCTTTTGAAGTAGTTTGTTCTAATTTCTCAATGGCTCCTACCTACCTGTTGATCTCTGTAGCTTCTTTTAAGCTCATTTTAGGTTTGGAACTTTAGCTGGAAGGTAAAGAAGATATTGAGTTCGACTGAATTCATGAGAATTGAAGCAAAGGCTAGTCTTTCTTTCATTCTGCAATATTCAAGTGGCCAAAAGATGAGGGTTTGATGAACATATATCTTTTGACTTTTCACAGGAAGCTTGTTGAAAGTTGTCTTTGGCTGTAAAGGTGATGGAGAAAAAAAGATGAAAACATCCACTGGCTTTTGAAATTTAGAGGTCTCTTGGTTTTACATTAATGGTTTCCTGTGTAAGATGAGGTAAATTGTAATAAATAAAAATACTTTGTTTCAGTTGCATATCTATGGATTACATAATGTTAGTTTTCATTTTTTATTTCCTGCCTAGCATGTAAAGTCTCTTTTTCTTTTAACATAAAATATAAAGGCACTAAAATTATTAACTACATTATTCTCTAATTTAGTTCAAGGATATTTTGATAGGACAATTATGCTTACGTATTTTACTGATTAAGACTTATTACTTTAAATTACACTATGTCCTGGTTCATTGTGGATGCTTTCCTTATAATAGTAATGGTTTGTCTGCATATGTAAGATATGAAACACATTTTTCCTTTATGTAGATCTATGCGTCATCTGTTCCGCTGAAAAATTCATCAAATTTCTTGCATTTTAGGTATTCTATTAGTTCAGTCATATACATTTCTTAAACATCCATGACCTCTAATAACTATTTCTGGGCTGTTTTTCATTATCTGGTCACCAGTGGTTCTAGTCCTTATTGCGTGAGTTGGCAGACATCTATTCAAACTAGAAAAGCCATCCTCTTCTGCCATCAATGTTATGCGTGCCATTCATAATGTTGATGAAAGATGGCACTAGTCCCTCTCATTCCTCCAACTTTTATTTGTTCAGCATCAGTAAGGCATAAAACTTTCATTTGTTGGGAATCAGTTAGAAAAGCTCTTTATTTTTTTATAGTAATAGTAATTTTTTTTTTTTTTTTTGTTTAAACAGATAAATGTGGGTTAATTTTGACCCAGCTGATTAAGTTAATTTGAAAAGGTGAATGCCACAAGGAACGTGTTTGTAATCGTGCTGCATCAGTGATCTTAAGCATATTTGTTAAGAAGGATTCCCTAAGGAGCAGAGTGGCTGCTTTAACGAAGCTGTCTCTAACAAGAAGACCAAGTTAGGTAACTTCTAACACTTCTATATGCTAGCTCTGAACATTTGCTGCACTAACTGCATGTGAATTGCGATTGGACCTATATTATATGGCTTGTAGCAATGACAGGAAGGCTGTTGCTTACTATAATTGCAAAATTGAGTGCAGTCTGAAGTTCAGAGAATGATCTTTGGCTTTGTGGTTCAGAAGGAAATTAGCATCTGATATGCTTTGGAGCTGGCACAGTGAACACTAACATAGAATAGTGTCTGATGCATACTGTTTGCAAGAAACACTTAATAGAAAGGTACTGCCAAAAATGCCAGTAACATTTGGGGGTCCTTTGAGATCTTGCATGATGATATTCTTAAACAAAGGACTGCTTGAATACAATTGCTTTTTCTCTAATACCCGGCTTTTCTTTGGAATTGCATTGTTAATGGATGGTGTACTGAAGCAAGAAAGTGGAACCAGGTTTCACTTCTTTTGGAGAATAATTAAGGGCTTTTTAGTGGAATGTTATTTTTCTTTTATCTCTAGAAAAGACTAGACGGAAAAATTTGTAGAATGATGTTTTCAATTTGAAGATAAAAAACGAATTGAAATAGGACTAACAATGCAATAACTCTTGCTTGTATCTGCATAACAGAAAGGTGTTCAGAGTGGGCTTGATTGGAAATAATATCCCATGTTAGAGAAAGGGTTTTGTGATAGTAACTGGCAATAACTGCAGTTTTGGAACTTTGATGTTCTTGATACTTAGAGTAGCTTCAACACTTAGACATTAATGCTTATGAAAGAGACCTAATGATATTGAGATTAGGTTAATTAGATTATATACTTCTTTGACTATATGGAAGGAAGTGACTTAATTGTTATTAGAGTGATTTTAAAGGCATTTCTCGATCAATTTTTTAATTCTATAGTATGCCTTCTATTGATTGTTTCAACTTATAGCTCCTTTTCATCTGCACCTACGGGCAGACTCCAATTTGCATTTTAATTTGGAACAAGTTTGATAATCCGGCTGCTTAGGCAAGATATTCAATAGTCTATCATAACTCAGGTAAAATTCGTTTTAGTTGTTCATGCATTTATTAAGTTGAAAACCGTGTGCTCTTTTTAATCAATCAATAAAATTCAAATTTTGAAACAGAACGTTGATTAGGTTCTTTACTATAGCACTTTTTATGTGGGATACTCCTTGCTCTGTTACTTGTATCCAAATATTTACCGGATTACGTTTTTTATGTAGTGCATTATGAAGAGGCTAGAGCATGTGCAAGAGCTATGGAAGCCACCCTTTTCAAGTGCAACGCACAACATGAATATGAACATGATTTTCAAAATTATTATGGCCGAGCTTTTTAACTTGCCATCAACAATGGAGAGAACTTTGACAATTGGAGAACTGATAATCGTCTTTTAGAACTGGACCCCAAAAATTTGGTAAATAAGTTCTGTCTTGGTCCTTTTTCATTCTTGGTGAAAAGGATTAGTGAGGATCAATAACTGAGAACAGAGATATTTGCTTCACCTCATGAATTGACATGTGTCATCTATGATGCGTGCAGAAGAGCAGCCAAGAACGTCTTGAAAAATCCAGTGGAACAACTTAATGTACTTGACTTCGAAGGAACTCTTCCCAAGCAATGAAGACAAAATGTTGGTTTGCCTTGAATTTTTTCAACTTTGTTAAAGTTAATCCTTTAGAGATTAGTCTAGACCTCAACTCTACTAAGGGAAGTAGCCTAGGGAAAATTTCTAATGGACCTAAATTAAACCCAAAGAATAAATTCTAAGCTAATGTTTGGTTGCCACATAATTGTTCTAATAAAATCAAGAGTCAATTCTAATCTAAGAACCAAATAAGACTCTTTCAAAGAGAAAACTTGCAAGTTTATTATTATTATTTTTTGAAATGCAGCATCACATTGCATTAGAAATTATGTTGTGAATTTGTAAGAGATACTGTAAGATCATGCGCTTGCCGAATATCTGACCTAGAACTTTTACAATATAGCATGAGGTAAAATAAAATACAAATATTGAAATATCAATAAAAATGGTTTCTAGAGAAACTGAAATACTAGTGAAATTACAGAAGCCTTGTATTAGTTGTAAACAATTTGTTTTCAAAAGTAGACTTTGGAATCCCTTACACACCGCTAGTGAGACAGCATGGAGACAACCCATTACCTCACATTGTAAAGCCAATGCTGCCTCTATTTGTAGAGCAGTTATAAATAGTTGTGCTCTTTCGTAGTTGCAAACATTCCAATTGCAGATTTCCTGTATTGTTATTTTACGAGCCATCGAAAAGCATAGTGATAATGCCAATATCATTATCAAATGTAGAGAAAATCTTCCAGTGATTTACCATGTCCAATTGATATGCTTGCTTCTCATTTGTCTGTGATTGAATCTCTGTTGCATTCTCATATTGGCGTCCAGAATTGAGAATGTCATTATAGATCATCTGCCCGTGTCAAACAACTTGCATCGAATTAAAATCAACTTGATTCCAGATAAAATTATTCCTTGCTATCCAAATACTCCACAATATAACTATTAGTTGAATAGTTATATTTGCGTCATTGACTTGTTGAAACCATTTTTCTGGCCAATCAGAAAGGGATTCTTTCTATCCAGAATCAAAATCAAGTCCTAATAGAGACAGTCTACAAGTGATCTTCAAAAAAGAGATACTCAATTGATTCCTCGTTTTCACCACAATGAAGACGAATAGGAAGTTGAACTATCCCTATCTTAAATAACGATTACATCATAGGAAAGATGTTATGTAGGAGTCTCAAGAAGAAAATTTGCATTTTAGAAGACATATTTAAAGTCAATAAAGTTTCGAACATGGAGATTGTCTCGTAGACCTATGGCTGCTTACTATGTATTGGATTCCTTTGTTTTTGAAGGTGTACAACAAGGTTATACACAGATTTAATCGACTATCTGTCATTCTTTTCTAAAATCCAAACTAATTTATCATTTTGAGAAATGATGGGGATATGTATTTCTGAAATAAATTTAGTAATCTGAGAAGGAAATAGAATTAATAATAACGGTATTCTCCATTTCCAAGTAGTGTCATAAAGATCACTAACTGTCAAGGACAAATTAGATGACATGTTCGCATTATACCGTATTGGATTTACCATATCTGGTATCCAATCATCTGCAATGTGAATATTTCCCCCGTTAATCTCCATTTAATACCATGCTTTAAAAAATCCTTGCCCCAAGGAATGCTTCTCCAGCCCCATGTAGCTTGTATTAGAGGTCGTAACAAAGATAAAAGTGTGTTTGAAGCAATATTTATGTAAGAATACTTTGCTGATGGAAGTGTTTGTATCTGTCAAGATTTTCCATGCAATTTTCTCTAGGAAGGCCTATTTAAAGCTACTGTGGGTCTAAGCCCTAATCCTCCCAAAAATTTTGAGAGACAAATAGATTCTCAAGATTTCCAATGAATTCCTCTCCCATCTTTATCACCATTCCAAATGAAATGAGCTATCTACTTATAAATCTGCCTGGCAACAGATACTAGCAACTTAAAAACCCTTATAGTACATTGTGACATCATGGATAAAGTATGCTTTGTTAGTGTGACTCTTTCTATTACTGAAAAGATAAGACAACTTATATCTCGAGATTTTCTTCGAAATCCTATTTTTGATATGACTAAAGAGAGTACGCTTGGATTGTGAAAAATTAAGTAAAGTCCCAAATATGTTCTAATGTGTAGGCAAATATTAATACCAAGGACAGAAGCTATTTCTGAAGTTGTAGATGACCTTGTATTCAGACTAAACACCATGACCAATTTATTGTAGTTTATTTGCTTCCCAGATGATTGAGAGTAGGACTGGAGTATTTGTGAAAGAATCAGAGCGGAATCACTATTAGCTTCCATAAAAAGTATAGAATCATCTGCAACATTACGTGAGAGACAGCCATTCCTCCTCTAGAAATTGCAATACATTTACATAAACTCATATTGTTTATCTTGCTTAACATCGAGGAAAGAGCTTGTTGGCAGATAATAAAAAGATACAGTGAAAGTGTACATCAGACCTCTTCCTAATGAGAAGGATTGTGTGGATATTCCGTTAGTGGATATAGAAATTAAAATCGAAGTAATACTGTTTCTAATCACAGATATTCATTTTTCAGAAAATCCCACTTTCCTAAGGACATGAAAGAGAAATTCCCAAGATACCTATCAAAATCTTTACTCGTATCCAGTTTGATGGTTGCCAAAGACTTCTTTCCCTGTTTGCTCCTAATATGTTCCAGCAACTCATGAGCTATAAGAATATTATCGGCAATAGATATATTTGAAATAAATGTGTTTTGATATGTAGATATCAAGTGAGGGACAAATCTCTTTAATATGTTGGCAACCACCGTGCTAATTATCTTATACGTTACATTACATAAGCTCATAGGACGAAAATGAGAAAGCTTTGTCAGATGATTCGTCCTAGGGATAAGAACTACATTGGTGATGTTCAAGTCATGCATAGACATATTGTTGTTCAGATAATCCAATGATACCTTAATTACTGTGTCTCCTACAATATCCCAATAATCCTGATAAAAGCTTGCTGGAAATCCGTCTAGCTGTGGCACTTTCCACTTTCCTAACATAAAAATCGCTTCCTCAACCTCGTTCACACTAAAAGGGACATCCAATTCCTTTTTCTACAACTCAGTTGAGTTAACTTCAAGCTGTTCTGAGAATGCCTCCCTTAATGCTAATCATCTCATGCTGTGGTTCATTGTGAGCTCTTTAAAATACCTTGAAGCATAAGTGAGAATATCTTCTTGCTCTTGCGACCAATCTCCATCTTCTTTCTGAATTTGTTTTATAAAATTTGTCGCTTGATTTTTTGATGCCCAGAAATGGAAAAACCTTGTGTTTTTATCACCATCCCTAAGCCATGTTACTTTCATATGTTGTTTCCAATAATCATCCTTGCACTTAAGTAAATAATCCAAATATTGCCTTAGTGCCATATCTTCATCTAGATTTTCAAAAGATAAAATTGCAATTTTGGTACCAAATGTTTGGAGCATTGGCAGTTTCAGTCCCTAAAGTTTGGACAAATACAAATCTAGTACCAAAAGTTTTAAATTTTTAGCATATTTAGTCCTATAAACCAGTTTTACAAAAATCTTATCAAAATCTAGTCACGTGATACTTGCGTGCCAGTTAAAAATTTTCAAAAAGAATTAGATTAAAGAAAAAATTTTAATTATCATAATTTGTAATTAAATGCATTAATTTGAGTTTATAAATAATAAATAAGCGGATAAAACTAAAAAAATCTGCCTGGATAGTGCATTCGCATGTGTGCCTTTAATAGCAAATTATGGCAATTAAAATCTTTTCTTTTTTTAATTATTTTTGAAAACTTTTGTAACCATCACGTGAGTTTTACATGATCAGATTCTGATAAGATTTTGAGAAAATTGGTTAATAAGACTAAATGTGCTAAAAAATTGAAACATTTGGTATTAAATTTGCTTTTGCCCAAACTTTAAAGACTGAAACTGCCAATGCCTCAAACATTGGAGACCAAAACTGCAACTTTCTCTTTTCAAAAATATGAGTGGAAGTTTGCAACATTTCTAGATGATGACACGCCTATTAAATTCGATTATCAAGATTTCCATAAAATCTTTTGCTCCAGTTGCTCAAATGGTCTCATAAAGATTGGAGGGTTTGATTAACAGTTAAAATATTAACCATATTGGCTAAAGAAGATGTTTCCCACACCTTGGCAACTATGTGTTAGCAAGCCGTATCGCAAACCCAATAGGAATCAAACTTGGGCTTATGCTTCGTCGGTCTATAGGAGAAATTTGTGTCAACCAAAATAGGTTCATAATTAGATCTCATTATAGGTAAATTCTGGAGTTTAGAATTGGAAAATGTGTCCCACCATATTTGATTTACAAATGCTCAGTCTAGTCATTCAAAAACTAATGCTGAGTCTCTGCAATTATTTGTCCAAGCGAACCAATTTCCTAACTCTTTCAGTCCCAAATTTCATGTCTGCGAACTAGAGACAAGAAAAATTACATAAATATGAATTTTATGAATGTGAAGGCAAATATTAGAATCTTTGGATGAATTTCTTTATACAAGAAAATATCATCTTATTCTTCTCTTCACAAAAATTTAATTCAAGGGCCAAAAGGCTTATTCTTGAATTAAAATTAAAGTCTCTTACAATTTGGGCATAGGAAACGATTGATTTGATTACGTCGCCTCGAACACTTGAATCTTGAATCTACAAGACTCCAACACAAGCATAGGAATTTGACTGAACTTGAACTTGGTCTTGAAAGATTTGAGGAAGAGAAATGTCTAGATAATTTGATAGAGTTTTCTCTAAGATTTTGAGAAATTTTCACGTATACAACTTGAGAGAGCTTATATATAGCCAAAATTTAGGGTGCAATTGACTTAGAAGAAAACCCTCTAGAATTCTCCATCAACTTGGTTCACTTGTAACTGAATAAACCCATTTAAAATAGTCTTTAATAAATGGGTCAATCTAAATAGTCCAATGTAAATTAATAAAATTAATCTATTTTAACTTAAATGGACATTATAATTAAACTTGAGACCCATATATCAACATTCAATTTATAAGCCCAAACATAGATGAACTTATAAAAAAAATTTAATTTAATTCAATTTAATTAAGATCAATTTAATCTGTTTAATATTGACTAATTAAATTAAAATAAAATTTTATTGTCTACAGATGCCCTCACTTCAAGACCCGGTGGAGTATTGCTTGACAATTACCGATGACGAGGCTTGAAGTATGGAATCTCATGCCAATATTTTCATCATTTTTTTCCGAACTACCAAATAATTGAGCAACCTAAACTCACAATACTTCAAAGCCGCGTGTTATCTAATTTTGCCAATATTGTTCAACCATTTTACACCTGGAAAATCATGAGAAAACCTTGCTAAGAGAATTTGGGAAGCAAATCCTCACAATAGGATTCAACATCTCGCAAGTCCCGTCCAGTTCGGACCAGTTGAAGCCGGTGTAATTCTCATGCAATAAAGTTAGTTTCTAATCTTCAATTTAAGCCTATATCATACTCAAACATGTATTTATCAGTCAATTTGGTGAAAAAATTAATGTTTGCGTATAAAATAAGCCAAAATGAGAGATTAGAAAATAAAACATCGTGTGAATTGAGGAAAAGGAGATGATCCTACCATAGTAAAAATGATACAAAACACGTGGTGGAAAGGAATTTGTTACACGAATAAAAATCCTAAAAACGAATCAACAATTTGAAGAAACGAGCGAAAGCTTTCAAATTTTATTAAAATCAAGAATAACAATATCAAATCTCAAAAATCTCTATAAAAAGCTGTTAAATAACATATTTATAGATCTAAATTTAGAAGTTTGCTAAAATTCTACAAACCAATTATTGATCCTGTAAAACCAATCGTGAGCACAGCTAAAGTAATGATTTGCCAACTGCGGGCAATCATGGTTAGCCATGGCTGCATCTAAACACTATCAACCAGCGGCTACTCTTTGTCTTGTAGTCATGGGTGCCATTCTTGAGAACCCGTGGATGGCTGATTTTGCATTTTTTTTTCCTTCTTTTCTAATTCCATCTTGATCCAAAATTTACCCAAAGATGCTCCCATCATACCCTCCCACTTGAGAGAATCTCGACCTCGAGTTAATAATATCCAGTTTTAACCCTTACGCCTTAAGTGCACCATGTCTTTTTCTTCAACTTAAAGGATAGTTGCTTGCCTTTACTTGTCATCCTGTCTCAGAATCTACAAGAAAATTCCTTCAGAAATTATGTGTGTTGTTTGAGTCAATTGATGGCTTTGGGTTTATATTAGGCTGCACTGGTGTGAAGACTAATTCCTCCTCTGCACACACTTGTTTGTCTTCCTCATCCTCTTCATCTGAGCTGCATATGTATTCTTGATCATCTTTTTCAACCATTTGGGGGTCAACCTTCAAACTAAATTTATTAGGCAGTTGATCCTGATGAACCCATAAGTTTGGGTTTCTTATGTAGCGCTTTTCATAGGCCTGATTTCTATGAAGTGGTACTAGATCCTCATGGATAAAACGTTGCTCATAAGTTAATCCCGAGTTGTGATAACTTCTCCAATTACGATCTGGTCCTTGATCTTGATGGTTAAATCATCGCTCTTGGATCAATCCCACACCACGATAATTTCCCAAATCATGATCTTTCCTACCTTGCTAGCCTCATTACAACCTGAAGATCTCATCAAAATTTTCATCTAATCGATCCAAACGGTTGTGCAATACTCACACTTGGGCAATTGTTGCAAAATCCCCAACTCCATCAATGAAATTAACATCACGATTCTTACCATTGCTCATCTTAGGATAAGTCTGCTCTGATACCAATTGATACGGTACGCGTGGTGGGAAAGAATTCATTACACGAATAAAACTTCTAGAAACGAATCAATGATTCGGGAAAAAAAAAAGAGAAAACTCTCAAAAATCTCTGTAAAAGGTTGCTAACTAACATATCTATAGGCCTAAAACTAATCTTAATTCGTACTAAATAGGATACCAAAAGAGTTACAATTGAAAAAGGAAACTAATAATAAAAATTAGAAGTTTGCTAAAATTCTGCAAACCAATCGTGAGCTCTTGCGAAACCAGCTACAAATGTGGCTAAAGTAATAATGTGCCAGCCACGGGCAGTCATGGTCAGCTATGGCCGCGTCTGAACACCATTAACCCATGGTTATGCTCTGTCTTGTAGCCTTAGATGTCATTCTTGAGAACCTGTGGACGGCTAATTTTACATTTTTTTTTCCTTCTTTTCCACTTCCATCTCGGTCCAAAGTTTACCCCAAAAATGCTTTGCATAAAAAAAAAAAGAAGAAACGAGAGCAGAGGAAATTGATTTCCGATCATCTTGTTTGCATTAAATATAGAAGGAAAATAAATGAAATAGTAATATATCATTTGGAGCGGCTAAGGAAAGGAATGGAAAGGAAATGTTCACATGTTAATTTAAAGAATAAAAATAATTTTATTAAATAGATCTCACTTTCTACGTATACATTCACTTTTAGTTAAAACCAAACTTAAACAAAATAACTACCCAATTCCTCTCTTTCCCTCCCTATCATTTAATTCCCCCTAAAAAATCAATCCTAACATTAAAAAAAAATGCCTTCCACTTCTCTTTCATTCGCCTATTCTCTAAATCCAAACGATGCATAAGTATTGACTTGGATCAATAGATACGAATTTAAAGAAAATTTTCAATCAAATGAATTTGAACTGAGTTTAAATACCTTGTATGAGTAAAAATTTTCATAGGATAGCAAGAATTTACGATTAACTAAAAATTGGGAAAAAAAAAGAACTAAAAAGTTTAAAAATTAAATATCAAATTAGCTTTTAACGCGCGCACATATGGGCAACTTTTATGCTGAAAGATAAACTTTTTTAAATGTTGATATTTATAAGAATTAGAACACCACATTATATGCTGGTTGATTTAAAAAAATTAAACTTGTAACATATATTACCAAAATTTTATTTTACTCATTTAAATTTTTTTTCTACCATTCCTATCAATAAATAATAGTATTTAAAAAAAACAATTTTATAAGACAGTCTCTTTAAAATAATGTAAACGTAAAAGAAAAATATTTGGTATCTAAAATTTATCCTCTAATTAATTGTAGTAATTTATAATTATAAAATATCATTAATCCTTAATCAAAGGAAATGTAGGGAGGAGAGAAAATAGTGAGAAGAAAAAAGAAAAATATAATTGAGGTAAATAATTAGAGTTAAAGAGATATGTATATCAATTTTTTTTTATATTTATCATACCAAAATTATGAAAAGTAAAAATTAATAAAAGTTTAAAAAAAGTTGTGGTGATCCAACCAAGACACTCCCTGTATCTTGACTAAGCACCTGCCTAGCTCTCACCAGAACTTAGTAGTCACGTCTTCGAAACAAATAAAATTAACTTATAATTACAAAAGTGAGTCATCTAAGCCTCAAATGTACGCAACCATAAAAAATCTATGCCATTACAAGTTCACAAGTTGTCACTCTATCTCGTATTTAACTGCTATAAGTAAAACAAATATGGCTAGGGTAAGGTAGAATCCATTAAGGTCCATTTAGAAAACCATTTCATATATATTGTCAAAATATTCATTTTAAAACAATGGAAACATAAAAAAAGTAGCATCTAGTCCATCAAGATCTGATAATAACAAATTTCACAAATAACCCAGGAAGGATAAAGGTAAATCAAGTCAATCACTACTCGAAAGCATTTCATCATTATTCTCAAACTAGTCAAGTACTGTGCCATGGCAAAAATGCAATAATTCTTAAATTTTGCATGCAAATAATAATATATTCCAGTGGTCACTACACACCATTTGATAATCTCGAGAATATCTAAGTACTTTTTCCGTACGCCTCCAAACCTCTTCGCAGGCTGGTAGGTGCTAGAGTGCCAAGATGCCAAGGTAGCTAGCAATTAGTTATTAGACCTATTGTCGGCTCAACCAAAGTAGATATGTACAAGGCTGGAATCAAATCAAGTACACATGCTCAAGTACAAGTACATTTTACAAGAATAGGTATTTCTTAGTGCAATAAAGTATACAACTGGGTTCATAGCATAGCCAAGCACGATTAACAAGTATAGTATCAAGTCAAGTATTAATGAGTCACTGTAATTGAACTTTTATAATTAATCACATAATTTTCATAAAATTTGAGGTTAAGTGATTTTAGGACACTCACTGGCATTTTAAGTTTACAAGCTTTTTTTCAAGTGCTCGCTCTTGGGATTGCTTGAATCACCTATCAATTGAGGGTAAATTGATTAATCATTAGATCAAGGTGAATGAACAAAATAATAAAAATTAGAGTTTCTCAGAGGAAGAGCCTAACTCCATTTTCACTCAACCAAATTTCACAATCTCAATACCTTTATAAACAAAACTCAGTTTGGATTTGGAATATTTTTCATGAAGACAACCATTTCTAATTTTAATTATAACCCAATCAAATCTCAATCACAAATCAATTTATTTACTATCGATGTTCTGGTTCCAGTCAGTACAAGTACCTTATTTCAATTGGGTATAACTTTCAATGCACAAGTAGAATTACTTCAAAATTTACATAGGTAAAAACTAGATTTCAGTGAATACAATTTTTATGAGAAAGCAAATTCAAATTCCAACACGAATAGGATCAAAATTGGATCACAATTCAGCACATCACCGACCTTGATTATGCAAGGTTGGCGTTTCAGTCCACCTTATTCCTTGCTGCTTCTCTTTTTTTTTGTTTTTTTGTTTTTGTTTTTGTTTTTATTAAGCTTTATCTAAAGTTAATAAATATCTCATTTAATCAACTCAAATCATTTTACACATTATATCCATAACTATATACGATATAATTTACACTAATATTTCTTGGTTAAGAGTTTCAAGTGTTATAACCTAATGAACTAATTTTACTAATTTAATTAGCCAACATTACCAATCCAAAGTAATTGTAGTAATAATATTAACATGCAAATAAATAAATAAATAGACAATTAAATTTAGGTGTCAATATGAACAACCGAGGGTTTGATAAGTTACTTATATTGCCACAATTAAGTTCTAGGATCTGTGACAAATTAAACACTAGGTTTATGCAATTTGATCACTAACATCGCATGTATCCTAACTCTAGTACTTGACTTAAAAAACCCTAACTTAAAAAAATAGGTAAATAATTAAACTATTAATATTTAGTAAATTAACTACGAGCCTTCACCAAGGTAGCTTAGAGAAAGGCTATCCAAAATAGTGTCCACGTAAATGTTGTGTTTAGGGATGTTTGTTAATTCAACTTAATACTAAAAACTAGTGATTTAGATCTTTTTAACTTCACCATGTTTGATAACAACATTTCTTTACCACTTAAAGCATTAAGTATTACTTAATTTGTCTATAAAATTTTAAGTGAAAATTTTTAACTTAATTTGTTGAATTTTGAACACACTTAGTATGATCTCTCTCACAACAGTTGCACATAAGACATATTCAGACTTTCAAAAAACACATATTTTTTCTATCTCTTATACAAGTGTCAGCGCTCCATTTTTCAAAAATACGGAAAGCGAAAAAAAGGAAGAATTAAAATGTGTGGTTGTGTTTATTTATTGAAAAAAAAAAGAGTGTAAATTTTTGTAAAAATAATTTTTTAGAAAATGTTTTATAAAAGATAGTTCGACAAAAATGTGATAAACAAATACTTCATTTTGAAAACAAAAAAAAAGGGCCTAAAATGGGACTTTGAAAATGCGACGGTTTTTGGGCTCGAAAATAGAGTCTAAAAAGGGTTTTTAGTAAAAAAAAAAGGAGTCGCCACTTGGTATTGAGTTTTGGTGTACCAAGTCATCCGAAAATATTTTGTAAGAGGTAAGAAAATCAATGATGGTTTATTTTAGAAAATAATTTTTGAGAAAGATGTAAGAAAAATAAGAAAACCCTTTTTTGACAACTCCAGGTCTTTGAAAAACAAGAAAAAAAGGTTTGGGAGTCACAGTTGAAGAAAGGGAAGGCAAAGGCTTGCGCCTAAGGCACCCTTTCAACCTAGCCGAAACTAGTTGCGAGGTTTAGTCTAAATTTTCCTAATATAACCTTAAGATTTTATCACATTTGGATGCAACTATATGAATGCAAATCTAGTCCTAAAAAATGGATATCGTTAAGGGACAAAAATATTCTATTGAGATTTGGTCGGAATTATCGCATTAATTGCGAAACCCAAATATAGATCCTCGATGAAGTCACGAGTATAGATGCAAAAATGGAATGCAAAAAAAAAAAGGAAAATAGTAATATAAATAGTAAGTGAACAAAGAAAGTAGGGATGCAACATAACGGGTACAGGAAATTAATAGTCTCGTGACTAGCTATTCCTACTCACGGAGGGGGGAACGACATATATGCCACCGCTTTCCACGTGAGTAGATGACTATTTCTTAGTCAAAATCACACAAATGACCTAAATTTCTATGTGTAGTGGAATCTAAATGTTAGGCACTAAATAGATATTAAAAATAGATAATAATTGATAAAGCATATATAAAAATCATACAAAAATGGAAAAGGCCTAAAAAAAGATAAAATGTGTGTGAAATGTCATGAAATGCACACGAGAAATGATTCTAATACTAAAATGACCTAAAGGTCTAGCATTGGACTAGCCTATTTTTCTATAAATTCTTCGCTAGCGTTGGACTAGCGAAGAAACCGGAATTAACCACAACTAGCATTGGACTAATGTGGCGACGATACACATATAGAATAATAAAGCAAGTAAGTAAATAAAGCACAGGTTAAGGCATAGATTAAAGTAATAATCATGTAATAGCACATAGGAGCACATAGGAGCATGTAAAGGGACATTGAAAGGGTAATAGAGATACCTCCCATTCGCAAACTCGGTACAAATGCTAACAACATGAACAAACTTATCAAGGTACCAATATTTAAATAAATAAACCATTCATTAAATAATTTCATATTAATCACTATGAACATGCCACAATAATTCAAATATTTATAGCAATAATAAACAAAATTAAAAAGATACTAATAGTTAAATATCTAGGAAGAAAAATGAAAATTGTTTAAGTAAAAATAAATAAGTAAATAAATAAATAAAGTAAAATAAGGAAAATAAAAATAATAAAAGATAAAACACAATAATACATACTTAAACTTTTAACACCCAAATAAGAATCATCAAAATAACTAAAAGAGAAATAAAGAAACTAATTTGAACAATTAATTAGATAAAAGACTAAATTTTGAAATATTAAAATAAAAATAAAATATGAAAAGAAAATAATCTTTAAAAAAAAACTAGAGGGCTTAATTAAATCCTTTTTTTTTTGGCAAAAATAAAATGTTTCCAAGGTTTTGGGTTAAAAATGAAAATTTAGGCAGCATTCTAGAGTAAAAATGTAATTTATAACAAACTAAATGGTGAAATTACAATTTCAAACCATAGTTAAGGTAATAACATAATTTACAACAAATTTAAAGGGCTAAAATATAATTTCCAGCAAGCATAATGCCAAAAATAAAAATTTTCAGCAATACGTAAGGCCAAAAATGTAATTTCAGCAAAGTTATGGGATAATACATAATTTACAGCAACATTTAAATGCAAAAAATGGAATTTCAGCAAGTTTGGTGAGGTAAAAATCAAATTTCCAGCAACATTTGAGGATCAAATTGAAATTCCAGTAAACTTAAGAACTAAATTGCAATTTCCAGCAATGTTCAAGGATAAAAATGAACTTTACAGCAACAATAAGCCCCAATTTGTAAATTTTAACAAGTATTAAACACCAAATTATAATTTTCAGCAACATTCAAGAGTGAAAATGCAAGTTCTAGTTACTTGGGGGGCAAAAATATAAATTCCAGCAATATTCTAGGGCCAAAAATAGAATTTCCAGCAATGCATAGGGGCAAAGATGCAAACTAGAGCAAACCTAGGGAGTAAAAACGTAATTTCAACAAGATTTAAGGACAAATTTGCAATTTCAGCAAACTTAGAGGCACAAGATTGCAATTTCCAGACATATTAGAACCGTATTACAATTAATTTGGACATAATTGAAAAGAACTACAAATTCCAGGGGATCAATTAAAATAAATAAGGACTTAAATGAAATAAACTAAAAGTATTAAAAGTCATAATCAAACAATTAAGAACTTAAGGGGGCAAAACGTAAATACATAATTTGCTAAACTAATAAATAATAAATAAGTAAAAGCAACTAATCAAAACTACATCGTTTCGTGTCAAAACGATGTAGTTTTGCTTAACTTTTTTTGTTTTTTTTTTTACCGATTTTCGTTTTTTTTCTTTCTTTTCTTCTTTCTTTCTTTTTCTTCTTTCTTCTTTCCTTTCCTGCTGTTGTTCTCTCCAGATCTCCCTTTTTTTTTCTTTTTCTCTCTTCTGGTTCATTTGTTCTCTCTTTTGGTTCATTTGTTCTCTTTCTCTGTTTCTCTCTCTCTCTCTCTCTCTCTCTCTCTCTCTCTCTCTCTCTTCGTTCTCCGCCCCTCTCTCTCTCAGTCTCTTTTCTATCGAACTCTCTCTTTCTTTTTCTTCTTTTTTTTTTATATGTTCTTCACTTTGATCGATTTCTCAACATTCCTACCCAAAATCTCTCAAAACCAAGAATTAAAGCCCTAATTTCTCAATCAAATTTCAATCCTCAACAATGAAATCCAAATAAAAATTCAGATAATAGAAAAAGAAAAGAGGAGGGCCAAAAATTTTACCAGATTTATGGTGAAAGAATTTGATGGATGTGCTGTTGTAGTCCAATGAAGGCGACCTGGTGGCTAGCTGAAATGGTGGGCTGTGGCTGTGGAGGAGCAGGGCCACGGTTATGGCTTGATTTTCGGTGCTTGATGGTGGCGATTTAAGGGCTATTTGCTGGCTGGTTTTGGGCTGTGATGGTGTGAATTGTGTGTGGCTAATTGTGTGAATTGTGTAGAGCCAATTGTGTGTGTGAGTTCTTGCAGGTGTGATGTATGTGTGTTTCAGTGTGATGTGTGTGTGTGTTTTTGCAGGGGGTGTGTGAGTTGTGCGTTTTGTGTGTGTTTTGTTGGTGTGTGTAGTGTGTGTTCGTGTGCTTCGTGAATGTGTGTCTGTGAGTTAAATGGAGCTGGAGAAGTGAGAGTGCTGGTGTGAATGAAAGGGACAAACAGAGAGGGGGAAAATGGTAGAGGAATGGTGAGTGAAAATGTGTGTGTTTGGCGGCGTGAATGGAAAACAAAGGGGGAGAGTTATGTGATTTTCTGGTGGAGTTTTGTGTGAGCTGTGAAGTGTGTGATGTGTGCCAAGAGATTGAGTGAAAGTGAGATGGTCTCTTTTGGGTGATAGTGTAGTTGATGGAAAAGGGAGGAGGAGTGCAAGTTTCTGAGTGCAAGTGGTGTTTGGGAGTGCAGGTGCGTGTGGGTGGAGGCAGAGGGAGTGAGGGAGACCGAGGGAGAGTTGTGTGCTGCTGTGTGAAAACTGATGATTGTGTGTGTGGTGTCTACAGGTGTATGTGTTTGGGTAGCTAGTTGGTGAGTGTTTGTATGTGCAGGTGAGGTTGTGTGCAGGTTTTTGTGAGAGAAGAGAGGGAGAGAATGGTGAGTGTCTAATGAAGGTGAGGAGAATAAAACAATCCTACCCAAAATCCCTTCAAATCTGCTGAATTGCCAGTGGTAAGGGGAGTTGGTTATGTAGTGTAATTGTCAAAGGGACTGGTGTTTGCAGAAGCAATCACCTTTGCAGAGCTGCTGCTATTCTATTCAGTTTCTTCTTTTTTTTTAAGGAAAAAATTTGTAATGGAAATAAAGAAGAAAAGAGAAAAAAAATGAAATAAGATAAAATAAAATAAAAGATATTTGGATTCCCTAAAATCAATAAGAAAAATACTAAAATTTAGAGTTATAAAAATGAGTAAATAAGATTTACCGCAAAAATTAAAAAAATTAATATGATATTAAAAATGTGCAATTAATAGAAAAAAAAAGTAAAGTATTAAAATAAATACTAAACGATTTCTAAAAATCATGAAATTTATACAGAAAATTCATGAATATATGAAATATGCACACAAAATTTTCACTTGAAAAATTCTCATAAAAAGAATGCATTGGAAAACGATGCCATTAAGTAAAAAATACTAAAATTTTAAATAAATACTAGATGACTCCAAAAAATCATTAAATTATAAATAATGATAAAAACAGTAAAATTATGTATATAAAAAATAAACTAAAATAAAATAATATTTACACGGTGAAATTACTATTTTGCCCCTGATACAACTAATTAGACATAATTTATCCAAAAATTACAATTAGCTCCCGAATAATAAAAAGTATCCCCGAATGAAGTAAAAAACACTTTCTTATAAAGGGTGTGTCAAAATTTGGTGCCTACAATGAGATCTGATCCTCAGCCCCATTAACTGAGCTCCTACCAAACTCCATTTATGTGATACTGCCACGTGTGTCAAAAAGTTTATCAACAACCGTTATAAATAAAAAGATTTAGTAAGTGAATAAATTTTGGACACACATAGTAGCACCGCATGAATGAAGTCTGGTAGGGGCTCAGTTAATAGAGCTGAGGATCAGAATCTCTCTTAAACATCCAAATACATAAACTTTCCTTTTATCATATACATGAGCTCACTCTCATACGCACACATATACACACCTTCACACAAATACATACATTTGTACTCTCTCACACATACATGTGCAGTATCTCCCTCTCTGTCTCTCAAACACAGTCTTTCTTTCACATACATATACGCCTTTTTCGTACATACATTCCTACTTGCGTACATTAATTTTTTCTTACCTACACATATAATTTCTTTCTCTTACCTTCACGCATATACATAAATATTTTCTTCTTTCGTATATTTGCACATAGTCTCTTTTTCATACATACGTTTTCACACATATACACATATTTTCTCTCGCGCATATTCTCACACACAAAAATACACTTGTGATCTCGTTCTCTTTTACATATGCATCATCACTAAATTGTTGCATCTTTTTAAAATAAAATTATTATATTTATGATACAAGATATAACTTATCAATCCAGCAAATACTATACTTAAAATTTAAAGTTTCATTATTCAAATTTTAGTCTTATCAAATGTATCCTAAATGCACACTAATTCCACTACCCAAATGCCCCTAGATGTATTTTGGCAGAAACGTAGGAGGACCCTTTTTCGCTAGTTTTCTCATAGTTTTTCAATTTTTGAAAATTTTTGAATCGATTCGGTCCACGATTTGTAAAATTTGTAATTTAAGAGAGTTTTAAATTAATCTCAAAAAGTGATTATATAATTTTATTTTAAATTACAATTTACGTCGACCAATCTATGTAAGACCCAAACCCCAAACCTATGCCTACGGCGTGCCAGTCACTCTCTGTGTCGTTTTCTCATTGGGCCCAACAAAATAGCCAGCTGTTAGTTGCTATGTCTCTCCGTGGCCCCACTCTATAGCCAGCTGTTCCGATTCCCCTCTGTCCTCTCCCCTCTCCATTTTTTTACTTTTTTTTTTTGAATTTTTTTTCCTTTACAGGCCTCCATTTCTTTCAATTTCATTTGTGAAGGGAGAAGAAAGAAAAAAAGAGGATTTGATTGGGAAAAAGCAAAAAATTTATAAATTTGTTACAGTATCACAGACCGCATATTCAATCAATTGTCCTCTTCCTCTTACTTTGCAAGCATGGCGGTATGGATTACCAAATTCCTTTCTTTCCATTTAAAGATTATATTTCATTTTGCTATGTTTTTTTGGTTGTCTAATTCAAATTTTATTTATTATTTTTAGATTTTTATTAATTTTTTAAAGATATTCATTTCCGCATTTTAGATTACGTTATTGGATGATTAATTTCGTTGCTCCTTTTTTTTTTTGTTTCTTTCCTTTTGATGTTGTTTAATTTTAGGATTGTTATGTTATAAACTTGAAATCTTTTGCTTCGTAATATTTCATTAAATTGGTGCAATTTTTATCCAATTTAATTTTCACAATAAGTTGCTCTTTGTTCCTCCAGCCCCAGACCCCCAAAAAAAAAAAAAAAAACCGAAAAATGGGAAATAAAAATACCCAAAAAGCCACCTTTGAATATGTTGGGTTGTTTAAACACATGAGGGTTGATTCTGATCAGACCTTCTGTCCCATTTTTTCTGATGCCCAAATGTGTCTAATATAAAACGACATTGTATTATTAGATGGTATGATGCAGTTTTATATAATTTTACATTGATACGACGGAGTTTTCTATTGAACACCATTGAACAATATAAAAAATTGGACAGAAGATTTGGACTTGGGTTGATTGTGTTTGAGGTGTATGAAATCTATGTAGAATGTCCACGGGCAGCTTACTAAAAATTTGAAAGCCTTGGCATTGGGTTTCCGCTAAGATGTACAAAGTACAACCATTATTAATATTTGAAATCCTTGGTGTTGGCATTGGGTTTCCGTAAAGATATGGTTTATTATTGGCAAATGTTGGTTGATGGGCTGCTGTAGGTGTATCTTTCAAGTGAATAGCAATTAGGATGGGTTTAGTAGATAATAGTTTTAGGTGATTTGACCTAAGATTATTGAGTGAAGATGATATAAATGGTCCCGGTTTGTCGTTTACAAAACCGAGTATAATTTTCTAATATTGTTTCTCTTCTCGGGATTAATGCTGTGAAGAAGCACCTTGCATATATGTAGTTTCCAGTGAGGTAAGTTGAGCCACTAAATGGAGGTTTGTGTATTTTCTCCTTGAGTTCCTTGTAATTTCCTTAGTGTCATCGATTAGTTAAAGCTGCATCTTGTATGATTCAATATTCATGTCTTTTGTACTCTGCTCTAAACGCAAATACGTTGTGACAAATTTTCTGAGTTATGGTTTTTGATGAAAATCACATGGAATACCTTTGATATTCAAACAATGTTGGGTTGAAGCAATGGAAATTAAGTGTTAAGGTTGTGCTTAATGGAAAGAAATAGAGAGTGATAGTCATCATCTTTTGTTTTTGATAGACATGATAGAAAATGAAAGTCCGAAAAGGACAAGAATGAAAAGAAACAATTATTAATCATGCTTCATTAGATACAATAGTATTGATTAAAGTTGTTGCCTTGCCTTTCATTTTACCCATTTTGGGTTGCATACAAAGCTTGAGAGTTAAGGGTTAAGCTACCCTTTCTCTTGACTCCAGTCTTTTGCCCTTTTTTCGCAACTGATCCCTCCTATTCTATTCTTTTTGTTTCCCTCCAATTCCCTTAATCATACATGTCCCTTATTTTTTGAATAACCACCAGATTCTGAAATTTCTCTGTTATGGCTTTTAAGTGTTCAATATGCTCTTTCCCCAGCATCAAGTGATTCTTTTTGACATATAGTGACAGGCCAGACATCATGGACACTCATGCGCTCATGTGTATTGGTGCTCAAGTATTCATAGAGATCTATCCTTACCTTTCCTTGACCTTTCAAAGGTTTCTGATGAAAAGGCTTTTTATTGGTCTAAAATCTGATTCTTCTGCAGTCAGCTTTGTAGTTGTTTACTGCAGTTACACTTCCATATTTGCATGTGAGGACGTGGGCAGGATCCATCTGCTGTGCCTAACTTTCAGGTACAATGATATTTTTCAGGTAGTTCGCAAAATACTCAGTAGAGTTGTTGCCCTGCCTTCCATTTCCATCCATTTTGGGTTGCAAACAAATCTTGAGAGCTAAAGGCTTAAGCTACCCATAACACCTAATTCTGCATAAGAGGTCTTGTTTTTTATCCCCCAACCCCCACACCCCCCCCCCCCCCTCCTTTTTTTTTCTCCTTCCTGAAAGAACTAAGACCATTATACAACACACTTATTTGGTGTGGCCATTGAATAATTGTGTTCTGCTGGGTGCTTTCTTTGGATTCCACCATTTTTTGGGGAACCTTGTCGTTTTTTTGCATGTAACTATTTATTTGGTTTCTGTTATTTTATGGTTGTCGCATCCCTTTTACTATTTATGCTTAATCTAGCACTATGTTATGCGTCCAGATGTGTGGTGGACACATTACACATTAGCCTTTGATTGGAAGCTCTTTTATAAGAAGTTATAGATTTGGTTCAATTTGCTTAATCTCATGAACGACAATGATGCTGCATATGTATGCTAAGGGTACTGATAACAGATTTCTTCACTAGTAGATGGTGTTATTTTTATCTGAATGATTGGACGGCCTGCCAGATGCAGTCTGATGGAAAAGATTAATGTTTGTCTTTGTTAATATGTGAGCATGTAAAATCAGGAATATACGTGCAGAAAGTGCTGAGAGTTGGAGCGTGGGCATTAATATCTGAATCCCAGTTAATTTTGCATGTTATATATCATGGGGAGATATGCTTCGCATGCCTGAAGAGTAACCATTATTGCACTGAATTACTCCTGTTCACTAGCTTTCGTATTTTACAGGAACATGACCGACCTTTGCCAAAGTTTGGGGAATGGGACGTCAATGATCCAGCTTCAGCTGAGGGTTTCACAGTGATCTTCAACAAAGCTAGGAATGAGAAAAAAACAGGTGGTAAGCCTGACTCACCACAAAAAGGTGCCTCTGCATATAAGCATAAAGCAACTCTAGGGAAGCCTCAGTCTGTAAGTATACTCAATTCACAAGCTCTAATTTTGTCTCTAAATGAATCTGTTTTGCTTGCAAGGAAAAGTATCTTTTTTGCTTGCATTTATTTGTATGTTTTAGAATCTAAAAATAAAGTTAAGCAACTAGATTTTACTTTGGTGTTTTCAAAATCAAAGAACATTAGTATTCTTCTTATAAGTGCTTTCACCAGTTTTGATTACTTGTATAGATACTAGGGACACAATGTATTAGGAAATAAATTTCTTTTAAGCATTTTTATCATGTATTAATTGATTAAAACTCCAGATGAACCAGAAACAAACTGAAATTTTAAAGATAATCACATCAATGTATTTCTACTTTCTTAGAGGAAATAATAAAAACGTAATTGATTCTAGGATTCGTTTATCCAAAATATCTTATTCAAAAGGTAATGCAAGTTTAATAATTACCGTTGGTTAGAATCATCTTCTCCAACAATTCTACATGTGATGAGATGAAGAGGGGCAGGGAGAACCTTGTTGTGCATTCATATGACACCAGATAATGTTTCTTTTATTTTTTTCCCCTTATTTGATGCGTGCTTCAAATCCTTTGAATCATATTCTTTATTCCAATCCCGATAAATTTAAATATCTGCCTGACAAAACATCTAATTGATGCACAATAAACTCATCCTCCAAAGAAATTTTAGGTTGACACCGGGAAGAATCCCCAGGGAATTTCTTTTTCAATGTTAGCCTAATATGAACATATCTAAATGCTACAAATCAGAATGATAATTTAAGGTGTGTACCTTTGATAAATATCCTTGGCCATCCAGAGTATTCCAGCACAGAGTAAATTTTTATGAGGCACGTAAGCTTCTTTACATTAGCCTTGAGTTTTTCTTTACATTAACCATTTGGCGTTAGACAATATTCTAATTCTTCCAAGATTCGTGTTTTATGACTGCATAATTTAAATTTTAGACAGTCCCAGTGTGCTGGCCTTTTGATTTTCCAGCATATTATGCCGCATGATGACTTCAATACCCAATATCAAAGATTAGCATGATCACATGTATTAAGCAGACAGTAAATCAAAGATGGAATATCATTAATAGTTGTTGAATCCAACAGAAATTTCAGAAGCATAACAATTGAAATAGAAGCTTTTATAAGTTGAATGAAGATTTGAGTTTTCCAATTCTGTGTTTATTTTTGTTGAAAACCATAGCTGTAAATCTTGTTTTAATCCAGTGAATGCATTGATTTGCAGAAGAAATGGTTTTGCTGTGTGCAATCTGCTGCTACAGAATGATGATGCTGCTACAGAATAATGATGCTTTTTTCAGATTCAGCTGTAACGTAAAGAAGTTTTCACCTTAGCCCCTTGGCTTCAATATTCCAGAAGACTGGAGCTCTAGTAAAAGCTGTGATAAGTCATGCTGGATTCTGTTTCTTTGTGTTTTACAACTACTACGCGAGTTCTAGTTCTAAGAAAAGATCAGTAATTCTTATTTTTACACTTACTCCTTTATAAATGGGTTTTCTGGTTGTTCCTCTTCTTTTGATTTCTATTTTCCCCCTTTTTCCTTTTGAGAGGGGAGGCAAATTTGAAGGATGAGTGCGGGTTGTACTATTGCTTTCTTGACTTCTTTGTTTAGTCACTTGATTTTGCTATGGGTTACTGGGATGCTTGTAATTTTTTTGATCAATTGGTTAATAGGATGGATGTGATCCATCGATTATATTATCTTGGGGAGTGCGGAACAGAGATTTGCACATAAGGATTTTTTTTTTTTTTTGAAATGATGCAAGGACCACCTGTATTTACTGGGCCTGTGGGGGACTAAGAAAGCAATGCGTTTTATTTTCCCGTAGAATGCGGGGATGCAGTTGCACCTGATAAAATGATCGTAGTACAATGGCAATGTGAAATTTTTTATGGAAGTCTTAGTGCATATAATGTTATAGATCAACTCGTCACTAGTGCCGGAAAAGCTATAGTATAAATCAATTGTTTCCTTAATTTTATAGCTCTCTTTGGAGACCATGATATGGTTTACACGTGCTGATTTTGGTTTCATGCCTTATTCTTTTCTTAGTTAATGTGTGCATTACTAAGCTGGCAAATCCCTTGATGAGACTTATATATGATGATAAAAATAGCTGTAATATTCTTTTTAAGGTGCTGCAAGTGCTGGACACGGTTGATGTTATACTCCCTTTCGCACAAAGGACAGCTCTGTGGCGAATTCAGAAAAATGCCGGGGTACTCGTGAATTATGTGACAGCAATTGCAGGAAAAGGTTGACTTTCTCTCACTTTGGTTATGGAAAGTGAAAGCCGTTTCGTCTAGTACGAGATCGATCTTGCTTTCTGTCTCTGGGCCTAACTATACTTGGACTAATTAAACGACAAGGTTTGGGATAGCTGATTCTCTTCTCGGGTACGCGGGTAGGCGAGACAGGACGTGCTTTTGAGCGGCCTTGAGGGATTGGTTGTGCACCTGCCGTTAACTCCTGTTTACCTGCCTTTCATTCGCTCCCTTTCTCTGTTTGCTCTGGCATTTAACAACTATGGAAATACATAACTTGCTAAAAAAACAAATACCCCATATAGTCTTGTGTGGTAGTTGGGTAGCAATATTCTCACCCGGGTAAGGGCAAAGATTATGTTGCAAAAGCGCTTTATTAAACGTCACTGTTAGCATGGAAGTTTGTTATTTGTCCTGCTCTTCATCCATAGCAGAATTTGGAAAAATTTGCCATGCATTGAAATGGCATTTGCAGCATTACTTCCTTTCTGGTCCGAGGCCCAACACAAGGCCTATACGGGTGGTGCTTCGATGACATACAAATTTGTTTGAAGACACAAAAATTGATTCCTCGTCAAAGCACTACTTTGACTGTGGAAATGCAACAAAAAGAACTATGTGCAAGCATTTTATCTTTCAATTGAAATAAAGGCCAAGTAGGTTTATCTCACTAACATACACTATATTGTTCTTGGATACAATTTACACCATGTTGTTTATTTTTATAGCCATGTAAAAGTAACTTCTCTTTCAATGTCTGAATAATTTTTGGACAATTTACAACCACAGTCCATACATATCCATCTACCATTTTGCTTGCTGGCACACAAGTTACACATAAAATGTCGGTATCTTGAAGACATGACTTTGGACTAAACCTATAAAACTCCAGAAGAGCAATACAAGCAAAGAAAAATGAACAATGTCCCCCAAAAAACAATATAATGAATTTAACAGTAGCTTGACAAAATCTGTGATTAAAGACCTACTGAACGTAAGCTGTACAGCAATCGCAGCGTGTTACCCAATAAATTAAAGAGCCATGTGAAGCTAATGAGCAACCAAAACAAAAGCAAGATCAGTTTTTAAAATGATAATACAGGGGGAAAGACACATCTTAGACTCTAGATGTTCCAAGCTTCCGTTCAAATAGGCGACGTAGAAGGTAAACCTGAAGAGCAGCAGCTCCAACAAGTGCAGCTGATTCGAATACTGCCTTGTAGATTGCTCTTCTGCTCATATTTTCATTCACTGCAATCAAAAAAGAAATAATGAATCTGATGTTAATTTTGTTAAATGCAATGAAACCTAGCTTTTCATAATGGTCAAATTATAAGAAATGTCTAAGACAAAACATAAAAGCATGTTACATCACACCTTGGACCCAGTATACAAAATCCACACGCCAAATCTTCCCTACTATTGTCTGTGCACAAATCATACATTTGACCCATACACTAAGGACGGCGAGAAGAGATATATTTTATATCCCGGAAGGACCATAATTGGATATACCATTGTTTCTGGCATAAAGTTCCTATAAAAGTGGGAATGCCCTACCTTTGAGTGCAGTTTGAACCATGAATTACATAATTAGAAGTAACTAAGAAATTAGAAGGTTTAAGACAAAACCTAGAAATTGATCACTGATCCAATTTGAGTACATATATACGATAGCCCTCAATAAAAAACTGAAGAGCAACAACAGCAAGTGATTAAATTCTCAGTAGTTCCTCATATAAAATTGTCAATTCTAGAGATATAGCAATAAAAAAAAAAAAAAAATTGTTTCAAGCACCGACAGACTGCAAGTTTTTCTGTGTGAGAGAGGTGTGTGTGTGTGAGAGAGAGAGAGAGAGGGAGATTCTGTTTGCCCTCAAATTTTCATTTAGATTGGCTGAGGTAGCAAGCCCCATTAGAGAGACAATTTTTTTTTTTTTTTTGACATAAAAGATAGGAAGGTAGATGGCTACTCTACACGTCCGGGCAAGGAATATTACATATTAAAAAAATAACATCATCTTCAACCTCGTAGGAAAATTAGATGGATGGGCCCAGCTAACAATACATGACAATAACAAGAGTCCTTTTTCCCCCTCTTATCTTTGATGCCACTACCACAACTAATAGGTTTCATCTTTTTTATATCCCCTCTTATCTCTGATGCCACCAGTGCAACTAATAGGTGTCATATAATGCTCTGAGCTGGATTTGTCATTTACATATACATAATTGAAAACTAGATTAGGTCATAGTAGGAAACAAATTTGTAAATCAATTGAAGAGTAGGTTCTGTCATCTCCGTTCACTTATGGTGGGAATTTCAAACGGACGATAGCTTACATAAGCATTTAACAATGGAGACCATTATGGTACTATTACAGCAGTTAATGTCATGTGCTCATTGTAAAGTTTTTCAGTGACATCTCTATGGGGATATTCTTTTAAATTCTTTAAGTTAGCCTTTTATTCAGGTGACCTTTGGGGAAAGGATGTTTGTCCTTCCATGCTGATCTATTTAAGGGATTGGTTGAGGTCCAGTCACTGCAACAAAATTCCTTTGATAATTCAAGCAGGAAACCTTGTGCAAAAAGGGAGGGGAAGGGAAGAACAGCAGGACTTAAGTTGATACTTGATGATACAATTACCTAATGCCTGACGGTCAGTCTGTGCCTCTAGCCAATGCTGTTCAAACTGGATGTTATATAGAGCTTCCTCTAACTTTGAAATCTGCTCTAGCAAAGGATTAAAATGTTCTGGAGAATATATCATCAAAGGAAAAAAAAAAAAGGGTTAGCAAATCCAAATATAAACATAAAGATAGAACAAGAGATAAGAAAGACAAAGATTCATACCATCCTTTGCATGCTGATCATAATATGTAAAATGGCCTACATGCACATCAAAATCTATTGTTTCATGATAAGGTGACTTATTTGTGAAGCAAAAGCGGTAAAGGCCTTTTTTTGGAGCCATGAACTCAAATTTCTCGCTAGTCTTGTCATGGAAATCTTGAATTTGCTCACCAGAAGGGCCCTTTATCTGAAATTAGAAAAAAATAACAAAATTGCCTGTAAAACCCAAAGAAACCAAAAGAACTAAAAAGGGGAACAGAAAGGAATGTAGTTCAATTGCTTTTCTTGAACTATTGTAAATACTTTCAAAACTCAATTTGTATGGAGGCTTTTGCCTAAAACAACACATATATGAAATATGATGTCTATCAACTGATATTTCTGCAGTGCCCTCAGTTAATTTAGCCCACACATATGTTGGTCATTCACCACATTTTTATTCCTCTAAGCAATTTAGAACTCGTCACATTCATGATTCATTACTACAATCTCATAGGCTAACTCAAATATCAACGTATTGACATTTATTGTTGATATTACAGATATTGATACCGAGATACTCCATAAAAAGTATGACAGAGATTAAGAGCAAGAAGGAAAGATACACAAAAAATTTCACCCAATTTTTTATGTGAGGAATTCCTGTTTCTCCTGTTTAGGTGTTATAGCATGCGTCTGCAATGTACAGTCTGGTTCAGTCCAATAGAACCTTAGTCTAAGTGGGGTCTTTCAAAGACTTATAGTCCCTGAGATCCCCTCTTTCCCAACAAAAATAAATAAAACAAGGGAGATAAAGCTAAAATTCAAAGACTTATAAGCAGCACCTCTAAAAATTTCAAAGCAATCCCTTTACCTATTTTAAATTGACGCAAAATTCACGTGTTATCTTGTTCATCAACTATTTCTCCTATTTAAGGGGTTTTCTAAACATTGAGAGGAGAGAACTCTTTTCGTTTTCAAACTACAGATGACTAAATCCCATGAAACAATGACAAAACCTATCATATCCTCATGATGCTCTAAAAGATCCATAACCATCCTGAAGCATTTATATATTCCATTTATTCAAATATTCATAAAAACAACCTGACAAAGGGAGGATGATATAGTTGAAGCCCATTGTGACCGACCTAGAAGGCAACCAAATGGAAAGCTGATGCTTTCTCCAGTAAGGATATCAAAGTTATTTGCACCTAGATGATAGAATCATGATAATAACATTGTATGCTAAGAAGGCTCGAGGAACCAAACTCCTCTAATCTAGTTCATCAAAGCATATCATTGTACACATAGCAATGGGTATTTGTGTTAGGTAAAAATAATATTGGAGACCAAACCAATATAAAAGCACATAAATGTGTGTTTCTAAAAGGAAAAATAAGATACAAAATCCATACATCAGAGTTATGTGTGCAAGTGGAATATATAAATGATTCTTTAACAAGCAGGATATCAGGGTAACAGAGAGAAACTATAAAACTAAAAATTCCGACTTCAAGGCGAAAGCTGAAACTTGACAAGATTGAGACCAAGATGATTGGCTACACAACGGACATTGAATAATATTAGCAAAAACCGCTTCCCTAGCAGAATCGCTTTTCAAGTAACTGCTATAGAAAAAGTCAAATTAATTTTTCGATTTCACCACAGACTTATATCAGTTGCTTTTAAGTTTACATGGTTCCCTACAACAAACAGAACATATAAAACTAACATTCTTTCACTTCAATAACGCTATTATTAATAGACAAAATCACAGGGGGAATTGATTAAGAATGATGAAAACAGAAAGGCCAATTTAGTATACCAAGTTCTCAACTTTATAAACTTGTCTGCTTTAAACAATAAATAACCTATAATATATATAAACAGCGTATCGAAATATTAAAGTTCTTGAAAAAACAAAGGTTACCAAATCGAAATAAAGAAATCCCAGTTCAGGAATTGATAGGAAAAGAAGAAAAAAAGAAGAAAGGGAAAAATAATTACCACAAGATCGACACCTTCTTCGCCATAATGCCAAGGGGCATCAGCTTTAATAACAACAAAGGAAACATGGATTGTATCGCCTTCGTATGGAACATTGTGGGATAGACATTCCTCTTTCTCTATCACAAATCTGATCCCAAAGGCTCCCTTTACTATCAACGTTAAAACCACCACCATTACCATCTTTCTCCAACTTTGAATCGACCCCATTACCATCTGCACACAAATCAAAATATAAATAAAGTACAAGAAAACTCAGAACCCACAAGAAAAAAATGGTGATAATGGAAGAGAATTTACCATTGTTTTTTTTTTTTTTGGAGGAATCTAAAGGCTGCTTGTGCAGAAGGGTTAGATTGTTGTTGAATTACAGTTTTAATTACGTGGGAACAAGAATCAGAATCTCTACTATTTAACTACCTATGGAAAGACGAACTGGTTGTCTGACCGGTACCCGGTTTTATTGGTCCGACCGGTCTTTGGGCGAACTGTGTCACTCGTTAGATGAATTTTAATTTATATTATATATTTTTAAATTATTAATGGTTTGAAAATTAGTTAAAAACTAGTTAGTAATCCTGTGTAAATATTTATTTTCAAAATGTAAGAATAAATACATAAACTAAACTAATTTACTTAAAAAATGTTTTGTAATGCATTTGTAGTTATTCCATTTGGATGGTTGTTTTTGGGGTGTTTTTTAAAAAATATTATTGTAGTAGTTTTAAGTATTATTCTTGATAAATGTATCTGTGACATAAAAAGTTAGTTACAAAATGTGTTTGAATTAAAAAAAAAACATATTTTTACAAAATAAAACCAAACAAAGAAATTTAGAAATAAGAAATTGAAAATGCAAGAATTATCTGGGATAGAAAATTATTTCAAGAATTCATAGATCATCTTTCAAGATGACACTTTCCCTATATCTGTTGTAGTTTAGCAGAGCGCGCATAATGGGATAAAAATTAATGACTTGATTCGAATACTCTAACATTTGAAATGTATTGATATTGATTCATCAACGTTAAAAATAAATGAAGATGGCTAAAATCAACATTGTAATATTAAAGGAACTGCTTCACAAAATTCAAAAAGAATTGAAATGTAATGAATTAAATGCTTCAATAATATAAATTATTAAAAGAACATCATTTGGTTTATTCTTTTTCTGTCTTGACTTTTTTCAACCTAATTTAATCCAACTCTCGTTTTGTCTTTTCTTTTCTTTTTTTTTTTCCGTGGCCGCTTTTTCTGTATTTTATTTGTGTATTATCATCCTCTCTGGCAAATAGAGTTGTTAGGTCATATGAAGAATTGGTTTCCTTGTCATCAAGTTCCTTCAACGTTGTTATGGTAATTTCTTCAATCTTTTGGAAATTGGGAAAAGAAGTTCACCTTCTGCTTATCTGGTATTAATCTCTCCAGGTTTTATTTATTTATTTATTTTGGTCCTATAATGTTGGACCTGTTTACTCCATTTTCTTGCTGCACCCAAAAAAAAAAAAAAAAAGAGTGGAAAAAAAAATTCAGCATGCAGTTAAAAGAGCTAAATCATTATTGCAAATTCCTAAAAACAAATATTAAGCAGACGATATGCAACTTTGGACCCATAAAAGTAAAGAATTAGGGAGGGAGAAAAAAAAAAACAATTCAAGAGAGCCAATCTTTGTTCTTAGTGATAGCAAACATGCACGATAACACCAAAGAGAAGAATATGGACACTTGAATTCATTCACGGTGATCTGATGATTTGTCCATTCGTAGCGGTTACTTTTTTGTTTTCTAAGTAGAGCTAATGTTTGTGACCATAAATTTTAAAGGAGTACAACACATAATAAAAATGTATTAATGTGATTTATAACACTGTAATCTATTTAAGCATATCAATGAAAAGATATCTACATAAGCATATTAATGCATGTGAAGGGAAGAAAGCGATGTAAGACTATTCTTTTTTAATTAGAATGTCTACAGGTAAGATCGTAAACTCGATCCACATAAAAGTTTTTGCTATTATTCTATTTACTTAATGTAAAGCATCAAAGTTCCAAATATTTTATTGTCAAAAGTACATGTACAACAAACAATATTCATAGTTATTTTTTTTAAAAAAAAAGAGAATATTCACACTGTTAAAAAAATAATTAGGACACCCGAAAAAAACTCCATGAGCCTAAGTTTTCTTTTAGCCTATCTGAGCTTGAGCCTATATAAGGCCTAAAGTATTTTTAAGCCGAGTTCGGGTGGGTCTCACTAGGCTCAGGCTCCTCATAGGCCTAGCCCAAAAATGAGAATAAAATTAGGAATCCTCTCACGTAATAGAGTCGATCCACTGAAATTTTGAACAGCAGTGTAGGATCAGATCCCAAAGATAGTAAGGCTTTTTTGATGAAGGGAAAGTCTTTTCCAAACCTCCATTTCTCCTACCCGTTGTCCCCTTGCTTTGCCCTTCCTCTATTTTTTTTTTTTTTTGAGAAATCCTATTTATTACGAGGAGGAGTGAAGGGGTTGTTGTGTAACAAGTGCATATGTCCACTTGAGCCAAATAACTGTACCAAATGAAATAAAATAAGGTAATGAAAGAAATGAATCTCTTCTTAGGAATCATTACACACATATGCATATATAATTTATAACTTAAACTCTATCTTCTTTTTGGTAGTAAATTTTTGTGTTGGTATGATGATTGTTACTCCTTATATTAAATACTTAGTTTCTTGCTCTTTTATCTTTTTAGATTTTCTTTTCTTGGAAGTTTTTGACATGGTGACTAATTGAAAGCAAATGAATCATGGGCTATCTCTACTCTTTTTCCTCTTGTTTTGGACTTTGGAATGAATAATTTGTAGAAGTATTAATTTTAGACTTTAAACTCATGATCTTAGACTCACAGCCTGAATATTTTGTGAACTGAGTATGAAGTTTACAATGATGAATCTGAAACTCAAATCCGAAACCCAATAGTGTTATTAATTATAGGCTTAATCTCAAAATGTCCTCTTGTAATGTTAAGTAAGTAGTAAATTACATGGTGACTAATTGAAATGTTAAGTAAGTAGTAAATTTTCTTTTCTTGGAAGTTTTTGACATGGTGACTAATTGAAAGTAAATGAATCATGGGCTATCTCTACTCTTTTTCCTCTTGTTTTGGACTTTGGAATGAATAATTTGTAGAAGTATTAATTTTAAACTCATGATCTTAGACTCACAGTCCAAATGTTTTGTGAGCTGAGTATGAAGTTTACAATGATGAATCTGAAACTCAAATCTGAAACCCAATAGTGTTATTAATTATAGGCTTAATCTCAAGATGTCCTCTTGTAATGTTAAGTAAGTAGTAAATTACCCCGTATGTTTAGAAAATATACATATCGCACCCTATTTTAGTAACAAATTACCTCCTCATGCACATTACACCTTTATGAAGACAAATTTGCCCTCATAATTTTTTAATATTTCCATTCTTGTTAATTTTTTATGTAGAAATAAAATAAGGTTATTATTCCAGGCTAATATTATTTGTCGCGCCCCATTTTTCGAAAAAGGAATATAAAATAATAGTAGATATAGTGAGTCGGAAAAAGGAAAAGGAAGTGTTAAATGTGGTTGTGTTTATTGGAAAAAGAAGCGTGTAAATTTTGTAAAAAATGATTTTTAGAAAAATACTTTGTAAAAGATAATTCGATAAAAATGTGACAAACAAATACTTTATTTTGAAAACAAAAGAAAAAGGGCCTAAAATGGGACTTTGAAAATGCGACGGTTTTTTGGGCCCGAAAATAGAGTCTAAAAAGGGTTTTTTAGTGAAAAAGGAGTCGCCACTTGGTATTGAGTTTTGGTGTACCAAGTCACCCGAAAATATTTTATAAAAGGTAAGAAATTAAAAATGATTTATTTAAAGAAATGATTTTGGAAAAATATAGGAAAAACAAGAAAAACCCTTTTAGACGACTCCAGGTCTTTGAAAACAAGAGAAAAAGGTTCGGGAGTCACAGTTGAAGAAAGGGAAGGCAAAGGCTCGCGCCTAAGGCACCCTTTCAACCTAGCCGAAACTAGTTGCGAGGTTTAGTCTAAATTTTCCTAATATAACCCTAAGATTTTATCGCATTTGGATGCAACTATATGAATGCAAATCTAGTCCTAAAAATGAATATCGTTAAGGGACAAATGTTCCATTGAGGTTTAGGTCGGATATTCGCATTAATTGCGAAACCCGAGTCTAGACCTCGACGGAGTCACGAGTAGTAGATGCAAAATGGAATGCAAAAGAAAAGAAAAATAATAGTATAGATAGTAAGTGAATAAAGAAAATGGGGATGCAACATAACGGGTGCGGGGGACTAATAGACTCGTGACTATCTGTTTCTACTCACGGAGGGGGGAACGACATGTACGCCATCGCTTCCCACGTGAGTAGATGACTATTTCTTAGTCGAAATCACGCAAATGACCTAAAATTCTATGTGTAGTGGAATCTAAATGTTATGCACCAAATAGATGTTAAAATAAGTAATAAGTTATAAAGTATATATAAAAAACTCATAGAAAATGGGAAAAGCCTAAAAAGATAAAATGTGTGTGAAATGGCATAGAGTGAACACGAAAAATGATCCTAATGCTAAAATGACCTAAAGGCTTAGCATTGGACTAGCCTATTTTCTAAAAAGTTCTCCGCTAGCGTTGGACTAGCGAAGAAAACGAAATTAACCACAACTAGCTTTGGACTAGTGTGGCGACGATACACATATATAATTAAAGCAAGTAAATAAATAAAGCATGTATTAAAGCAATAAATCACATAAAAGCAAATAATAGCAAGTAGGAGCACATAGCACATAAGCATGGTATTCTAGATGCAAGTTCCTAGGAAAAGCGAATAAAACACACAAGCACATAACACACATAGCACACAAAGCCCTAACTATTACACCGGAGAAGCCTAATTACAATCTAAAAATAAAAAGGTAACCTATCTAGCCTATCTATTACATTTTCTATCTAAATACATAAAATTTTTGTTAAATGGATAACACATAAACTATCTATTACATTAACTATCTAAATACAAAATTTTGCTAAATAGAATATTACCTATCTATTACATTTCTTTGAATAATCAAAATTAAATTCGAATAAATAATATGACATAAATAAATAAACACTCTCACATGGATAAAAAGTATAAGCACAAAAACACGTAGAAAAACACATAGGAGCACGTAGGAGCACATAAAAGAAATATTGGAAGGGTAATCGAGGTACCTCTCATTCGTAAACCCGGTATAAATTGCTACTAAAATGAACAAACACGTCAAAATTACCACTATTTAATAAGTCAATCACTAATTTGAATAATTTTCTACCTATCACTATGAACTCACTACGATAATTCAAACAATCATAGCAATAATGAACAAAATAAGAGGAAGAAAATAATGATAATAATAATTAATTATTTAGGAAGAAAAATGAAAATTGTTTAAGTCAAAAAATAAATAAGCAAATAGATAAATAAAGCAAAACAACAAAAATAAAATAAAAATAAAATAAATAATAATAATAATAATAATAGAAGATAAAACATAATAATACATACATTGAAATTTTAACACCTCAAATAAGAATTATTAAAATAACTAAAAGGAAAATAGAGAAACTAATTTGAACATTAATTAGACTAACAAGACCCAATTTTAGAACATTAATTATAAGTTTGATAAAAATAAATAAAGAAAATGTAAAAAGAAATAATTTAAAGCTTTGAGGACTTAACTAATTTTAATTAACACTTTTTTAGCAAAAATAAAATATTATAAGATTTGGATTAAAGTGGAAATTTAAGCAATATTCTAAAGTGAAAAATGTAATTTGCAACAAGTAAAAAGGTAAAATTATAATTTTTAAACCTTACTTACGGTAATGACATAGTTTACAACGAATTTAAAGGCTAAAATATAATTTTCAGCAAGTATAATGCCCAAAAATAAAAAATTCCAGCAATACTTAAGTCCAAGAATATAATTTCAGCAAAGTCATTAAACAATACCTAATTTACAGCAATGTCTAGGGTCAAATTATAATTTTCAGCTATATAAAAGGGCCAAAATAAAAATTCCAGCAACTACAAGTATAAAAATACAAATTCCAGCAACAAATAAAGGCTAAAATATAATTCTAACAATTAATGGAGGTCTTAAAACAAATTCCAGCAACATAAAGGACCAAAATATAAATTCCAGCAACAATAAGGGGCCAAAAATAAAATTCCAGCAAGTTTGGGGACAAAAATGCAAAAATTCCAGCAATGTGAGGGACCAAATTGCAAATTCCAGCCACATTCAAGGACTAAAACAGAATTCCAGCGACATTTAAAGCCTAAAATACAATAACAGCAAGCTTGGGAGGTAAAATTGCAATTTTCATAAATATCAGAGGGTAAAATTGCAATTCCAGAAAAATTACAGGGGTCAAAATGTAATTACCGAAAAATATAGGGGTCAAAAATGGAAATTGAAAAATACAGGGATCAAAATTATAATTATATAAAAGTCGGGGGACCTAAATGCAATTAATTAGGACCTAATTGAAAAGAAAATAAAATTATGGGGGTCAATCTACAATAAACAGAAACTTAAATGCATAAATCAGAAATGTCCGGGGCCACAGTGACATTAATGAAAGTATAAGGACTATAAAATAAATAACTATTATCAATTAAAATAAATAAAAAAAACTAACTAACCAAAACGACGTAGTTTTGAGTGAAACTACGTCAAAACGACGTAGTTTCACTAAAAACTCTTTTTTTTTGGTTATCCGGTTCTAGTTTCTCTTTCTTTTTCTTTTTTTTTTCTTTCTCTCTTTTCTTTCTTTTTCTCTCTCTTTTCTCTCTTTTCTTCTTTCCTTTTCTTTCTTTTCCCTCTTTTCTTTTTCTCTCTTCTTCCTCCCCGATTTCCCTCTGCTTCCCCCCGATTCCCCTCTGCTTCCTCCCCGATTCTCTTCTTCCTTTTCAATCTCGCTCTCTTTCTAGGTCAGTTTCTCTCTCTCACCGGAGCTCTCTCTCTCTCTCTCTGTTCGTCTCTATTTCTCTCTATTTCTCTCGGTTTCATGCATCTCTCTCTCTCTCTTTCTTTTCTCATTTTTTTTTATTTTTTTTAAACTCCAACCCCCCAAGGAAGAATCAAACAATTTTCCCACTGAAATTTCCCTAATCTTTCTTTCTCAACAAAAATCCCTAAACCATTAATTCAAGTCTAAGCCAATTCGTCACAAAATCAATGAATATACTATATATGCGAAGAGAATTGAAGAATGGTCAAGTTTTTTTTTTTACCCGGGTCAGGGGAAGGGGTGGTTTGCCGGTGGCTCGTCGGTGATGTTGGAGCTTCGGCCGGTAGATTGAATTCGGCAGTGGTCGGGCAATGGTGGTCCGTGGTGGAGCTCAGTGTTGACTGTTGTTGTTGTTGTTGTTGTTGAGTTGTTTTTTTTTTTTTAATTGCAAGTGATAATTTGGGGCTGTAATTTGTTCCTGTGTGTTGTGCGTGTGTGTGTTTGAGCAGGAAGGCCGAATGTGGGCTGTGTGTGGGAGTATGATGTGCGTGTGTTATTGCAGGTGTGTGTGTATTTGTGCCTGAGAGTGTGTGTGTGATGTGTCTGATGGAATTGTTGTGATGGTTTTTGCTGATTGAAGTGAGGGTATGGTTTATGAGCTTTTGTGTGTATGTGTGTGAATGGATGTTTGTTTGTGCTACTGGTTTATGAACGTTTTGTTGTGCAGGGGTGCGTTTCTGTGAGTGTGGTGAAGGTGCAGGGGGAGGGAGGCAGAAAAGTGAGTGTATTTGTGTGTGTCTGTGCTGGTGTTCTGTGTGTATGGTGGAGGCAGAGGGAGTAGGGAGGCCTGAGAGAGTGAATGGGAGGGAGTGAACCGATGTGTTTTGTGAGTGTCTGTGTTGTTTCTGTGAGTGTGGTGTGTGCCGAGGGAAAGAAAACTGAGAAGGTGTGTGAATGGTGAGTGTGTGTGTATTGCGTGTGTGTTTATGGAGTGTGAGTGAAGAGAGTGATCTGTGTGTGAGAGGGAGAGGCAGAGGGAAAAGGAGAGGTGGGAGTGTCTGTGTGCAGGGGATGTATGTGCGTTTGGTGAGGGAGATGTGAGAATGCAGGGAAGGAGGCAAAGAGTGAGAGTGTAATGTAGTGTTTAGTGTTGAATGCAGGGAGATTGAGGGAGTGAAGGAGCCGAGAGGGGGAGGAGGTTTGTATATCTGTGTGTTATGCGTTGTGCTGTGAACTGAGTGTGCTTTGTGTGTGAGTTTTTGTATTGCAGAGAGGGAGTGGAGAGGAATGGTGAGTGTGTGTGGTGCCCTCTATGCAAGGGAAAGGATTGAGAGAAAAATAGAGTGAAAGCTAATTAAAAATCCCCAAAAAATCTGCTGAATTGCAGGGGTTGGGAGATTGGTGAGATGATGGAGTTGGTTTCAAGCATGGCATAAGGCTGCTCAGCTGTTGTAGCAGGCTGCGTTTGGCAGCCTGCTCCAGCATTTTTTTTTAATTTTTTTATTTTTTTTTTTAGAAAGAGAAGAAAATAAAGAGACTGAAAATAGAATAAAACTACGTCAAAATTTTTTTATATTTAAATTATATATTATAAAGTAAAATAAATCATAATAATACTAATAATAATAATAATAATAATAAAATAAAATAAAATATTATAAAAAGGAAAAGATAAAATTTAATGTAATAAATGAAAGGTTAATTCAACATTAGAAGAATACAACTTAAAATAAATACCAAATGGTCTTTAAAATAATAAAAAATAAAAATAATTTTTTTAACATGAAAATTTATAAAATGCTTGTAGACAAAATTCTCATAAAGAAAATCTTAAATAAAAAGTGCATTGGAAAGCGTGACCTAAATATGGCAAAATTATAAAATTTATAAAAATTAATAAATGACATCACACAAATTTTACACAACATATATTATCACATAAAGCACAAATTATAATTTTCACTCAAAAATTTTGAAATTAACGCATTCTTGAAAAAACGTGCCCTTAATAAACAAAAAGATAAAAATTAAATAAATACTAAATGACCTCTAAAAATTATGAGATTTTTACAGAAAATTATGAATATCACAAATACATATATAAAATTTTTCACTTGAAAATTCTCATAAAAATAATGCATTGGAAAACGTGCCGTTGAATTAAAAAATACTAAAATTTTAAATAAATAATAAATGACTCCCCAAAAATCATTAAAATCATAAATAATGATAAAAATAGTAAAATTATGTATTTAGGAAAATAAAATAAAATAAACTAATATTTACATGGTGAAATTACCATTTTGCCCCTAGATACGACGAATTAGATATAATACGCGAAAATTGTACTCGACTCCCGAAAAATGAAAAATACCCTCTAAAATAAAGTAACACATATATTTTTACCAAAGGTGTGTCAAAATTTGGTGTCTACAGCTTGCCCCTCTTTGTCGGGAATCTCGCAGAGATTTCAGACAAAGACGTAGACAACACCGAATTTTGACTCAACTAAACATAAAAGCAAAGATAAATATCTAAACATACAAGATGTAAGAATGTAAACAAATAAAAGAGTGAGAAAATAACCGAACTTTCCAAGAGCTGCCTACGTATCCCACACAAAAGGAATCAGGTCAAAACGTAGTTCGAATGGTGAAAGTAAAAGGTTTGGGGCTGCCCGACTTGAAAAATCAAATTAAAACAAAATATGAAACGTCCAGTTTGTTGGAGAAGTGTGTGGCCTAGTTTGCTAGGAATGATGAAGTGCAAAGAAATTAAATATGAAGGTCCAGTTTGCTGGACGTGCACCCAGTTTGTTGGGGTGAGATGCAATACAAAGTCCGGTTTGCCAGACTTGGAAAAGTAAACGTGAAAGGTCCATTTTGCTGGACATGCACCCAGTTTGCTGGGGTGAAATGCAATGCGAAGTCCGGTTTGCCAGACTTGGAAAATAAACGTGAAGGTCAAGTTTGCTAGACATGCACCCAGTTTGCTGGGGTGAATACAAGAAATTAAACGTGAAGGTCCAATTTGCTGGACATGCACCCAGTTTGCTGGGGTGAGTACAAGAAATTAAACGTGAAGGTCCAGTTTGCTGGACATGCACCCAGTTTGTTGGGGTGAGTACAAGAAAATTAAACGTGAAGGTCCAGTTTGCTGGACATGCACCCAGTTTGCTGGGGTGAGTACAAGAAAATTAAACGTGAAAGTCCAATTTGCTGGACATGCACCCAGTTTGCTGGGGTGAGATGCAGTACAAAGTTTGGTTTGCCAAACTTAAAAAAGTAAACGTGAAAGGTCCAGTTTGTTGGATATGCACCCAATTTGCTGGGGTGAAATGCAGTACAAAGTTTGGTTTGCCAAACTTAGAAAAGTAAACGTGAAAGGTCCAGTTTGCTGGACATGCACCCAGTTTGCTGGGGTGAGATGCAGTATAAAGTTTGGTTTGTCAAACTTAAAAATGTAAACGTGAAAGGTCCAGTTTGCTGGACATGCACCCAGTTTGCTGGGGTGAATACAAGAAATTAAACGTGAAGGTCCAGTTTGCTGGACATGCACCCAGTTTGCTGGGGTGAGTACAAGAAAATTAAACGTGAAGGTCCAGTTTGTTGGACATGCACCCAATTTGCTGGGGTGAGATGCAGTACAAAGTTTGGTTTGCCAAACTTAAAAAAGTAAATGTGAAAGGTCCAGTTTGCTGGACATGCACCCAGTTTGCTGCGGTGAAATGCAGTACAAAGTTTGGTTTGCCAAACTTAAAAAAGTAAACGTGAAAGGTCCAGTTTGCTGGACATGCACCCAGTTTGCTGCGGTGAAATGCAGTACAAAGTTTGGTTTGCCAAACTTAAAAAAGTAAACGTGAAAGGTCCAGTTTGCTGGACATGCACCCAGTTTGCTGGGGTGAGATGCAGTACAAAGTTTGGTTTGCCAAACTTAAAAATGTAAACGTGAAAGGTCCAATTTGCTGGACATGCACCCAGTTTGCTGGGGTGAATACAAAAAATTAAACGTGAAGGTCCAGTTTGCTGGACATGCACCCAGTTTGCTAGGGTGAGTACAAGAAAATTAAACATGAAGGTCCAGTTTGCTGGACATGCACCCAGTTTGCTGGGGTGAGATGCAGTACAAAGTTTGGTTTGCCAAACTTAAAAAAGTAAACATGAAAGGTCCAGTTTGCTGGACATGCAAGAAAAGGAATTTTTTTTTTTATATTTTATTTTAAGTCGAAAAGCAACCCAAAAAGTAATGTGAAACACCCAATTTGCTAGATAAATATGCGGAGAAGATTAAAAAGTTGAAAGCAATACATAAAACAATTTAATTTTGATTTTGATTTTTTTTTTGAAAGCCAACCCACAAAGCAATGTGAAAACGTCTAATTTATTAGATTAATTCATGAAAAAGATTAAATTATAGCAAGCAGTTTACAAAACATTTTGATTGATGATTTTCCTTTTTTTTTTTTTACTCTATGTAACATATCAAAAATCTATTTGAAAGAAATAAATAAGTAAATAAATAAAATCTTATACCAAAAAATTTTCTCCAATATAAATCAAGTGAAATCAATTTGAAATCTATCCTCTAAAATTTACCCCAATGTAAATTTGCAATCAGTCATTCCCAAGACGAGGTTAAAACATGAGATATTAGAATCAATGTGAAATCAAAATTTTTTTTCAAAAAATTACCCCAGTGTCAAATTTAAATCAATCTTTGATTGGAATAATACTCCACTTAGACTATGATTAGCTACAAAAAACTTGCCACAGTCTTATCTTTTGATGAAATATCAATTACGAACTCATGATTTTACCTGCAGTTGGAAAATGAAAAGATAATTAAACAGTGTGCCGCCACCGTGTAATCCCTCAGGCTTTGTGAAACATGTAAACATGAGTTCTTGGTGCCGACATCTAATCCCAAATCCATCCCTGTGAGCCATTTCTGATCTTTGCAAGTCCATCAGCATCCACCAATTGTCCTTTCACTATGCTTTGTCAATATCGACTGCCGTGATTTTTCATGATAAATTAAGAGGATTGTCTTTTGACACAAATCTAATGAATGACTGATGCAAAACAATTTATTTGACTTCACCATCTTTATCTATTATACACATATATATGTACGCGTAGATATTTTATGCAATCATCATATTTCAATAAATTGAAAACAAAACTACAACATGAGGAAACAACAAATCACAACAAGTAGAAGTAAGTGTAAAATAATTTTTGTCAAAGATAAGTTAAGAATTTCAACTGTGACAAAACGATTTATTCACGGTGTTGAAAACAGGCTTTTGACCACGAATGTCACATTTGACCCTTTCGGATGTCATTAACCAGAAGCTTGATACTGCTAGAAGAAGAACAACCATGAAGAGAAAACCCAAGTGAACATAGTCACCAGCTCTTCAGCTTCATCACTTCTCCTCCTCCATCTGACTTCGTTTGTGTGCACAAATTTCCCACCTTAGCGCCTTTTCAGGTTTTCGCTAAGGTTTCCCCTCCCTTTTTCTTTTTCTTTCTTTTTTTTTCTTTTTTTTTGTTTTTTTTTTCTTCTTTCTTTTTTTTATTTTTTTATTTTTTTTAGGCGCCCTTTCGGGTTTTCACCTTTACAAAGGAAGACATAGAACAATAATCATTTTAATCTTGAATGGTCATTCCCATTTCATTAAATCAAACTGGTATTTAAAGAATATTTGGCATCAGTAAGACAATCTTCCCTAGATAAATTTGGGATAGACATATTAACATCATGTTCCCTTTTTGGTTTGCAAATTTTCATATCAAAATTATCACAAAATAAAGACGGAGGTCGGTAACATTCTCGCTTTCAATACGGGGTCAGGTTAAGGTGTCTAAAAAGTTAAGGCCGGAAAGCAGAATTTGTGAAAGGGTTGATTATCTTGAGGTTGCATTTCTCAGACTGAATTATCTCAACTTTTATTTTCGCTCTCTTCTTCTTCTTCTCCTCTCTTTTTTTTTTTTTTTTCATTACAAAAATTTGCCCCAGTTTATCACTTTCTCGTGGGGTTTTTTTTTTCATTTTTTATTATTATTATATTTTTTTAAACGAACAACCAACAGAACAAAACTTTGCCCCAGTGTGGGGTGCAACCATCAAATGGGTCATGAAACGAAGTTTATGAATTCTGAAAGTTCAAAGGGGAAAACTAGAGGAGAAGAATATTCAAGGGGAAAGAAAGAAGGCCCGCCTTTGATTCGTCTCTTTTTCGCAATAATTTTGAAAGAAAATTTACTAATCAAATGTAAAACTTTTTTACCAAGTCTGAATTGATGATTTGAGGAAATTCTTGACCATCCATCTCCGCCAGCACGAGACCTCCACCTGATAATACCTTCCTGACAATGAACGGACCTTGCCAATTTGGAGCGAATTTCCCTTTCGCCTCTTCTTGAATAGGAAGAATTCGCTTCAAAACCTTGTCTCCAATCTCGAATTGACGAGGTTTGACTTTCTTCTGATAAGCACGGGCCATTCGTTTTTGGTAGCACTGTCCGTGACAAACGGCATTTAACCGCTTTTCATCGATCAATGATAACTGCTCATGACGTTCTCTGACCCATTCAACTTCTTCCAACTGAGCATCCATCAATATACGCAATGACGGAATCTCAACTTCAGCAGGTATTACCGCCTCCATTCCATACATAAGAGAGTAAGGAGTTGCCCCGGTAGAAGTCCTTACGGCAGTTCTATACCCCATCAATGCATAAGGTAGCTTTCTCATGCCAATCCCTGTGTGTGTCAGTCATCTTTCGAATGATCTTCTTCAAATTCTTGTTGGCAGCTTCCACAGCTCCGTTCATCTGGGGTCTGTAAATGGCGGAATTTCTGTGATTGATTTTGAATTGTTCACACAACCCGTCCACCATGTCGTTATTGAGATTTTTGGCATTATCAGTGATTAATGTCTCAGGCACTCCGAAACGACAGATGATATGGTTTTTTAGAAAATCTGCCACAACTTTCTTAGTCACATGCCTGTAAGATGCAGCCTCAACCCATTTGGTGAAATACTCTATTGCCACTAAGATGAATCGATGTCCATTCGAAGCAGGAGGATCAATGGTTCCAATTACATCCATTCCCCACATTGAACATGGCCAAGGAGCAGTCATACTATGTAGTTCCGTAGGAGGAGCATGTATCACATCACCATGCATTTGGCATTTAATACACCTTCGAACAAAATCTACACAGTCGTGTTCCATAGTAAGCCAAAAATATCCCATTCTCATGATCTTTTTAGCCAACAAATGCCCATTCATGTGCGGTCCACACACACCGCTGTGAACTTCTTTTATCATTTGGTGGGCCTCTTCCTTATCAATACACCTTAGCAGACCCAAATCAGACGTTCTCTTGTACAGTATTTCTCCATTCAAAAAGAATTTTGAAGACATTCTACGCAAAAAGCCTTTTGAAACTGCATTAGCACCAGGAGGATAAGATCCAATTTTAATGAATTCTTTGATATCATGGTACCAAGGCCGACCGTCTGAAACTTCTTCTGCAACCCAACAGTGAGCTGGCTTCCTCTTGAAGCCGAATTTGGATAGGCTTCAATTACCAATTCATCGGGATGTTTAATCATTGAGGACAAAGTAGCCAAGGCGTCTGCAAACACGTTACGTGTCCGTGGAATGTGCCGAAACTCCAAACTTCTGAACTTGGAAGCCAGACCGAGTAGACTGCAATGATAGGGGATGATTTTAGAATCCCGAGTTGCCCATTGCTTGAGCGTCTGATGTATGAGCAAGTCGGAATCACTAAATGCTATCAAATCTTTAACCTCCATCTCTAACGCCATCTTCAATCCAAGAATACAGGCTTCGTACTCGGCCATATTATTAGTGCAAGGAAAACATAGCTTGGCAGTTGCAGGATAATGCTTCCCTTCGGGTGAAACTAGAACAGCACCGATTCCAGCCCCAAAAGCATTTGAAGCGCCATCAAAGAACAATCTCCACCCCGAGTACTGCTCACTCATATCTTCAATTGCACCAACGAACAAGATTTCTTCATCTGGGAAATAAGTATTGAGTGGCTGGTAATCATTCTCTCTTGGATTTTTCCGCCAAGTGATCTGCTATAGCCTGTCCTTTAATCGCCTTCTGCGTTGTGAAAACAATGTCAAATTCAGAAAGAATCATTTGCCATTTGGCCATCCGTCCAGTAAGCATTGGTTTTTCCAACAAATATTTCAAGGGATCAGAACGGGAAATGAGGTAGGTGGTGTGACTAAGCAAATAATGCCTTAGTTTTTGAACCGCCCAAGCCAATGCACAACAAGCTTCTCTCCAGAAATGAATAATTAGCCTCATACGCAGTAAATTTCTTATTGAGATAGTAGATGGCCTGTTCTCTTTTCCCTGATTCATCATGTTGCCCCAAAACACATCCTACAGCTTTCGTCAAGCACAGATAAATACATAATCAGAGGTCTTCCAGGTTGGGCGGCACTAAAATTGGAGGATTCAACAGGTAATCTTTAATCTTATCAAAAGCCTTTTGACAATCTCATTCCATTTCATAGGTGCATTTTTCTTCAACAACTTGAACAAAGGTTCACAAGTAGAAGTCAATTGGGCGATGAACCTGCCAATGAAATTGATTCTTCCCAAAAAACTTTTTACATCTCTTTGAGTCTTTGGAACTGGCATGTCGCGAATTGCTTTGATTTTGGCAGGATCTATCTCGATACCTCTCTTGCTGACAATGAACCCCAATAAGTTTGCCGGCTGGGGCTCCAAAGGCACACTTAGCAGGATTCAACTTCAAATTGTATTTCCTCAATCTTTCAAACAAGTTTTCTCAAATCCACCAAGTGATCCTCGACCCTTTTAGATTTGATTATGATGTCATCCACGTAAACCTCCATCTCTTTGTGGATCATATCATGAAACAGGGTGGTCATTGTCCTTTGATAAGTGGCTCCAGCATTTTTTAATCCGAAAGGCATCACTCTATAGCAAAATATTCCCCAAGGTGTGACAAAAGCAGTCTTCTCTCTATCTTCTTCGGCCATCAAAATCTGGTGATACCCCGAAAAACAATCTCCAAATGATACGACCTCAGTGCCCTGCAGTATTGTCCAAAAGGATATGAATGTTTGGCAGAGGAAAATCATCTTTTGGACTTGCCTTGTTAAGATCTCTATAATCCACACAAACTCGCACCTCCCCATTTTTCTTTGGGACAGGAACGGGATTTGAAAGCCAAATGGGATAATGAGATACCATAATGATCCCAGCATTGAAGTTGTTTTACAATTTGCTCCTTGATTTTGAGACTCATATCTGGTTTGAACTTGCGGGGTTTCTGCTTCACGGGTGAAATATTTGGATCAGTTGGCAATTTATGAACCACTATGTCCGTAGAGATTCCAGCTACATCATCATATGACCATGCGAAAACATCTTGAAATAAAGTCAAAAATTCAATCATCTCTTGTTTTTGCTTCTTATTCAAATGAATGCTGACTTTGATTTCCTTAAGCTCTGTTTCAGTGCCAATGTTAATGGATTCTGTCTCTTCTAGGTTCGGTTTGGGTTTCTCTTCATATTGTTCAAGAGTTTTTGACAAAGATTCATATTCTCCCTCGGTATCAATCTCATTTTGAATTTCAGATTCCATGATTTCCAACTCACGAGAGATATCGAGATTGCAATCATCAACTTCTAGAATGGTGACATCCAAAGGGTCAAATGATTTTATTGATGGCCATCTGAAAAAGATAACACAACACACACAAGACAAATAAATAAAAGAAATTATTGAAAATTAATAAGAAAAATTCTTCATTGCTTCAAATTTAGAAATAAACGGTAAATCAACAAAAGACATCATCTTTATAGATAGGGACCTTACTCAAGGACACATTCATCTTGAAACTCTATACCGAGAACAAAACATATTTCGACTTACAAGACATTAACATATGCAAAAGGGACTAGAGTCAATAAACAAAAGCAAGCACTAAACAAAATATCCTAAGTAAAGCCCTATCTAAGCATGAGTCTGAACAAAAGACAATCCTCTAAATTTACCGAAACTCCCTTTGAATTGGGAGATAATCAGCTGTCCAATTTTGAAGGGCACTCTCAGCGATTGCTGGAAATTCAGAAGATTCTGACGGGGTGACATCACAGATAGCTCCGACGAACAACTGAGATATACCCAATTCAATCCCATCTGCAGAATTCTCTTCATCGAGATCAGATATCACCACCCCAGATGAGCGAGGAAAAGTGTAGCACAATGGCGGAACATGCATCCCGGACCGCTTTCCTTCCTTTTCGGCAAGTTTTCGGATTCTCATCTCCCTCCTATCTTTCTGCAGTTGGATGAAATCCTAATCCGAAGGTGTCCTTTTGCATTGGGAGCTCTATTGGTTCCAGACGTCCTTGCAGATTTCTCCCGAGACCCTTTCCTATCTCATAACCCCCTCGAATCATTTCTTTAGCCATCATGACACTGGCTTCAGATACATCTGTTCTGATGAATGATTCGTTCTTCACAATCCACCCCTGTAGAGACAACATCTTCGACACGATGAGCAGAAACTGAAGGTTTGGCACTATCTCTCCTCTTTGAATTGGCATTAATCACCATAGCACAGTCATCTTCGGCAAATACAGTGATTAATTGATCATTTACAATGAATCTGAGCATTTGATGCAGCGAAGAAGGCACCAAAGTTAGAAGTATGTATCCATGGTCTTCCCAATAGAATATTGTAAGCACCAGAGAAATCCATGACTTGACAAGAAACCTGAAACTGAGCTGGGCCAACTTCTAAAACCAAATCGATTTCACCCATCGGCTCCCTCCTAGTTCCATCAAAGCCTCTCACCACGACAGCTGATGTGCGAAGCTTAACATCAGATAGCCCAAGTTTGACAATAGTAGCCCACGGACAGATATTTAAAGCTGATCCATTATCCACCAAAACCCTTGGTAACAGCTTTCCGTTACAACGCACTGATATGTACAATGCCTTGTTGTGTGCAATCCCTTCTGCAGTCAAATCATCGTCAGAGAAACTAATACGAGCTGAGGTGAGAATGCTGCCCACAACATTAGAAAACTTGTCAACGGGAATATTTTTAGAAACGTGAGTCTCATTAAGCACTTTGAAGCAAAGCTTCCCTGTGTAATTCAGAAGTCAAGAGCAAGTTCAGGAAAGAGATATGGGCAGGTGCCTTGTCCAGCTGTTCCACTATCTTGTATTCACTTCTCTTAACCAACTTTAAAAAATCCAAAGCATCTTTTTCAGATACGGGTTGCTTAGGCAGCTAGAGAATTTCCTTGAGTTTTGGATTGGGCATTTGTCTCGAACTCTCCTAGAACTCTCCCAGATCTAGTGACAGCATCAACTTCTTCTTTCAACAACTTCTTATTCCCAATCAACAATGCGGGTTCCTCGTAATTCCATGGTACTTCCTGTAAACTATTCACAGGCATCTGTTCTGGAAACTCGAGCACAACGGGTTCAGGCATATCCAATTCAAAAGGAGGCAGGTCCAAAATGAACGGATCAAGACATCTTTCTAACACAAAAGGCTCATCTTTTTCGGGCACTGACTGTTTCAGCTCATTTTTGAAGATGACATCCTTGTCCTTTGCTACTGGCACTTTAGCAGAAAACTCTTCCCTCATCTTGACCAAATCAGCTTCCATTATGCTTTCGATCTCATATTCATCCATAATATACGAAGCAGGGTCATCGAATTCCTCATCAGCAGTGATGGCTCCGACAGTGTTCCCATGCTCTGGAAGAGGATTTTTGCTCACACTGGGTCCCTGTTCTCCCGGTCTTCTAAGAACGATATCTCCAGACTCAATCATGTCCTGAATATGATTCTTTAAAGTCCAACAATTGGCCGTTGAGTGTCCTGCGCTCCCTGAATGGTATGCACAAATAGCGTGGGGATTGTATCCTGCAGGCAAACCCTTATTGTAAACTTTTGCCGGGATCACTCCAATTTTGCCAGCAGCTTTCAACTGCTCATACAACTGGTCAATGGGACGACCCAAATTGGTGTAAGTTCGGGATGGCCTTTGGACTTGGTCTCGGTTGGCTTGAAATGGGTTTGGTGTGATGTGGATGTTGTTTTGTTGTGGTGGTCTTGGGTTATATGGAGGACGAGGGTAATTTTGGAAAGTTGGTCGGGGAGCTGGTAATGGGACAGAATAATTTGGATAGTTGGGTTGATGATGATGAGGCTGGGTGTTAGTGTGATAAACTGGTTGAGGATGGAGAGGTTGTTGGTAAGGGGTTGTGTATGGAAGGATAGTTTTGAATTCTGGGTCTAAAGGATGGGCCTTGATCCCATACAAAAGCAGTCTCTCCTTCCTTCTTCTTGAACGGAGGTTTCTTCCCATTACTGCCTGAATTCTGATTTTGCAAAGCTTCTAACTGCAACTTCAATGCTGTCACATTAACAATTTTGCCCTGCCTTGACAAATTCATCGTACTCCTCTAACTTGTTGATAATGGCAGAAAATGAACTCCCCGACATGCGAAAGATCTCCTCAAAATATGGCGGGTCATGGGCCTTAATGAAAGTTCGGACAATCTCCTCTTCATTCATGGGAGGTTCCACCTTGGCAGCTAACTTTCTCCAACGTTTGGCGTATGTCTTGTGATCCTCTGAAGGCTTCCTCTTAGTACTTTCCAGCGTAGTTCGTGTTGGAGCCAATTCACAGTTGAATTCATACTGCTTGACAAAAGCCGTTGACAGATCCAACCAACTCCTTATTCTCCTGAGGTTTCAAATTCGAATACCAGTCTAATGCATCACCCTCCAGACTCTCAGGGAACAGACGCATTGGTAAATTCTCATCGTCTACCGGTTTGCCAAGTTTGTTGGCAAACATCTTGAGATGCGTCTTGGGATTTCCAGTTCCATCATACTTAGTGAATTTAGGCGCCTTGAAGCCCAATGGCAACTGAACGTCTGGAAAAAGACAAAGATCATCATAACCTAACCCGCCATGTTTGTGTTAGTCCTTGACTTTTCTTCATGAAATCCTCAAATCGATCCAATCTTTTCAGCAAATCTTTATCCACAGTTGTGGCATTTTCATCCATGACTGGTTTTCCCTGAGAGGCTACATCCCAAACAAAAGGTTCGGCAGCTTGATGATGAGGTACTTGAAGATTGGGTGGAATGTTTGGGTTGATATGTGGATGAGATTGGGAAACTGGGTAATTAGGTAGGTTCGTTTGGACATAATTAGGACGCATGTGTAAAGGATCAGAGTTAAAATGGGCAGACGGTCCTTCAATGGGATTGGCAAAAGGTGAGATAGAAACAGCTTGCATATTGGTCGTGAGAGGCAATTGGTTAACCTGCTCAGGGGTATGGTCAATTGCCGGCGCTGGGTTGTTTGGAGCACCACCACTGCTATTTGCGACAAGTTGATCAATGACACGCCTTTGAGAAGCCATTTCTGCACTCAATTCATTAAACCTGCCTAATATTTCGCTTAGCTGAGCCCCTAGTGCAGAGAAATCTACTGACACTGTTTGAGTTGGTCTTTCTGAAGCGTCCGGAGTCGAACTCATGTTTATACGTTTCAAAGCTTGACTTCGGGATCTGGTAACGATGGGGCTTCTTTGAAATGAAGCTATGATTTAAATTACCTGGAAATGAAGAGAGAAAGGAAATGATTTAGTCATTTGTTTTGCATGACACCATCAAATTTATTCTGAAAAAGAAAAATAGAAAGACTGAAATTAGTGAATGTATAAACAATTTGAATGCATGTCCTAGAAGGTGTCCTTATTATGCCAAGGGTAGGCCTAACATGAGATGCAATCCTTTAGGGTGAGACCCCCCTTTTAACGAGGATGCGCCAGATCTACCGAGAAGAAATGCCTCTGTTCCGCTTGTGTTACCCCCCTTTTTAGGGTCTATTTTTGGGCCAAAAAAAACCGTCGCATTTTCAAAATCCCATTTTAGGCCCTTTTTCTTTTGTTTTAAAAAATAAAGTATTTGTTTGTCACATTTTATCGAATTATCTTTTACAAAGCATTTTTTTAAAAATCATTTTTTACAAAATTTACACGCTTTTTTTTCTAATAAACACAACCACATTTAACACTTCCTTTTCCTTTTTCCGACTCACTATATCTACTATTATTTTATATTCCTTTTTCGAAAAATGGGGCACGACATTATTGTTGCACTCTTATGTGAAAAACCAAAATCATGACTTCAAAATTGCAAAAATTTTCATCATAAACTATTCCTCTAAGTTTGTATTCAAGATAGAGAAAAGTCTAAAAAAAGACAATTTTTTTTATGATGAATAACGAGAAACTTGCAAAGTGAAGATAAATTTGTGATTTTTATCACATATATTCAAAATAGAGCATCAATACATGCCGGTAATGTTATTTTTATTAATGACAACAATAAAAAAATATAGCAATTACAAACTTGTGTTTCTAACCAAAACAATGCAAGACCAACTACATCTAGTAACAAAAGTGTATATATACATATATATAGTTCATGTGTTTGAGACTTCTCTCTCTATTATCATTTTGTTCTACCCGCTCCTGGGGTGGTATAAAAATTTCAGATTTTAGCACAAAAAGGAGAAAATTGTCAAAGCATTGTGTATAGGAGGGCAAAAATGTCTTTTAATCAATTCAAGGGGTAATTTGTATGTTTACTAAATATAGGGGGCAATTAACTATTGATGTAACATTATAGGAGATATTTTGTGATTTATTCTTTAATTATATGAGCCCTAGGCTGGGCATTGTTATAGCCAAACTCATAAGGTTCGATTGACAGATCTACGAACTAATTCAAGTAGGACAAAACTTATTGCAAAAAGATTAGGGTTAATTACACATTGCCCCTTTTAAAGTGGGTGTGACTGACATTTTGTTCGTTTGAATGCAAAAAATATACACTTTGCACCAAAGACTTCGAGCTAATAATTTTTTTATTAACTCTTTTCTATAAATTGTCCTTATAATTGCATGTCCATTGACAGATATACCCATAGGTACTAAAACTTGCTTTTTTTTATCCTATTTTATCCTATGAATATGTATCATGCTCGTATAATATACAGTTTACATGTAATTTTAAAAAATGAATAATTTAAAAAATACTTGCTCATGCTTTTTAACTAACCATATAAAATACATAATTTTTTTTGCTATATTATACTTCCACAAATAATATTTTAATTTGTGGCAAAATCTTAAATTTTGTATAATAATACTGATACATCTTTCATGTTATATACAAAACAATTAAGGCTTGTATCCAAATTTTTATACATGTGTGTCTGCACACGGACAACATATGGAATTTTAAACACACACACAAACAGCATACAGACATACATAGATACATACACACAAATATATATATGGTGTGTGTGTGTATAGAAGTATGTATGTATGTATGTATGTGTGTGTGTGTGTGTGTGTTTGTGTCACATATACACACACACACACACATGCACATAGATACACACACACCACACACATATATGTGTGTGTGTGTGTGTGGAATGTTAATTAAAATTGTATCTCATGCACAAAGAAAAGAGTTAAAATTGATATTTATGTTGCATAATATATTTAAACATAATAAAATATCTATACATAAAGAAAATAGCTAAAACTTGATATTAATGTAGCATAATATATTAAACATATTACATTAATTTAAAATTCTATAATTTTATTGGTTATACACACACACACACACATGTATAAAAATTGGAATATAAATCATTATTGTTTTGTATGTAATGCGAAAAGTATGTCATTATTATTATGTAAATTTAAAAAAAAATTTCACACATTGAGATATTTTTCATGAAATATAATATAAACAAGTTTTTTTGTGTCTTTTATATTGTTGCATATGTATTTTTCAAAATTGTCATTTTTTAAAATTGTAATGATAAATGCATATTACACAAGCATGATAGACATGCATGAGATACAAAAGGAAAAAAAAGGTTTTAGTGATAGACATGCAATTATAAAGGCAATCTAGGACTTTTAACAATTTATACAAAATGGAATTAATACGAAAAATTTTGACCTAAAGTCTCCATTACAAAATGTATATTTTTTGCATTCAAAGGGCAAAATATTAGTTACCCCCTTTTTTAGAGGGTAAAGTGTAATTAGCCGAAAAAAATTATGTATCAGCTTTTCAAAATTTAAACCGTTTATGTATTATAATAATACTCATGGGATAGCTATAAACCCTAAATGTCAATTTTCTAGAGCATTCCTATGTGATTTTGCGCAAATACTAGAATCTTCTAATATTGTTTTATTACTCCAAACTTATAAATGTTCTAACTCACCAAGACACAAAGAGTTTTGACTGAACTTCCCTTATCAAAGCTTACAACTCAAGTTCTTTTTCTCATATGAAGCTAACAAATGCGACACTTCCTTACACAGGTAAAATAATTAAAATTTACTTAAAGCTTCTCATAAATAGAGGAAAATTTCATTTGATTTCCAAAAGTATGCAAACCATACATTATATGTGAGGTCATTGGCTATATCAGTTCTCTATGTTTGACAATCAAACGTAGAATACAAAAGGTTATAACTAATCAAATTGTCAAGTACATGACATCAAATAGAAAAATATGAACATAATAAAACCAACACAAAAACAAACACGGTACCAAAAAAAAAAATTGTATTGCCAAATTGATTCTTCCTTACATGTTGTTGATCTCTTTACTTTTGTTAAAATTGTTATGCTCTACTAAATACCTAAGATGTGTCCATATGTGGGAACTTTGCGACTATTAGTTTCCAAGCCCTGGAAACTAACAACAATTTGTAATTTGCACCAATAGATGCATCCTTCTTCATTCATTTGTAGATCATACTTGAGTGTTTTACATTTTTTTTATTTGCATTGATTTGTTTTTTATTTTTTTATTAGAATTTAAGGACGCAACCTTCCTAAATTGTATTACAATCATAATTGTAGTTGTTCTTTTTCCCCTTTTGTTGGTATTTTTGGATAGCAAAATATAGTAAAGGACTTATACAGGTAGTGAAAGATAAGGGCTATGAGCAGTAGCAAACTTGAAATACAAATCATCTTTCAATAGGCATCTTATCTGCTTCATATAAGGTAACTCTTTCAGAATGAACTCTGACGACCTTCAAAATGTCCTAAAAAAGCTGATACCGAAACCACCAACTCCTCCATTACAGCGCATGAATCAGCAAAGCATATGAAGACTGTTGGTTCACAGTATACACACATGGCTCATTTCTATAGCTACACATCAGGGGTGTTCTCATTTGATTATTTTACCTGATTTTAGATTTTAATTTCTAAAAATCAGCTTTTTGATGTTCTCGTTTGCTTTTGTATTTGGATTGTAGATTTTTTAATTATCCAAAAAAGCAGAATCTGAGAATCTGACCAAGAGGTGCTTTAGCTGATTCTGATTAAATGCTTCAGTTTTACTGGACAAAAATATCCTTATAAACTTAATCAAATTACAAAAGTAAGGATAGCTAATTTTGTATCGTTTCCCCGTATCTCTCCACACTGATGTTAGAACTTCTCTCTCCTGGTTTTGCTGCAACCCTTCTCCAATCCAATTTCATCGTCGATTGAAAGTTCATTGATAGAATTTTCCTAGTCTCCTTGCGCGTTAAAGTAATTCTGCCTTCTCTTATCTAGATTTATTGCAGTCTTCCTTCAATTTGTTCTTCATGGTCTTTCATTTAAATTTGTTGCATCCCTTCTTCAATGAGTTTTTTAATCACAAAAGATTGAAAGTTTATTAAGAGAATTTTTTGTAGCTTATTTTTATTTATTGAAATTAAAGAAACCCAAGTAGTTGTGCTAATAAAAGAGTGCGGTGTTGAATAGATTGTACTTGTGCCAACGCAAGGGATTATTAAGGACCTTGGGAAGTCTACAATGGTTTATGTTTTCTCATATGTGGTTTGCAAATGCATAAGTTGAGTCACGCATGCAAAGCATCAACCAAGTTTGATGTTTGATGTTAAAACAATTTGTGGTATGTGATTTTTTAAAGCATTTTTAATCTTACGTTACGAATAATTAATTAATTTGGTGGTAATATGCACGACTAATTCATAGATTATTGCCTTCTAGAAAATCTAATTCTTGCTAAAAAAATTGCAACAAGGTGCAAATCGAAAATGGCATAATATTTTTTGTTCTATTTTTCTACTGTCTAAATTATTATTTTTTGTGCGTAAATTAATTGTGGTAGTAATATGCAAGACTAATTCACAAGATTATTGTGATATTATAGATTCTTACCTTGTTATGACTTTCTAAAACCTTGGCATGAATGAAAGTTAAAGAGGGGAGGTGGGATATACGTTGATAGTGCCTAAAATTATCTTGAACCTTTATTGAAACTTATTAACTTTCTAAAAATCTTGGCATGAGTGAAAGTTAAGAATCGGAGGGTGGGATATACGTAGTCAGTGCCTAAAAGTATCTTGAACCTTTATTGAAACTTATTAACATCTCATATAATATCAAGTTTCACTAGTTAACTGGACTATGTAGTAGGAGGAAAAATGTTAGAAACTAGCCAAGTGAAAAGGAAAGGATATGAGATTTAATTCAAGAAAAAATAGAGATATATTAGTTATTTTTTCTATTGAAAAAATGAGTACACAAGTTTTTAAGCTATGAATGAAAAAGTTTCAATATATTACAAATGGATTGGATAGGAGATGGGAGTAGGTTTTTGTTGGAAATATACATAAATAGATTGGAAAGCTTAAAATAATTTTTTAAATGATAGGAATTACTGTTGAACCCGCTTCATTTGCTATACACCCTAGTTTATTTAGGGAAAGCTACATCTGCTATATATTGTAGTTTATCTAGGGATAATGTTTTGGTTTTGTAGTTGTGTAGAGATAATGTTTTAGTTTAGGTGGACATATGCTAAATTTGATTTGTGTGATCAATAATTGCGTTGTTTTTAATATACTGGAGTTTTATTTTTTATTCATATATTTTGAAGCGTGTTTGATATATTTAAATTTGGTGATTTGGGAATTATTAGAATATGAAAAATAGGACTGAGACTTAAGATAAAGAAAAGGGCAAGGCAAAGATTGCTCCAGGATCCCTATGCAAAAAAGTTGATTGGAGTGATTCTATTACTGAAATATTCATTGAGGTCTATGTACAAGTCGATAAAAGATGGATATAGACCTTGGTACTCACTTTACTCCAAAAGGTTGGCAAAAAGTTATTACAGAATTTAGGACAGCAAACAAATCGAAAATATGGGAAACAACAATTGAAAAGATCGTTGGGACACCTAAAAACTGAATGGACATCATGGAAGGCAATGCTTAAAGGTGAGATAGGACTAGGGTGGGATTATAACAAAAACATAATTGATGGTGATGATTCTTGGTGGCTAGGCAAAATAAAGGTATGAATATATTTTAAAATTTTGAATACATATCGAAGTCTTCTTAAACATAATTTTTAATCAATTACTTGTAACATAAAGATGTTTCCCGATTGTGCTAAGTTTCGTAAGAAAGGACCACTATTATTGGAGAAACAAGATTTTGTTTTTAGTAAGGTTCATGCTAGTGGGAAAAATATATGGACACCCAATTCAGGTAGCCTACCACCGCACCTGCAGGGAGAAGATACTAATATTACAGAACTAGATGAATATGAGGATGATACTGTTAGTGTTGATATTACCAAGGTTACTAAGAAAAGGAAAAAAATTCAGAAAATGAAAACCAAGGAAAAAAGAAGATTTTTGCTACTGTCGGGTCGAAGAAATCCCTAGATTAGATAGTAGATGCAGTTCAAACTAGCTATGCTAAAATGACTAGTACAAAGACAGCATTGTAGGTAGTAGCATTCTTGAGGTGATTGCAATGTTAAACTTCCTGGGGTGCAAAAAGGAGATGATTTATATATGTTTGCGTGTGATTTGTTTCTCAAGCCTTCTTATAGAGAGATGTTTGTGGCACAAATGGATGATGATTTGCATCTACAGTGGTTATTGAATCAGCAATCTAAGCAATGTCGTTAGATTTTTTATGTATTTTTTTAAATTTTTTAGCATTGAAATATTGTTGCTTACTAATAATTATTAAACATCATCTCTCTTTAATGTATGACATTTAATTTCATATTTTTTGTTTTTATATTTCTATGCAACTCTTGGCTCATAAAGTTTCTTATACTATTTTAAAATAGATTGTTTAATTACATTAAATTATTTGGAATTAATTTAACATGATAAACAAGTACTAGATGGAAGATTCAGACAGTAGTAAAGATAACACCACCATTGATGATACCAAAATTGAGTTGTTGGCTAAGGAAATAGTTAATCAAAATGCATTAGCATATGAAGCTGCACAAGTGATAGCAAATCATGTTAACACATTCATGTTTAAACAACCATACCATACATCTGAACACACTGGTTGGAAATGGATGATGAAATTATATTAGATGGACATTCAAAGCATTGTCAAAAACAATTTAGAATGCAAAAAAATATTTTCCTATGATTTTGTTATTTATTAGAAAATCAATATGGTTTTACACAAACTAGGCAAACTAGTGTGGAAGAAATGGTGGCCATATTTTTTATGGAAGTTGGTCTTTCCTTGAGCAATAGAGAGATGCAAGAAAGATTTCAGCATTCAAGTTATGCTATTCATAAATTTTTTTATAAAGTTATAAATGTCAATGGATTGGATAAAGGCTAGACAAACTTCAACGATCCATAATTCTATTTGAAGAAATCAGAGATATTGGCCATACTTTAAGGTAACAAACGAAAAAAATTTCATTTTGCATGTATATGTCTTTTATTCCAAAAGCTTAAAACTACTACTCATGATTTATTTGGTAACATAGGACTGCATTGGTGCAATTGATGGAACACATATCAAAGTAGGAGTGAGTATTGCGTGCACCACGCGCGCCACGTGGCGCGCCACGTGGCGTGCCACGTGGTGCACTAGAACCAATCACACATCGCCAAATAATACAAGGTATGACCCACCATTGCCACATGGTGATAAATTATTAGTTCTAGTACACCACGTGGCAATGCACGTGGTGTATTGTATACTTTTCCATCAAAGTAGCCTACCCAAAGGACAACAACTTCCATACATTAGAAGAAAAGGTTATCCAACACAAAATATAATGGTTGCATGTGACTTTGATATGTGTTTTACAATTATTTTGCCAGGTTGGGAAGGAAGTGCACATGATACCTGAATCTTTTATACTACAATTTGTGATGAATCTAAAAAGTTTCTAGTGTCACGCGGAGGTTAATTTTATATATCGACTCATTTTACGTTCTTTAATATAATATGAAATGTACTTGTAGTATTATCTTTTTAATTTCAGATCAATTTTATTTGGTTGATGCTGGATATCCAAATATCAAAGGATTCCTTGCACCATATAAAGAAGAAAAGTATCTTTTGCCTGAATTCCAACGTGAGCCACCCCAAAATGCTTTGGAAATATTCAATCATACTCATTCATCGCTAAGAAGTGTTATAGAGCGATCATTTGGAGTTTGGAAAGCAAGGTGGAAATATTGCGTACTGGAGCACCTCACCAATATGATATTTCTACTAAGTTGCATTAGTGGCTTCTACGATAGCTATTCATAATTTTATCATAAGAGAATCAACAAATGATCTTGAATTTGAAAAGTATGATTTTGATCCAGATCTAATGCCAGATGATACTGACTCATACTTAACTAATGGACTGCAACACGATTCACGGGTTCAAAATGATGATACTGCAATGGATGCTGTAAGAAATAGAATTCATGATGAAATTTATCAAAATTAGCATTAAAGGAGATAAATTTTTTGTATTTCAAACCATATTGTTATTGAAGTACAGAAAAAAAATTATTTTGTTTTATTCCATAATTTGAAGTAATATTATGAAGTTAATTTGACATTTAATTTTTTAGAAATTTTTTATATTTATAACTATTAATTTAATTTACAAAATAGTTATTACTCTCTTAAAATATCATATGTTCAACATTTAAGGTTATTTTAGTCATTTTTTTTATCAAAAATATGATTAACATTTAAGGTTATTTTAGTCATTTTTTATCAAAAATATGATTTTGCAGCTTTTTTTTAGAACATCCATGCAAATGAGAACAACTTAAATCCGTAGCAGGTGAAACTTAGTACTATGATAGTGTGGGTCTAATTCCCAAAATTATCGGTAGAATACTATGATTTTCCAGCTCTGCGATGCATCAATATACAAATTCTTGCACTATCACGAGCTAGGTATGCACACGTTTGCATTGAAGTAGATTTGGAAAGATCACTACCGACTCATGTAAAGTTGGAAGAGCTTCAACAGTTACTAGAATATGAACTAAAAACTAGCCTATGCTTTGCATGCAGGAAAATAGGCCATGTGAAGGAATCGTGTATAGCTCAAGAAGTTGGAGTAAGTACAATAACAAAAAATAGTGTAAACTGGATGACTAGGGGCAAAATGGTTGGAAAGTTGTACAACAATTTAGTCGAAGAAGATGATGTGGCCCACGAGATCTGGTTCACTAGATACCAAAAAGAATGAGACAAAAATAGGACAAAGCATGGAAGAGTCAACCAACACAACAATAAGATTTGATGGGCCCAGCAACTCAGAACACATAATCCAAACAGCAGTAAATTAGAAATAATAATTGGATCAAGCCAAAAGTATAATCGGGGTAAAGTGCGAAGGCCCAAATCCTTACATGTGGAAAAATAATAGGCCCAAGAAAAGGGGCAATTGGACAGAAAATTGAAAGAAAGTGTCAACGACATTTGTATGCCAAGTGGAAAGGGAAAAACCCAAATGGCAACAATGGCATGCTCTAATAGTGAGAGATACCAAGCCAATAACCTTGCAAGGCGTATACCAATTTTAGAAGGAAAATGCACAGAACATCATCACAAGGGCGTAGGCAATTTTCTGAGAGTATTACTATTTTAAAAAAGAGGTTCCCAAATAGGGAACTGTTTAGGAGGTCTTCTGAAAGTAGAGATGCCGTACACCTTGTGTGCGGCACATACTTGAATTTTGATTTTTTTTTTTAAAGTCATAGTAGTGCCGCACAGGATTTGGATGGCAGTATAATTTATTTATTTTTAAGGGCTCAAATGGAGGGCTGGTAGCTATTTGTTGGTAAAAATTGATTTCGATTCTGCCATACAAGGTTTGTGCAGCAGAGGTGCCAACGTGGCATAGTGCCGCACAGACTGTGTACGGCAAACGTTCTATCTTTGAATTTATAAACTGTCGGCCCAAACTCCACTCCCTATCCTCAAAATCATTGGTCAGGACAATGCTAAGAGTCAAGCAATATTTCACTAGATAGGACAAAGGCTTGGGTTGCTTTCATTTAGTATTACATTAGTTTCTCATCCGTTAAACATTTTTTTTTTTGCCTTTTCCTTAATTGTCTTCTGTGAAGTATTTGTGTCTGTCTACCTATTTCACCAAAAGAACTAAGCAAGGTGCCTTGCAAAATAGTACATACAATTGACCCTCCTCAATTAATCTCATTAGTATATCAAGTTTAGCTAGAATCAGTGATTTCTTAGTGCCACACATGCTGTTTGCGGCACTATAAAAAAAATTTCCATGTGCGGCACTAATTTCTTAAATTGCACTTAAATCCCCAAGTTTAAAACCTCTCACCAATTAAAAAAAAATACAAAATTCAAGTATGTGCCGCACTTCAGAAAACCTCCCAAACAGTTCTCTATTTGGAAACTTTTTTTTAAAATAGTAATATCCTAAGAAAATTGGCCAAGGGCGTGGCCTCTACTTGTACAAGTTCTACGGACAATAGTAAACCCACTAAAAAACAAGACCAGGATATGTGATATATGGAGGGAATAGAAGTTACAATTGCTGTTAATCTAGATCAATATGTCCCTAGGATAGGTCTAGGAAAAAAGATTGAACCCAAGGAACAAACAACAAACTCAAATAGTGCTCAATGGAACATTACTAATTCAATACCAACAGTGACAAAGGGGGCAAAGGAACATAAATTCCTACCTAGTTTTGAACCGCCATTCAACTTCACAAGTCAAAATGTAAAACCGAATAGGAATAGGTGAGCACAAAGGAAACTACGCCTAGTAGGATCAAATCATAGAAATGGGTCCAGAGCTATTCATAACTCAACCATTTCATCTAATTCCCCATCTATTCCTCACAAAGGCATCCCAAAAAATTTTAAGCATGCTAGTAGAAGCACACCCACTGCAGGGCCCTCCACACCCATTGACTATGTACATGATCAGCTTCCAACCTCCTCTAAACATACAACAGACTCATAGGATAATGTAGTGATTGGAGCAAAACGTCTATGCCCATCTTATAAAGCACATGGGGATTTATTTAGTGACTTCCCTTCTTCGTCCACTCACTAATATAATGAAGATAATATCTTGGAACTACAGAGATGTGCTGCGTGCAAAATTTTAGGATTCGATGAAAGAACTTATAACAATCTTAAACCAAATGTCCTCATTCCAATGGAGACTCATACAATGGGACCTCAACTTGACAACCAGCTTGCTCAGCTCCCATTTGATGGAAAGGCAACAATCTATGCACAAGGACACTCAAGAGGATTATTTGTTCTTTGGCAAATTCAAATAGTTAAATTGACAACAGTGAGAACTAAACGAGATTCATCCATATTTGCGTTGAGTAGCCTCCATGCAACCTTTTATGGTGTTTGCGATTTACAATTATCCTAAAGTGAGTAAGAAAATATAGGTATCGAAGTCATTGATTGATTTTTCAAATACTATATCTTTGCCTTGGATTATGATTAGTGATTTTAATGCAACACCGGAATTAAATGAACAAATAGGATGTCTTAAGTATATCACAAAGAAAATCAGGGACTTCAGAAATTTCATAAACCGTGTGGGGCTAAATGATTTGGAGTTTACAAGTTTCCCATATACTACTCTAATGGTAAATATGGGCTTGGCCACATAAGAAAAAGACTAGATAGAGTTCTAGTCAACTCCTTATGGCTGTCTCTCTATCTAAAGGCCTTCGTTAAACATTGTTTCACCTCATCATCTGATCATATAGCTATTATATTAAACTTAGGTCTGCTTTCTCCCCCAAGGCCTTACAAATTCCGCTTTCAAAATTTTCGTCTGAAATTCCAAAGTATATGGAACTAATTGGGATATTTGGAATAACAAAATAATTGGATTTATGGCATTTTGCTTTGCTAAATGTTGTGACATCCTAGCCTAAAAATCCAAATCATGGGCTAAAAAATGTAACCCAAAATTGATAAATAAATATTCGAGCCACTCCCTCTCATTTATCCACCCCTATTATCCGAATCCAGGAAGCTGTGTTAATTAGAAAGTATGCTACACTCCTCAAACAAAAATCTATTTTTTGAGATCAACGTATCAAGGAAAAATGGATTAATGAAGGGGACTCAAACTGCATTTTTCCATAACTTTATTAAACAAAAACGTAGATCCAATTTAATCTTGGGCCTGAAAAATGAGCTGGGTTACTGGACCATTCCACAGAAGATATTGGGTCTTATCTACATAGGTACTTTTCTAATCTGTTTACCACTTCCAAACCAAGTCAGTATCACAGTTGCTAGATGTGCATTATCTGAGTTTGACAGAAGATGAAAAAAGGCACTTTTTTAAGGCTAATTTCTAGCATGAAAATTGAAAAAATTGTCTTTCGAATGAATCCTTTGTGCCGATGGGTTATCTGCCTTCTTCTTCCAAAAATATTGGCTTGTGATTGAAAAATCAGTGGTTAAGGAATTTATTCATTTTTGAAAAAAAATGCTTTTCCAAATTAATAACAACAATCCAGTTCTCATACTAAAGAAAGATAATCCAAGCACTCCCAAACATCTTCGTCCTATCAACCTTTGTAATGTTATTTACAAAATATCAGCCTTTGATAGAATGAAGGATAATATTCAATGTGTTTGTACAGCATCGTTCAAAGTCCTTTACAATGGTTACAACATAAAAGTAATATATCCTCATAGAGAAATTCGTTAAGAGGATCCACTCTCACCTTATTTGTACATTCTCTGCCTAGACGTTCTGTCAAGGAGTTGATACCAAGCAGCTACGAAAAAAGAAATCACTCCCCTTAGAGCCTCCAAAAATGGGCCCCCAATACCCATACTTTGCTTTGCGGATGACAACTTTCTTTTCATCAAAGCAGATGCAAGATCTTATTCAAATATACAATTTATACCTTCTAAATATTGTGAGGCATCTGGGTAGTAATCGATAATATTAAGTCTTCCCTATTCTTTACTCATTGTACTCCCAGTAATGTCAAGAAAAGGATCAAAAGTACATTCCAAATTACTCGCATGGCAGGACAAGAGAAATATATGGGATTACCATTATTTGTCAAGGGAAGAAAAAAGTAGGATTTTTCACATATTTTAGAAAAGCTGTTAATAAATTAGATGCTTCGTACACAAAATTTCTCTCAAAAGCAGGGAGATTAGTGTTAGCCAAGTTAGTCATTGCAAACCATGGAGCAGATGCAATGAATTCTTTCATGATACCTTCTTCTATAAACCATAGTTCGCCATATCGACTGAGTTCGCAACGTATCGTTCGAGTCATAACTGAAACAGAGTCTACCGATACGATACTGTTACCCACATCACTCTTAAAACTAAATCGGATACATATCGCTGAGAAATCGGCGATATCAACCGATACAAACGATATGACACAGTATCAGCAAAAATTGGCCGAGATCTCAGCTATATGTACTGTTACGAACTCAAAAAACTTGGAAAGGTAAACACAATTCTCGTTAACCTCCTTGTTTAATGACAAAATACTAAAAAGAAAACAAAAAATTGAAGAATAGTAATGAAAATATTGGAATAATCAATCAAGAATCAACTTTCTCATTCTACCATACAAAGTAACAAGAGTGCAAATTGGAGCCAAGTATTAAGCATATATCATAACCTTAAAAGAGAAAATTCATCTTGTACCAAAGAATCCAACTTCATTGTCTCTCTTTTTGTCGCGCCCCGAAACGACGCACGGTGGGGTCATTGACTGTTGCGTTCCGAAAAGACGGTCTGATCTGAAAACCTTTTGAAAAGAAAGTTTTTGAAAAAAAAATATGCGTGTGTGAGAAAAATCGAATTTTTATTGAAAAAGTATTTATTTAGGAAAATGGTATTTTGAAAAATAAAAGAAGGCCGGAACTAAAAAGTGCAACAGTTTTGACCAACTAATTTTGAAAAAGGGTTTTATTTTAAAATGAAGTCACCACTTGGTATTAAGTTAGGGTGTACCAAGTCACCCAAAAAATCGTTTAACAAAACAAAAACAAAAATAAAAAATTTTAAAAAAATATTTGAAAACCCTTTTTCGACTTCGGTCTACGAAAAACGAGAGAAAAATGTTCGGGAGTCACATTTGAAGAAAGGGAAGGCAAAGGCTCACATCTAAAGCACCCTTTCCATCTAGCCGAAACTAGTTGCGAGGTTTAATCAAATTTTCCTAAATTAACCCTAAGTTCTATCGCGTTCGGATGTATCTAAATAAATACAAATTCTAAGTCTAAATGTGAATATCCAGAGGGTCAAAATGTCCCGTCGAGGCTTGGTCGGGATTATCGTATTAATTACGAAAACTCGAGTCGAGATCTCGAGGGAGTCACAAGTGTCTATGCAAAATGAAATGCAAAAAGAAAAGAAAAGAAAAATAGTAATATAGATAATAAATGATTGAAGAAAGCGGGGATGCAACATGATGGGTACGGGGACTAATATCTTGTGACTGAATCTTTCTACTCACGGAGGGGGGAACAGCATGTACGCCATTTCTTCCCATGTGAGAAGACGGCTATTTCTAGTCGAATCATACAAATGTCTTAATTTCTATGTGAAGTGCAACCTAAATGTCATGCATTTTAAAAACGTGTCAAAACTAATAATAATAATAATAATGGTAATAAATAGTAATAATAAAATCATGCCAAATGGAAAGAAAAACTAAAAGTGTATGAAGTGGGATGTAAAATGCACATGAATGCACCTAGCACTAAAATGCCCTAAGGGACTTGCATGGGACTAGCCCTTTCTAAGAATTCCCACTAGCGTTGGATTAGCTGAGAAACGAGAAAACTACAACTAGCATTGGACTAATGTGGTGAAGAAATAACAAAACTAATAAAATATGAATTAAATAGTAAGGCAAGAATTAAAAAGCAAATTAAACATATAAGGATATATAAAGTCAAGTAGGAGCACATAACACATAGGCATAATATCTAGATGCAAAATCCTAATGAAAGGGGTAAAACAAATAAGCACGTAAGCACACAAAAGCACACAAGCCCTAACTATTACATTGGGGAATTTAGCTTACAATTTTAAAAGGGGAAAAATAAAGACGACCTATCTGTTACATTTAGCTATCTAAATACACAATTTTGCTAAAATGTAAAAAATGTAGCCTAACTATTATATTGACTAGCTGAATACAAAAATATTACACTTTTTGCCAAAATAATAAAATTTGAAATTAAATAATATAAAATAAATAAATATGCAAAAAAGCATGCAAAATAAGAAATATGTGAAGAAACATACGTAAAAATCACATAAAGGCACATTGAGGCACATAAAGATGAAATTAATGAGAAATAGGGATACCTCTCGAAGACCCTGTACAAATACTAATCAAAATGAACAAGCAAAGTCAAAGCACCTTGGTATAAACAAACAAAACCTAAAATATGTAAATATTGACAAATTGGGGCAAAAATATAAATTATATAAAACTAAGGGCTTAAAAACAAATAAAAACAAATCCAGGGGCCAAATAATAAATTCAAGTAAACATAGAGGGCACAATTGTAAGTTAATGCTAAGTAGGAGGGCAAAAATGAAATTTCAGCAAGTATGGAGCATGAAATGCAAATTCCAGCAACTTAAAGGGCCTGATTGCAAGCTACATGACTTAATTGAAAGAAACTAAAACTAAGGGGGATCAATCTGTAGTTATTAGGGACTTAAATTGCAGAACATAGAAAGTCCTTGGAGAAAATAACATGGACCAAAATTGTAGGGATTGCAACTTAAAAATTACCAATTAAAACACTCATCCAGGTCAAACAGCCTTGATTAACAAAAATTAATTAAATAACTAAACTAAATATCTAGAAAACCATAACTAAATTAGTACAAATTAAAGATGAAAGAGAATAACTAACTAAACAAAATAAGAAACAACACAATACTAAATTTTTCTAATTTTTGTTCTCTTTTCCTCCTTTTTAATAATCAAAATCCTAAAAATTTAACCCACAATTTTCCAACAATTAGTCAAACATCCAATTTCTTGATCATTTTATTAATTACATAAATCAATTTCAGAAATGCAAAATCAGGGATAGTAAAATAACATAGAAAATAACCAGAACTAATTTGACAAATAAATAAAGCAAAACACACATTAACTGGACTAAAAAAATAGAGGGAATAAAACACTACTCCCCTTCCCAAATCATCTTTCTTCTTCTTCTTCATTCAAGCAAGCCCCCAAATTTCTGATTTCTCTCTCTCTCTCTGTTTCCCTTACTCTCGCTATTTCCTCTCTTTCTTTTCTTTTCTCTTTATTCTTTTCTTCCCTCTTTTTTTTTCTTTCTTTGTCCCTCAGCTTTGTTTCTCTCCGAATCCTTTTCTCTCTGGTTCTGTTGTCCTTTTCCACTTTCTCTCTATTTCTCTTCATTCTCCCTCGCTTTGCTCTCTCTTTCTGCTTCCTCTCATCCTCGCTGAATCTCTTCCCTGGTTATCTCGCCATCTAATTCTCTTTTCTTTCTCTCACTTTTCTCTCCTGCTCTCTACTTCTTCTCTATCTTTCGCTCTATCTCTCGTTCTCTCAGTCTCTCCGTCTGTTTTTCCTCTCTCTGTCGGTTTTCTGAAGCCCGAATTGATTCTCCCAAAATAGCCTTCCCCAAATCAGTTTAAACCCACTAAAATCACTTCAACTCCCAATTTAGTCTTCTGTAAAACGAGAGGCCAAATCTCGACAAATTTTCACTCAACCTCCCAATCCTCTCTAGAAAATTTGATTCATTTTTACCTAAAAAAAAAACCAAATCCTCTTCAACCTATATCCTCACCCCCTCCATGAATTAGACATCCAGACAATAATTTGAAGCATTAAAATTTATTCAAAAGAACATGCAAAGAAGCTGAGAGCTTTACCCAATTAAGAGATGAAAATTGGCGATGATGACCCCTAGATGGCATGGCAGTCCAACGGCAGTGCAAGGAGGGGGCAATACAGGCTGTTTGCAGCTGGTGATGTCTATAGCTAGTCCCTGTGTTTGATTTTGCGGTTGAATTTTAGACGATGTGATTGTGCAGATGGAGTGTAACACCCTAGAAATTCATGCCAAAACCATTTATTTTGTATTATGTTCATTAGAAAAAAAAAAAGAAGGGCCGAATTAGTGGAAAAAATAATAAGGAATGATATTCTATTTTACTAGCATGTTGTACCATTACCCTTAAGATTTGTACCTAGAATGTCTTGCAAGATTAAGTGTAGGATAAATGACAAACATCTCTTCAAATTATACTTGGCCAAGTGGAGCTTTATTTGCAAGAAAGTCAAGCTTTACTTTTGGTTTTGTCATGCTTTGATCGGTCACCACTTTTCCAATTTTCCTTCAATTCTTTTTCACTTAGCTTAACTTATTTTTTTTCTCTCTTTTCTTCACTTGGCCGGTTTTTCTCTTCTCTCTTTTTCTCTCCATTTGCTTTTATTTTCTTGGAGCTTTTGCTTCTATTTGATCACTTTTCATCTATAGAAATTGAGTTAATCTTCCTCCTAAGCAACAATCTTGCCTTATTAAAGGTATTTCCCAAGAACTTCTCTTTTTATTTCAAGTAAAAGATCATAGTTTTCTAGCTTCTAAGCCATGTCTTTATTGCTAAGTATGATTTATTTTAGCCATGAAATATGAAGTTTTATTCCATGAATATAAGGTTTATGGACTTGTATGCTTGTAGATAGTGATTTAAACTTGAAATGGCATGAATTAAGGATGATTTAGTTGAAGAAACTTGGAGTAGTTTAGGTGTTTTTGTGATGAATTTGGGTGAAATTGAAGTGAGTTTGATGTGAAATTGGTAGAACTACTTGAGATTGGGTTGTTTGGATGTTTTTCTTGCAGGTTAAAAATTTTGGGTTAGTCCGATTATAGGGGAAGTGCTGCCGAAATTTTGATAAAACCTAAGAAATAAAGTGATTAGGCTATGATTTAAAGTTTTATAAGCTGTAATTTAGTGATTAGAACGTGCAGAAATTTTTGTAAATTAGCTATTAGTGAATTGAACCTTTCCGATCAAAACCTTAAAAGTTAGAAAAACCCTAACTTCGAAAACCCTAAACCCTAGGGTAAAACCCTAAACTCCAAAACCCTAGAAATTAAACCCTAGAAAGACTTGAGCTATTTCTCAAATTTTCTTATCGAATTACTTTGATTTTTATCTGGTTTTTATACGACTATTTTCTTTTGAATTTCAGGCTCCGGAAGTGAAACCCGACCGTATTACGAAATATTTTCTTAAGCACTTAAGGTGAGTGTTCTTATGTGTGCATGATGCATAAAATGCCATGTAATACTTGACGTTATTATTTCGATGCATGAAATGATATGTTATACTTGACATGATTATCTAATGAAATGTGTTACTTGAGGAAAGATGTGTACTTTATCGCATCTATTCCGCAATGTGCTATATGCTTTCACTATCCAATGTGTTACTTGTGCGTGAGACTTCCGTGACTAACTTTACCGTTACTTCACGGATAGTCAACCCAGACAGGCTTGGGAGGATATAAGGTGCTGGGTGTTTTAGGGCGTGTTGTTCTTTCCCCTTGATTGTGAATCCTCAAAGAGGCCAACTCCAAATTGAACTTTCTTGCATGTTCGCCCTCCAAGGTAGAGATTACTCCCTAGATGTGGTAGCTTGTACGGAGGTTATAAGGTGAACGGTGGTTAGGGCTTGCGTGATAATACTGGCATGTCCTTTGATAAAGACCTGAGCTATTATCTCGGTCCTAACGTCATGGTTACATGATCAGTACTTGTTTCTCCTGCGGTTGAACTTGCTCCCGTAGTTGAGCCTTATATCCGCCATTGATTACTTATTAATTAAATTGTTCATACTCTGCCTATTTAATCTTGTCCATTACTTTATTCTATTAAATAATGAATTCCTGGTATGGTTGCATGACTTGGGCACTCACTGGGCTATTATAGCTCATCCCGTTTATTTGTTTTCTTTAACCAGGTTTCCCAAAATATTAAAGCTGGAAAAGCTGCTTTTAGATATAGTAAATGTTTTGTTCATGTATTTTGATAGCCTAACTGTGTAGGCTTTATTGTAAATACTATGTATATTTTGAGATGTAAACTTCTTGTGATACTTGTATTTTCGAATGAATTAAATGAATGAATTTTATTTGAGTTAAGTATGCTTGGATGTTCCGAGTGAGTGCTTGTTTGAGTCCTGGCGAGAGCCAGGCAGGCAGTCCGCTAAGCCCTTTGGTGCGCCTCTGGGTAAGGTGAGGCTGTCACATGGAGTCTACTGTTCTTGTGCTACTTATGGCCGTTTCTGAAGTAATTTTCTGGTGGTGATTGTGGTTTGCCAAGTGGTGACACTGGTGGAGTTGAAATGGCTATTGGTGACTGTGAATTGAACCTGATGATGGTGGTGCGTTGGGCTATTGTGATTGTGTGAGCAGGGGAGGGACCGGCTTCATTGGTTTGTGGTGCCTGTTTTGTTTTTGTTTTCTTGCAAGTGGTTTTTGGGCTATTATGGAGATTGGTTGTGTGAGTTCTATGATGTCACGGTGGGAATTGCTTACTGGGCAGCGGTCTTGGTTGGGCACATGGAGGAAGAAGGGTGGTTTGTTGAGGTTTCGGTGGTGACAGGGGATTTGGTTGGCGTTGGTTGTTAGTGATTTCAAGCGCTATGGTCATTGCTTGGTTGCAACTAGCTTTGGTGATGCAAGTGTTGTGATGGCAAGGGTTAGTTGAATTTTGTGGCAATGGTGGATTGGCGTTTGATGATGTTTGGCTGCAATGGTGGCAGTCTTGAGAAGGTTTTGGGCATACAGATTATAGTTTGTGGTTTTGTACTGGAGATGATAGTTTATGCTGTCGTGGGTGTTTTCTGGGTCATGTTTCTAGCAGTTTATGGTAGATTGTAGTTGCGGTTGTGCATGTGTTGGTGTTGTGGCAGTTTGGTAGGGCTGGTGAGTTGATGGTGAAGGTCCCGATGGCTTGGGTGGAGATGGCAGCTTGGATTCGCCAGATTTGAGCTTGGACTCATGAGGCTTTGTGGGGCTGTTTTGTTCTCACAGGTTGTGGACAAGCAGGGGATGGCTTCGGCAGAATTGGGTCGTCTAAGGGTTGATGTCTGGGTAGTTGAAACTTAGGCTTGACTGGCTAGAGATAGGGCTATTTTCTTCTGGGATTGAAAGTGGTGGTGATAGAGTGGATTTTGCAAGCTTGGGATTGTGCGTGAGATATGAATGTGTGCGTGTTTGTGCTTGAGGATTGAGTGTGATTGTGTGTTTGTGATTGTGTAGTGAATGTGTGTGTGTGCGTACCTGTGTGTGAAAGGGAATCTGTGAGTGTGTGTGTGTGTAGTGTGTGCAACTGTGTATGTATTTGTGTGCAGGGCTGGATTTGTGTGTAAATTTGGTGTATGTATTGTGTGTGTGTGAAATTGGACGGTGTGTTTGTGTATGCAAGTGTGTGAAATTCTGTGTGTGTGAGAGAGTGTGTGGTGTAGTGTATGAGAGAGAGTATAAGTGTGTGTAGTGTGTGTGAGAGAGAGTGAGTAGTATGTGTAGTGTGAGAGAGAGAGTGTGAGTGTGTGCAGTGTGTGTGAGAGAGAGTGTAAGAAGATGTACTAGTGTGTGTTCTAGATGTTCTAGGTGAAAACTTGAAGATACACTAGTGTGTATTCTAGGTGTTCTAGGTGAAAATTTGAAGATATACTAAGACCTATGTAGACACCAAATTTTGACACATCATTTATTTTCAAACATTGGGGGGCATGTTTGTATTTTTTGAGTCAAATTTTAATTTTTCAATAATCTGGGGGGCAAAACAGTAATATTATCTGTAAATATTTTTCTATTAGCTTTTGGGGGTTTTTAAATTCATATTTTTACTTTCATAAGAATTTGTTAATTTTTTATGATTTTTCTAGATTTAATTGGTGTTGTTTTATATTTTTAACAGCATAAGGGCAAAATAGTAATTTCGCCTAGCGAGCACCATTTTAGCTCATTTTAAATCCCAAATTTATTTTGCTAATTCTTTAAGTATGTTTCTAAATTTTCTTGATTTTTTTTTGGAGACGATAGCTATTTTTTAGTGAATTTTCATTGTCCAAGGACAAAATCGTCATTTTACAGTTTAAATTCATTTTTTGTCAATTTTTGTGTCATAAATGCATTTTCTGGTGTTTTAAGCTTATTTTTAATTTTTGGTAATTTTTCGACGTCAATAGCTATTTTTTTGTGAATTTTCACTGTCCAAAGGGAAAATCGTCATTTTACAGTTTAAATTCATTTTTTGTCAATTTTGTGTCATAAATGCATTTTCTAGTGTTTTAAGCTTATTTTTAATTTTTGGTAATTTTTCAAGGTCAATAGCTATTTTTCTGTGATTTTTTATTGTCCAAGGGCAAAATCATTATTTTACAATTTAAATTCATTTTTTGTCAATTTTTGTGTCATAAATGCATTTTGTTATGTTTTAAGCTTATTTTTAATTTTTGGTAATTTTTCGAGGCTAATAACCATTTTGTTGTGTATTTTCGTTGTCCAGGGGCAAAATCGTCATTTCACACCCCAAGCGCGTTTTTATCAATTTTAAGCTCTAGCTTTTATTTTTGAAATCTACTTTGAATTCTTTTTGAAAATTTTAGAAATTTTTGTCATTTCTTTGTATTAATTTTTAATTTTTTGGGTTTAAAAAATATTTTTTAAATAAAATTAGTATTTTTATTACCGGTAGCGTTTTCGTTATTTTATAGCATTCTTGATGACCAAGACAAGTGGCCTATAAATACCTCTTTTATCAACAAAAACAAAAGAAGAGGAAAAATTAGAAACCCTAAAAACACATTTAATCTTGTCCAAAAAAGATCAAAACACATAGCAAAACACCTAAAAACACACACACACTAGCCGCCACCTCTTTCCTTAGTTACTGTTCATCAGACCAATTACTGTTCATCCCATATACACTGATTCATCGTCAGATCATTTTGAAGTTTCAAAAGGTAACTTCTTCTCTTTGTTTTATTGAATTTGCTTTCATTGTTTTTTAGGCAAATCTGATTAAATTTTTTATGTTTGTTGAGAATTTTATTGTAGCCATTAAATTTTCTTTTGATTTTGATTTTTTCTGAATTTTTTTAGTTACGTTTCTGGGTTTTATTCTTGTTCTTCTGTGTTGTTCTTCATCATCTTTTCCCTCCCCCACCGGACCTCCATCACCACCACAACTACAGCTCCTTCTCAGCCTAGATCATCCCAATAATCAATAGTAACAAACCAAAACCAGCAAATTAAATCAGTATCTCCAAAATCCAGCCCTCTCCAACACCCTGAAATCATTGCCTCTCTCTTCGTTTCACCATTACTTCTATAAACCCCAATCAGAACCACCTCCACAAGCGCCGCCTTCCTCATCCCAGAGCCACCACAAACAATCAAAATCCCACTACCAATACCCATAACCATTATCAACAAATACCACCAACCAGTAACATTCCCCAGTTTTAACCATCTACAACAACCTGCAAAAATAGAACCCAGCAATACCACAATAGACCCACACTCGCCTTCCCCATCTCATAGCCTCCATCATCACTACCCAATATAGCCAAATCAACCGCCTCTGAAAACATCATTGCCGACCCCTTGCAATTGCCCAAAATAGCCCCAAATTACCATCAATAGTAGCCAGAACCCCATCGTACACTGCCAGTGAGCCCAATACACCACCAATTGCCTACCTTCCCATAACACTGGCAGCCTCAAATCCATCAAAACCAGACTGACGCAAGCCTTAGAATCACCCACACAAACTCACAACCTCAGCACCTCCCCTGCCAGACCATCATCCGTAATTGTTATTCCCAGTCACCTTCCCCCTCTACTAACTAGTGGCCTTACCTACCGCAATCCACCTGCACCAGTATAGCAGCCATTTTCACACCCAATTTCACCATCACCTTCCATCCCCTGCTAGCAGCAACCACCCTACAACCAATGAAAATCAAGTTCACCAAGTTTCTTCACCATCAAATCTCTATCAATTCCATAAACCCAGTACAACCAGCAAAGAATCACCAACCGCAGCCCAACCCAATTGCCAACCAAGACCACCCAAAATTAGTCACCAAAGTGACTAAAAACCACCTAGCCCTAGCTTACAACGCTGTTAAATTCAGTCATCAACAGCGAGTACAGCCACACATTTGCACCACCAGTCAGTTAAACCCAACTGCCACAGCTACCACAATCCCAAAACCTCCAATTGGCCATCACAGGGCCACCATATACAAATTCAACCACCACTGCCACATACGCATCAACCCACCACCACGTCAACCATTGATTACCAACCCAAAGCCCCTGCAGAGAAACTGTAAGAAGACGATTATAGAGAGTGGGTAGACAGAGAAAAATCGAGAGAAGGACAGAGAAAGAAATGAAGGGAGCGTCAGGAGAGCAAAGAGAGGAAGGCAAAAGAGAGAGCATGAGAAAGAAAGAGAGTGAATAGATTGAGAGAAGGCAGAGAGTGAGAGAGAACTAGGAAGTAGAGAGAGAGAAGGAGAAAGAAAAGGGAGAGAGAGTGATGCAGAGCATAGAGAGAGAACAGAGCAAATAGAGATCGAGGGAGAGAGCAGACCGGGGGAGAAGGAAAAGCCAGAGGAAGGGAAGAAGAAAACTGGGAAATTAGAGAGAAAAGATTAGAAAGAGAAGCAGAATGGGGCTTAAGGGGGTTTTCTAATGTCTGATTTTCAATTTACTTCATTTTTAATTTGCTCTTTTTATCTTGTTGTTTTAGTTTGTTTAATTTGGTTTTTGGTTAATTACATTAGTTAATGGAATTAATTTAATCGATTGGTTTAATATTTGTCATTGTTTAGTTTTTTTTTCTTTTCTAAGTTGTTATCATATGAATATTCATGGTCTAGTCCTTGTATTTTCTTGAATATTATTAATTGGCCTCAAGAACTTTTTCTTTTTATGCAATTAAGTCCTTAATAACTACATATTGACCCCCTAAATTGCATGTAATTTCAATTAAGTCCTGAATAATTACAATTATGCCCTTTAAATTGCTGGAATTTACTATTTTGGCCATTAATTTGCTCTACTTCTATTTTTGCCCCCCCTAATTTGCTATAATTTAGCATTTCCCCAACTTGTTAGTGTTTTGTATCTTACTTTTTATTATTTTAAATAGTGGTCCCCTTAACTTGTTTGTTCATTTTCTTAAGTATTTGCACCGGCTCTTCAAAGAGGTATCCCTACTACTTGTTAAATTTTCTTTATGTGCTCCAATATGCTCCAATGTGTTTTTATGCATTATTTTTATTATTATTTGTTTGTTTCTTATTTTACACACTTTTTGCGTATTTAAGTTATTTAATTTTGATTTTTTATTATTTTAGAAAAATATAATATTTTGTATTTAGTTAGTCAAGTAATAGTTAGATTATTTTTCTCATATTTTTCACAAAAATTGTGTAATTAGATAGAAAGTGTAATAGATAGGACATTTTTAATTTTTCCTCTTTTAAATTATAAATTAAGGCCTGGTATAATAGTTAGGGTTTATTTGCTTTTGCGTGCTTACATGTTTATTTCTTTTACCGCTTTCCTTAGGATTTTTGCATCTAGAATGTTATGCTTATGTGTTATGTGCTCCTATGTGATCTTATATATTTTTATATGTTTAATTTGCTTTTAATTCACGCTTTAATATTTAATTTATGATTTATGGTATTCCGTCACCACACTAGTCCAACGCTAGTTATGGCTTCATTCTTTTCACGCTAGTCCAACGCTAGTGGGATTTTTTAGAACGGGCTAGCCCAATATTAGACCCTTAGGACATTTTAGTGTTAGGTGCATTTGTGTGCATTTCACATTTTACACACTTTTAGTTTTCTTTCCATTTGGCATGATTTTATTATTACTATTATTTTATTTTTATTATTATTACTATTATTATTGTTATTATTATTATTATTTTGACACATTTTTAAAATGCATGACATCTAGGTTGCATCTCACTTAGAAATTAGGACATTTGTGTGATTCGACTAGAGATAGTCGTCTACTCACGTGAGAAGCGGTGGCGTACAGACCGTTCCCCCCCTCCGTGAGTAGAAATATTCAGTCACGAGTTATTAGTCCCCCGTACCCATCATGTTGCATACTCATCTTCTTTCTTCACTTACTATATATTATTCTTTTCTTTTCCTTTCTTTTTGCATCACATTTTGAATAAAAACTCATGACTCCCTTGAGGTCTCGACTCGAGTTTCGCAATTAATGCGATAATTTCGACCAAGCCTCGACGGAACATGCCGATCCTCCCGATACTCGCATTTAGACTTAGGATTTGCATTCATTTAGATACATTCGAACGCGATAGAATGTAGGGTTAATTTGAAAAAATTTTAATTAAACCTCGCAACTAGCTTCGGCTAGGTAGAAAGGGTGCCTCAGGCGCAAGCCTTTGCCTTCCCTTTCTTCAAATGTGACTCCCGGACCTTTTTCTCTCGTTTTTCGTAGACCGGAGTCGGAAAAGGGTTTTAAATAATTTTTTTAAAATTTTTATTTTAGTTTTGTTAAATGATTTTTTGGGTGACTTGGTACACCCTAACTCAGTACCAAGTGGCGACTCCATTTTTCAAAATAAAACCCTTTTTCAAAAATTAGTTGGCCAAAATTGTCGCATTTTTTTTAGTCCCAACCTTACTTTCTTTTTAAAATACAATTTTTTCTAAAAATACATTTTTTTACTAAAAAACTCGATTTTTATCACACATGCACAATTTTTCAAAAATCTATCTTTTTCGAAAAGGGTCAACGGATCGAACCGTCTTTTCGGGACGCGACAGTTAACGACCCCACAGTACCTTTTACTTACGATTTTTTAAGACGCGACAACCTAGTAGGTGTTTCTTGGTGTTCTTGGTGAAAACTTGAACATGAATGTAGGAACAAGTGTGTGTTTTTGGTGTTCTAGGTGTAATAGAAAAACTAAACTAAAAACTCTCTCTAGGCCTTTTTTTTTTCTATTTTCCTCTCTTTTTTTAAATCCCCAAGTGGGGGTATTTATAGTGCATAAAAGACTTATCTTCCAAGAAATGACTAAAAGACCCAAACGCCCTTGACTACTAAAATTACAACTTTATCCTTCTTAAAAATCTATTTTCTCTCACAAAAATGAAAAAATTAAGAAAAATGTAAATAACAAATTTATTAATAGAAATGCACCCCGAAAAAAGTTAGAAAAATTTAGAAACATGCTTAAGAATCTAAAAGTGAATTTGAGACTAAAAAAAAAATGGCGAAAAATGTTCAGGAGGGAAATGACTATTTTGCCCTTGTACTGTCAAAATGTATGAAAAAATATCAATTAGCCTCGAAAAATTATCAAAAATCAAAAATAAGTTTAAAATCCTAGAAAATGCATTTATGGCTAAAAAATTAACGGAAAATGGGTTTAAAATCTAAAATGACGATTTTGCCTCTTAACACAGTATTTACAGAAAAAATAGCAATCGTCTCCAAATAAATCAAGAAAATTTAGAAACATGCTTAAAGAGTCAGAAAAATAAATTTGGTACTAAAAAATGGGCGAAAATTGGTATTCGTGATGCGAAATTACCATTTTGCCCCTATGCTGGCGGAATACAGCAAAATACCAGTTAAATTCAAAAAAAATTACAAAAATTTAAAAAATACGTATGAAAGTACAAAACATGAATTTAAAACTCCAAAACTAATAAAAAAATATTTACAGCTAAAAATTACTGTTTTGCCCCCTAAAAATGCTGATTTCGTTCCCATTTTATTGAAAAATTAGAATTTGACCCCCAAAAAATATAAAAGTGCCTCCAATGTTGAAAATATGAGCGGTGTGTCAAAATTTGGTGTCTACACTCTTTATTTCTTGCCGACAATATTTCAAATTAAAAGGTACAAAATTTTCGTCTCACTACATGGATTTTTTTTTTTCCAATTTTGTAACCTTTTGTAGATCTATCATCCCAATTCAATGAAAAGTTCTTATTGATCAATTTAAGATGAAAATGCTTATTGACAAAATGGTGAAAATGCATACTTCTTTATGGCTTTGTATTTTATAATATTATTTGATATATATACGTTTCTTTGTTGTATTGAACTAAATACTATTACTTTTTTTTGTGTAATTCTTATTATATTATACAAGATATGATGATTTTACTCTTATATCTAAGTTTTGATGTTATATAAAATTAATGCTAAAATCGTTTACTGCTAATACTATAGTTCTATGGCTACAACATCATTACTTATTTAAATAATTAGCGGTTACATGGGACAATATAGGTATTTAGTATTTTTAATTTGATAATTGTACTTATTATGGTATTGTTTATTTTTAAAGATTTTTAAAAAAATTTTATATGATATAATGTGCGTGTCACCCGATATTTAATTAATATACCGCAACGGATGTGGAACCACGATGACCGCAATTCGATCGCGATCCGTGACGTCGAACCATAAAAAAAAACCAAAATCCAGTTCTATATGAAAGGTCTCATTTGAAATTCTCAAGCTTCCAGAACATCACCTAAAATGGTGAACTGGAAGACAATTTGTCAGCCCAAACAATAGGGGCACTTGGTATCAAGGACATCCATCTTTTTAACATAGTCTTGCAAATGAAAAAATGCTGGAGGATTGTACAAAATCCCCATTTTATAATTTCGCAAGTTTTAAAGGCCAAATACTTTGGTAATTCCTCCATTTGGCATGACCCCTTCAAAAACTCTGATTCATGGGCTTGAAAAAGTACCTTCGTGGGTCTGCAACATCTTAAATCAGATATCGAATGGATTGTGGGAGATGGGTGTGATATTTCCGTATGGCATTGGATGTGCCACTAAAGGAGTGCATCACTCAACCAATACCTAACTCGTTACAGAATCTCATGGTTAAAGATCTCATCAACCAAGATTCGTGTTCATGGAATTTACCTTCCATAGAAACTCTCTTAAATCCTTCCATCCTAATCCGTATTCGAAGTATACCTTTGTATCTATTCACTAGAAGGATTCCATAGCTTGGGCTCTTACTCCATCAGGTGAATTCTCTACAAATTCAGCATATAAAGCTTTACTCCAACAGGAACGTAAACCCTTGTTTCCAGGACTTCCTTGGCATCATTTGTGGATACTACCCATTCCCCCAAGAATTCAATTTTTCCTATGGCGGATAGCTCATTATAGTTCACTAGTGGCAGAAGTGTTGGCTCAGAGACACATTATTCCATCTGCATGCTGTAACATTTGCCAACATGATAAAGAGTCTGTTCCATCTCTTCTATCATTGCTCATCCCATAGGAAGCTCATGGACAATCTTCCATTACAGCGGTTAAAAAATCATTTAACTTTAAACTGCCATATGTTTGCAACTCGCAGCCATAAGGACAAACTGGTTCATCAATCTGGCCATTTCTTCTTTGGTCAATGTAGAGAAACAGAAACCAAATCATTTTTAATTGTCAAAGGACAAATGAATATGAGCTTGTAGTAAGGGCAAAGATTCATTGATACAATTATATAAGAAGCTTGAAAAACAATAGCGGGAAAGGCGAACAGGGACAGCTGCTCCACATCAAATGGGATCCTCCCCTCATGGCTGGATAAAACTGAATACGGATGGATCATTCACAACCTCTGTGGGGATAGGGGGAGTATTCAGGGACCACAATGGGGCTTTACTTGAAGGTTTTTGGAAAAACCGGGGAGTTGGTACACATAATCTAGCAGAACTATTGGCATTACGAGAAGGCATATCAATAGCAAAATCTAGAGGATTCTCTAAACTCATTATTGAAACTGATTCATTCCTTAGTGTTTAATGAGTTATGCAGAGGCTAGGGGAACAAGCATCAAGTAGCACTTGTGCAAGAATGCCAAAGCTTCTTCAGCTATTTCCTAGAAGATCCAAATTAATTTCACCTGTCGTAAGGGAAATGCAGTTGCTGATAGACTGGCTGATAGACTGGCCAAATGTGCAAGTAATATGTCACCATTTTAGTTCCAACTGTCTCCGTCTTTTGTTAATCAAGTGTTAAGAACGGACCAGGTAGGAGTCCAACATCAGCGGAGAGGGCATAGTATGTATGTGCATATGTAGTCCTAAAGTAAAACTTCTCCGTTAAGGAGTAGAGCTAGAGTACCTATAGGATTGATGGTATCGTAATATCCGTACTATGTTTGTGCCCTTTTGATGATATAGGCTCCATTTCATTTGATCCTACTTCTAGAAATATGTTTTTTAAAAATTTTATATATTTTTTCGAATTAACTTTTATTTAAAAACATATTTATCAAAAAAAAATTTTAAAACTAGTTATAGTAATATTTTTTAAAAAACGCTTCAAAAAAATAATCATCTAGACTGTAGCTATAATATCTTGTAGCTATAATATCTCGTTTGGCTTTGACTAAAAAAGGGCTTATACTGCAATTCTTTGGCCCTAAATCCTATGCTGCGTGGGGACCTTCCTTACTTGGAGGCCTCCATTTTATTATAGTAGAAGATTTAATAGAGAAAACATAAAGATACAAAATACGTGTGGGACTTTGCTTTATTTTACAAATCAAGAAGATAATCCTTAAAATATTATCAATTTCGCAATGAAATTTAGGATTTGTTAAAATCCATTGATATATATAGATACACACACATACGTACATATATATATATATATATATGTACACACATATACATACATGCATATATGCATACACATACACATCTACACATATAGTGACTCAAGATATAAACAAGAAAGGAAGAGAATACAAGAGAAATGAATAAAACTAAAGATTGTTCAAAAAATATATATATTAATTATTCAATATAGAAGACAGTCCACCAAATTATTTGAGTTGAAACAAAATTTGAACATGTTAATGTTCTTTTAAGACAAATAATCTAAAAGATGCGAACAAAGAGGAAACTAAAAAGAAATACCCACAAGGAGCAAGCTAATTGAGAGTTTAGAAAAGGTGGGGGGGATGGAGAAATTTTTTGTATCACATATATAAATAACTACAAGATGGAGCATAAAGATTTGACACTATGCTAGGTTTATATTAGTTCATGAAAATTCTAGCTGAATTGTATTCCGGGGAAGCTGACTGTAGCCAGCGAGAACAAAGATGTTGGAGCCCAAGAAGCTACCAGGTAGAGGGGAATGATATCAAAAAAGGCACTGTTACGAATCAAGTGCTGCACAACTCGTGGCGTCAGTGGCTAAATAATTTGACCGCGGAACGAAAGTATTGGAAAGACAGAGTTACCCGCAAAATTTGTAGGCAAAGTTGTAATTATTTACAATTTATAAGGTAATATATCCCATATTTCCATGGCTTTTTAAAGGGGAGAAGCAACATACAATCGAGCCTAGTTGTGCTTGAGTAGCACCGTGCTGAGCTCGAGCAGTACTTGTGTTGAGCTCGAGCTCAATAGCCATAGGTGCTACTTAAACTTGACTCGAGCTCGATCGAGTTGTAATTTTTACAGTTTGAGCTCGAGCTCGACTCAAAAAGTCTTTTTTTTTTCTTTAAACTAGTGAGCCTACTCGAGCTCGAACCTACTCGAACTCTGCTTAAACTAGGTCAACTAGAGTTCGAACCGAGTCATTAACCAAACTATTCGCGAGATATTTGTAAGCAGCTCAATTCGATAACAGTCCTAGGGAGGAGCAACTGCCCACCCTAGTTCCGTTCCTTTGTCACATGGCATATTCAATTGAAAAATATAAAATGGTTAAGGTATGCTATGTAACTATATTATGTAGTTCATTATTATTAATAATATCTCACCAAATAAGTAAGATGTGTTGTTTATGTATAATAAAAAACATTACTAATCATATCTCACCAAATAAATAAGATAGGGTCACTTATATACCATAAAAAGTAAACTAGAAAAAATCCGCAATAGTTAGGTGGTAGAATATGATTTACACCATGTCGTAATGGGGGATTCGGCTTAGGTTACTCAGCTTCCTGCCTATGCCGTGAATGAGAATTCTTTTTGCTTGTTCGTAGGTAGCTCCATGTAAGGTTAGCTCGAAAGCGAGTTTTGACTCTTTGACCTGAGGGAAAGAAAGCTGCTTCATATTCGCTTGGATTCTGCTTTCCTACCATGCAATACCTCCTTGCTCATTAGTATAAGTATAATTGTAGGTATAAAAATTTTTTAATGACTAAAACATGCACATTATTCTGTGTATAATAATTTTCTAATGCTTAAAATTAATTTTATGAATGTACAACTGAACGAGATGAAGTTTATCTTATTAACTAGTGACTCAGATCGTCCATATAAATGTCAAAAATTGATATATTACTTTAGATACTTATACACACAAATTTCATAACGTACACAATAAAGTCATGTAAATTTCAGTACATGTTTACACGAGAAGCATATGCTTGTCTACATCTAAATTTTTAAACTTCGAACAGACCGATTGGTCAGACCGTTTAGATCGGAAACCGACTAGGCATCCGGTCCAAGTTACTCGAAAAACTTAGATTTGAAAAAAATCTGTCAAACCTAGTTTTGAACTAGGTTTGACAGGTAAAAAATCAATTTTGACTAAGAAAAAATCAAATTTTTTTAATATTTTTGACTAGTTATGATTTTTTTAGATTCATTGACATTTTTTTAACTCTTGACTAATAACTAAAATTGAAAAAAAAGACCAAATTAATAGATATATATAATATATAAACCTATATTTACATATATACATACACACATATCATCATCTAGTTCGACCTCGAATCGACCTCCAGTTAGACCCATTAATCCCTAACCTCTTACCTTAGTCGAGTTAATATCCGGTCCGAATTTGAAAACATATGTCTACGTCTCACCAAGCAAGGCGAAAAATTTTTGTTGCTTCTAGTCCCGTTGTCACATGGAAGCTCTAGGTCGCGGAGTTAGATTCTAACTTTTTAGAGCAGATTGTTACAACAAGAAGTGGTTCTGACCGGTGTTGGAAGGTGGAGGGCTGAAGGTGGCTTGAGAATGTAAGATAATGTGGGTTGTTCAGTTAAAAACATCACCGTGACTTGACCGTAATGTTAGTAAGGATTTGTTATAGGTCTGAATTGATAGGATGGGTCCCATATTTAAACACATCACATCATTAGATCAGCATCAAAAAGTCTATTCCTCTATTATATTCAAAACTTATCACCCCGCCTAATTTGAGGGGACTAGTAGATTTGAATGAATATTGCTACATTTATAGACTATTATATTCAAAACTTATCTACCCTGTTAATTCGAGAAGACAAGTGGATTTGGATGAATGTTGATACCTTTATATGTGAACGTGAAGTTCCGTTTAGTTCATGGACAGAATGAGGATGACTCATTTTCAGACTACAAATCTTGAATAAGTCATCTTCAAAATAATAATCTAGTTATCTAATATTTGGTTAATATTAGATTTGATGGGATACCTTAAAAATTTATATCATTTGTGTTTTGTTGGGAATTGAGTTTCGCTTTTATTGACTTAAAATATCTAAAGTTTATAATATTATTTTATTTAGTAATAGTGATAATGCACAAAGTAGATGATCGTGGTGGTGCACAAGATAGATGGTCGTGGTGGTGTTACGTAATAGTAGCACTGGTGGTGTTCGTGATAGTAGTGTACAGTAATAGATGGTGATAATAGTTTGCCTGGCATTAATGATGGTGGTGCCTAGTGTGGTTGTTGTTGATAGTGTGGTGGTGATGATAGCGTAGTGGTGGTACTCAGTGGTGGTTGTAGTTGATAGTGTGGTGGTTAGGGTAGTGTAATTTGATGGTGGTAGTAATGGTGGTGCACGATGATAGTTCACAATTATGGTGGCAATGGTGGTGGCAGTATACACGACGGTGGCGGTAGTGGTGTCGTACATGGTCGTAATAGAGACAAATTAGTCAACGATTTTATTATTTCATCTGAGAGTCATCTTAGAATGACTAATACCACCACCCATAGGATTATTTATTCCATATTTACGGAATTAATACAGTTTAATATGATATGCAATCCCGGTTAGATTAGATATGCAATTCCATGCTTGAAATGCAACCAAACATTGGATAATATAATATTAATAATCCAATTCTGTGTCGTCTCATGAACCAAATGCACCCGAAGAGGATGATTTCAGTCTAATACAGTTGATCCACGATAAGGGACAAATCACAATGTCCTGCTTGTACCAGACTGAAGTGCAGACTTTCAGAAGAAAAGTTCCAAGATAAGCATCAGAACCAACAAGAGAATAAGCTTCTTCTCTATATCAGAACATCTGTAACGTTACACTAGATCAAAATAGTATCCCTCATCATAGACAATTTCAGTCTTCAATAAGAAAAACGAAAACTACTTAGCAGGATGACCATCAGACACAACAAAAGCATAAACTATACACCAGGACATCCTAACTTCATATTTGCCAAAATGTTCCCATCATCATATATACGCAGTCATCAGTAAAGCAAACGAAAATACATACTCCTAGACTTAATCTTACTCCCAAGTTAATCTTGCACATTCTGCCTCAGGCATCCTCATATTGAACTCGCTTTGATGCGTAGCTGACATATCCAACTCTGTAAAAACTGCTACCGTATTTTGGAAATAATGATTACTAACTGCAACCTTACTGGGGCAATCAGCAACCTTCATCTGTTACATTTCAACAATAATTAAGGAGGCAACCAACTAGAGATTGGCTCAGAAATTCGCAGCAACAAATCGACATTTCTGTGACGCATCAAAGAATACATGGGACATTCTCAAGATAATGGAAACTCATTTTCAGATGACTATAAACAAAATCTATGGCTCTAATTTCGACTCCAATCCACAAAATTCATCACAGATACTACAAGTTCCATGAGATATGTCATCAACTAATGAGCTGAAAGATCCAAGTACAAGGGTATGTTTACTTACATGTACTGGTACGTGTATGAATACAAGAAGTCTCTCTCGATTGAGATGACTTCAAAATCCTGCTCTCTTCCCAAGCAAATCTCCTGTAAAGCAGCTGCTCGTGATTCACATAGTCCATATATAAATCCCATAATTGCTTTGCTGTTTTGTATGCTTCAGTTCCAGAATGGACAACTTTCAATTCATTGCTCAAACTTTCCTTGTTGAGATCATCCTACAGGGTAAAATATTTATCTCAAATAAATATAATTCTTTTTAAAACAAAAAACCACATTGAGAGGGTTGGAAAGTATGGCTAAAACAAATCAAGTTGAAAGTACTAAATATATCAGGATGTTTTTCACAAATTATTGATATTGTAAAGCTTATTTTTTGGGTTTTTTCTATTATTTTTGTGGAAGAGTTGATGGGAAAGAGGCCCTGGCAGACTACGATGCATGCATGTCATTGTTGATTGCCACATGCTTAATCTTGGTTGTCTAATGGAAAGTTTCTATCTGACCCAAAATAACTCCTGAAAATGTGGGAATATATTTATGGTGATTCGTTGCTGTCAATTTTGGATTTTGCTAGGAATTTCTTCTTCAAGTAGCTTAAACTAATTCAAATTCACCTCATTGCTTCCTTCCTCAAGCCTGAATTTCAACTACTCTTCTATATGTGTGAGTTACAGACCATCACAAATTATTCCATGACTTGGGAAAGCAAACTGTATGCCCTCTATACCCTTTCATTCCGAAGATCAGAGCCTCAAAGGTCAATATCCTAAAGACAGTCAGGAATCAGCATTAGCTCAAAGACGGTCAGGAATCAGCCTTAGCTCCAGATAACCACTAAAAGAATAACCTCGATGACCAATTAAGCCAAGGCTTGATTTACTGCAGTATAAGTTCCTAATTAGTGCAAACCAGAAGGTAAAGCCAGGTATTTGGCCTGTTGCTGATTAGCCATCGCTGTTAACAGGGAAGGTGTTGGTTCAACAACTTACATGCAACATTGAAAAGAAACAGTTGTGATACCACTACCAGAGGAAAAAAAGGTGAAAGATATCATGACTAGTTAGTTGTAGAGAATCTGATAATGGGAAGAAAGCAGCAGAGAATTTGATAATGCGAAAAGAGCAGCAGCAAGAGTTCTAAAAGAAGAATGCAAGAAAGGATGACGACGAAAGAATTTCAGCAATTCTCTTAGAGCAATTCAAAGTGTACAACATAATTCTAATTTCATTCAACATCTACACAACTATTACCACTCGTACACATACAACTCAAGTTTGGGGCCAAGATTTCCGTTGCAATAAGCAACCTTAGCAGCTGATGAGAGATAAATTTACCTATTTTAGTATATGTTTTATTATATGTTTTTAGTGTGCTTTTAAGTACTTTTAACATGAATTTAGCTCATTTTGATTAAGTTTCTTCAATTTAATAATTTTCCCAGCAATTAGCCATTTTACCTGGATTCTAGGATTTTGAGGAGGAATTCATATTTTGGACATTTTAATGCACAATATTTGTACAATCTTTCAAGTTTTATACATTCAATCATAACTTGTATCAATTAGAATAGAAGTAATCACATTCATGATAGATTCAAGGATGGATTGGAAGGATTTCAATTTAACAACTTTTATATTCAAGCTTGGAGGATTGTTTTGCTCAACATTTGAAAAAATTTTCATTAACAAATTCACCAGAAAATTGAAGGATCGACATAACAAAAAGGTCTCAACGATGGCAAAGGAATACCCAATAAAAGAAAAGGACAAAATGTCCATTTCACAGTGATCTGCGGGTAGGATCCACGGACCACCACTTGGGGATCAGTCACTCAGGGTAGAAAATGACACTTTCAAGTCGCAGCTTATCTTCCAACCTGTTTTGAAGACATTTTGAAGATTCTCTGAACCTGCACTGCCCTAGGAAACACTATAAAATTCAATGAAAATCTTTTTGTGATTTCATGACTACTTTTCATGCAAATTGTCATGCAAGTTGGTGAGATAATAGGGGTATGATTCTTCTATAAATGGGGAGCTCTTCCAAGATACTAAGAACATGTTTTGAAAGAAGCAACACTCCCAAATAACTTATAGTTCATAGTTTTCTTTTAGTTTATAGGAATTTTTATTACTTATAAGAAAACTCTTAAAGAATTCACTTGTACCGATTCATAGTTAAGGAAGAAATAGATGATTTGGAGTCTTGTTCATCAAATCAATGAGCAATTCTTACCTTATCTTTTCATTTACTATGTTATGAATTGTTATCTTTATTTTTTATGTCTTTAAGTTATGAATTCCATGTTTAACTAAATACTTGTCTTAAAGTTAGATGAGGCTAATTATATAATTTGAATGTTATTTTACTTGTTATAATTTGAATTTGCTTATTCATCTATCAAAATTTAACATTTGTAGTAAATTGCAATTAACTTGAAAAATGGTAGATGAAGTCTATGATTACTCGCATGAAAATAACGGTATTAAGACCAAAATTCATGCATTTCATAAGGTTTCACAAGGATATGTAACCTTTTTTAATAAGGACTGCTTCAATCAGTGTCTACCATTCTTGGTACAAAAGCAAAACGAGAAAAATACAAATCTCCATTTTTTCCTTACCTTGATCTCTCCAAAACATTTCCCCATTATGACAGATAGCTATCATGGCAAAACACTGTTGGATTTGAGATGAATACGCTAAAGAGAAAAGAACAAGGAAAAGGAAGCCAGATGGAGAAGTTTGCAGGAGCCGAACGGCTGGTTATGCAACCAGCAAGCATCTTAACCCCAAAAAGGGATTTTTTTTTTTTTTTTTTTTTTTGTGGTTGGTTAGAGAGAGAGAGAGAGAGAGTGTGTGTGTGTGTGGTGGGGGGGGGGGGGCGTTGTTAGGACATCTGTCATGATAGGGGTGACTAGGGAGTAGGAAGGCTTTGTTAAGTAAAACGATTTGACTATCCTCAATAGAAAGTCATATGCATGGCATATAGATTATTTTCTCTCAAAAGGGGGAAATTGTACATAATTGGGAAATTCAGGCATTATCAAGGTTTTATGCACTTACCAAAAGTCAGGAAACAATGTCAAACTGAAACAAATTATTTTCTTAATTCCTTAAGTTCAGCAAACAAAACTATTTACATCTTTGTAAAAGTTAGTGAGGAGGAAGATTTGTTCAATAAAATGTCCAGAAAAATACTAAAGGAAATGTCAGGATGTAAAATTATAATGAATATGAGTAATAAGGTACATAATGAAGCATTGGATGCAATTAAAAAAAAAAAAGTGGACCAGATTGCAGTAATATAAAAGAACCAATCCAGATAGATGCTCTGGAGGCAGTATACGTAATACTGGATAAATATCTGATGTAATCAACGAAGAGTTCAAGGAAAATCAAAATTAAAGCTTTTCATAGTTGTCTTCAGGCTCTATGTTCACCTCCTTGCTATCTTAGAAGTAATTTGGTTTCCAAGTTATCTATTTTCTAGACTCAGATCTTGAGGCGTGTTTTGTCCTTTACTTGTTAGCTGGAAATTTCCAGGACTTGTGTTTCTTGAGTCTTAATCAGTTTCCTAATTATATTAATTCTAAGTTGGAGTCTATAGAGAAGTTCAAGCTTTGTTTCAAAATCATAATTATAATATAATTTTATCTTTTAAGAAAGCTTATTGCTTATAGATACTCTTGTTACTAGGTTGTTTTACATTGAGATTGATCAATAAAGAGTTAAAGTTGCTTGTTTATTTGTTTATTAGTTCTTCTTCTAGAGGTTCCCCTAAAATTCAATTCTTTTTCCACCTCTTTACTGTTCAGAGCCCCGAACAGCCCCAAGATTCTGTCTATTCTTCTGCCTAAGATTCCCTCCATTCTTTTGCTAACGCTGGTACGCAAGATCTCCTCAATCTTGTCCTTCATCAATTTGGTATCACAGCCCAAACTTTGCTCCCCTTGATCAACCATATTTTTCTTCTTATTCACCTCTCAACATGATTATGAACGCAGAGCCTTCTTTAAACTTTGAAGCTTTCTAATGATTATGATGCTATCAAGGCAAATTTTTCTGTGATCAAGGATTAGGTGCAAGAGATCAACAAGAAAATTGGACAGATTATCTATTATGAAAGCATCACTAGATCAAGTCGTGACTTTATTGCTCAGAAAACAGCCAGTTAAAGCAAGCTCCATTCCATATCTTCAAGTATCAAGTTCAAATCTACAATCAGCTGCATCAAATCAATATTTTAGTTCTCCTACACTACCAGCTTCTCAACTGAGTTTCCAAAAGCAGCAACAGTTCTAAGAGACCAACCCCCCCCCCCCCCCCCCCCCCCCAAAAAAAAAAAAAAAATCCCTTCTCTCAGTTACAATTTATTGTTGGTTCAAAAACTAGTTCTTCCTATCCTGGATAAAGGTGTTCTGCCTAGTATTCTCCACAAAATTAGTTCACCCATGATACTATGGCTGTGAATCAAGCTTTCAACAGGAAGATATGGGACTGTGGCATTGGAAGATTCTGTCACAATGACAAATCTGAGTGACTGACTTCGTCAAATCACAGGTAGTGCAAGTCAAGGAGCAAAGTCAAGAAAAGCTTCATACTCTTATTCACTATAGCAATTGACTTCATCCTTAAAGAGCCTAACCTTGTTAAGATCGTGAAGTTAAAAATACGTTTGTTACTGCCTCGAGTGAAAGGAGAGACAATATTTTTTGGAAAAGTTTATGCATTCATCTCATGACTGAAGTTTCAAGCCTTTGCGTAAAACTCGAGGTCAAAGTTTTTTCCAACCAAAGGGGAATGATGCAGTGCAGTCAACAAAGAGCTCACAGAAGGCACAATTTAAGCTTTTCATAGAGGTTTTTTTTTTTTTTTGTTTAAGGCTGAAGCTTTTCATAGTTGTCTTCAAGTACCAAATTCACCCACATGTTATCTTAGTAGTATTCCCTCACCCAATATGAGTTTTAAGGGAGGGACATTTGATTTTAATAGTGTAAATAGTTAGTCAAAAACATGTAAAGTCCACCATATCAATTAAATTCGAAATATAAGGAGATAGTGAGAAACATGTGGACCCACATATTTTTAGTGTATAAATATTTGAAGAGGAAGAGAATTTTACCGTTTAAACTTTCCACTTAAGAAAAGTCGACATTATTTGGATGGACTAAAAAGGCAAGAATTCAATTTGGGGAGGGTGTAATTTCAGTTTTTAAGTTTTGTATTTTCCAGACTTTTAGCTCATGAGAGGTATTTTGGTCTTTTATTTGTTCGACAAAAATATTCAGCAACTGTGTTTCTTGAGTCTTAATCAGTATCATAATTGTATTAATTCTTAAGAATGTCATAGTTTTGTTTCGAAATCCTAATCACAATGGGATTCTGTCTTTTAGAAATGTTTATTGCTTATAAATATTCTTGTTACTAGGTTCTTTTACATGAACATTGATCAATAAAGAGTTGAAGTTGTTTGTTTGTATGTTTGTTCATCTTCCTCAAGATCCCCCTAAAATCCCCTTCTTTTACCCTCCTGTTACTGTTTACCTTACCGTTCACAACCCTGAACAGCCCCAAGATTGCTGGCACTAGTTGGCAAAATCTTCTCACTCTGGTCCTACATCACCATCTAGACATGTATTCTCCAGTTAAACGAAGTATGCAAGGAAGTACATGTTGCATGGAGAAAGTATGGTTGGGTGATGAGAGGAAGAATTAAGAAGTGACACGTACAAACGTTGACATCAATGTATCATATAAATTTCAGTCTCATGAAACAAGAATAATGCAAGCTTTATATGTTCAGAATAATGAAACAAAATTAATGCAAGTGAATTCATTGAATTCCATATCTGTAGATTTATAACACTGCATATTGTAGTACACAATCTTTTCATTCACAATGAAACATATATGAGAAGTGATACATTGGATACTAACCTCAAGAAACAAAATTGACAACTATAGATATTTAGGTTCAGTCATCAATTAGAAACCTCATTGCATTAGAATGAGTTGAGCTAAATGAAAAAATGCTTGATGAATTTCACATGATGAACATATTACCCTAAAATTGAAAATTTTTTATAATAGCAGAGCAAGACCAGATCCATTGCATTGAACCAACGGTTATGAAATTATGAAACAAGTTTATTTAAAAACAAGAAAAAAGGAACAACAAAAGACAATTCCTATGGTAAATCTAGTTTCTGTTAAAGAATTTTGAGAACAAAATTCATGTGGTTCCCACTTTGATGCTAAGTAGACCTTAGAAAATCAGTCAGGATGATATGCACAGAGGTCCATATTGTCTTCCCATCTTTTCCTCTAAAACTTAAAAATATAAGTTGGCAGCAATTGTACCTGGGATTCATCGGGCAAGCTACCTATAAATTTTCCAGTTAACAACTTCCCACATATGACCCATGGCCTGTAGAATGGAAATGGCTCAATAGACTAATGCAACAGCACATTACAAGCAGATCAAATGTAAGTGCAAAACACCAATAGCCTAAGTTATAAATGGCTCTGTAACCTCCAGTAACATCCTTGAAAAACAAATTATAATTCATGTAAATTGGCAACCGAACCTGTGTGAATTCATGCCATCTTTACGAAGTTATTAGAACTGCAAGTATCTAATTTCAACATAATTGGAAATTTCTAGCTGAAATCTCCATTATGCTTCTTAGTTATTAAGTGCTTCCTACCCGCTATAAGAAACAGAAATTTAACTTTCCTAACCACAAGATCTTGTTTTGTTATCCAATTGAACGAAAAAGGAAACAAAAAACAAGAAACAGATTGAACTTGTGGACAAATACACATCAGCTTTTCAACGAAGGGCAAGGTCAGGCAGCCCAAAATAACAATCCTGCATTCATCGTCCCCCCAACACCCCTCCCCCCTGAGGAAAAAAAAAAAAAAAAAATTGTCCCCCAAAATTGGCCTTGGTCACTGACTTCTTCCCGTGTTTTAAGCTTCAGGTTGTAGAAAAGCCACATTCAAATTTACTCAAATGCTGCCGCAAGGCAACTGTATACTATGTTTTACTTGGATTCGAATACGGGTGTCATATACGGATATGTGTCTAGGTGTCAAATTTGTTAATTTTCTAAAAGTAGGACACGGCAACACTGCCAAACACTCAAACAAGATACAAGGGTGTGTTTGGTATGTGTCTAGGTGTCGAATTCGTTAGTTTTCTTGTGTCCTCATTTGTAAGTAAAATGTTAAATGACATAAAGCCAACCTAAATTATTTTATGGTTCATAATTAAAGAAATGTATACATGTCTCTGAAAATTATCTTAATTTTTCATGGGGAAAGAGAGCATCTAAGTGAAGGAAAGAAAAAAAAACCACAATCAGAATCAAATCCTAACTCATACTCATGTAGTGGTTTCAATTAGAATTTAGACTCTGCATCTTTTTTTACTTCTCTGTCATTGTTTTTGTGTTCATTAACTTTTAGGTGTTTGAACTTCAGACGAAGCAAGGAATAGCTAAAGAGGAGTCCGAGTAACTTAGAAAATATTTTTCATGAGGTCTTATATCATGTAAAGTTTTAGTAACTACCTTCTAGCTTTAAGATACAAATAAAAGTACCCAGAGAAGAATTGCATGTGGAACTTATATTAGCATGTTATAAAGATACCATTATGCACGTGAGGAGTCTAAAATTGCCTCCAAACATCTGTCCAACCCAGTCATAGCCCACCTTCTAAAAGTTAGATAAATCAGTAATATGACAGTTGATATAAACTGGATTTCGTTCTGCATTTTTAGACTTTATTGCGTATGTCAAAATCTTTATGCATCAACAAGCCAAAACAATTGTATGTACATATGGCAACATGATAGTATTAATTAAAAGATCCCAAATGAATAAGGAAAATAACCAGCAGAACAAAATCATTTCAAATGCAAAAGGAAGAGAACATTCTAGTTCTTGCTTAAGGCTTTTGGCAGTATGTATGCAACATTGAGCTATACCTTCCTCTTGCAGATACAATTAAGTGTTCAGGATTGACCAAAAATTCGTAAATCTTTTCAAGACTCTTTTTGGAAGTTGAAGCAATGGCTCCGCTAGCAGATGGTGCTGATAACCGACTTGCAAATAGGCATGCTTGTGCTAAAAGAGATGTATTTTCACAAATGAATCGCCGAATTGATGATGTTGATAAATCCTTCTCCAAGTTTTCAATCAATACATAATGCTGACTTCCAGATTCTACAAAATCATACCCTCCAAGATCTTCATCATCATCTCCACCAAGGCTGACTCTTTCTGCCATCCAACAAAAGGTAAATAGAACGAATAGATGAACAACATTATTACATTGTGCGAGCTGAACAAACCTGCATCTTTCCCTCTATTGCCGCAGCAACTCTCAGTTTCATTATCCTAAAAAACAACTAAATGCATCATCCTTTCTAGCTCCCATTCAGACATACATTGAAAGATAAAACAAACATGCCAAGCTACTCGCCTGCAATTTGCTTTCAGATGAAGATTTCTCATTCGAGGACAGGCAAATGACTTCTTGACAGCTCAATGGTCCTCCAAGTGTTGAAGTATAATGTTTGGAGCCTATGCAAGATTTAGAGCAAGCTATTCGCATTTTCTCCTTTGCCAACTTTATAAAGGAAACTACTCTAGGGTCAGCCTGAGCAGCAACTTGTATGATGCATAAATTGGCAATATTTGCGACACTCAGATAGTCAGAGTTTGGACCATGGAGCCAGAAGAGGACAAAAGTGCACAGACACTCCTCTTCTCCATCTCTCAATAAATGTGCTTGACGATGAACCTTTCAATTCAAAACAAGCAGCTTAATAAAGGAATCAATAATCAAAAGTAAGATAAAGAAACTTCACTAAGAAGGATATGACAATATTTCATTTCATCAGAATCTTCAAATAAAACATAAATGGAACACCAATATCAAATAAAACAAACTGAGCCATTAGCCATTTTCCGAATGCCTTTAGCCTTCATAAAGGAGGTGTAAAGAGGATCCTTATTATCAAAGTAAAAGATGTCAAGAGGTGGAAGATTTGAGACGCATTTGTGACAGCAAAATGAAAGGGAATAACATTATACTCGCTAAGAGGCTCCTCTCCCTAAGTTTGAGAAAAGGACAGAACAACATAAAACTCATAAAATTGGGCCTCTATTTGGATGAATTATATAAAAGAGTATTTGAAAATTGGGCCTCTATTTAGATAAGCTGTTTTTTGCAGTGTTCTGTTAAAAAATTCTACTATAGATATTTTTAGATCCGTTTGGATGATTGTTATATAAAAACAGATAGATTTAAATTGTTATTTTATCAAAACACATTTTTAAAAAATGCATTTTTTAGATCCGCAATCCAATCTGCGGAGGGCATCTACAAATTGGGAAGTTGGTTTCTGACCCCAATCTGAAACCAGATCTGCGAACAATAGCTCCACGAATTGTGCCGCAGACTAGCGGCAGCCCCAAACTTCCCAATACGCGATGGGCCGCGGATTTGTCAAGCTCTTGCAATTTTGTTTTCTTGCCACTTAGCTTTATTACAATCAACATTTTAACCATTTTAAAACATGAACTAACTATAAAATGAGGCTAACAAGATTTGGAAAGCAATTGTGTCAGTCCAATAGTATAAAATACAGAAGTATAGGGAAAACTCTTCTTCTTGTTTTTATAGCTGTAATGCTGCTGATAGCTAGTGTAGAGAATTTTCTTTTTTTTAAATTTAGTCCTTAATACTTAAAAATGAATTTTTTAAAAATGTGTTTTGATAAAACAACCATCTAAATGCTATCTGTTTTTTGATAAACAACCATCCAAACAAATCTAGAAGACATCTGCCATGAAATTTTTTAGAAAACAACCATCCAAATGCAGGCCCAATTTCTTAATATTATTAACACATAATAAGTTCTTTGTTTTCAGCATTCAATCAACAACAAACATTACCACAAGGGTTAAAACATCACAATTTAATTTGAAGCAAATTACTGATATTTAGTAATATACAATGCAAATAGATTCTTGAGCTGACACCCAAAGTTATCAAATCTTATATTAACTACATAAACCAATTTCTGGGATTGAAAGAATTTCAAGAATCTTGACCTCAAAATTGGAAACAACTCAATCTTTGCAGCACTTGAACAAGTAAAGCAGCATGTTATTATGACAATAAATACATAGACAAACACCATGTAACCTTATTTCTGAACCAAGGACCGTGTACATGGATAAACAACTGAATTCTAAATTTGAAAATCACAAATACTACATTTTTCCTCTTTTAATTTGAGGATTTTCCATGTCACTAAATGCACCAAAGTAGCTGCAATTCTCTGTCCACTATGTATATTGATATTGATTGAAGCTTCCACGTAAGCTTATTTGTGAACCAACGACCATGTACATGGATAAACCACTGAATTCCAAGTTTGAAAACCACAAGTCCCAATCCTTTTTTTTTTTTTTTTTTTTTTTTTGAGGATTTTTCCATGCCACTAATTGCACCAAAGTAGCTGCAATTCCCTCTCCACTGTTATGTCGTTATTGAATGAAGATCCCAGGAGTCATAAGTTATCCACTTTATGTGGAATACAAGCACAAGCCGGAAATTGAATACACAAAATACCCACTGCATGATTTGGTCACTTAAGAAAAACCAGAAGTAAGCTCCAGAATTCAAGTAGGCTTTCTCAGAAGCTGGAAGACCAAGGTAGACAAAAAGCAAAGAACCAAATAGCAGGTTTTGGAATTAACTTTACAATAACAACAGCATCAACAATTAACTTTACAATAACACTTATTCACCCAACACTCTAATCCATAAAGCATCGTTAGTCTTATAGCTATCTTATAAAATTTTCCTTTCAATTTTAGCAAAACTTTAAGATCACAAAATATGAATGACGCACTTCTCCATTTGTTTCAACCTGCTTGAATCCTATATGTAATATCTTTATCTATTTACCCATTTTCTTCAAGGATAGATCCTAAATACTTAAAACTTTTAGATGCCTTTAGTTTATGTCCACCAATTTCCACGCTTAACCTATTTCTACTTCAATGATTACTAAAGTGGCTCTCTAACTATTTTGTTTTGATCCTACTTATGGTAAAAACTTTTGATTCTAATGCCTCCCTCCAGTCTTCTAACTTGACATTTACTCCCTCTCTCGTCTCATCGATTAAAACTATATAGTCTGCAAACAGCATACATTATTCAGGAACAGCTATGCAGACGTTAGCTAATCTCGTCAATTATTAAGGCAAAAAAGGTAGAGGCTCAAGAGAACTTGCAAACGCATCAGTTTACCCAAAAAAAAAAAACACTTTTTCCACATGTAATCTACTCAAAAAATCACAATCATTTTGGCATTAATAAAAGTTAAACAGAACGAATTTCCTCCAACACACACATTGTCACACTGAACACTCACTTCCCAAAACATATCAACTGATGTTTGTCAAATTGCCAGGAGAATATGTTCCCCAACAACACAATAAGTGCTACCTTGAAATTCAATGGGTTAGAAAACACATTTAATCAGATAATGCAGCAATAACAACTCATCCAAGGTAACAACTCATCCAAGGTAGGCACATGCAAAGGTAACAACTCATCCAAGGTAGGCACATGCAAAAGCACTTATAAAAATATATATGAAAGCATCAGTGAACCTCCTTCAGGTAGAAATTAAAGAATTCAAACACAGAATTATGATAGCAAAATGTATCATGAACTGTCACTTCATTTCTAGATTTTTCTCCAATTACAAATTGATGACAATAAAACCTGTAACTCCCGATATAAGTATTTGACAATGAAAATTGAATATGCAGGTCTCAGTTAGAAGATTTCCAGAAAAAAATCGGAACAAAATAAAATTGCAAATAGAAAAGGCAAAACTAAAATGTAGTTAACATTAAACTAAAATTGCACTCACGTCCTCCACAACCGCGTCGTAGAAACGGAGATCGTCGTGGCTGCTACTGAGGGCGGCACACACCTTCATTCCTTTAAAAACTTTGGGACAATCACTATCCTGGAGCTGCTTCGACACCGACCGGAATCTTTTCATAAACTCATCGACGGCAGCCGTGTTTTCGAACTCGTCCGCCTTGTAGATAAGGTCCGAAACCTCCGAAAACCCTTGAAATTTCACCCTCAAAGTCTCATCGACTTCAGACAACACCAATCTCACGCTGTACCACGCGTCATCATCTTTCGACCTGTACTCCATATCAAACTCCTTCTCCGCCGCCGGAGTTTGATCAACATGCATGAGATTAGCCATGCTTCACCGGTGACTGGGAAAGCTAGAATATGGAAAGATTTTTTTTCTAAATTTGAGAAGCTGGAGCGAAGATAACGATGCAAAGGAGTAGTTTTTGAAGCGAGGAAACTGTGCTGAGATTGGCCGGGAAGAGAATACAGGTTCAGTTCACGGTGGTGTCGGCGGTGAGAGAGGGAAACTTCCAGAATTTTCCGGCGACATTGAAATGACGTTTGAGGGATTTAGACTGAAAATCCTTACAATTTTTGGATTTTCTGCGACGCGGTCTACTGAACAACGTATAGGCTATTTTGTTTTTGTTCTGTAATGATCCTGTTGTCTACGGGACAAGTAGATTCAAAAGTTTATGAATCCGTGGATTCAACTGTTGAAATTAAGCCACAAAAATTCAGAAGTTTCAAATCTTTATAACTTAATCTCAATTGTTACATTTACAAATAGTGCTCATAAATTTGATTCACTTAAATATTTTTCTTATATAAAGTGTGTGGGGCAATTTGTATCTCTATCAAATCTTCACAAATAACTTGTCAGTGAGACTAAGAAGGAATTGAGTGAGTTTAAAAGGTTGGATTCCCTTTTAAAGTATCCATCAACTTCTATATCCATTTCCCCTTCCCCTATGATAATTCGACAAAAAAGAAAAATTATATGTGGAAAGGTTTCCTTGTGAGTAATTTAATAGCTTCTCAAAAAATTGAGTGAGTGTTTCCCTTTCCCAGCCAAAGTTCCCACATTGGTTAGAGTAGAGTTAGAGTGTGGATATTTAAGTTGACAAGGAGACTTTAAAAGGTTGAATCCCTTTTAAAGTATCCATCAACTTCTATATCCATTTCCCCTTCCCCTACGATAATTCGACAAAAAAAAAAAAAAAAAGTGAGACTAAGAAGGAAGGCCTGGCTGTGCTAGGCCCACCCCATTCATTAAGAATATAAAGGGTCTTTTATGGTGAATTTTTTATCGTAAAAAAAAATTGAAAAATATAATTATGTTAAGCATATAATTTGGAATTATTAGGCATTAGTTCTAAGCATATAATCTAGGAACACTTTTGAAAAATATACAAAAATTGAAAAACATGTTTCCTACATATTTGTATAATAATTATTATTTCTAAACAGCATCTAGTTAGTAAAAGAGTAATTAAAATTAGCATTTACGAAAAACATCGTCCAATGACACAAATGTTATACAACAACAATGAATATAAGTTACGAGTATTGACATGAAACAATGAGTGAAAGTTACAGCCTTCTAATATCGTTAAAAATTACACCATCAATGACGACTCCAAGGTAATTAAGCAAAGGCCAGGTCCAAATTTGGTAGTTTTCCCATGATGATCCGCTTGAATATCCCTCTTATTTGCTTCCTAAAAAGCCTCAAGAAAATTTCAACACGTTTTTATGGATTAAAGTAAAACTTACCATGGACTAAAATGTACCTATTTTCATGAAAAATAATTAGTTTTGCCAATTAAGAACGATCACACAGTCCACCTAAAAGCTACATACATTCTCATCTCCACTGTCTTAAGGCAAGTCATTCCAAAAAGAGTTTGAAACTATCTAAGGGGCCATTTGGTTTAAATTTCTCAATTACTATCACTATGGGTATTATTAACCTTACTATGAATATAGGTTTTGATGATTTTCCTCCACCATATTTGGTTTAATGATGGAATGGGTATCATTATAAAAATACTTATTTGGTTTACTGGAATGACTTTCAAGTAAATTTTAAAATTTTTAAATATTTTATTTATGATATACATATTTTTTAGATTTCTTATCTTGTATCTTTTTAAAAAAAATTTATAAAAAGACTTCTTCAATTTTAAATATAGTCATGCTTTAATTTGAGTATTATGCAAATGATAACCTTAAAAAAAGTCATTCTTATTTTATTAACAGAGAGTAATATATTTCTTTGATTTTCAGTTCAAATTTTTATAAAAAAATTGAATGTTAAAAACATTTATTAAAAAGAATTTTTATAAAAAATTATATAAACTACTAATAAAAAATATTCCAAATTAAAAGACAAAATAGAGAGAGAGAGAGAGAGAGAGAGAGAGAGAGAAGAAGAATAGTATATTGGGAGTGGGTAACTCACAAGATATGTATTTTTTTAGTGGATGTGTTTTTGTTATTAATCATAAGGATTAATGGGTTTAATAGAATAATATTTGAAGGGAATCATTAATACCCCAGTTAATCACTATCATTCCTATTAAATGATAGTTATAATTATTTTATAAACATTAACAATGGGTGTCGTTGCTTATGATACTCATTTGCCTCCTTGATTTTTCTAAACCAAACACCCCCTAAAATGTGTGATGAAAAAAATCTAATGTACAAAACATGAAAAATCGAATCTATGACCAAATGATTACACATTATGAGGGAAAGGGGCTATATAATCAAGTGAAAAAAATCTAAGACCCATATTTGATGAGAGAGTGTATACAATGCTTGTTGCACCGAAATTATGGGTGAGAATCTTGATTCTTCATTGTCCTTATAAATTTATTTCAATTGCACTGCAAATCAGTATTCAAACTAAGTAAATTTTGAAAGAATAATTATGCGTGCAATGTAATTTATTATTTGATTGACCTCGTAATGAGTATATTGGATTTTCATTTGAAGTTTTTTAAGCAAATAAATTTACTCGTCTTTTTTTAGTTTTACACTATAACAAATTAATTTATTCTCATATAGTCCCACGTTTGGTACACTAGAATGGTCCAAAATGAAAAGGCATTTCCACTCATAATGCTTTTTCCTCCCAGAATGGACTGGAAAAAGTTTTTCAATCCACTGTTTGTTAACCCAAATTAGAATAGAATGCCTTTTCCTTTTTCAATATTTGGTATAATCATATATAGGTGTGAGACTATTCTTTGCACTAGAATATATCATAGTTTTATTTTATTTGTTTGTAATTCTATGCCTACAAAAGACTTTAACATTTTTAATTTTAAAATTCTTAATATTCTTGCTAAAATTAAACTAATTACACTATTTAATTAATTTTAAAATTTTATAATTATGAGCATTATGATTAAAAATGTGAAAACATTAATAATGAAACTACATTCACAATTTAATTTAATTTATAAAAAGTTTAGTTTTTACACATTTTCATAATATTTAAAAATAGTATTTTAAACATTTTTATAGCAAAAAGAAAAAAAATTCTAAGTACATATTAAACTAATTATGATTTAAAAATCATAAAAAATTATTAATTGAAGTTATTAAAAACTTAATATTTTTAATTTTAAAAAAAATTAGTAAATGTATCTTAAGTTTAAAAAAATTAACAAAAAAAATGTGTGGGATTAAAATTGACTTCTAGTTTTAAGGTCTTTCAAAATGAAGTTGAAAAAGCCTTTCCTTAGATTTTGTTAACCCCACGTTTGGTACATGGGAATGGCCTGGAATGTAAAGGCCTTTCCAACATACCCATTCCATTCTCATGTTTGGTATGGACTCTTTAAGTTGGAAAGTCCTTTCCACCAGGAATGCTTATTCCAACTTTTTCCTGGAAATGTCATTCCTTCAACAAAACCTAAGGAATGACCTTTCCCACTTCATCCTAGAAACCTAAAATTAAGGAATGTCATGATTATCCTACCCACTTAAGCATTTCTCAACCTCCTTGCCCTTCTTCACCAGTAGAATTTTTTAGTCTTGCACAAAGAAATTTTATAGCAATTAACAATCTCTTCCTAATATGTTTCAATTGATTAATTTCATATGTAAATATTAATTTGTTGACTTAATTTTTGGTATTTTTATCTATCAACCTATTTTTGTTTATATTACAAATTGTAATTAGGTTATCGAATATATATACCAATAGGTTTAGCATCATTAAAAGTAACAAAATATATGTTTATTTTATTATTGCACATTTTTCTACATTGCTAGTTATGCTACCAAAAAGTAAAAAAATAAAATAAAATATTTATTTATATTGTAAAAATAAATAATTAATATAATTAAATTATTTATAATATGAACATTATTATTACTAAATTAAAAATATTAAAATTTCTTTTAGGTACATAATAGTGCACGCACAAAAGAAAATTATACTTTAAAAAAATTCAGGGCATAATAGTCAAATCAATATATATTTTATTCCATTCTGAACATCTCAATATGATTATACCAAACATTGGAAAGGAAATAGACATTCCATTCTGACTTTGATTACCAAACAATGGAATGGAAAATTTTTTTCCAACCTATTCCAGGTGGAATGTTATTCTAGGTGGAAAGGCTTTCCATTCCAAGTCATTCCTATGTACCAAACGTGGGGTAAGGAATAAGATTACAGGGAAAAGTTTGAATGACATTCCATGTGACGCCCCCAACCAGGTCTTATTCTATAATCCTGATCAGAACGCCTGCATGGCTCATGCCAAGACTCAAGTACAAGCAGTTATATGCTCAAAATATAATCAAACGCTAAAAGTTACATATACATTCAAAAACTTCAAAAACGAATTACAACGTTTGAGCCACTTAGGCCTCAATTTACATCCATCTTATAGCTAATGCTAACTAAAGAAAAACTTCTCTTTATTTCTTTATCTTTTTCCCGTCGTTAAACACCTGTAAAGAAAAGAAAATGAAACGTGGGATGAGCTTTACGCCCAGTGAGGTCCATTTTAAAACTATTAGAAAAGTTCACGATAAGAATTTATTTTAATCGAGAAAGAGATCAAAAGATATACGCAAGTGAATTCACGGTAGACATCCCAAGCCTATGAATCTCCGTAAAAGCAAGGGATACCAAGTAAACAAGTCATTACACGTCACGTGTCCCCAAGCCTATGAATCTCCCGTAAAAGCAAGGGATACCAAGTAACTAAGCCGATATACACCACACCTCCCCAAGCCTACGAATCTCCCGTCAAAAGCAAGGGGTACAAAGTAAACGATTCAATACCCATCATATATCCCCAAACCTACGAATCTCCCGTTAAAAGCAAGGGGTACCAAATAACCAAGTCATTACACCACCACACATCCCCAAGCCTACGAATCTCCCGTAAAAGCAAGGGGTACCAGATAACCCAGCCAATACATGCCTATACCTCCCCAAGCCTACGAATCTCCCTGTCAAAAGCAAGGGGGTACCAAGTAAACGAATCATTATTCATCATATATTCCCAAGCCTATGAATCTTCCGTAAAAGCAATGGGTATTAAATAAACAAATCACGTGATTACAAAACCGTAACTTGTAAGTAAAATTAAATTTAAGGACACTTGCTTGGCAATAACAATGACAGTTCTCATGTAGTTGTAAATAAGAGCCGTATAAATAAACAATAGTCACATATCCCTATAGAACACAAGTAGTTCATATTGAATCATATAATTTTCAAAACATCGTTCATTTTCAAATACCAGTACTAAACCATATATTCTTGTAAAACAGCAGTTCGTAAATAAGAAAGGAGTACATAGACATTCACAATAAGTCTTGAAATTTTCAGAATACCATTTGATTTCAAGTATCGATAACAAGACACATACTTTAATAAAAGAGTATTTCATATGTAAAAATAATTTTAGGACACTCACAGGTATGTCAAAGTTTATAGGTTCTTCAAATGCTTGCCACTAGGATCACCTGAATCACCTATCAATTCAAGGCAATATAGTTACCTATCAAATCAAGGTGAATGAACAAATTATAAAAATTATGGATTTTCCATTTGAGAAATCTAACTCAATTTCTACTTAACCAAGTTTCCCAAACTCAATACTCTTGCAAACTAGACTTAGTTTGGAGTGCTTTTCATAACGAAAGCAAGATCTAATTCCAATCATATCCCAACCAGATTCCAATTACAAAGCAGTTCATTTACTAGTCAATATTTTGCTTTCAGTCATTCCAAGTACGTGAATTCAATTGAGCATAACTTTCTGTATAAAACTCACTTTGCTTCAAAATTTATATGGTTAGAAACTAGGTTTCAAGGACTACAACTTTTGTGAAGAAACCAAATTCAAATTCTAACAAGAACCGGGTCAAAATTGGGTCACAATCTTGTGCATCGTCAACCCTGCTCTGCAGGGTTCACACTCCAGCCCATTTTCATCAAATTCTGGATTCAACTCACTAAGAATCAGGAGTTACGGATTACATGGTTGAAAACTACATTTGAAGAGCTACAATATCTATGAAGAACACCTACACAAATTCCAACAAGAATAGGTTCAAAACCAGTACACAATTTAGCCCGTCACCAACCCTGTTTGCACAGATTTGGTTTTTCAGTCAAATTTGCACGAATTCTGGTATCACTCACAGGAAATCAGGACATAAGCCTTAATCATTTGAAATACTATGAATCTAGTTTCTAAAACAACAAGAATCATCCAAATCCAAGTTTCCTACACAAAGTTATGACTAATTTACTGAAACTGGTCCAGCAAGACTGCATCACGAGTTCTTCAACCACAGTTCATTCAATTCATCATATCTCAAAATATACTCAATGAAAATTTATAAAATTTACACTCCTGTAAACTAGATTCAATATAAAACAAGTTTTACGAAGAAGTCTTGTCCTGATTTTGATCAGACCACAATCAAAACCTCACTAAAATTCAAACACTATCACACCCATCCTGTGCGCAGCTGGTTTTTCAGTCAATTTTAGAAACATCTTACGGTTTATACCTTTTAAACCAAGCCAAGATATTCATACCCATAGAAAGCCTTCTGAATCTAGTTTTTAAAACAGCAAGAATCACCTAATTTGAAGGTTCTTACACCAAGTTGTGATCATTTTCTCGAAGTCAGTCTAGACTGCCCGTTACATGGGTTTCTTTAATGTTCATTTACTTTAACATCAACTTCTGAGATTTCCAGCAAAATTTTCAGGTTCAACTCACCAGTTAAGCATGTGTTAAATTATAATAAAACTCAAGAAGCCCAAGAAAATCTTACCTTTACAACTGATTCTCTTAATTTCCTTCAATCTTTCTCCTACCGCTCCAATTTCTCAGACAGCTGGTTTGTTTCTTTTGGTTTCCTTCTTCACCTGGTTTCTATTCTCTCGTCTTTGCTATTCTCCTAGCTACTAACTTAACCAACTAGGATAGTCTCTCATGTGGTCAGCTTAAGGGAGTGCATGAATCACCTACTAACTTCCCCAAATTCTCCCCAACTTGCCACCTCCTACCAGCTTAGTTTCCAACCTGTCCAGCCGGCTCTTAGCTTGGCTTTTCTTTGTTGTTCTATTTTTTTTTCTGCTTTGTTTCTTTGACCTAATTAAATATTATCTAAGTGTCTAATTATGCCATTCAAATAATTATGTGTATGTAATACATATTTTGTTCATAACTAATGCATGTTGCACTATCATTTATGGGTTTTATGGTTTCAAGTGTGCTAACTCTAAATACTATATTTTGTCAGCTGAAGTATTATTAATATTATGTAAATTAACCTTAGAAAATGTATAAGCAATTATTTAGATACGAACAATGGGGATTTTTTTACAAGTTAATCACATTATCACCACTTTGACTTATGATTTGCAAGAGTAATAATTTTAGTAGTTACGCTTAAATAATTTGTTCACTGTGAACGCCTTGATCAACCTTAGAAAGTATATAATCAACTAATGTAACCACTAGTATTACGAGCCTTCACATTCCAGGTGGGAAAGGACTTTCTAACTTAAAATGTTCATACTAAACATGAGAATGAAATAGACAAGTTAGAATGGCCTTTCTATTTCACTCTATTCATGCGTACCAAACGTAGGGTTAGAAGTAATCCATCTGTTATTATTCTTAGCCCCCGTGATTGCTTTCTCCGTTTCTTTGGGGGTTGTTCCTAACAAGATTTTATCTATTGTCTATCGGGTTTGATATACAATTAGCACCTTTACATTTTTAGTTTCTTCTGTTTGGTCCCCACCCCTCATCTTTCAAGATCTATAAATTTAAAAAGCACATAGTATGTATTTATTTTTTAGGTTATAGAAATTTGTTCATTGTTAACCTTTTGTGGGTCAGGCAGTGAGCAATAGTTTGCATTATATAATCACAAATGCTTAAACAGGAATTAAGATGCCCATGTCTCTTAGTCTAGTTCATGTTACTTCTTATTTATCATGACAATGCTTTCAAAAACCCACACTTCATCGTGTGAAACAGCATCATTTAGAAGCTAGCAAGTAAAATCATCCCAAATAGAAAAAGCATGTTAATAAGAAACATAGCCCAAAGAGAAGAGGGCAAAGGTACACATGAAAGGCATGAGAGAGCGGGAGGGGGGGGGGGGAGGGGGGAAGGAGGAGAAAAACTTCACAATCATGCATTTGATTGTCATAAAAAAAAGTAAATGTGTGTAGTTGTTGAAGTCTGACTTGCTTTCAAAATTAAAACCATAGTTGTTGTATGTGATTTAATTTGAAGGTTGTAAGCAAGAAAAGTTCAAAAATATCAAGAATCATATCATACATCAACCAGAGAACAGCTTTAATAACATTGACATATATTATAGCCACTCATATCACATTGTCACAGTAAATGAGATACCAGTGACTGGGATATCAAAAGGCTAAACTCTTATAATCATGATGAATAAACCAGATACCTAATGCTTGCTAATTGCAAATTAATTTAATTAGCAATGACATAGCAGCTTTTATACAAAAACTTTCTTCAAGCATTAGAGGTATGATGTACCATTTCCTCCCAGTAAGGTCCTTTTTTTATTTTTTGTGCTAATTAGGTCAACATCAAACTCAAGATAGGTAATTCGACATGTCTGTCTCATATTTTATGTCAACTACTGTCTGAACTAAGGCAAAAAAGCTTCCAAAATACTATCACTAAAGTTCTTCCTAATTCTAATTCTTGGTATAGATTTTTTTTTCATTCAAAAACCAATTATTTCTGAATTGATAAGCTAATTATTCCCATGAACTCATAGACATCTAAAATTATTTTTTCTTCCCAATTCAAATGTTTTCCATGTACCTCCAGTTATTAGTCCAACAATTCTACCCAAAAAAGAAAAGTATAAAAGTCCACATTTTTCAGTGTTTCCCAAACTATAAGGACAATACACTAAAAATTGAAGTATCATTAATAACCTAAAATATACAACCTATTGATATATAGAATAAGTCAAAGAAAATTCATCAAAGCCTTTAATTAATCGTCAAAAGTAACAATAGTATACCTAATAGAAAAGAAACAACACGACCCAAAAACTTGAAAATAGACTTTCACGAACAACAATATACTTAACAAAAAAAAACAACACAACTTAAAAACTCGAAAATAAACAATATTCTTAACAGAAAAGAAAGAATTCAACCTAAACACTTGAAAACATACTTTCATTAGCTAGGGGTTCTTCTACATATTCTTCTCTACAAACCTCTTCGACAAGTGACCATGTTTGCCAGAAATCTGCAACGAGACAAAAAATACAAATCAGATTACTAAATGCTACAAAAAAATGATAAACTTGAGAGTAGACTGGTAAATAATAAAGTAAAAGAAGGTTAAAAAGTGGGAAAAAATCCTTTCTATTAGTTATGTAGATGTGGCCTTCCTTTCTATTAGTTATGTAGATGTGGCCCTGATTGAGATATCATCAACCATTGGTTGAATGTTATCAGTTACTCAAGAAACACACATGTCACTAACATGGAAATGAAATCCAATTTAACATGAATTAGATCAATTTCATTTAAATGATTCATGGTAGAAAGATAAAATAAATTCATAAGACTATGAATGAGAGCATAGCCTTGAAAGAAGACCGCTCATTTAAATAGTATCAATAGTTCCGCATAAAAAAGTAAAAAATCATAATGATTTGTTGTTATAAAATGCAATTTTTGTCATACTCATTTTTTCTTAAGCCTTTTAAGCTCAACAACAATTAGTAAATATCTGTTTATGATTGATACATAAAAAATAAATAAGGTTCTCAAATTTAATAACAGTATTTAAAAAAACCATGTAAGGTTCTTAAGATACCAAAACAATACGCACCAAGCAATTATTTAGAAAATAAAAAAATTAATTGCCGAATTTACCTTTTGACCCATCAGAGTATTCTATACATTATGCTTTCATTAGGCTAAGAAGGTGACTTCACATGATTTCAGCCGAAACCAACCGTCTAAAACTCAAATGGCTAAAACGACTTAAATGCCTCTCAACTAAACATGCCACTTGTTAGTAGCAGAAGCTGCTACAGTAATCTTGCTTTCTTTTTATAATATAGGTTAGAAACATGCCACTTATTAGTAGCAGAAGCTACTACAGTAACCTGGCTTTCTTTTTATAATATAGGTAGATATTTATGAGAAAATTTTAGTTTTACTACCAATGTTTGAGATATCGACAGTTTTAGTCCTTAAAATTTGGACGAAATCAAATTTAGGATCCAAATAATTTTAATTTTTCAGTACATTTAAGCCTATTGAGGCTAGTTTTGTCCCTAAAGTTTGGATGAAAACAATCTAGTATCAATTATTTTATTTTTCAGCACATTTAGTCTAATTTTGTCAAAATCTTACCAGAATTCGATCACGTGATATTGTTAATAACTGAATTTAAAAAGTAGAAAAATGAAAAAATTTTAATTGTCATAACTTTTTAGGCATTAATTTGAATAATTAATCTTTGCTAAAAAATAAATTAAAAAAAAAAGAAAAAATGATAAATTTGGGAAAAAGTTCAGATCGTCAAACAGACAATCGACAATTTTACTGTCTCTCTCTTCACTCTCACTCTTTCTCTTTTTGCTTTTAAAAGAAAATCTTAAAACTATACTTTAAAGGAAAAATTTTGTTCTTCAGTGTCTCTGAAAAAAATTATTTAAAAAATGTTTAAATATTTGTAACTGTTATTCGAGATAAAGGAGATGAGCTAGGCAGTAAATCAAAGATTTTTTTTTTTAATTTGGTAATTGACACATGAATATCATGTGATCAGATTCCTGTAAGATTTTTATAGATACCAAATTTTGACATACTATTTATTTATTTCTAACATTGTATTTTTACCTTTTTTAGGGTCAAATCCTAATTTTGGTCAAAAAGGCAAAGTTAACAATTTTAGGGGCAAAACGGTAATTTCTAGCATGTAAATATTTTTCATCAATTTTTTGTTTTAAATGTATGTTTTGTACTTTTATACATGTTTTTAAATTTTTGTGGTTTTGCAAGGGTCAATTGCCATTTTTTCTGTATAATTTGTTAGTGCAGGGGCAAAATGGTCATTTCATCTCCTGAACAGCCTTTTTCACCCATTTTTGGGTCCTAAATCAATATTTTAGGCTTTTAAGTCCATTTCTAATTTTTGGTAATTTTTTCGAGACTAACTTCTATTTTTTAGTATGTTTCGTGAACTCAAAGAGTAAAATGGTCATTTCACTTTAGTGAAGGCATTTTTCGCCCATTTTCAAGTCTTAAATTCATATTTCATGTTTTTAAACATATTTTCAATTTTTGATAAATTTTTTTGGAGTAAAAAAACTATTATTTTTTGTAAATATCATGTTTAGGGGATAAAATAATAATTTTGCACCTTTTTCAGTCAAATTTTATTGATAAAATTCATAATTTTCATTTTCATGGTTTTTTCATTTTTGGTTTTTTTTAGGAGAGACAATGGTATATTTTTTAAATTTGTGTCAAAATTATTTTTAGAAGGGTAAAATTGTAATTTATTATTAAGGATATTTTAGTTTTTTGTCTATTTTTGGAGGATAAGATTTGGGAAGCTTTCTAGCAACTTTCCAAGTCTTATTCCCTCATACTATAAAAGACCCATTTTTTTATTAATGAAAGAGAAGAAAAAATAGAAAAATCAAATACACACACTACCCCTAGAACACACTCTTATTTTTTACACTTATCTTCAAACTTACACCAAGAACACACACTTATTTTTTATACTCATCTTTAAACTTATACCAAGAATACCAAGAACACATACAAACAAACACACACACTTCGATCAAAACACACAAAAATGCACACAAAAGGAAATTTCAACCACCATTCATCAAACCAACTATCCAAGATCACCATTAACCCACATCAGAAGATAATTTCTTATCTTAGTCTTTGTTTTGTTGGTCCATTTTCTTTAATCTGAATTAATAATAAACCAAAAATTTTTAAAGAAAAAGCTGTTTATGGACTTTTTGGGTTTTCTTTTTGGGATTTTTGTTTTGTTTTTCTGGGTTTTGGGATTTTTCCTTCTTGGTTTCAAACCCTCCCCGCCCCCCCTCACGGTTATACTGCCACTCTCACCAGAAACTCAAACCCACAACCCACCACCACCTTCAACCCCTTGACCACCATCACTCCACTACCACCTTTCTCTTGTCTCCTCCTAACCGCCATCAATAGCCACAAAACACAGACCCTAGCAGCCTCCAACCACCAACGAACTCACTGTTGCTACCAATCGTGCGCCCCAAGCCATCAAGTTCACCTCTATAAAAGCCCCTTCACAAGTTCCAAATCACCTCCCCAAATTAACTAAAACCAGCTATGAATGTAGCGAAGCCATTAACTCCACCACTGTCAGCTACTATCCAACCCAAATCAGCTCCACAAACACCCAAAGCCGCCTAAAACCTCCATCATCCTAGTCAATAGAACCACAAACAACTAGAAAAACCACCACCATCATAGCCTGCTTCATCGCCACTCCTAATTTCACCAGTAAAACACATTAGCCTCTACCATCAACACCAACAGCAACCAAATCCTCCACCTAATCATTACCAGAACAACCCATAACAACTACCCATTTACCACAGACAGTCAAGCCTACACTTTCCCCAGCCTATCCACCACAGCCTCAACAAAACCACACTTCCAATCAACCACCACCTCACAGCCCTTCATCACCAACCGAACCTACTGCCCACCTACTTCTATTTTCCCACCAGTAACAAGCCATCAACATCCTAAAATCAAACCAGCCCAAGCACCACCACTTCCCATCGCAACCACCATTAGCCACAAACTGCCTTTGCCACCACTACAAACATCTAGTCCCACCACCACTCTAGCTGCCTGAAATTCTCTCACGCCAACCACTAGAGACAAACCCACAGCCTACTAGTCTGCATCACCAATAATCCATTCCCAATGGCTAAAGCACAGCAAAAACAACTAGACAAATACAGCCGATCAAACAACCATCCACAGCCCCAAACCTTCACCAAACATCAACTAGCAATCTACTCACTACCACTAGGCCGCCATCTCTCCCTTTATCCAGCAACCCAGAGTATAACCAACCCACAACCATAGCTATATCTTCTCCGCCTCCTCCATCCAACTTACGCAGCTGAAAAAACCACAGCCTCTCTCATTCTCTAACAATCACTACCACACATGACTACACACCAACAAAAACACACTACCAGCCTCCAGTCTCCACTATCAACTAGCCATAGACAGACCTACAGCCACCACATTACTACTTTACCCTACTACATCCCCATCATCAACGGCTAGCCACTGCCGGAGATGAGCCTTTTTCCTTTGAGTCCAACCATCCCATTTTCGGCCAAAGAGAATCAGATTCTTGAACCACTGCTAATTTGTTTTTATGCCACAATCCATGAGATTTTAATGAGTTATGTTTGATTTGGATGGGAATCTGTTTGTGGTTAAGGAAATTTGAGCTATTACTCGTTAATTTGAGATTTTAGTTCTTCAAATAGTTTAGAAACTTTTAGGGAACAAAGACCGATTCGGTCATTGAAGAAGGAATTTTGGGGAAGATGGATTAGGTGAAGAAAATGAATTTAGGGGAATGTTTGTTTGATTCCTCAGTTTGCTTTGTTTCTTTTATTGCTACCTTTTTTTAATTTTAATTAGTTCAATAATGTGAAAGGAACATAAAGATGGAAAAACAGATTAGATAATATTGGGTTTTAGTTAGTGGGGTGTGATATGCATGAAACTATTTCTTTCATTTGATTTAGAAAATAACTCTAAGTATATTCAATTGTACTTATGATTGCTGTTGTGAGTCATGACTAGAAGAGGAAACTGAGCACTTAGCAACATTAAAATAACACTTATTGACTACTAGGAAAGGGATGGGCAGCCAATTAAACGTTTTACCCATGTGAGAATCAGGAGTAGGAAGTGCTCATGTTGAAAGAACTACCCTTATTTATGTCTTGCTATTTTAGCCATTATAGATGAAAGAAAAGGTTGGTTCTATAAAGGGTGGTTGCCTACTAAAGATTTGAGGAACTGAGGCAGTTAATGATGGAATTACGATAGTACTATTCGGGAAATAGAGTCTAATTTATTAAAGGAGTGATAGAGGACTCAAGAATGATAGATAAAGTTAGGGTTTGAGTAAATGAGATGGACCTGCCGGAAATGAAGTCGAGTGTTGGTTGCTAACTGTATCAATTTTGCCCTTAGAGGCTAACCTTTAAAGAAATTGAGCTATAACTTTTGGTAAGTTATTTTGGAGCTAGTATAAATCAAAATACTTTACACTTAGGTAGTGACGAGACATGTAATCATTTTTTAACATCTTTTGGGATAAAAAAAAATCACATGAAAATTTATTTTGTGGTAAACAACAACTTGTTTTTACTTATAAGCTGTAAACATAAAGAACTTACTTAAGATGATGTGAGAATCTATATTTTTTATACTTAATGTATGTATGAAAAGTGTTATGTATGCTTTGTGGAAGTTTATGTTAAATAATTTTCGATACATATTTAAAGGGTATTTTATTTTAGGAGGAAATCAAGGAAGACTTCGAAGTGGGAGATCTCGTAGAGCTAGAGAAGAGCTCGAACCAAATGAGGTACCTAACAGGGCATAACCCAAACAAGAAGATGGAATAAGAAATAATGTTGGAGCCCAAGTAGCTACCGCATTAACAAGAATGACGCAATACCTTGAGAGACAAGAAGCTCGTCAGGCACGAGAGCCTATTTATGAACTTTTGAATGCCCAAGTACGTAACAATAACATGGAAGAAGATACAGCTCTTGAACGTTTTCAGAAGTTTAGGCCACCAAAATTTGTTGGGGGTCCTAGCCCAGAGCAAGCTGAAAATTGGTTGGAAAACATGAACAATATATTTGTAGCCCTTAAGTACTTCGAAGAGAGGCAAGTTACATTTGTAGTCTTTCAGTTCGAAGGAGCAGCCCGATCATGGTGGAACATGATCCAAGGTAGGTGGGATAAGGAAGGTACCCCATGGACTTCGGCAAATTTCACTAAAGAATTCAATGATAAATTCGTACCACTAATGGTACAAGAAAAGCGAGAAGATGAGTTTATGAGTCTTAGACAAGGAGCAACGAGTGTGGCTGAATATGAGGCACGATTCACTAAACTTTCAAAATATGCTCCTAAAACGATAGCAACAAATCAAAAGTGGAAAAGAATATTTATTCAAGGTCTAAATTTAGAAATTCAGGAATCCTTGGCAGGCAATTAAGATAGATACGTTTAAAGAAGCACTTTAGAAGGCCCAGCGAGTTGAAGATGCTAAAGTCACAACTAAAAGCCTATCAAGTATGCAAAAAGACTGGACCAAGTAACTGGCTAGAGGATAAAAAGATTATACCTCCAAAAAAAGTTATGTTTTAATCAAGGCAAGTATAAATCTTATAGTTGGACTAGTAGAAAACTTATGGGTGTCCCAAAAGCTAAACATCCAAGTGTCCATCCTACCTAGTTGTGAATACTGTGGAAAACCTAATCCACAAGGAAAGTGAATGTTGGAGAAAGGCCAAGAAATGTTTGTGATGCGGGAGCACAAAACATCTAATTAATAATTGCCCAAGGATTATAGGAGAAAGGAGTTTCAGTGTTAGCATCAAGGTTGGCAAGCTTAGATGAAATCTTGAAAAATCTAAGAATAAATATATAGTCGCTGCTAGGTTCTAAGCGACAGACAAGAGAAAAGTTTTAGGACACTTGCAACTATGGTAAAAGGTACAATCTCTGCCTTTCAGTGAGTAACTAGAGTATCGATAAAACCTGGATTCATACCTTCAATTGTAAATTCTAACTTTAGGTATGACATTAATGTGAGAGTAGGAAAATTGCCTATTTGAGTTTGAGGCCAACTACTTTCCGCTGAAGATTGTATAGTATTTGTCAATTCTATTTATAAATATGCTGATATTTGGATTGAGGGAAAAGACATTCTTGTGAATCTTACATCCTTACTCATTTGTAGCCAAGATATTATATCAAGAGTGGAACGGTTATCGAGATATCATACCCTTATAATTTGACTGATGTCCTTGTAGACGTACAAACTGAATGCCCTAAATTTTTAGATCCTAATTGGATTAATGGTTTAGGGATACATATAGATGGCCTTTTGGCATGCTTAAAATCATCATTGGAGATAAGGGATTCTTGAGGATGATTCTACAAACAATAAAGAAGTTCAAGTTATATGTTAACTGTAGGTAGGTTCTGGTTAAAAGGGGATATCATTCTGAGTCATACAGGCCATGAAGGAAGCTAGTACAAAATGCCCCAGCAATATTTATCGCGAATTTAGAGAAAGGTTAAGAAATGCATTAGATGTCGAAGTATAGAGCATTGGACTAGTGATTGCCCAAGGTTCAAGAGGAGAGATTAAAAGAAAAATTAAATCATGCAAGAGGGTTCAAGTGGCCTAATTAATGGAAAAAGAATAACGGGCGTTAGAGGATGTCGGTGAATGGAACTCAAACCCCGCTCCAAGAAAGGTCACTTTTGAAAATATTACTATCTATTTGACTATCTTTATTGATATAGATTACAGAAGCACTTTATAGAAAGAAGGGTTGGGCACCCATTTATTGGGGAGAGATAAGTAGAAAAAAAAGGGAGATTCCAAACTCCAACTGAGTTCCTAGCGTGGAGGAAGTTTAGGAAAAGGTCTTGTTAATTCAGCAAAAGATTCAAACTCCCCAGAGCTGATAGAAAAGTTATGCTGGTAATTGAAGGAAAGACTTGGAATTTATGCTAATGTACCAAGGGTTCCTCAAAATATCTTCTTATAAAGGAATTATTCAATACATAGAGAAAAAAATTAATCAAATATATGTTGAACCTTTTGAGATAAGACAATGAATAAAAAAAAAAAGCTAGCATACCAATTATGAATTAGAGTTACGAGATGATCTCTCATACAAAGAAAAACCAATGAAAATATTGAAATGAGAGACCAAGGTATCAAGAAATAAAAAGATGCCCTTGGTGAAAGTATTATGACAACGCCAGGGAAAAGAAGGAGCAACATGTGAATCAGAAATGGAAATGTGAGCACAACATGCCGAACTCTTTATGAACTATAGTGATAATTTCAAGGGCAAAAATCTTTTAAGGATGGAGAAATGTGAGGGCTTGTAGTTATCCTATTCAATTTAAGTATTATTTACATATTTATTTGGTTATATAATTTTTGGCATTAGATCATTTGGTGGTGGTAGTAATTAAGTTAATAAAACCTAGACTATTAATAGTGATAAGTTCCTGAAAACCCCAAAATTTGGTGGTGGTACTTTTGTTTAGGTTACTTGTGGATTATGTGCACATAACATAATATGATGAGTAAGCTAGTAAGATTGGGCACTTAAGGAGCTCTTAAGTATGCTTTGATAGGGTTACTAAGGCAAGCAAAGTAAAATCAAAAAGAAAAGAACAAGAAAGGGACTAGTCAAAGATAGCACAAGTAAACTAGTTGGTGTAACTTGTGATAATTATGAATTATATATTATATTATAATATTTTTGCAAATAGGGTTAAACACTAATGACTTCTTAAATGAGACTAAGTAGATTACTGAAAAGGAAAAAAAAGAGAAAAGAAGTTCAGCTGGTCAAAAATAATAATAATAATAATCATAAAAGAATGAAAGCTTGCAACTTGCATGCTTGAGTTGTCATTGTATTGACTGAGTTGAGAGTGAAGCATGGAGGTGATGGAGGCACCTCAATTTCTGAGCAATCTAAGTACTCTAAATCAGTTAAAACAAGAGGAAAATAAGGGAGGAAAAGAGAGAAACCGAGAGAGGAATGAAAAGAAGTAAAAGAAAGAGAGATAAGCTTGAAGAGATCAAGGGCTACAAGTCCTAGTTGGAACTTGAGAGGATTCTTGGACTAGAAAAGGTAAGTTTCTTCACTTTCTTGGTTTGTTATAAATGTTCCTCAGTTAATAATCTTGGGTTTATGACTGATTTGAGGAGGAGAATCCCGCTAGAAATAAGAAAAATAAAATATGAAAGGCAGTAATCTTCAAGAACCCGAATGAACAGTCAGCTGGACCAGTTTCAGTAAATTAGTCATAACTTTGTGTAGGAAGGTTGGATTTGGATGATTCTTGCTGTTTTAGAAACTAGATTCATAGGTATTTCAAATAGGATTAAGGCTTAAGTCCTGATTTAATGTGTAGTGGTACCAGAATTCGTGCAAAGTTGACTGAAAAAACCAAATCTGTGCAAATAGGGTTGGTGACTGGGCTAAATTGGGTACTGGTTTTGAACCTATTCTTGTTGGAATTTGTGTAGGTGTTCTTCATAGATATTGTAGCTCTTCAAATGTAGTTTTAAATCCATGTAATCCGTAACTCTTGATTCTTAGTGAGTTGAATCCAGAATTTGATGAAAATGGGCTGGATGTCTGAACCCTGCAGAGCAGGGTTGACGATGCACAAGATTGTGACCCAATGTTGATCCGGTTCTTGTTAGAATTTGAACTTTGGTTTCTTCACAAAAGTTGTACAAAAGTTGTAGCTCTTGAAGCCTAGTTTCTAACCATGTAAATTTTTAAGCAAAGTGAGTTTTAGACAGAAAGTTATGCTCAATTGAATTCACAGTACTTGGAATGACTGAAAGCAAAATATTGACAGTAAATGAACTGCTTTGTAATTGGAATTTGGTTGAGATATGATTGGAATTAGATCTTGCTTTTGTTATGAAAATCACTCCAAACTAAGTCTAGTTTGCAAGAAGTATTGAGTTTGGGAAACTTGGCTTAAGTAGAAATTGAGTTAGATTTCTCAAATGGAAAATCCATAATTTGTATAATTTGTTCATTCACCATGATTTGATAGGTAACTATATTGCCTTGAATTGATAGGTGATTCATGTGATCCTAGTGGCAAGCATTTGAAGAACCTATAAACTTTGACATACCTGTGAGTGTCTTAAAATTATTTTTGCATATGAAATACTCTTTTATTAAAGTATGTGTCTTGTTATCGATACTTGAAATCAAATGGTATTTTGAAAATTTCAAGACTTATTGTGAGTGTCCTAACCTCATTTTTACTTACGAACTACTCTCTTATTAAATTATGTGACTTGTTATACTATTGTGAGTGTCCTAACCTCATTCTTACGTACGAACTACTCTTTTATTAAATTATGTGATGTGTTATCGGCACTTGAAATCAAATGATATTTTGAAAATTTTAAAACTTATTGTGAGTGTATAAACTGCATTCTTATTTATAAACTGGTGTTTTACAAGAACATATGGTTCAATAATGGGATTTAAAAGTGAATGATATTTTGGAAATTATATGAATAAGCATGAACTACTTGTGCTCTACAGGGATATGTGACTACTATTTATTAATACTGCTCTTATTTACTAATACATGAGAATTGATATTGTCATTGCCAAACAAGTGCCTTTAAATTTATTTTTACTTACAAGTTAGGGCTTTATAATCACGTGATTTTTTTATTTAATACCCCACGCTTTTGATGGGAGATTCATAGGCTTGGGGCACATGACGTGTAATGACTTATTTACTTGTTACCCTTTGCTTTTACAGGAGATTTGTAGGCTTGGGGATGTATGGCATGTATTGGTTTGGTTATTTGGTACCCCTTACTTTTATGAGAGATTCGTAGACTTGGGGATGTGTGGTGGTGTAATGGCTTGGTGGCTTGGCACCCCTTGCCTTTAACGGGAGATTTGTAGGCTTGGGAATATATGACGATCATTGATTCATTTACTTGGTACCCCTTGCTTTTGACGGGAGATTCGTAGGCTTGGGGAGGTGTGGTGTGTATTGGCTTAGTTACTTGGTATCCCTTGCTTTTATGGGAGATTTGTAAGCTTGGGGACACGTGACGTGTAATGACTTGTTTACTTGGTATCCCTTGCTTTTAGGGGAGATTTGTAGACTTGGGGTGTATATCGTGAATTCACTTGTGTATATCATTTGATCTTTTTCTTGATTAAAATAAATTCTTATCGTAAACTTTTCTAATAGTTTTAAAATGGTCCTCACTGGGCATAAAACGTTTCATTTTCTTTTCTTTATAGGTGTTTAACGATGAGAAAAAGATAAAGAAATAAAGAGAAGTTTTTCTTTAGTTAGCATTAGCTATAGAATGGATGTAAATTGAGGCCTAAGTGGCTCAAACATTGTAATTAGTTTTTGAAGTTTTGAATGTATACGTAACTTTTAGCGTTGATTATATTTTGAGCATATGACTACTTGTACCTGAATCCTGCCATGAGCCAGGCAGGCATCCCAATCAGGATTATAGATTAGGACATGGTTGGGGGTGTCACAATTTACTTCTATGGTGCTTTTATTCATGTTTAATTTGTGGTATCACCACACTAGTCTAACGCTAGTTGTGGCTTTATCACTACCTTGCTAGTTCAACGCTAGTAGAAAATTTATAAAAAGTGGACTAGTCTAATGCTAGACCCTTAGGCCATTCTAGCATTAGTCTCATCTCTTGCATGTTTTTCCATCTCACCTCACGCACTTTTCTCTTTTTTAGGTTTTTTTCCATTTTTTCATGGTTTTATATATGCTATTGCTATTATTGTTATTATTATCATCATCATCATCATCATCATCTATTTTTAATATATGTGCATGATATTTAGATTACATTTCATATAGAATTCTTAGGTCATTCGTATGTTTAGGCTATAAATAGTTGCCCTCCTCATGTCGAAAATGGGAAGTTTGGCCTCTCCTAAGCCTTAGCATGCCATTCCTCTCTCTGTTAGTAGGAACAGTCAATCACAGGTTTTTAGTCCCCTGTACCCATCATGATTGCATCCCCTCTTTCTTCAATCACTTAATAGCTATACTACTATTTTCCTTTTCTTTTTGCATATCATTTTTGCATTTATACTCGTGACTCAAGGCATTATTTCGAGTTTCGCAATTAATGTGATAATACTGATCAAACCTTAAAGGGACATTTCATCCATCCTGAGACCTCATTAGGTCTAGCATTGCATTCATTTAGTCACGTCCAAATGCGATAAAATTGAGGGTTATTTGAGAAAAATAAAACAGTTTTTAAAACATTTTTCTAAAAATTTGTTTTGTTTTGTTTAAAGGTTTTTTGGGTGACTTGGTACACCCAAACTCATTGCCAAGTGGCGACTCCATTTTTGAGAAAACCCTTTTTTAAAATTTTTGGCCAAATCTGTTATAGTTTTTAGTCCTGGCCTTGTTTAATTGTCTTCAAAAGTAAAAATTCATTTTTTTGAACAAATATTTTTTCACAAAAAGTCGATTTTCACTTGGTTTTCCAAAAAGAGAAACCTTTCAGAAAGGATTTTCAGAGTTTTGGGGCACAACAATTTTGGCAAAATTAGTCAATAGGATTATGCTGAAAAATTTAAACATTTTATACTAAATTTGCTTACATCCAAACTTTAGGGACTAATGTTGCCTCAATAGGACTAAATGTGCTAAAAAATTGAAACATTTGATATTAAATTCGCTTTCATCTAAACTTTGGAGATTAAAACTGTCGATACCCTAAATATTTAGTATTAAAACTGCACTTTTCTCTATATTACATTATGAAATTCGGACGTTTATGTAGTGTTTTACAAAATTTGTAAAACATGTGTTGTATTTGGTTTGGTAGTGGGTTTAGGTATGACAGTCAAACAAAAAGTTGATTTAAAGGCCAAATAAAAAAATCACCACCTGGAACTAGAAGAGCAGGTAATGAGAGGGGTTTAGTCTATTACTCGATGGTTTCAATCTATCCAAGCGATTTATTCTATTACCCCGAGTGCGAGTCATGTTCTCGATAAGATAACCTAGCTGTAATTTTGAAAAACTTGAGAAGAACCACTTTCATCTCTTTTGACTCGTGGGTAAGGAAGAGAGGAATAGAGGTAATAATATCGCCCTTTGAACCACTCTCATCTCTCGTGGGAAAAGGGAAGGCAAAGCATGGTACTTAGATCATCACATTGGCACAATAGCAGAGAAGGAAGATGGAGAACACAAAACTTTAAACCACTTTTATCTCAATTGCCCCATGGGAAAGGAGAAGACAGAGAGAGTTAAAAACATCGCATTGGCGTAGTAGCAAAGAAGAAAGATAGAGAAAGTTGGCAATGAAGAAAAGTGGTGAAATCATTTTTTATTTTATAGTGGATTTTTATAACTTAATAAAGGCGCAATCTAGGCGTTTGATAAAATTGAAATTTGAATTCTAAAATCTGAATGCTGAAATTTGAATTCTAAATCACTTAAATTGCTAAATTTTAAGTATTGAAAAATTTACAAATTAATGTCTAAATCTAAATATTGAATTTAGTATGTTTGTTTGATAATAACACACGACTGAATACTGAATATCGTAAATTTTACAATTTTATCCCTCTGAATTTAATATGTTAGTCTGATAACAATATGCAACTGAATATTGAATTTCATAATTTTACAATTTATCTTGGTGTCGTTTTATAATTTTATTATTTTGAATTTGACTATAAAAACATATAATTGAAGTTCATAAATAATGTCAAAATAACTAAAAAATATTAAAAAAAGGAAGGAACCATAAAAAGTGATAATATCTCATAAAGAACTATTAGGAAAATAATAACAGCTAGAATCTAAATGTACAAATCTTATCAAGAACTAAAATATTGATTTGTAATTTGCTCACGTAAGTTGAGCATAAAAATTTGATTAGCTTGTCGAGTTCCTTCTCCAAATTCCATATTTGTTGTGTTATTATCAGGTTGTTGTGGATTTTCTGCTATAACATCTCCATCTTCGAAATCTTAAAACCAAGTATCAATGACATCCATTCTTCGAAGATAATTATGTATAGCCACACATACAATTACAAATCCCGTTAGTTGGAAAAGGATACGGTGCCATCATTTCGAGAATAGGAAAACGAGCTTTCAATACTCCAAATGCACGCTCAATTACATTCCTTAATTTTGCTTGTTCTTGATTAAATTGCTCTTCTTTTGTTGTTGGACGATCTCCACCTTGAAAATCAGATAACCAATAACGTATATTGCTATAAGGGTTAAGAATCCACATGTATGAGGGTAAGCTGCATCACATAACTACAAAAATGCATGTTGTATATTAAGATACTACATTTATAAATTCAAATTTTCTTATAAATTATTCACCTGGAGGAGGAAATGGAAAATTGCTTGTTGGATCTTTGATAGTCTCTGATAGGATCCTAGAATCATGTGCTACTCCTTCCCTGCTAGTCCATACAAATGTGAAAATCATGTTCAAATCACAAATTGCAAGTCCATTTTGGAAACATTTTCCTTGTCCTCTTCTTCGATAAGGGATTTGATCCTCTAGTAGTACAACAGCATGTACAAGAGTGCCATCAAGTGCTCTAATTGCACCCTTACATAAAAATAATAAAGTATTATAAAGGTGTATAAAATGCCTAACCATGAACTTTTTGTCTAATTATAATTGTATTATATTTGTTATATAATATTACCTGAAATGCTTGCCGTAGGCGGCGATGTTGTTGATTTTGACACGTATTTGAGTTAAAAGTTGAAATAATCATCTCTTTTGCAAAGTTCAACATTGTACGCAATACCTCGTAAAAGTATGTATGCATTGTCTGAGTTGAATGCTGAAGTCTCCTCTTAATTTCACGACTCATATGACATTGGCCCAAACTCACAAGAAATATTGCTAATTTTTCTTCAACAGAAATATAACGACTATTTTTTAACTAGCCTCTATTTCGAAAGTGAGTACATAAATTTAAAAACACTCCCTTTTCCATATGCAGTATTTTTGTAGAGTGTGTTGAATTTCCACAAATAATTTCCTTGACATATTCAAAACTACTTAGTATCGAATCAGTGTTTGGCCTTCTTCCAATACGTTGTTTCTTCAATCTCTTTATAACAAGTATTATTAAGAAAATCTTCAATATTTCTTTTGTTCCTCAATCAACATATGTGAATAACATAATAAAATTTATTTTTACAAAATAAATATGATAAAATTTGAATGTATAACAAACAAAATTAAAATAATAACATTGTTTAAAAAAGATCCAACAAATTTAACACAAATTTCAATGACAAAATTTGCAATATCTAATAACTAAATTATAAAATACAAATTATTATCTAAAATAAAATGCTAACATTCAATAAATCCTAATCTTAAGTAGGCCTAATTTTTTTTCATTCATTGCTAGCCAATTTTTTCTAACTTCTTCAAGTTTATCACTCATTCGAACCCATTGTTCTCTGTAAGCCTTATTTTCGTAGAAAATACAAGTAGCTACAATATATAGTAGGTCATTTATATCTAATGTTTCATCTCATCCAGATGTTTGTTACATTCTTCAACACTCGGTCCATCTGATTGCTCCAATGTCTTAAGAACAGTCATTAATTAGTTATCTAGCTTATCAAAATTTTCAGAACTATTTTTTTTTCAATGCTTGTTTTCATTCTTCTTCTTGGACTTCAATGTAGTTGATGAAGTAGGTGCGTCCACGTATTCTTCTTCAAGGTTGACATGTGTTTGTGTACAAACTTCATTGTCATTCTTAGGTAATTCTTGCTTAGATGGTTCCCATGTATTATTAGGTACTTCTTGCTTAGATGGTCCCCATGCATCTTTCCCTGTTGTTCCCATACCGTCAAATAATGCTCTCATATCATCTCGATATTCTAATGACTTGAACCGAAATTGTTTTGCTTCTAGATACTTCTGTAATATGAAATACAATATTTAATTATATTTATCCATATTCATATGCTAAATCAATCTAAAAATATAAAATGTGTACCTTTATGTAATCTTCGCATTGTTTTGAGCTCCAATTTATTGTGTTGGTCTGCGAATCATAGTGACTATTTCCTGTTACTCCTACTAATCTTGTCCAAACTTGATATTTCCTTTTTAAATAGTCCCATTCATTCTTCAATTGCTTTTGTGTGAAATCTAAAATTTTCTCCTCTTTCAGAACTATTCTAATCCTATCCCATGACTCTTTTTTCAAACTACCTCTACAAAAACGTTTTGTAGCACTTTCTTCCAAACACAATTCTATATAATGTCTCAATAGAACTGAATCTTTCCAGTTAGCTCTACCACTATCTTCAGGTTTCATTCCTACAAATATCATACATTATATTCAATTAAAATTAAATTATATTTAGTTTCAAGTTACATACAAATAATCTCCCGATAGGCTCAATTGAATTGCTACATCTTTACATACAAGTAAAAATTGGAAAGCAAATGAAGCATAAAGCTCGTGTGAAATATAATAAACATAGAATATTATAATATTAAATAGAACAATATTACATAAAAAAGACTGTATACTAATTGACCTCATGTTTATGAGTTGAATAATATCTAACAGAATTGAAATTAGACAAGAAAAGATCTCAAATTTAATTGGCTTATTCAATTACTCAATATTTTCTAACTTAGGATGAGTTTTCCATTCGTATTAATACTTCCTCTAAATTCAATTAATGAATCCAATCTACCAAAAAACAAAGATGAATATGGAATTCCTCACTTTAAAGGATACAGATTGAGGGGTAACAAATTTGATAAGGACTATTGAAAAGAATTATTCCTCAATCGGCTATACTAAATAAGTTGGAAAATCATCACATATATAGGTCAATACGCCAATGCTACTTTAGGACAAAGAAAGGACATACAAGAACCTGTGGAGAATTTGAAACCAAACCACCTATATACTTGCTGATTCTACTAATTAATGAAACTATATTACATCACGGGTGACGGTACCTTTGTTTTTCAATGTAAAAAGCACATAGCATGCAACATGTAGGAGTTTCAAACTTCAAATAAAATACTGATTTTTTTTCCTTCCACTAAGAGTAAGCTCTATTCTTCCTGCATATCTATTAGGAATGGAAATCCTCAGTGCAGTTACACAATACTTGGTCACTAGTCAAAAACCTGCAAAGTATACAAGAACACTAATTTTATGTGACTTGCGATTCTTATTTCCTTGTAGTGCGTAGACTGATGAAATGCTCAAGTGAACAACTAAAAGCTCATTTTATTCCAATCACATGCTTATGATGCAAAAATTACTTTCATATCTTATGTAGTTTAAGAGTAGCAATATTGCATAAAAATTTCAATACAAATAATCCTATCCACAAAAGCAATTAAAAGAAAACTTGAGTGAAATTTTATCATTTTTTAACCATTTTTGTTAATTCCAGTGTTGAATTACTAGATTGTCATGCCATTAGCAAGACAAAAATGGAAAAATTTTGCCATGCTGAATAATTTTCTTGTAGTCTAAAATCAACTTACTCACTTTGTCAAATATTTCTGGATTGAATTATTCCCCTTTTTAACATTATGAACTATGATATACGGTGACTGTACAACCTTCAGCAACTAGTAAGCCAAACATTACAATCACTCCATCAACATAATCCATAACTCTACTAGAAAAATGTCAAATAAGCTAAGTTATGTTCCATTCTAGTTCGCAGCAAATAAGGAGAGAAACTTCTAAATTTTCTGACATTGACAAGTGTAAAATATGTCGCCACACAAAAGGCATCCTATAAAGTCAATCAGTTTTTCATCCCAGAAAGTAACAACAAAAAAGAAGCTCCAGACTTCTATTTTGTTTTAAATATCAAAAAATAATGAAGACTCTATTGCTGCCAATATACTACTGTGCCATCATACCCTCGCAAGTCTTCCCTCCTCTTGGTGCTATCCGTTTGTTCCTTGCCTTAACCTCATCCCTTGATTTGTTTCTACTATTTTTTTCCTTTTTTTCCCCTCTTTTTTTGATTAATTTAAATTAATTTTTTCAAGAATTCATCATTATTTGGTTCTTGTAAATAGAAATAAGAGATATATATACATATATACAAATCTAATAATTACTTCAAATAACATATACAATTATATATATGTAATACAAATATAATCATGTTTGCATACCTTTAGACAATAGAGAGAGAGAGAGAGAGAGAGAGAGAGAGAACTTTGATGTACTATCATCTATGGTAGAATCGTTACAGAGAAGAGAGATTGTCAGAGAAGAGAGATCGTCTGGGAGAGAAGAGAGAGAATAAACGATGAGGGAGTGAGGAGAAAAGAAATAGGGAGGGTTGTTTTTGTTAGATATATATCATTTAAAACCCTAATGTCTGAGCGTATTCTTTATTAAGTGATACGTGATACTTATATCACTTATTCTTTGTATTACATTTTGCCTAGACTTTCAAAGGTACTTAATTAGTTAAGAAATCATATTTTAAGTCATCAAATAGTCTTAATGTAATTAATATCTAAATCAATCAATTTTAAGTACTTAATTAGTTTGTCAAACAGCCCCTATGTTATTCTTTGAATCTGATGGATGTATTCTACAGGTGTAAAAGCAAGGGTGTTAAAGAGAAAGGTTTTGATGAGTTTATGAATGATGGTGGAATAGGGACAACTAGTGTTAGGAACAAAATGTATGGAATACCAACGAATAGAAAAACGAGGATGATTTGTGTTGGTGACTATAAAAGAGCAACAAGAAGGAATTAGATAACATGTTACTCTTCAAAATCTTCAAAATAGGTATAGGAAAAATGGCAACAAAGGTAAGCTTCTTAAGGACTTTTACGTTGAATTTATGAGTTTATGGACAAAAAAAGGATATTGAAATTTGACAAATATTGTCCAAAACATGAATTAATGTTATTTAAGAGATGTTTTTTCGGGCATCGAATGAGATCGTTAAGATGGTGGGCTTCTTAGATGGTGAACAGGCGAGGTGTTAAAATATTGTGAGCTTTAGTTTGTGCATAAAAGTTACCAATGCAATAATCTGGCTTTGTATGTGTCATTCTACTATTTGTTAGATAGAAGTAATAATTGGTAAAGAAAAATGCGAAGCATGTACTCCTTAGATCATATCATACTAGAAGACAACACAGAGGTTAAGCGGAATCCAAAAATGTATGAAAGTGGTTGACTTCAAATTTGAATCTTTAAAAACAATTGGTCTATGACTAAACCAAAATGTTCTTATAACATCGGCATTATTTGAAGAGAGTGTTCCAATTAGTACTAAAAATAGAGATGAGTATGATTGCAAATCCAAGTACAATTGGGAGAACATCCTCCGTGACAGTGGAATAAACTTGAAAAAGAAAGCAAAGCCACCAAGAAAACTGAACCAAGAATGGTGTAATTGTGCGATAACTATATTTGAAGGCCATACAAATGGAAAAAACGATGATGATGAATGTCTTGCAGATAAGAGGAAAACAAGAAAGGAAGTGAAATCCTGACAAACTCGAAAGCTAAGTAAAGTGTGGCAGCACTGGAGAAAGTTTGGAAAGCATCTCAAATGGTGCAATAGAAGCCAATGGTGGCTGCAATTGTGAAAGGGAAAAGATGTGAGAGCAGCAGCAACAACCTTGTTATGTTAGAGAACAAAGCTGATGATGAACGCAAGCATTTTGGCTAGCCAGAGAAGGAGGCACTGCAAATATGCAGAAATGGAGAAGGCTATAGTAGACGTAAATTTTCTAAAGTGTATGCTATAAGTGAATGTGTTTATGATAAAATAATTACCTAATATTTACATAAATTATTGGAAAATCCAGATGCAGAGAAAAATACTAATTGCTTGCCTTAGCATTCCTGTCAAAGCTCGAATTTCTAACTAGTTGCTTGGTGGTAAACTGCCTAATAAGTTTTTTATACAATCATGACTACGATGTGTAGAAGCATACATATTTATAATATAGTTCATGTAAAAGTAAAGTTCACTGCAGTAATACTTTGAGATTACAAAGCAATAAGCTAGGCAGATTTTAATGGTAAAACCTAACTTTATTGTAGCACTATTTATGATATCTATGATGGGCCAAATAGCAACAAGTTCGAATATGTTTTCATTGGTATTCAAAAACTAGATTGATTCAAGGGTATAGTACATATACTTAGACATATTGTAGTTTATTTAATCAGTTATATACATATTTGTACATTGATGAAGTATGGTTAAAAACATGAAGGTAATTAATTGTCGTGTTGCACTGCTAACAATCTGTAATCCTAATTTTGATGATAACAAACCAAAATGCTACTAATCATCTTGGTTGTGTGTTTAGGAGTGTTTGTAAAGTATTAAACAGGGTTCAAGCATTTCAAATAAATCATCAAAGTTCATCTATTCAAGTTGGAAAGTAGAAGAGAGAATCGACCACCTATTTAGATGCACAATTCAACATTTCAATCGTCTGAAGCAAATTTGGACACCACTTCAGCCATTATTTTGACTGTCCGAAGTGTTTCTAGAATGGATAGAAAGTTACACTTCCTTTGGGTGATTGTTCAGATAGCTCTTCGGACATCCAAAGGAATTCCAGAATGGACACAAAGTTTGATTCCCTTCGAATGTCATTTCGAACACCCTTTTGGTTGTCCGAAGGAATTGAATAATGGACAAAAAGTTTTATTCTCTTTGGACACCAATTTGGACACTCCTTCGGTTCTCCAAAGAAATTCCAGAATCAAAAGAAATCTTTTGACCAGATGTTCAAGTGATGGGCTACTTCTTTAGTTATCTGAAAGAAGCAAATCAGTCCCAATATTCAGGGCTTTCGACGATGCTTCGAATAGCAACCATGGTGTTAGGCCGGCCGAACTTGCTAATGGCTAGTTTTTTTTCAGCATTAAATGTTTGACTGTCAGAGAGTTATTGGAGGCAATTTTTGGTGACCCATAAAAGCAATAAAATCTGAATTTATTGTTAACTATTGCATTGATCATTAGTGAGCTTTGAATAGCATTCTTAAGCAAGAAAAAGTATTTCCCTTTGTTCTTTGTATTGTAAAAAAAATAGTGAATTCTTCATTATGAGTGTGAGCAATTCATTTTATATCTTTGAAAGGTTAGCTTGACTGAGTTATAAAATCTCTTAGCTCAACTAGTGAGTATCTAGGGTGAGCAAGAGATGAGTCAATCTTTGTACAAGGTGGTTCTGTGTCACCTACAAATGAAGGAATTCAAGTGAATTTAAACTTTAAGTTTGGTGAAACTTGGAAGTGTTGGGTTGGATCAGTCTCTCTTACTCTTTATCTATTTCTTTCTTTATTGTTCAGAGTCTTGTTATTTGTTGCACTAATTACTTAAGTGCTCATATAGACAACTTGGTAAATTTACGTTTGAAAATTTACATAAACCAAGTTAAGTTTTTAAAGGAACCTAATTCACCTCTCCCTCTTGGGTTGCTTTGGGATCAACACAATCAATGCATGAAAGAGTGAGACAAATGAACCAGCTACTATTTGGTACATAGATGCTTGGTCTCAAGTAAGTAAGCATGAAATTGTCACGCCCTGAAAATTAAAAACCATTTTGAAAAGTGTTTTTGTTTGGAAAATCATGCTGTGTGTGAGAAAATCAAGTTTTTGCCAAAAAGTATATTTTTAGAAAAAATGATTTTTGAAAACAAAGTAAGGCCGAGACTAAAAAATACGACAGTTTTGGCCAAATATTTTGAAAAAAGATTTTATCGAAAATGGAATCATCACTTGATAATAACTTAGGGTGTACCAAGTCAATTTAACAAAATAAAACAAAAGTTTTTAAAAAAAATGTTTGAAAAATCCTTTTACGACTCCGAATCTTTGAAAACGAGAGAAAAAGATCCAGGAGTCACATTTGAAGAAAGGGAAGGTAAAGGCTTGCGCCTAAGGCACCCTTTCATCGCTAACCGAGGCTAGTTGCCAGGTTTAATCAAAATTTTCTAAAATAACCTTAAATTCTATCACATTTGGACATGACTAAATACATGCAAATCTTAAATCTAATGGGAGTGTCGGAAGGAACAAAATGTTCCTTCGAGGCTTGACGAAGATTATCACACTAATTGCGAAACTCGAAACGGGGCCTCGAAGGGGTCATAAGTGTAAATGCAAAAATGAGATGCAAAAAGAAAGGGAAAATAGTAGCATAGCAAGTAAGCGATCGAAAAAGAAGGGATGCAGCATAGTGGGTACAGGGGACTAAGAACTCGTGACTGACTGTTCTTACTCACGGAGGAGGAAATGGCATGCTAAGGCCTAGGAGAGATCAAACTTGCCCATTTCTCACATGAAGAGAGCGACTATTTCTAGTCGGATTACTCAAATGACGTAAGATTCTATATGAAATGCAACCTGAATGTCATTCACTGAATATATGTCAAAATAGGTAATAACAATATATATAAAAATCATGCAAAATGAGAAAAACTAAAAAACGAAAAAATGTGTGAAATGGGATGAAATGCGCACAAGGACTAAATCTAGCACTAAAATGAGGGTCAAGTGCTGGACTAACCAATTTTCTACGAATTCTCCACTAGCGTTGGACTAGCGAAAAAGTGATAAAACTACAACTAGCATTTGACTAGTGTAGTGACAGATAATAAAACCCATAAAGCATGATTAAAAGCAAAATAAACACATAAAATCATGTAAGAGCATCTAGGAGCACGTATCACATAGGCATAATATCTAGATGCGATAATCCTATGGAAAGCGGTAAAACAAAAAACACATAGGCGCACACAAAAAAAATGCAGAAAACCCTAATTATTACATATATGGAAACTTAATACAATCTAAAAGGGAAAAAGGTGAAATAACCTATCTATTACACTTACCTATCTAAATACAAATATTTGCTAATTAATAAAGATATAAGAAATGTAGCCTAACTATTACATTGACTATCTAAATACAAAAAATTTGCAAGAATAGTAAAAATATCTATCTATTGCATTTTATGAATAATTTACAATTTAAGAATTCAAATAAAACAAACATAACATAACATAAAACAAATAAATGCTTGAAAGGTAAATGAAATAAGATAAGTATACAAAAACACATAAAACACATAGTAGCACATAAAAAGAAAAACTAAAAGTGATGAAAATATCTCCCTTGAAGACTTGATACTAAATGCTAAGAAAAATTGAAAGTGATGAAAATATCTCCCTCGAAGACTCGATACTAAATGCTAAGAAAAATAAACAAACATGTTAAAAGCACCACTATTTAAAAAGAAAAAGAGTAAAATATGAAATACTAACAAATTTGGGGGTAAAAAATGTAAATTCTATTAAATCTAGGGGCTTAAAAATAAAATTGTTGACCTAAGGGGTTAAAAGGGGAAATTTAGAATTTCTAGCTAACCAAGGGATAAAATTAGAAATTCATAAAAACCTAAGGGGCAGTGATACAAATTATAGCAAATTGGGGGGCAAAATAGTAAATTCATGTAAGTGTGGGGTACATTGCCAATTATGAGACTTAATTGAAATAAAAGTAAAATCTATAGGGTCAATCTATAATTATGAAGGACTTAATTGCAAAAAATGACAAGTTCATAAGGGCATAAAAACACCGTTGAGGAAAAAATCAGGACTTAAATGCAATTATTACTTTGTATTTAAAGCCAGAAAAAAGAAAAAAAAGGTCCAATTAAATTGAAATTTAAATCAACCTAAATAACTAAATTAGATAATTCAACTAGAACACTTAATCAAATAAGAGAATAATAGAAAAATAAACCATAAATTAGAACTAAAACCAAATTAACAAAAAGAAAGAAAGGAATAAAGCCTAAAACTAAAATAAAACAAAACCAATCCCCTTTTAATCATCTTCTTCTCTCAGAAACTCCCAAATTTCTCTCTCGTTCTTCTCCTTCTTTGTTTTTTTTTCAACCACTTTCTCTGTCCTCTCTCCCTCTTGTTCTCATTATGTCTCTGTTCTTTATCTCTCATTCTGTCTCTATTCTTTATCTCTCTTCTATGATCCCTCACTCTCTTCTCCAATCAATCTATTTTCTCAACCAAACACAAGGAATCAAGTCCCCCTCCCCCCGATTGACCCTTCCTTTAAAACTAGGGAGATGGGGATGTGGTGGTGGTGAGGTGACTTCCAGTAATGGAATAGCAATGAGGGTTGGGGCTGATGGGGCTTTGCTGGGTTGGTTCGTCAGAGTGACGGAGGAGGAGAGGTTGGATTGTGGGTGATTTTGGGAGTTTCTAGAGCTGGTTTGTTGTTAGGTGGTGGTGAGTGGCATCGCAGGTGGTAGTTGGCCAGATTAAGGAATGATGGTGCGAGGCTAAAATTGATGTTGTCTTGGCTACCAGTGGGCTTGTTTATGGTGATTTTTGGTGATTGGTGGTGGTAGGGAAGAGAGGCTTGGCAGTGGGGGAAGTGAAGGGATGGTGGTGATTAGGGTTGTTTGTGGTTTGGACAATGAAAAAAGGTTGCTATGGTGGATGGTGATTGATGGTGGAAGAGGAAGTTTCGGCGTTGAGAGTTGAGGTTTGAGGGATGCGATGGTCCTGTGGAGGCTATTCTTGGGACTAGGTTGGTGGATGAAGCTTTGTCTAGTTATATAGTGGGCTGTGTTCTCTGGTTGCAGCTTGTGGTTATGGGGGGTGGCTAGTAGTAGGTAGTCTGATGGGGTTGTTCTAGTGGTGGTGAGGGGTTGAACTATGGTGGTGACTGATGAAAGTTTCAGTAGCTGGAGGAGGTTGTTGGGCTGAGTGACTTGGTTGGAGGACGGCTGTATTGCTGGCTGGTATTGGTAGCGTCTTAAGTTGGTGTTTAGGTGGTTGTTTTACAATGTTTGTGGCTATTTTTAGTTGTTTTGGGACTGAAAACTGGACTGTGATTGTGATGTTTTTGGGTAATAGAGGTTGAAGTGGGGGGGGGTTTTGAGGGTATTTTTGCCTCTGAACGCGATATTTATAAAAAATAAATAAATAACAATTGACCTAAAAAAATTAAAAAAATTTAGAAATATGTTTAAAATCTTAAAAAATAAATTTGGAACCCGAAATGGGCAAAAATGGTGTTCACGAAGCGAAATAATTATTTTGCCCCTGAACTGACGAGATATATAGAAAAATAGCCGTTAAGCCTAAAAAAATTAGAAAAAATAAAAAACTTTAACCTTGAAAAAAATTAGAAAAAATAAAAAATTTGTATGAAAGTATAAAATATGCGTTTAGAACCCAAAAACCTGGCAAAAAATATTTACATGCTAAAAATTACCGTTTTACCTCCGAAATTGCTGATTTTGCCTCTTTTTAAACTGGAATTTGATCCTAAAAAATAAATGAACACCCCCAGTTTTGGAAAAAAAATAAGTATTTTGTCAAAATTTGGTGTCGACAGAAATAATTGATTAAGTTTAATTACATTTATTTTGTGTAAAGGTTTAGGGACAGTATCATATTGTACAAATCGTTTTTGCTACATGGCTTGCTGGTATGTTATCTGTTGTTTGACACTAACTTTACGATTATTGATGGCAACAATTTTGTGAAAATAAGAAGCATCAATGATAGAAGATTTATTCTTTGGCTTCCTAAGGGACAATAAGTTTGGGGGAATAAATGTTCTAAATTAGATGTAAGGCAAATATAATTAGTTTATCTGCATATTGGAAAATAAAATTAATTGGTGCATAAATCGCAATTAGATTTGTATTCTAATGAACAGGGAGTACAAACACTGGTATGTATGTGTAGTTGACATAAAGGACAAGCGAGTTTATATATATGTGACTCTTAACCGATGAACGAGTACAACTTTAGCAGGATGTGTGATGTAGTGAAAGTGGTATGACATGTTTTACTGTCTTCTTTCTTGTGCTGAGCTGTAGTGTTTGTATGAAATGTTAATGATGTAAAAAAATGTTCTTTGTTACAAGCCTAAAAGATGTCCGACAGAAGATAGTGAATAAATACAAAATTTGTTATGAACCCAGAGCTGCACATCAGGCATTGCTGCATAACTGCTTTAATTTGTTAGATGAATACTTAAATTGGCTATTTACTAATCATGAAATTCATGCGAATATAGATGGGATTGTGGTCTATATGCCTATGCAGTACATGATGCGTTGCCAATATATGAGACGAGGAATTCAAATTCACTTCCCATTAGAGGGGAAAAGGTGTGAAGATATAAGAAAGGGTTCGAACGCTACATGCAGATGTCTGAATCTGTAGAATTACTTAAAAGGAGATTGTTCGGATGCAAGAAGTGGACGTCCGGACCTCCAAAAATGCTAAAATTAGGATGATCAGAATGTGTATGGACGTGGTTCTAGATGAGAATTTGGACGATAGAAGCGGACGTTCAAATCAATTTGCCGATGTCTAGAAGACAAAATTTACTGTCTATCAACTAGTTTGTACAGTTTTGACATTTTCACTATTAGAAGTCTAAATTAGTTGTTATTTCACCCCTTATAAATACCATTAAGTGTAGAATGACTAAAAACTTTTGCCTACATTAATTACAAGCCATTCAAATGAGATTTGTCAAAAAAAGACTCTCTTTTTTTAGTGATTACTGGTAATTGTGTGAGGTAATTAAGTGTGTAACAGAGCTGAATATTTTTTGGATGCTAAATGAAGGGAAATGTCATTATTGGTTTGATAATTGAGTGGAATCGGGTGCTTTATTTCTCAGGACTAATGTGGTACCTTCTTTAAATTTTGATGATTTTGTGAATGAAGGTAATTGGAATGTGAATTTATTGAAGGAATGGCTGCCATCGGACATTATTCAAGTTATCTTGAAGATGGAGGTGCCGAAATTGAACATTCTAGATAGAATGGTGTGAAGCCCATCAAAGTTTACTTTGGCTTCAGCTTTTCAAGAGGTATGGATTTGTCATAATTTATCTTTTATTTATTCTCGTATTTGGGATCTCCAAATTCCAGCCTAAGTCTTCTTTTTTATGTTGAGATTGCTGAAGAGTAGACTTCCTATGGATGATGTCATTGCATCAAGGTTTAATTTTCAGCTTCCATCCAAATGTAGATGCTGTATTGAGTCAAATTCTGAGTCTATTGAGCATGTGTTTTCTAATGGGAACTTGGCAGAGGCAATTTGGAAATATTTTTCTTCAAGCTGTGGGATTTTAATGCATTCTGGTCATCTTCGGGCACGATTGATGAATTGGTGGTTGCTCAAGAACAAAAATAAGTATTTGCAGTTCATTTTTCATGTAACCCCTATTTTTATTTTTTAGAATTTGTAGAAATTTAGGAATAAAGCTTTCTTTGAATTGGAAGTGCCAATCATGCACAATGTATGTGAGGCCATTAGTAGGGATGTCAAAGCCTCTTTCCAACTAAAGTTTAATGTTTTGTTGAAGGTTAATACGTGGCACCTTATTTTGGATTAGTTTTCTAAACATGAAGATGCTATTTCATGGAAAATGGTGAAATGGAAGCTGCCTATGTCTGGTATGGTTAAGTTAAATGTTGATGACTACTCTAAAGGTAACCCAGGGAGAAGTGAAGGGGAGAGGTCTTAGAGATCCAATGGGGATTATGATTTTTGCATTTTTCAATTATTTTGATTTTGGGTCTTCATTGCAAGTAGAAGCGAAAGCCATGCTTTGTGGGGTAACTTTATGTCTATCTTATGGTATTTTGCATTTTTTGATTGAATCTGATTCTCTAATTTTGGTTAATGTGTTGCTTGGAAAGTTCGTTTGCCCATGGTCTATTCAAAAAGTGGTACAGGGAATTTGTAATCTTCTATAAGGGAATATTATCATTGATCATTGCTTGCGCCAGGCAAACAGAGTGGCTGACTGCTTGTCAAATTTAGGAGTTCAACATCAAACTATGAAGTGTTTAATGATCAAGAATCCAATTTGCCTGCACTAGTTCGAGGGGAACTGCAGATGGATAGATTAGGATTTCCTTCAGTCAGGTCATGTAAATAGAGTTATTCTTCTTTTTTAAAAATTGTAAGGGAGTAGTACTCCCTTTTTTATGCTTTAACTCTTTTTGACATTGTTCTTCAACTTTATTAAATTAATAAAATTGTGGAGTGGCATCCCCCCGTATATGGGATTAGCCAAAAAAAAAAAGAGGTAATTAAGTGTGATAGTTGTAAGCTTTCCAGTGTTGGATGAGTGCAATTCAATTGTAACTTGGTGAGGGTTGAATTGAATATTTTTGTAAAACTCTTGACTCAACTAGAGGGAATTAGGGTGAGAAAGAGTGATCCCTCAATGTGCACATTTGATTTTACTTCATCAACTTGAAGAAGCCTAACAGCGGATTCAAATTCCAAGTGGACCACTTGGGAGTAGACGTAGGTACCGAGTTTGGTATCAAACCGCTTTAAATTGTTTGTGTCCTTGTTCTCTATTCTTTTTAATTTCTTTATTTTCATTGCTTTATTGAACTATTTACTTATTTTACTCACTAACTTATTTGATTTCAATTTACTTGCTTTCTTTGATTTGTGATTAGGTAAAATTTGACACACTAGTACAAAATTTTTAGACAACCTAATTCATCCACCTCATAGGTTGCATTGGAACTTATACTTAGAAATCTATTTCTCAATGAACCCTAGGGAAAGCACTTTCCAATTTCATCTTGAAAAGACAAAAATGATAGGAGTCAATTTTCTTCCCACATATACTTCTACTCATTCATTTTAACTCATGACACATTTAACAATTTTTTTCAAAAATTTTAAAAAATTTCGGGTTATTTATAACTTTAATCAATATTGTCTATGATTTTAAATCACAAACAATTTAATATATGCTTAGAATTTTTTTTTACTATAAAAAATGTTTAAGATATTGTTTTTAACTTTTATACAAATGTGTAAAAACTAAGCTTTCTACAAATTAAATGTAAATAAAATAAAAGAGAATATGAATGTTTGGTTTCATTATAAATTTTTTTACTTTCTTGATTATATTGCTAATTATAAAAAAATTAAAATTAATTAAAGAGTACAATTAATTTAATTTTAACAAGAGTAACAACAATTTTAAAATAAAAAATGTTAACATTTCTCATAGGCATAAAAATAATGCATACAACAAATGAAAAAAATAAAGATATGTTATATTCTAGTATAATTCAGGGCAGTTCAAATTAATATTGATTTTATTTCATTCTCACATCTAAATATAATTATGTAAATATTGGATTTCCATTTTGACTTAGGTTGCCAGATAATGGGCCGAAAATTTTTTCCAATTGATTTTGGGTGAAAAGACATTCTTTGTGGAAAGATTTTTTCTTTTTTTTTTTCTCCTGCCACTAAGTGGCCTTACAGCCCACATGTTTGTTTGTAGTTTGGTGTGATACACTACACAATGCTCTCGAACTCGAATTTGGAAACACATATAAGTTAGATATTTCAAATTTTCCTTGTTACAAGCCTGAAAGATGTCCAACAGAAGATAGTGAATAAATACAAAATTTGTTATCAACCTAAAGTTGCAGATTAGGCCTTTCGCATAACTGCTTTAATTTGTTAGATGGATACTTAATTTGGCTGTTTACTAACCACGAACCTTATGTGAATATAGATGGGATTGTGGTCTATATGCTATGCAGTACATGATGCGTGCCAAGATATGAGAAGAGGAATTCAAATTCATGTCCCGTCAGAGAAGAAAAGGTGTGAAGATATAAGATGAGGGTCCGAACGCGATATGGACGTCTGGATTTTTAGAATTACTTAAAAGGAGATTGTTCAGATGCAAGAAGTGGACGTCCGGACCTCCAAAAATGCTAAAATGAGGATGATCAAAATGTGTTTGGATGTGGATCTGGATGAGGATTTGGACGACAGAAGTGGACGTTTGGATCAGTTTGTGAATGTCCAAAAGACAAAATTTACTGTCTATCAACTAGTTTGTACAGTTTTGACATTTTCACTATTAGAAGTCTAAATTAGTTGTTATTTCACCCCCTAAAAATACCTTTTAGTGTAGAATGACTCAAAACTTTTGCCTATATTAATTACAAGCCATTCAAATGAGATTTGTCTAAAAAAGACACTTTTTTTTTAGTGATTACTTGGAATTGTGTGAGGTAATTAAGTGTGATAGTTGTAAGCTTTCTAGTGTTGGATGAGTGCAATTCAATTGTAACTTGGTGAGGGTTGAATTGAATATTTTTGTAAAACTCTTGGCTCAACTAGAGGGAATTAGTCTGGGCAAGAGTGATCCCTCAAAGTGCACATTTGATTTTACTTCATCAACTTGAAGAAGCCTAATAGCGGATTCAAATTCCAAGTGGACCACTTGGGAGTGGACATAAGTACTGAGTTTGGTACTAAACCACTTTAAATTGTTCATGTCTTGTTCCCTATTCTTTTTAATTTCTTTATTTTCATTGCTTTATTGAACTATTTACTTATTTTACTCACTTACTTATTTGATTTCAATTTACTTGCTTTCTTTGGTTTCTGATTAGGTAAAATTTGACACACTAGTACAAAATTTTTAGACAACCTAATTCATCCACTTCTTAGGTTGCATTGGAACTTGTACTTAGAAATCCATTTCTCAATGAAACCTAGGGAAAGCACTCTTCAATTTCATCTTGAAAATACCAAAATGATAGGAGTCAATTTTCTCCCCACATATATTTCTACTCATTCATTTTAACTCATGACACATTTAACAATTTTTTTTCAAAAAAAAGTAACAATTTTTGGGTTATTTATAACTTTAATCAATATTGTCTATGATTTTAAATCACAAACAGTTTAATATATGTATAGAATATTTTTTCTTTTTACTATAAAAAATGTTTAAGATACTATTTTTAACTTTTATACAAATGTGTAAAAATTAAGCTTTTTACAAATTAAATGTAAATAAAATAAAAGAGAATATGAATGTTTGGTTTCATTATAATTTTTTTTACTTTCTTGATTATATTGCTAATTATGAAAAAAATTAATATTAATTAAAGAGTACAATTAATTTAATTTTAACAAGAGTAACAGCAATTTTAAACTAAAAAATGTTAATGTTTCTCATAGGCATAAAAATAATGCATACTAAAAATGAACAAAATAAAAATATGTTATATTCTAGTATAATTCAGGGCAATTCAAATTAATATTGATTTTATTTCATTCTGACATTTAAATATAATTATGCAAATATTGGATTACCATTTTGACTTAGGTTGCCAGATAGTGGGCAAAAAATTTTTTCCTATTGATTCTGGGTCAAAAGACATTCTTAGTGGAAAGATTTTTTTTTTTTTTTTTTTTTTTTTTTTTTGCTCCTACCACTTAAGTGGCCTTACAGCCTACATGTTTGTTTGCAGAAGACCTAGAAGAGATCCCACATGAGTTTGACATAAGTGGTGAAATTACAGCCACGTCAACTTACAATTTCTCCACACCATCAATACTAATTACTTTCCTTTTCTTCATTTCTTGTTCACGCCTTTGGCTTGATTACACAAAATAGAAGTAAAGTTTTGAATATTCAAGATCTTGAAAAAGGGATACATCTATCTATGGACTTTTTAAGCTTGGAAGGAATCATGTGAATTGCACAATTCAATTGGTCTAGGTGTCAGAGGATAAAATGGGTCCATCGCCTTCGAGATGTCCAGGTTTTCCAGTTCTTCCAAGTACCAGTCAAATTCGCCTTTAATCGGTCAAATTTGATTTTTGACCAGGTGTGACTGATTTTTTAATATCTGACTTTTTAGCATAATTCGGACCGAATACCTGGTCGGTTCCTAATGCAATTGGTTCGACCGGTCAGTCCGGTCCAAATTTGAAAACACAATTTTGAATGACTCAACTGCATCCCGCCTGTTTAATCGCTTTCCTCTTTTTCATTTGTGCTCTAATTCTCGCAACATCATTCCATCTACCAGCATAAGCATACATGTTGGACAACAATACATAAGCTGAGCTACAATCTGGATCTAAAGAAAAAATATCTTTTGCAACTCTTCCAGCTACATCTAGATTAGAATGTTTCCTGCAACCATTGAGTATAGAAATCCACATTGACATATTTGCTCTAATGGACATGTTTCTTATTAAATTTTCTGCTTCTTCCAATTCTCCACATCGGCAGAGGACATCCAACATGCAGGCATAATGCTCAAGCTTCACGTCCATGGTTTTATGTTGCTGTAAATATTTAAAGAAACATTTTCCTTTCTGAAGCATGCCAGTACGGCTACAAGCTGAAAGCAAACCAGTGAATGTAATATCATCTGGGCACACTCCTGCATGTAGCATTTGACCAAAAAGGGTGAGTGCCGACTTACCACATCCGTTTTGTGCGCATCCAACAATAACGGAATTCCATGATACAATGTTTTTGTCAGAAATTTCCTTGAATATGACTATCCCATCAGTTATATTTCCACATTTAGAACACAATACAACTAGAGAATTACCCACAAAAGCATCCGTAACCAATCCAAGCTTGGTTGCTGCACCATGAATTTCTTTACCCTGATCAACACCCTCCATTTCGCAACAAGAATTTAACGCACTGGTAAAAGAAGATTGATTTGGAAGAACCCCATGTCTGAACATTTCTACCATAACATTCAATGCCTCTTCATGCATACAGTTGGAAGCATATCCTGTCAAAAGGGATGTGAGCACAACTACGTTGATGTGCAGCTTCTCGTTAAAAACTTTATGAGAATCATTCATTTTCTTGCAATTCGCATACAAAGTGATAAGAGAAGCAGTAACATATACATCAGAAAGGCATCCCAACTTCAGTGTATACCCATGAATTTGAACGCCAAGCTGTAGGTCCAACACATTTGCACAAGCTGTGATCGCACTGGAAAAAGTACACGAAGTAGGCACAACCCCAAATCCCACCATTTTTGCGAAAATCAACAGAGCATCATCACTCCTTTCATGCTGATCGAGCCCACTAATCATAGAACTCCATGAAATCACATTCCTAGATGGCATCATATCAAACAACTTCATCGCATCCTCCACTCTACCATTTGCAAAATACCCATAAATCATTGCATTCCAGGCTGCTATATCCCTCGTAGGCATCTCCCAAAACAGCCTCTCAGCCTCTTCAACTCTTCCAACCTTTAACAATCCATTCATCAAGGTAGTCCAGGAAATCACATTCCTTTGAGGCATTTCATCGAACAGATTGAAGCCCATCTCCAGCTCCCCACAATCTAAACACCCTTTTATCATTAAATTCCATGTCACTACGTCTCTAACAGGAATTTTATCAAAGAGTTCTAGTGCTTCATCGAATCTAAGATTTTCCACATATCCGGCTATCATCTTAGTGCACAAATACACGTTTGGGGATCGAATTTTATTGAAAATGGCCCTTGCTTCGTCGATTTTTCCATTCTTGAGGTGACAACTGACTGAATTATAACTAGGAGCAATTAATTTGGAATATTTTGCAAAACCCAAAAAAAATTTAGTGGGCTCTTTAAGAACAGTTGGTGAAAATTTTCCTTGGATGATAGATGATCTTGATAAACAATTCAATTTTTGAAACAAGGTGCGAATAGCCAACATCTCTCATTAGTTCAACGGTTAGTACTGAGGAAGGTTAGGGAGGAAAAGTTACATGGCTGCTTGGTTGAAGTGGCGGGTGATGACCAAGTTGTCTGAGCTTAATTGTTTTCCAAGTGTTTTTACGAGCGGTGAAAACACACCTTATTTTTTCAAGCAAATTGGTCTTATTCTTTAATTTCTACACTTCATTTATTTTTTGTGCAAAATAATATCGTCTCTCCAACAATTAATTGATTTGGTTTGTGCACCCAAGTTTGTTATTAAAAATCTATCATAATCTATTAGTGTTTGTTTGTACGAATGCTTATGAGTTCCTTCGTATCTATTTATGTTTGTCACCCTTATTATGCCTCCAATTTCATAGTTTTTACAAATGTTAACTTCTAAATTGTCTTCCCTGCTTGGATATATGTATAAACATGAGCCTTAAATTCCATTTAACCCTTAAGAAAAAAATTGAGAAGAACAAAATAGAATCTCAGAAAACATATAACCATTGTTTGTTTGATTGCTTGGTAAAAGCTTTGGAAGAGTTCCAGATATCAGGAAACTTCGGAAGAAACTTGCTAATTTCCGTGCAAATGCAATTACAGATAATTCATTGATGCACCATTGTTATGAACATGAAGTGCAGAACAATGGTTAATCGATCCCACTTGATCCTACAGATCCTGGTTTATCGAAATAACAAAGCAGTGCCAATTAAAACTGGAGCACATTGAACTGCATATTAGAAATAAAATTGGACAAGTGCAAATACAAAAGTATATGATAGTCTATTTCTGCTTTTACTTTCACAAGGAATGAAACAAGAAAAATTTATCAAGCAAGAAATCAGTTCAAGTCGCTTATCCTGCAGCCAACACACCAAAGAGAAAAAAGGAGAAATGCATTGCTAGTTGCTACTATACTTATAACAGTGTTTGAGGTGATCAGATGCTCAGAGCCAAGAATATTTTGCAAGGCAAAACAATTGCTCTCAATAACTTCACCAATTTTCCTATTTGGCAAAACATGTAAGGAACAGAAGCTTGTTCAGCCGAAAACCACATTTAAACCGTTCCTACTGATTACTTATTTGAAAAACCTCTTGAACCCATCAAAAATTTTTAGAGCCCTCAATTCCCCACTCCTTATATCTCGCAATCTCCTCCTTAATATCTGCAGCAGAAATACAGACATATAAGAGTTAGCAATATTCAAATACGTAAAAATTTATTAATTGGAAAACTGCATAAGAAAATTCCTCAAATTCCTATGCTGGATCCATTAGACCATTACTAATTCACAGTTGGAAATCATATTTTTAAAAACCTAACAAACAAAGTTTGTGCGCCTTTTGGTTCTTAATCTGTAGACATAAAAGTTTTCGACGACAACAGCAACACAGCTTTTTCTGATAACAGTGTAACTTTAATCAGATAAGGATGGCAGACAGGAAAAACAGAGATGCTGAAAATGGACACTGCAAATGTTCAGAAAAAAATTGTTGAAAAATTCATGTGCTTCTCCACTTCATGGAAAAAAAAAAGAGAGTAGATTTTCAGCTTTTACCTTTTAAGCTATCCTATGACTTTAAACAATACAGAAATTCACAAATCATTTTCCACTTGTATCCTCAAGAAGTGCACTTACATATTGTGTGCGAAATAGTATCCTCTGTTCACTAGTACACAAATCAACTGCAAGTTGTTTAAGAAACAATTTTCGGTTGAGTAACTTTGGATTCGTCACATCCAAATCCATTGACCCGCTTGCCTGTGACAGAAGCAGTAACATCACATGTATTAACATGGCTCTTATGGAAGACATATCTTTATTTTAAGTTACAGAACCTAATAATATTTAAGCTCGAGAATTTGTTCACTTGCCTGAAGAAACTTGGAGTATTTTGATATGCTGCTTTCGCAGTTATACAAAATAAATTGCAACGCCTCTTCCTCTAATTCAGGATAGGAGATGTCCCTTTTAGATGTGGTCTTGTTTGAGGCAGCAGCAGCCATCTGAAAAAACACATTAAATTACATGAGAATGATTTGCTCAATTTTCAATTCTGCATGCTAGATAAAAAAGAAATCTATCATACCTCTTCAAACTGCTTCTTCATACTTGAAGGGCTGACAGCTAGGTAGGCATATGCCATCAACTCCAGTGGCCAACCAGTAACTTGTAAAGGATAACACTGCGACCTGCAAAAGCTTGACAAATTGTTGTCAACTTATTCATACAATTGGGCAGGAAAACATTGATAAGTCCTTAGTCATGCTTATTTTAATTCTAAATAAGACACTAAGATGACGTGGTTGAACATAATAATAATACAATTAAAAGCTAAAGGGGAGGGGTCTTTTCCTTGGAAAATTCAGATCACTCCATTTGACAACAAAGTACTCACACTGACAATCCATGCTTCCTCAAAATTTCCATCTTCTCCTTATAACATTTATCAGATTTCTTAAGCGACAATGATAACTCAACTGAGTCACTAGGATTGGTGCCTTCTCTAGGAACAAATCCATATGAAAGAAGCAGCTCGCCATTTGATTTCCTACCATATGATATAAAAACCTGCATGAAGTGGAGCAATCAGCAGTTAGACTCATGAAACAGCAGCATCTATTATTAACACGGTGAATGGATTACTTAGCAACATGATTGCGACTATAGAGCCAAAAGATCAAAATAAATTTTCAAGTTCAGTCGGTATGTGTTCAACTGAAAGCAACCCTAACACATCTGCTGAAGATAATCACCCAGAGAAGACTGAAACACGGGAAGGTTAGTGCAATTAGTAATTAGGCAGAGGCAATCCCATGATTCTTGACAATCGAGGTCTGGAAGCGCCAGGTCTATGCAGCCTTACACAGCTAAATATATAGGATTAGGATATTTTTGGGTTTCAAATCAGTAAACTCCTGAGTAATTGTACAGTGTTATCATGATGTGACAAGGATTGTCCCTTACCACTTCACAGCCAATGAACCCAAGAAAAGAGAAAAAGAAGCAGCCAGCTATTACCATTTTGTGTGGAAAATAGATTAAGATATTAAATAAAAAATGTTTAGTACCTCCTTGAAGAGTAAAACACAAAACAATCAAGTCAATTGATTTCAAATAATATTCATAGATTAACCTAAATTTCATTAAATGTAGCAGATTAAAACTAAGGTTACGATTAGATTTTATGTTCAAGCTGACATATCTGAAGCCTGAAAGATTTTATTTCATCCTTGTACTAGAAGAATCGAAAAATCTTATATACCTGCTCACCTGGTTGGTAGGCCCTATCTGTTGTAAATACAACTCCCTTGGTTGATATATCATAATCCAGAAATGTTTTCACCTAGAACAATTACCTTCACGAGTTAGGATCATGTCAATGACGATAATTATACCACAAAGGTGTTATTATGCAAACCTGACAACTATGGTTCAGCATATCTGCCCAGGGAACCAACGCAACCTTTCCATCCATTGAGGGTAGCCTGACCTGTGGTCAAGGTGAATAGAGGCTTCAATTTCATTTACTCGAAATGATTGAGATGTGGATCGTGCATGGATCATGTCATCAGATACAATCGCCATCAAGACACAAGAATCCGCTCTCTCTTTCTCTCTCCCCCACATCCCATTTATGCTTACTTCTATGTTTTGATTAGATGATCAGCAAAGACAGAGGGTTCCTAAAGCGAACGACAATAGACACTAGAATTGAGTCTTGGCAGTTGAAACTAAAGAAAGGTGTAAGTCAAGATAAGACATCAAGAAGAGGGGCAGGGTTCATTAGGCCAGCCTGGACATTATCCAATATACTCAAGTGCATTAAAGTGCAAGAGATATCCATGCTAAGTTTCTTTTATAATGTGAGCCCAAGCATCTCATGAATTTAACTAATCCACATATGAGAAACAAACTGGTCCAATACTCCTACTGAACTTACCAAGCGGGAGAAGAGAATACCAAAGGACCATTTAAAAGTCTCAATATTAAATACCTGCATCAAAACAAGTTCCATTACATTGGATGGCATGCCTAGTATCAGAGATTGTCATTCACCAAATCATATAGCATATAATTTCATCCTATTGGAGTTTAGATATAGTACATTCTCAAATAATTGAATAAAACTGAGCATACATGGTTAAAGTTAAGCGAACAACAATACAACTTTAGTTAGCATCAATGAGAAATCAGTAGTACTATAAACAGTGTTGCTAAATATTCTATCATATGAGACCATCATATCGCGATACTGGACAGTCCAAAATCATTATGCACTAGCTTCACTTGTGAAGAATAATTATATGCCAAATGGTACATATAATTGAAATTTGATCTGTAACACTGAAATCTGGGACAAAATGTAACGCAAAAGCATTCTTAATTTTGCCAAAAGACAATACAATATTACTATAACACATTCTTTTTTGGCAATTGAACTCTGCTCTGACATTACCATCCGTCATCTGCATAGACCATAGTATTCATTGCCGCCTTGATATAAAAACTTATGATACTTTGATTTGGGCCAGAGGAAGACAGGAGGGGAAACCTCTCCCATTTTATCAACTGCACTTCATATTTTGTAAATAATAGCTAACTGCAAATATGCCTCCTTCATCAATTACTCTTCTTATACAAGACGAGGAGGCTGGAGAGATTTAAATCATATTTATGCAGCTAGCAGCCCACAATGATGGAAATTCTAACCAAATGCTAACAAATTTTTATAATTTCATTTTCATTGCACACACAAGTTATTAGGCAAACAAGCTTACTTCTAGGAAAAAAAGATAACATAAAAAAGAAAAAACAGTAGTACCAATTTCAGAGGACATAGAACGAGAAGATCATTGGAAGTTCAATGTTTCACAGAATAATTAGCATTTGACTGCTTTTAATTATTATCCAAGAACAGTACAATGCACCTCTTCAGGAAATAAATCAGGATGCTTGGAAAATATCCTCAGCTTTAAGTCATTGAATCTGCATAAGAGTTTATGATATAGCCCTACAGTTAGCAAGCGCATGAGGATTCAACCAACAAAACTTGAGGTTCATCGGCAAAAGAGCAACAACTAAAGAATATATTTATATATATATATATATATATATATATTCTTTACTTTAAAAATTTTGGAATTGAAAGTCATTGAAACTAATGTGTTTTCATGGAAGAAAATTTATAGTATTTGAAAATTAATGATCTTCAATTATTAGGACAATGTGGCCATTAAAAATGGGACAAATGGAGTAAAATAAAAGGACATCATTGGAGAACGTGTTATGAAAGATGCCATACGTTCCAGCAACATCATTAATCCTTTCAATTGCTCGCTGTCTAATTTGTGAGGCTTCCAGATACCTATCTAGTTCCAACTGAGTCCTGAAATCACATAAAGTGGCTGTAGGGAAACTTACTGAGAATGTACCCCATTATGTAGAAGGAGGAAAAAGTAGAGGACAATACTCCAGAAGATCAACAAGTAGTGGACAAAGATTTACCAGTACAAAAGAGAATATGGCTGTCTAGGCAAAGCCGAGATGTAGTTATTCCATCTTGAAGATGTACCAAGACTTGCTTCACTAATTAAATAAGTTGCAAGCAATGGCCAATCTGGAACTTTGTACTGCCTCAAAATTAAACCAGCCTCAGGACAGCTCCACTCCTGACATCCATAAAGCAGAATCAAGAAAATAAACAGCCATTTTGTATTGATCAATTTGTACAATCTACAATTATATCTACAACTATACCAAGCATTGATAATTCTTTTCTCAATAAAAATTTGATGTAAGCATCAGACAGCACCAAAAGTGAAGTGATAAAATAAATTAATAGCATCGCAAGTCACCGGGCTTTACTACAATTAAAGAATGCATGGTGCACATAGCATGAGATTTTCTCTTTAATTGATAATAGAACAAGACACAGGATTCCAAATAAAGGAAAAAAGGATAAGAATATTAACCCACAAGCTATTCTTGTATATTCTCTCACTTGGCACATATCTGAAAACTTTGTACATTTCCAATGTAAGCAAGTCAAGCTGCAATTAGAGTCTCAGACGCTCTTGCAATGAATCAAAACTAAATATATATTATAGTTCATCTTATGCTTTGAGTCGCAGGAAAAATTGGGGTGACTTAACCCTGCACATCAAGGTTCAAGTCTGGTGCCAAATTAAACAATAAAATGGCCAAAAGAAGGCTCTCTCATGATGCTAACTCAAGGATTTTAAGATAATATTGATCTTTCATAAGAGAGTATTGAATTCAATATGGCTCAATGAACAAGTTAGGTTCCTTTCAGAAGCTCATTACATCGTGATAACCTACAAAATGTTGGTTAGTTTGTAACATCTTCTGTTAATCCAAATACTTGTCCATGTAAATCCCTAGGCCTTGCTTAATTGAAAATTTTCTTTTGAGTCCAGTACTAATTTTCCTCAGTCAGATTTCATGAAAATACTACACTAATAGCATAAGGGCAAAAATCACTTTGCCATTTCAAAACTTTTTTTTTATTCTCATTTTATCGTACAAACCTATTACTGTTCCCATTTGGAAGAGGCTAAATTAATCATCTCAATCCATAATTCCATCAAATTGCGAATGACTCTTGATCAATAACTGAAGAGTTTGCGTTAACATATGCTATTAGATGTACAGTTTACCTGTCAAATAAGCACAAATCTTTTAAGATTTTTTCTATTGTAGCAAAAGCTCTAAGGATAAGATAGTTGTTTAGTGCCATAACTGATCGGAACTTGCTTTTATTATTAGAAACTGTAAGCAATTTAATAGGAGTATGGACATAGATGGTAAGTTGTATCAAGCATTTATACTTTTAAGGCAAACTGGGGGACATCTATATATTTAGAGACCAAAATGAGAAAAAAAACTGACAAAAGGAAATGGATGGTCAAAGTGATTTTTGCCTCTAATAAAATGCACCCTATATTAATGAAAGATATTCCAAATTATGTTTTTGCTTACCATCTTCCGGAGGCCAAATCATGCAGCTAAGTAGCAGAAGTTAAGATTGAACCGTGACTTACATAAATGGATCCCATGAGCAAGGAATAAGTTGGTTAGTAACATCATAGACAGCAATTTATAAATCTTGTCATTGTGATTCACCTAAGGGCTTTAATAAAACAACTATGAGGTTGACCAACAACTGATTTAATTGTGCCTCGAGGGAGGAAATTAATCAGCTACGGTTATAGTTTCTTTGCAGTATGTTTCAATGATCTTTATGTGCCCCATTTATATCTATTGTCGCTACTATACATCTATTCGATAATTCAAAAAAAATAACCCCAAAAAAATTTTGGATTACCAGAAAATCATCATAATTACAAGTTAGTGCAAACTCAATTTATGCAAGCATACAATGAGTAAAAGGAACTTGACAATGATAAAATCAACAGTAAATGGCAGTTTCCAATCTAAACATCTTCAAAATTTTAATTTAAACACCCTAAAAATTTAATATCATTCTTAACCTGAAATTTATTTTCTTATTTTCACGCTGCCAGTTCACAAGCTCATAATTCTTTTCAATTTACAATCTGGAGACTGTGCAACTAATATTTAATTACATGAACAGAGCTACTTTTGCTAAGAATCTAAAGAATAGTCTGAAACTTGCAGTTCTGAAATTTAAAAAAGTGTACATGTATACTGCAGTTCTGAAATCTGAACAACAATTAATTGCAACCTCGCATATATTTACATACTGCCAAATGTCAATTCGGAGACTCCTGTGATTCTTTGTCACTTTGCAAGACAATATATTTTCAATCTATATGTGAATTATCTAATAACATCATTCCAGTGAATTTGCACACAGTTTTCAGCAGGGTATTTATATCCATCATTACCAAACAAAGATACTAATGGTTGAAAGAAACAGTTATACCGAGTCAGCAGTGATGACTAGTGAGGGAGGCACAAAAAGCAGCTTCTCTCCCTTTCTTATATTCTTGAGAGCAACAAGGCCTCTTTCTCCAACATCCACCCTTTGTATTGCCATTTTCTGTTCAGGTAAGCCTGACTCAGACAGCCATTGCTGTAGAGCAGACGCGTTTTCCAGTGAATCAACGTCGCAGCCCCAAGTGATTTTTTGAGATTTGGTGGTCTCATTTGCAGTGGAAATTGAAGAGCACCTAATGGTAATGATGCTGCTTTTATGCTTTCTTCTGAACTTGCTGTGGAATTTGAGATTGTGGGTTGTGAAACTACTAAGCTTTGATGTGTTTAGGCTCTGAGAAAATGAAGGGACGAGTGTTGTTTTAGGAAGGAAAATGGTTGCTTCAGCCATGGCTGAAGGGAAGAGAGGAAACAACCAAGGAAATCTTATCACTTGGCTCAGGAAAATAAAACAGCAGATAAGATTAGAATTATTTAAATTTATACTGTCCCATTTATTCAAAAATAGCCAAACACCCTAGCATCGGGGCTAATTGATAAAAATATTGTTAAAAACAAATTTATACCGCGTTTGTAGTTACTATGGAGGATTTTGTAACTTTTATGCTCACTGCGTTTGGCAAACGCAGTGTGCTTTTTTTTTTTTTTCAAATTAAAACGGCTGCCGCGTTTGGCAAACGCGGCGGCCCGCCAAACCTGCCACACGCGGCGACCAGCAGACCGCCTTTTTTTTGTTAATTGTGCGTTTCAGTTTTTTTTTTTTTTGATCCATTTTGTCAAGATTTTGATTTTTGTTTAAGTTAGGATTTTGAATTTAAGAAAGTTTTAAAGATTTTTTTTTGGTAAATTTATAAGTTTTATTATTCAAAATAATTAAGGTATTTAAATTATATATTATTCAAAATAATTATGTAGAAGGATTGTTAGTAAATTGTAAAATTTTATATTATAAATAACAAGTCCGTAGACATCAATTATGTAAAAATTCAATATATTCCAAATGTATAATAACTTTTCAAGAATTAAAAACTAATTAATTTTCAATTTTTATTTTTAGTATTTTCATAATGCGTGATATTTGTAGGGTTTAATTTCGGTTATTTTAAAAATTATGTGAAAGTTAATTTTTACCTTTGAGTAAAATGGCAAAATACTTTATAATTAAATCCCCACAAGTATAAAATTTATCAAGTTGTATAAAAACAAAATTCATATTTATAAGTATACAAATTCTCAAACACCCCTACCGTCGACGAAATTGTTGTTCATTTGGATCTCGCGGCGTCGATGAGCAGCAAAATCTTCTTGGCCTCCTAATCTGGCGTCGGGCATGCATCTCAAGATGGGCTAACGGCTCATCTTCGTAGATCTCATTATCATCTGATTCTTCGACATCATCTGGATCTTGAATATGCTGATGAACCATGGTAGAGGTGGATGGACCCGCGGTAACTATGTGTAAAGGAGGACTTAGGGTGAAAAATGTGGATGGATCTGCACCATAAAATCCACCGGCATGACTATCGAGGAACTGAAATATGGGGTGCAACTCAGATCCAATAGAAAGTGAAGCCGAATGTGGCTGGTGGCGAGCGACAGAAGTACCACCCGTATGCATAGCTAAGGAATAGTATGGATCATATACATTGGCTGTACTCGTTGAATGTAGAATCTGTGTACTACCATGAGATGTATAAGCATAGTAACCGGTAGGGGTTACCTGCTCATCTCATGAAACCAGATCATGAAATCCATGTCGGTAACGCTGTCTATCTCCACGAGACGATGTGCCAGCCTGATTAGGGACGTGGCTGACTGGCCGCTGATAATGAGAGCTACGCGATATAAATGCGCCAGTGTTCTCTCGCGAATCTGGGCCCACAAACATGTGATCTGAACGCTGTAAGTACTGCATGGACCCAAAAGTCTCGTCTCTGATTATGACGAAGACCGATCACTGACATGTCTCCAATTCTATGCATGTTGCTCATCTGTAAAAGAAATAAATTGTAATAATTAGTAATTCACTCATATGACTTATGATATAAAAGAGCCTAATGTTAGATTTAAAAAGATTTAACGACCATGTACTCATATTGTCTAGAAATGCCCTGGAGCCCTTCATGCTGAGTCTGATGGACGAGAGGAGTGATATATAAGACTATGTGGTGATGATACCAATGCAGATACTCCGTCGATGATCGGAGTGTATTCGAAGGCTCTCCTGTAACAACCGAACCTGTACATAAATCCCAATAACCAATCCAATCTCTGTGAAAATGACTCCAATCTCGTCCATCATGTCCTGCCAGTCCAAGTGAATGTAATCATCCGCAATCAGTGTCAACATCTTGTGGAATATGCTGCTGTAATCCGAACTGTCTCATGACACGATCCGAAAAATGAAATTCAATAATATGCCAAAATATCAGCGAGACTCTAACCCTCCAAATGTGTGTACTCGCTGTGCAATAATAAGGTAGAGACGCTAGCATATCGTCGCTATATGGCATCCATATAAACTGTAATAAATTTTCAATCGTCATTCACATATAACATATCAAAAAGTAAATAGGCAAATTTAAAAAATATGATAGTCAAAATACCTGATCGGGGTGTAACATGGACAACTGATCTCTATAGTAACTAGTTACATGCTGATGTGCATATCGGGTAGTACGTTGAGTCACCCATATACCTCCTCTAGGATAAGCACTTGACGGTCGTGACTCAGTAATCTGAAGTCGGATGGTCGGAAAACGCTCCCACGCCCAAAGCTGATAAAATAAGACAATTAGACTCTTAAGTTGTAAATAAAATCGTACTGTAATGTTTACGGCTAACTATTAATTATTTTACCTGAAATAGCATGTATGGCCCTGCTGTGGTCTTAGTACTGGCATGTGATACATGGCACATACGATAGGTACAAACAGGCGAGTACGGCACTCCCCCAACTGTACTAGTCCCATCGCCTCCAAATCTCTCAAAATATCCAACCACGAAATATGTACAACATTCCCGCATGTATCTGCAAATAACTGTCCACCAAATAACATCAAAATATACATGCGGGCATACTGTCGAACCATCTCAATAGTAAGCATCTGGTGGTAGTGGAATGATCGTGTAAATAGTCGGCCACACTCTTGAGCTTCATCCAGTGCCTCCCTGAAATGAGTTGCTGGAAGGCCAGAATCCCAACAAATCATGAACCAACTCCCAGTCGCTCCTCAATGCTCCGCGAACGGTAGACTAATGTAACAGGTAAACCATCCATACGTAAGCCCCACAACACCTCCACATCCTGTAAGGTGATGATGGCCTCACCAATACTGACAGGAAGATGAAATGTGTGGATCTCCTGCCTCTAGCGCTCAATAAATAGCAGTAATAAGACCATGATCCAAGTTGAATGAACCAACTCGGCAAATCCCCTCCAAGTCTAGCAATATCAATAAAGTGAAGAACTGCGGGAGTCAATAACCTTCATCAACTGCCAAAAATGTCGGTCGCACCTCTTGATATCGAGCTCACCACCCTCACCGTGAAATATCGCCGCAAATCTATGATAGGGCTGAAGCTGTAAAAGAGAATCATCTATAGGACCCTGAGTAGGGGATTGAGGTGCTCGCGTGCACGTGCTCCATATCAACTCACACCTACACATATAAAGAATGAACAAAATATCAATAATAAATATAACATTTAAATTCTCATTGAAATGTACAAAAAATATATATATACATATATATATGCATACAAAATGTACAAATTATTAATGCCTGAATCATAAGTAATCAAAACACATAGTATACACCTTAAAACCCTAAATCCTAAATCTTGGACCTAAAACCTAAACAATTAAAAACTAAAAACTAAAAACTAAAACCTGAATCATAAATCCTAAACCCTAAAGATTTAACTAATAACCTAAACCTAAACCATATATCCTAAACATTAAAACCCTAAACTCTAAAACCCTAAAACCCTTAACTAATAATCTAAACCCTAAACATTAAAACCCTAAACCTTAAAACCCTAAAACCCTTAACTAATAATCTAAACCTAAGCCATATACCCTAAACATTAAAACCCTAAACCCTTAACTAATAATTTAAACCTAAACCTTAAAACCCTAAACTCTTTAAAATCCTAAATTGCCACAATTATAACATAAACCCTAAAACCCTAAAAAAAAAACTTAAAATAACTAAAAACTCTAAACCCCAAAAACTAAAAATTAAATCACAAACCCTAAACCCTAAACCCTTAACTAATAATTTAAACCTAAACCTTAAAACCCTAAATCCTTAAAATCCTAAACCGCCACAATTATAACCTAAACCCTAAAACCCTAAAAAAAAACCTAAAATAACTAAAAACTCTAAACCCTAAAAACTAAAAATTAAATCACAAACCCTAAACCCTAAACCCTTAACTAATAATTTAAACCTAAATTCCTAAACCCTAAAACTCTGAAAAAAATAAAACCTAAACAATTATAACTAAAAAAACTAAAAAAAACTTAAAACTAAAAAACTAAATGATAAACCCATGTATCTAAAAAAAAACTAAAATGAGTTTGTTTTATTAAACAAGAAACCCCGTGCAAGGGCGAATGACGCCACCCTTAAATTTTATTCACTTGATAATTTAAGAGGGGGATATCAACCTTACCTCTACATCACAACACAAAAACACGCTTAAAGAGCAAAATAAATAAGGAGTATATACTCCCTTTTACAATGAACATAAAACTTACATTGCTAACGGTTAAAATATCCACTAAAAGGACAATTCGGTGCCGTGTGTTCAGGATTGTGAACAGTTACTACATCGACGTAGTGCATCGGGGCATCTACGATCCATCTGATTCCGAATCCTTGCAGTTCGTAATGGGTCCCGGTCGCCTTTGTTTTAGACGACTAGTATTGATTGTCAAATTGAAGTGCGACGGCGACTAATAATTTTGATCATTGAGAGGATAGAATTGATGTCCAAATGATGCCTGATATGAATCATACTTATATTCATTCCCAACCAGATCCATGGGATTTATTCCACTGATAGAGCATGCCGCCATCGCGTGTGAACTAAGGAAAGTGCAGTAGTTGAAACTTTTGACATGTGCACTCCCCTTTGCTAAAGTTTACAATTTGCCTTTTTCCGCCTTCGTGACCGCGCCTATACCCAGTAATGATGCAAAAAATACCTTCTGCATGATTATATATCCGAACCTCGTGATTCTTACATTTTTTCTCATTGAACACATATTTCTGCCAACTATATTCTGGCAGTGGGTACAGTACATCACAAGCTAACTTCACAGTCTTAACAAATATTTTCACCGTTTGGCTCAATGTGAAGCGAACACATGCAGTAATAGGTAACAATCAGGCATCCCTCAGCAGCCTGTTGAAACACTTCAGCTATATTTGTCGATGTATGACCCCAACGGCTTCCATCGTCGTTGCTTAGGGCCCATTGTTCGGGTTTAACATTTGTGCCTGTCAGCCAATTGTAAGCTTCTTCATTCAAATTTCAGTATTTGATCCATGTAGTGATCGTACTTGTAAGGTTGGTTGGCTTTTCCAGCTGCCATTACAAGCTTCTTCAACCTAAATAATTACATATTATGAGTGCATCACCTAAAGATTTTTTAAAAAATAACCTTAAAAATTAGACATTACCTTTCATTCTTAAATTTTTGTGTGAAATTACTTTGCACGTGCACAAGACAGAAGCGATGTACTCCATTTGGTTCCCGCCACTTCGGAAGCGTCAGTCATCGCATGAATAATTGATTTGTGCCGATCGGATATGATACATACTTTTTGGATGTTGCCACAAACATGAATGCGCAATAACTTCATGAACCATGACCAACTTCGATTGTTCTCCTCGTCAACGAGGGCGAAGGCTAGCGGCAACAGGTGATTGCATGCATCGTATCGACAGCAACAAATAATTTTCCTTGATATGCTCCTTTCATAAAAGTGCCATCCACACATATTACCGGCTTCATATGTTGGAAGGCTTGAATAACAGGACTAAACGACCAAAATACATAGTCGAAAATAAAATTGTACGGAGTGCTGTCAGGATGTGGTTCCCAAACAACAACTGTCCCTGGATTGCTGCGTTGTAATTCCTCCATATATCTTGGAAGGATATGTATTGACGACGGTCTAGTCTCCGTAAAGCATATCAATTGCAATGCGACGACCATACCAAACTTTCCTGTATGAGACATCGCAATGAAATTGTTGCTTGAATATCCTTCACTTTGAACATTGGACCGTTACTAATATGAGGTAAAATATGCTCTGACAATTAAATTGGCGCTCAACTGGTGGTAATCATTCCTATTGCTATATTCGAGCACATGTATGTTCATCTGCAAGAGTAACTATCATCCACATATTATGAGATTTACGCAACGTAACTCTCAATTGCCTAATTGCAGGGAGGTGTCGAAGTACGAGCCCTGCATCGAACATACCATATTGTTGAAGTACTCTTTCGAAACTCTGTACTCTCTGTTTTGCCTAATGGACAACCGTTTCACCGCATTTATAATTTTTTCTTTATTATCAAACAACATGCCCAACCAAATGATCTCTCGTCTGCTCATTCCACAGATTAAGTTGCTCAACGGTACTCCCGATTAGGGGGTCGAACTGTAACATTGCATCTACGCCAGCATCGTATTGAAGTGTTTCAGGATCGTAACCCGTCCACGCTGAACTAGGACCGAAATCGGAATGTCTTCATGCATCCTCCTGTCCTGTAACATTATATCCTTGCTCCATTTCATCTTCAGACTTCGTCTTCTTCCGATTCCTGATTCAGAGTCCATTTCAATATCGTTAACAGTCGATTTTCGGCTTCGGCAGTCGAATGTTGACTGTATCATAATCAGTCGCCTGTACCACCAAACTCTTCTGCAGAGGACATATAAATTCTCGCTGCGCTTGCTACTAGGGCGACTGTCGACACGGTGCCTACTACCTCTCCTACGTCCTCTTCTACTTGGTTGGACAGCTCCTATATCCAAGTCAATATACTGACCTCTGGACGTATCAGTTGCCCACGTTTCTTCCATTGCCAATGTGCCACGTACAGTAGTGCATTTTTCAAGGTATGAGGTAGCAAATTCATTGCCTTGAAGATGCTATTGTTCTACTTGTCGGATTTCTTCAATCTCAACATAGATTTCAGTTGGTTCCCGAGTGTTTGCTTTAAAATAATATATCGTGTCTACTCATCATCGTCTTCCAAAGGTGTTGCACTAAATATACCTTATTGTTGAAAATAACTCCTATGTATCAAATTGATCTTGTATCTATTTCTATCTACATTCATGGCATTATAAACTCTATCAACCAACTCTTGAAAGCATACCCTTTGCCGAAGGAATATAAATTTTTCCGGCATAGGCGAGTCATACAACATTGATCCTCCCACATACACGATTTTTCCTCCCCAATAGAGATGAATTGTAAAAGTATCATCGTTTGACATTTTTGACCTAATCTAACCAATGTGCAACTAAGTAAGATTCATAATTTTTACAAAATGTAAGCGTAATTAATTATGAACTACTTATAAAATTCACAGTTCGAATTTAATTATGCAAACATTTTGTGTCTGCCCAATTCAAAATCATAACCCTAATTTTATGACCAAAATTCTTACTTTTTCAAATTATAGATGCCAAAATGCAACTAATCAAAGCCTTTGGGATCAAAATATAATAATTTAACATTTTTTGAGTCAAGTCATATCCATGTAAAACTTCAAAACTCAACTTTTAAATTTCTTAAATTTTTTACCACAACAAATCGTAATATTGCCAAAATTATAAGGGCAAAAATGTAAGGGTTATAATTTTTATAAATTATAGGCGACAAAATATAAGTATGCAAAAATTGGTTCAAACTTGTTCGTTCAAACCTGACAGGGTAAGGCTGACTCTACCCTAGGTTATTCTACATGGATGCATGAGGTTGGGCTTACTAATGCATCTAGACTCTACCCTAGGTTATTCTACATGGATGCCCCGGCTACGTGTCCGAGTGAATCTATTATTAAAGCCCAAATCTCTAGACTTGTGGACTCAAGTCGAGAGTTTGGGTGATCTCCTAGACATGATCACGTGCACATCGTGCCACGATTACATTTCCAAGTGGATCAAGCCTGCCATACAGTTTAAGACTCCCGAACCTTCAGACTTAGGGACCCGAAAGTAACAAATCCGTCAATTCCAAGGGCCCCGGTCGGTGGTTCGAGTAATCCCCTAGACACCGCTACATGCACGAATGCGATGGCCGCATGTCCAGGCAGATCGGTCCTAGTCCTAAAGGGATGGGTGGGTGGCAACGACCAAAAGATAAAAAGGGTAAAAAGTATCGAATGCACGTATGGAGTGCTCCTTATGAGAGGAGGGGATGTAATATTAACACACATGGGCTCTAAGGATGACTAGCCCCCTCCCAAATGCAAGCATGGTCGAATAAAGTGATAACAAGTAAATAAATAATACATACATCACATGGTCAATTCATAATTTTCATAACTTATACGGTCAATTCATAATTTTGAAAAGAGTCATGTCTAAAATCTAATTTTTCAAAATTTAATAGGGCAAAAACAAAAAGTTAAATTTTTGGACTCCAAATCTAATTATTTATTAATTTAGGTCACAATGTAATTATTTAATAGTTTAGGGGCTAACTCATAATATTTTACAAGCGCTCACTAATATTGCAATTCTCTGAAATTATAATCACCAAAATGTAAACACGCAACAATTTTCGGGGTCAAAATTAAATTACGTACAAGTTTCTAAGCCAATTTACAATTATGTAAAAGTTCAGGGGATAAGAGTTATAATTTTTATAAATTATAGGAGACAAAATATAAGTATGCAAAATATTTCGACCAAATTTTATGCATGTAGCGGTTTCGGGTCGAATTTATAAAAATGTATTTTTTGGGGCCAAATCGTAATTTTGCCAAAATTATAAAGGCAAAAATGTAAATTTTCTAAACTTATAGGTTCAAACTTGAGTTATGTAAAACTTTCGGGAGCATTTTATAATTATGTATAACTTCGTGTACTAAAGTGTCATTTTCCTAAATCATAAGGGTCAAAATGTAAATTTTCATAACTTATGCGGTCAAACTTTAGTTATGAAGGCTATTTTATAATTTTTATAACTTCATACGCTAAATTGACATTTTTCTAATTTACGGGGGCCAAAATATAAATTTTTTAAACTAATGGGGTCAATTTTAATTTCATATGAGTTTCGGGTCTTATTTACAATTGTGTTTAACTTGTTGGGCAAAATCGTAATTTTTCTAAAATACTAGGGTCAAAATATAATTATGCACAACTTATGGTGTAAACTTTTAATTTTTTCGAGTTCAATTTATAATTATAATAACTTTACAGGCCAAATTGTCAATTTCCTAAAATATAGGGGCCACAAAATTCAATTTCGTATAATTAACAAATATGTTATACTCAACAAATCTAACACACATTAAACTAATAAATTAACAATTAACAAAAATATTATACTAACTAACATTAAACTAATAAATTAACATTCAACAAATATATTATACTAACTAACATTAAACTAATAAATTAACAATTAACAACAATATTATACTAACATCAAACTAATAAATTAATATTCAACAAATATATTATACTAACTAACATTAAACTAATAAATTAACATTTAACAAATACATTATAATAACATTAAATTAATAAATTAACATTAAATAAATACATTATACTAACTTGATAATTTTTCAATTGTTACTTAAACTAATTGGCTCCACCTCCACTGAACTCCAGCTAAGCTAAACTCCACTTCACCTCCACCTCCACCGGCAGAACAAGTTTGAAGAAAATGAAGCTGAAGCTGAAGAAATGCAGACTGATCGACTTCAAGAAGAAAGAAAGAAGGAGAGCGTGAGAGGGTGGGAAAATGGAGAGAAGTGCAAAATTCAATCTGCACTTCTCATCCATTTATAGGACGCAAAGGCCGTTGATCAAATTGATCAACGGCCATTCTATTTTTTTTTTTAAATTTGGACCTCTCCCCCACCGCAGTTGGCAATGGGGGAGAGCAGGCTTTTGCAGGCTTTTTGCAAAAGCTGCAAAAAGCCTGCAAACAAGCTGGCCAGCTTGGCGGATAGTGTCGGCGGTCGCCGCATTTGCCAAACGCGGCGAGCCCGCCGCATCTGCCAAACGCAGCGACCCTTTTAATTTAAAAAAAAAAATAGCCCACCACGTTTGGCAAACGTGGTGGGCATAAAAGTTACAAAATCCTCCACAGTAACCACAAACGTGGTATAAATTTTTTTTTAACAATATTTTTATCAATTAACCAGTATCCAGGGGTAGGCAAAAAAACCGGTTGACCCAAAAACCCACTCGATTTGAATTGACCTAATTCGAAAAATAGGATATTGAAACTGTCATTCTCTTAGCGGGGCAGACAAGGATCGGGTTCCCCCAAATTTAAAGTCGCGTACGGATCAAAAAAACAACAACCCGCAGGTACCCGATCTGACCCGAGAATATATTATATAAATACTAAAAAATACAGAGATTTTATCATAGTTTTATTAAAATCATATAGACCAAACGTTCGCTACCTCGTTTGCATACTTTTTGGAATTAATCAGTCGTCTGCTTCATTTTTTGGTGTGTCTAGTTAGTAGTCCGCTTCGCCTTTTACTTTCTATTTTGACTTCTTTTTTATCCGTAACTACTTTTCCTACAAATACATCGTAGGATATTAGTATACATTGTCATTAATTTGTTAATCATCAAAATCAAGATGAATTGAGACTATAGAGTCCTCAATTTGCCTATAAGCTTTTAATTAGTTTCATGAATGAGTGGACATTTACGATTGTTTGGAGAATTAGAGAAGTCAGGAAAATTTTGAAAGCCCTTGGTATATGATTTTTTGTTCTAGTCATTACAAATTTTAACTAAAAAAAAAATAGGGGCAGATCGGGTGCCCTGTGACCTCCTGTACTTATCGAAAACCCAAGAACTAGGAACCCAAAGGCATTGGGGTTAGAAAATTACTGACTCAACAAATTACGATCGGATCAGTCAAATCCCTTTAAGGGCAGTTACCTAATCCATATCCATCCCTACTCATGTCGGCAAATTCAAATATTCTGGGTGTTTGGGGATATTTTTATGTATACTCGTAGCACATTTCAGTGAAAAAGATAAATTTGTTAAGAAACATGGCTCTTGCAATTAAATTTTTTCTTTTTTCTTTTACACTATAATAGCATTTACAACAGTCAAAGTCAAAATGTACCAGATAGCTATCCATAAACCGTAATTGATTAAATTGTTGAGTGGGAAGCATAAAAGGTAGGCGTATTAGTTAAATTTGAAACATACTACAAGTAACAATATTGCATCTTAATGCTAAGGTTTTTTTTTTAAACATTATTAAAAGTATATATAATATTATAGCATTTTTTGACATATGATCTATTTAAAATTAAAAATATAAAAATATCAGTATAATGTATTTAGAAAATAGTTTTGAATAATTTTTTAAACATTAGTGTTTCCAAACAAAACTATTGTGCCACTAAAAATCTCTTAATTAGCCCTAATGTAGTATATTTCATTCAACAGATTTGATTTTCAGATTAATTTCAAATTTCAAATAGCCATTGATTTTCGTAATTCACCAATGGCATGCCAAAAGTTGTCTAACTTACCGCTGGCTAAATTTTTTTTTGCTCCAAAAATGCGCAATATATCTGAAATCGGACCTTACCTAAATTGCACAAAATCATCTCTGAAAAATTAAAGATTATGTACAAAGATGCTTAATACCTGTGAAATCTTACAAATATATCTTATGTGAGGGAGTAGTACTAAACATGTTTCGTTAAGCTTCAAAATATGCAAGTAAATTCATCTAAAGGTGATACGCAAAGAAGACAAATTTGTTCAAAACAAAAATGTTAACTTTAACCTAAAATTCCACGAAGATAGTTTAAATGTAAATCGACTAACCTAATACAAGGATCTAACATTGTGATCACTCGGGTGAGCAAAAATAACCGGTGAATTGAAAAACATAATAATCGGTTCATTTCGAAGTGAAAAATGAGGGTAACCGAACTGAATTCTAAAAATATTTAGGTTAACCAAACCTCATTTGCAAAAATAGTTTCGGTTGCAGATATCAATTTTTAAAAATCGCGGTTAACCTAACCGGTCCACATCTATATCTTAAAAGTTAATATTTATGAATATTATAGAGAAATAAGAAGTATTAAATCGTTTCATTTCCAAGTGTAAGTTAACTAAAAAACAGAAATATCGTATTAGATTTTTTTTCCAATTTAATTTTTTGATTTGTATATTATTTTTTTATACTGCGATTATCATATATGTTCTTGATACTAAAACTTTCATACAACTTAGATATGAAATATGAAAATAATACAAATATTTTTTACTCGTATTGTAAAAAATTTTGATTTCTCACTTTTTTTTTTATTTTAAAAAGAATGCATGCAAGAGTTTGAAAAAAGTATTTATTTTGTAATAGTTTTTTTATCTATTTTGTCAAATTAACTTAATACCACACGATTCCGGTTATCCACAGTACCCAACCCTTTTTAACCGGGTAACTACTAAGCCGTTAACCAACTAATGAGGGTCACAATTAGCCAATTAGGCAAATCGTTACAAGCAGTTCTGGTTAAGATATTAGGTGAATGGACCGGTTTACTGGTCCATGCCCACACCTAGTGATCACAGTGTAAAAGAAAGAAACAAGAGCAAGAAATATCTGGTAAGCGGTTTCCCTTGTCCTATCTGACACATCTAAAGAGGAAAACACCAATATAGATATATTACAATAGCACTTTGTCTTTGCCTTGTTTTCTTTTTTTATTTTAGGGTTAATACTATTTTGCCCCCTCGAACTTAAGGGTTAGTCACACTTTACCTCCTCAACCTTAAATATATACACTTCCCTCCTCCCTCTCCCCCCCCCCCCCCCCAAACCAAAAAAAAAAAGAGTAGTCAAAGTTAAAATAAAAAAAAAGTAAGTGTTATGACATTATTGTCCGTTTATTCATGAAATCGTTTATAACTTAATATCATTTTCATTTATTTCTAAAATATTTATATATTCTCTATTGTATCAATTATATAAAAATATTAGACTAAAAAATTTAAAGAAAGTTAATATTTAGTTTATAGCCTTGAAATTTTTTTCTTGAATTAATATTTAGTTCTATGTATGTTTTGTTTAATTTATTAGACTTTAAGTCAAATAAAACTAATAAATAACATAACACTAAAAATAAATTCAATTGTCAAAATTTATATAAAAAGGTACCAAACTCATTTATTTAAATTAATTTTTTACCATTTTAATTTATTTAAACTTTTGGACTATTATCATAGTTATTTTAACATTTATCAAATTAGTCCAATGTGAAATTCTTAATCAAAGAATATTTTGGAAAAAAAAAGGAAAAGTAAGCAATTATATAGCACTAGGGCAAAAAAAAATTCAAACAAAAAATATAACGTTTAGTCCAAAAATATAATGTTTAGTCCAAAAGAATAAATAAGAAGAAATTCTTTGATTAAGAATTTCATATTGGACTAATTTGATAAATATGCAAATGATAATGATATTAGTCTAAAAGTTTAAATAAATTAAAATGATAAAAAAATTACTTTAAATAAATGAGTTTGGTATTACCTTTTTGTATAAATTTGGGTAATTGAATTTACTTTTAGTGTTATGTTATTCATCAATTTTGTTTAACTTAAAGGCTAATAAATTAAAAAAACATATATAGAAGTAAATGTTAATCCAAGAGAAAAATTTTAAGGATATAAATTAAATATTAACTTTCTTTAATTTTTTTAGTTTGATATATTTATATAATTAATACGAAAGAGAAGATATAAATCTTTTAGAAATGAAAGGAAATGATATTAAGTTATAAATATATTCATTAATAAAAGGGCAATAATGTCATAACACTCACTTTTTTTTTAATTTCTAACTTTGACTAGTCTTTGGGAGGCAAAGTGTATATATTTAAAGTTGAGGGGGTAAAATGTGACTACCCCCAAAGTTTAGGGGGTCAAAGTGTTATTAACCCTTTTTTATTTGGTGAGTGGCATCCTTTATTTTTTTAAAGAAAAAAATTTTGACCTCCGCGTCTCTAAGATGCAGCGGCCATTTTTTCAATACAAAAAAAATTTTCGGCTCGTCGCATTTTAAAATTACGGAGGCTATTTTTCTTTAAAAAATTCATATTTTTCACCTACTCGCATTTTCAAAACACGAGGGGCATATATGCAGAAAAAACCCAGCATCTAGCCGTAGTTCCTGGACTTTTCTTTTTCTGAGCAATATTCAGAGGAATTCACCCCTCTTATCGCATGTTTTAAAGAGCTGGGATATAAAATGTTTCTCTTCTCAACAAGAAAATTAATATTTATATATATAATAGTGATTTTTCTTTTCAGGTTTTTTATAGTATGTCTTTAAGTTACACACAAAAAAAAAATCTTAATTAACTAAATAATGTTATTTTTATTTGACTTCCAAAAATGAGGGATCCATTTTCCTTTGGAGTCTACACCAACAAAACAAGTATTAAGATCATTTGCACCAAAAGCCAATCCTGTGCAATCCAAAAGCGATTGTTGGTTAAGTCTCAACTGTTTTTTCCAATTTCCTGATATTGGAGAGAATGAATTTCAATTGAGAAAATTACAGTTTTGGTACCAAATGTTTAGGGCATCGGTAATTTTAGTCCTTAAAGTTTAGACAAAAGCAAATCTATTACCAAATATTTTAATTTTTCAGCACATTTAGTCCTATTGAGGTAGTATTAGTCCCTAAAGTTTGGATGAAAGCAAATCTAATATCAAATGTTTTAATTTCAACATATTCATTCCTATTGAACGATTTTGCCAAAATCTTTTTGGAATCCAATCACGTGATACTCATACACTAGTAACCAAATTTTTTTAAAAAATACTCTTTGATTTGTTACCTATTTTATCTCTTCTGTCTCGAATAATAATTACAAACAGTCAAATAATTTTAAATGAATTTTTCAGAAAATATTGAATAGCAAAATTTTGTTCCAAAGTATGGTCTTAGGTTCTCTTTTAAGAGTGAAGAGAGAGAGATAGAGAGATAGAGAGAGAGAGAGAGAGAGAGAGAGAGAGAGAGAGAGAGAGAGAGAGAGAGAAGGGGGTTAAAAAAGATGATTGCCTGTCTGAAATTCTAAACTTTTTCTAAGTTTATTAGCTTTTTTCTTTTTTTTAATTGGTTTTTGAGTAAAGACAATTACTCAAATTAGTGATTTCAATTACAAATTATAGCAATCAAAATTTTTCTTTTTTTTTAATTTTTTAAGTTTGGTTACTGGTAGTATCGCGCGTCAGATTTTGGTAAGATTTTGACAAAACCAATCAATTGGACTAAATCTACTGAAAAATTAAAATACTTGATACTAAATTTATTTTTATCCAAACTTTAGGGACTAAAACTACCTCAATAGGACTAAATGTGCTAAAAAATTAAAACACTTGGTACTAAATTTGCTTCCATCCAAAAATGACTAAAATTGCCGATCCCCAAACTTTTGTTACCAAAACTACAATTTTCTCATTCTAGTTCACTAAAACATAACTAATTCTCCACGAAAAAGCCATTTGCAAAAAACGAATTGAAATATTTTTTCTGTCGCAAAACTTGCTGCTTCACTACAGAAGAATAACTGTAAACAGCAGCCGCAAGAGGAGCAACAAGACCTTGTTTTAATAATGCAATTTTTTCCGGCTACTAAAAAGCAATCTTTCTTTGTTGTCGACGGGAGAATCTTAGTACCAAACAATTAAGGACCTCAGAGGGTCTTTTGAAGTCAGATGTGGGCTTTATCTGCAAAAGCCTGCTAAAAAATTGTCAAAATTTCCGCTAATTTCACAGGAATCTACTTCTTAAACGTTGACCACTGTGCTTCAAATAAAATTTTTAACTATCGATTTCAAAGTCGATTTATTAAAAGTTAACTTCCCACATTCTTCGAAACCCACTAAAAATAACAATATATTTTTAATTTTCAATTAAAAAAGTGAGTATTTAGGTAAGTAACTCTAGTATAGGATTAGGTACCTTCTTCATTTTCTTATTCTTATGGGATTTTTTTTTTTTTTTTGGTTCTTTCTTTTTTGGCTGTCTACTAATGAAAATTTCTCATTTAGATTTGGGATTTGCAACATGTTGAGACAAATAAGATCCTGCATTTTGTTTCTCCAGAAATATTGAAACAAAATTTAGGGGTGAAATTCTTTTGAGAGGAGATTGTAAGTTTAATTAAAAATTTTGTAATAATTGGAAAATTTTGAACTTCGTGAGGATAGGTTGATAGTTGATAATATGTAGTCATATAATTAGTTAGTTATTATAAACTTGTACTTTCGATTAAAGGTAAATCGCACTTCATAAAGGAATCTTAATCATCAGTTCGCCCGCATGTTTACCAATCAAAATTAATTGCGAAGTGGTGCATCAAACGGTTACATGATTTCTTGAATAAATATAGTTTAAATATAATATATTCGGAAGTTGAAATTTTTATGTAAAATTTGCATCTATGCTGCCAAAATCAAAAAACATTTGCAGTTCAAATATTAAGGCGAATATCACTTTTAATTAAAATTATAAACAATAACTTTTTTTAATATTATTCTAGGTGTATATAGTTACATTAATATATGCACGTGAGGATGCCTTTGTTGAGGATATATGGTATGAATATGAAATTGAGTCACTTGCAAGAAAATTACATCAAGTGGGGCCATCTTTCCAACCAAAAAATAAATGAATTAACAATCTGATTATTATGACAACAACTAACCTACTTATAGGATATTTCCAGTGGTCCTTTAGATGCTCAGAGTTCTAACGCTGAATGGATTCTTTGGATACACAGATGAGCATCATATTCATATGGACATAGTTTGCGAATAAATTAGGAAGAAAGGAATTCATGTGGTAAAGGAAAGTGGGGGTTTTTTTTTTTTTTTTAAATATGTTTTAAAGATTTTAGGAGGACAGGATGTTTTGAGGAACTCAAATATATGAAAGTCAAATAGGTCACATTTTGTTGAACATTGAATTTAATGGCCAAATATTCAATAGAAAATCAGTAAATCTTAGTAACAAGACCCACGAATTCTATTCAAATTTAACATGACACTTAGAAGGGAGAAAATTTTTAACTTGAAAACACTATGTAAGAGCAGAATTATCTCGATCGATATCATCTCGACCCATAGCATTTCGACCTCGTCTTATCATCTCGACCTAGAATAATTTCGACTGTCATACACCTTGATCGATAACCTCTCAGCCTTTTATATCACCTTGGCCTAGAATCATTTCGGTCTCGTCATATCACCTTTACCCATATCATCTTGCCTCATCATATCACCTCGACTCAGAATCATCTTGGCCTCATTTAATCACCTTGGCCCAAAATCATCTCAGTCTTGTTTTGTTACCTTGGCCAATGTCATCTCGGCCTTGTCTTATGATCTCTACCAGTATCACCTCGACCTCATCATGTCATATCGACCCATATCATCTAGGCCCAAAATCATCTCGGCCTCGTCATGTTATCCATCAGACCTCGTCATGTTACCTTAGGAACAGTCTGGTGGATAACTCGAAGCCGGCACATAGCCTGTAAGCTTCCGAGACAACTGTCGGAGCTCCCTTGTGACACTGATTGAGAAAGCTATATTTTACCCTAATTTTTTGACAAACAAACAAAACCAGCCAATACTAATGGAAATATGAAAAAGGTAATATGCACCTCCATAGATATGAACAATAAAAATTACACATTACAAATTTACAAGTTAAAAAATCAGTATGTGCTTTGCAAAAATATTAGTTCTCACTTTTCGATCTATTTTTCAAAAAAAAAACAAAAAACAACGGTGTAGAGTGTAGATTTTCAAACCTTGAGGAGCTAATCTGTTACTTTGCTAGACCACAAGGATGTTTCCTGTAATTTACATAATAACTTTTGCAAAATTTTATCTTTAGCTGATTTATCATTTCATTTGTGGAGAATATAGCTTTTAATTACACAAATAGATTTTGGTTGATGATAATAACTCAAAGAAAACAATCACTTTTAACTAAAATTTAAAATAATTTTATAAATAAAAGAAATTAAACTTAAAATACTATAAGTGATTAAGTTGAGAAAACAATGAATGTCAAAGACTTAATGGTGTTTAATAATCTAAGTACTTAAAATGAATCAATTAAAAAATTGATTGCATTTTCTCAAATAACGTGACAATAATTGTATTATAAATGCTTGAAATGAAATATGGCGTCTCCCTCTATTTGGATGGAAGGAAATATTGAGAATAGGAAAGAAAGGAAGAGAAATTGGTGTATTTTTCTTTGTTTGAATATTTTAAGTGGAGATAAAGGAAAAAAGATGGAGAGAAATGGGATGACAAAAATTTGATAAAAACTTCATTCTAAAATGGAGAGAAATGAAAAAAAGAAAAAAATGAGAATGGGCCTGTTAAAGCCCATGAATTATTACATTTGCTCATCAAAACATCTTACTAATATATAAAAAAGGGTTGAGGCGTTATCTTCCTTTTGGTCTCTCTATCTAACACTCTCTCTCTTTGACTTTTCTGTCCATGATCACTTTAACATCACAGGAAACAACAACCAGAAATCTTCCTCCAACGGAGAAAGAAAGAGTTTTTTTTAATCGAAGCCAAAAAAAAAAAAAAAAAAAGAGTACAAGGATTGAAATCATTCATATGGAGTTTGGTGATGCTGAAGAACTTTCCCAAGTGCCTCTGGCTGCAGGAACAAGTAAAGGGGATGCCATTGCTGAGTCTCACAAATTGCCTAGCTCTTCCAATATTTTCTGATCTAAATCCTTTTTGGAAGTGATTAGTGGGAAAGCCCTCCTTCTCATGTCTATTTCAAATCTGATGATGAGAAGACTACCGAAGAGGACTTTTTCAAGGAAGAAGAAGATGGATTTGAAGGAGATGTGGATGATGACAAAAATATAGGGGTGAAAGACCCACTATGCCTAGAAATCTTCATAGCACGTAAACTAGTCAAATCTCTGCATAGAGATTGGAAAAATCGTGGCTTTGTTTGGATATGTTATTTGAGCCATTTTTTGGAAAAATTTTTTCCCAACCCATTTGGATAGATGAAAATTTTTTGTAAAAAAAAAAATTTTTTTGTCAAACTTTTTCACCAAATTTTTTCACTAAGTTTTCATTCTAAATTTAAAATGAACTTTAGAGACTTTTTTACATAATTATTCACAAAAGCAAGTATGTTTATGTTCAAAATTTATTTAAAAAAACTGAAAAAATCATGAGTAATAAAATGAGATCCATTGTCGGTAGATTTTGAGGTGAAACGACGAAGCGGACAATGAAGCGAATGTCCGCATCTTTAAGCGAATGATGAAGCGGACGACGCTCCGCTTCAGAGATAGAAATGGTTCAAAATTTTTTAAACCATCAAATATTTTCCCACAGTAATTATTCACTTTTTAAACCACCATCATGTCACTTCAAAAAAAATTCACATCTAAACACTTTTTCACCTTTTTAGAAAAGTCAACAAAAAACAATCTAAATAATTGTTTCAAATAATTCTCAAAAAACACTCTAAATAATACTATCCAAATGGTGCCAACCAGTCTTATTGTTAATTTGTTAGGAGGTCAATCAGTCAAGAACTTCTGAAACAGAACGTATCGAATCTCTAGGATCTAGAAAGTCACTATAACTTGGTTAGTCTATGTAACAATTTCTCTGAAATTTGACTCCTTAAGGGATGGTCACAAAGTTTTTACAGAGGGACCATGGATAATCATGAATCACTATATGATAGTGAGGAAGTGGACACCTGACTTCAGGACGTCTAAAGCAAAGGAAACAAATACTACTGTATGGGTGAGGTTCCTAGAACTACCCATTGAATACAATAAACCGAAGCCTTTGTTCTTGATAGCTAAGGAATTGGGGTGCCACCTCAAGATAGACTTTAATAGAGCCTCTACCAACAAGGGAAGGTTTGTTAGGGTTTGTATTGAAATTGATCTTAGCAAACCCCTAATTTCACATTTTGAGCTGAGAAAGCAAATTTATATGGTTGAATATGAGTATATTTCATCAATTTGCTTTGGTTATGGAAGGGTGGTACATAAGGTTGAGTTTTGTTCGCACGGTCAGACAGGAGTTTCGTCGAAGAAGATGACCGAAGTTTCAATGGGCAAAAATGTGGTCGTTACTCCAGGGCCTTAACCAAGTAAGAATTTTGAAATGGACCAATCTGGTGAAGTGGAAGCTGTTAGACTCGTTTATGGGCCATGGATGCCTGCTAGCAAAAGAAACCGAAGACTCTTAATGAAGTTGAGTAAGACATTTATGAATAATGGGTTGGCAAAAAATAAATATTTTGCTCTGGCCCAAGATGATGCAATAGAAGAAAGAGAAAATTGCAATTTTGGTATTAAATGTTTGGAGTATCGGCAGTTTCAGTTCCTATAAATGTTTTAATTTTTTAGCATGTTTAGTCCTATTGACTAATTCTACAAAAATCTTATTGTGATCTGCTCACGTAATATTCACGTGTCGGTTACAAAAATTTTCAAAAAGAACTAGATTAAAGCAAAAAATTAATTAACATAATTTGTAATTAAAGTTGCTAATTTGAGTTCATAAATGATAAATACGTAGATAAAACTGAAAAAATTCACCTGGATAGTGCATTCGCGTTTGTGCCTTTAATTTTAAATTATGGTGATTAAATTTTTTTCTTTTTTTAATTCTTTTTGAAAACTTTCGTAACTGTCATGTGAGTTTCACGTGATCAGATTCTAATAAGATTTTAAGAAAACTGGTCAATAGGACTAAATGTGCTGAAAAATTGAAACATTTGGTACCAGATTTGCTTTTGTCAAAAATTTAGGAACTGAAACTGCTAATGCCCCAAACATTTAGTACCAAAACTGTAATTTTCTCTAAAAGAAATGGAGTTTGTGAGCCCACAACCTGAATATCAATCTATGCAAAAGAAATGGATGCCAAGAGAGGCCCACAAGAATGTAAGAGGAGGCCCAATCAGTCTTTTGGACCATGCAAAAGGAAGAAATAAAGAATCAAGCCTAATCATTGGGCTTGTCCCTTATAAATGACAACCCACACATAATAGTTCTTTTAATTCCCAATCTTTGGAAAAAAAAAATCAACAGCCCAAATCCTCAAACATTCAACAGATTTATAAAGAGCCCATTCCTTCTACAAGCCTTCTTACTTCATCTATTCCTTCGTTGCTCAGTAGCACGCCCCTGCCTGTAGTTCCTTCTCCAAACCAAAACTTCAAAATTCAATCTCACTCTATGGTCAGCAATTAGCCTCTAGAGAATGTACCTCCAGATGTAAAATCAATTGAGGCCTTCAAGATGGGGGGAACGAATGATGGCAAGGATAATTTTGCCAAAAATTCAACACATATAAAAGGACCAAGTGTTGTGGTGAGTTCTGTTGAAGCAAGTAGTGATATTTGCATGCAACTGGAATAATGTTTTTGCTCACTCTTTAGATTTCCTGGTTTTCTAGTTATGAATATATTATCCTGGAATTGTCGTGGAGTAGGCAATGGAGACTTTAGGAGAATTCTCAAAGAGCTGGTTAATGAACATAATCCTGCCATTGTGATCATTTTGGAACCTAAAGTTCCTAGTTTGGGTAGTGTTCAATTTTTTAATAGGATCCATTATGATAGGATGTTTGTGGTGGAAGGTAAGGGTAGGTCAGGTGGGATTTGGTTTGCTGTTAATTTCACTCGAGTTCAAGTTGATGAAATTGGGAGACATGATCAAATATTACATGTTCGAGTAGCAAGAAATTTTGAGACTTTTATTTTGTCTACTATTTTTGGGGATCCAACTACTTCAGAGAGAGAAAAGCTTTGGGATAATATTAAAACCTTCTCTGGTACAGCTTGTGGACCTTAGATATTAGCTGGTGATTTTAGTGACTACTGTGTTGCGTCTGAGAGGAAAGGGAGACCAGTGAATGACAATAGAAGAAGAGCTAAATTTAATGATAACATTAATTACTATGAGTTGATGGATTTGGATTACTCAAGTCACAAATTTACATGGTGCAATGGAAGATTAGGCCGAGCAAGAGCCTATGTTCGTCTTGATAGAGCACTTGTAAACATGGATTGGAGCACAAAGTTCCAAGGTGGATACTATTGGAAAATTGGAACTTCAACAAGCCTAGTTGCTGAACTTTGAAGCATAAGATATGGCATTGCTTTTGTGAAAGACTTAGGTTTTTAAAACCTCATTGTAGAGTCAGACTCTAGATTGACTACTGATATGCTGAACAACAAATGTGAAATACTTCCCTATGTCTTGGCATTAATAGTAGATTGCACATCCTATTCTCAAGGAATGGCTATTTTCTTTCAACATAGTTACATGGAGGGGAATTTTTGTGCAAATTTTTTTGGCTAATTATGAGGTTAAGTCTAATTCTCCTATTATTTTTTTTTTAGTCAACCACCTGTTGGGTTAAGTCTTTTGTTATAGAAAGACATATCACAGGTTAATTGGGAAAGAACCAGTCAACTTGTCTTTTGTAAATGTGTAAATATTCTTCCTTGGTTACCAAAAAAAAAAAAAAGTACTTGAGGCAATGTAGTCTCCTTCTTTGTTGCCACGTGTCAAGTGGGTGTTTCATTTGCTTTTGGGGGTTAAATTATTCTTTCCAAACTTAAGCCCTTGACTGCTGTGGATGTGTTGAAGTTTCTAACTTTTTTGCGATAATTGGGCTTGGCATCTCTCTTGGAGCCCATTTTCACCCCCTAAATCTAATTAATGCCAATTTTTCAGTTACTCTACTTTAGGGCTTATTTAACTTACCAAATTTATGAGCCGTTAGGTTTAAATTCTTCAATTACTATCATTATGAATATCATTAATCTTATTATGAGTATGAATTTTACTGATTTCCCCAACAAGTTTATGTTTAATAATGGAATGGTATCATTATAAAAATACTTATTTGGTCTACTGAAATGACTTTCAAATAAAATTTAAAATTTTTAAATCTTTTATTGATGGTATATATATTTCTTAGATTTCTTATTTTGTATCTTTTTAAAGAAAATTTTTAAAAAGTCTTCTTCAATTTTAAATACAACCATACTCTTATTTGAGTTTTATGCAAATGATAACCTTAAAAAAAGTTATTTTACTGTGTTAATATAAAGTACTATATATCTTTGATTTTCAATTTTTATAAAAAAAATTCAATGTAAAAAAATTATTAAAAAAAATTGACAAAATTGCAGTTTTAGTACCAATGTTTGGAGCATCAACAGTTTTAGTCCCTAAACTTTGGACGAAAGCAAATCTAATAGCAAATATTTTAATTTTTCACCACATTTATTCCTATTGAGGCGGTTTAAGTCCTTAGTGTTTGGATAAAGACAAATCTAGTATCAAGTGTTTTAATTTTTTAATACATTTAGTCCAATTGACTAGTTTGACAAAATCTTATTGGAACCAAGTCACATAATTCTCATGTGCTAGTAACCAAATTAGTAAAAAAAGAAAAAAATTAATTGCCGTAATTTGTAACTAAAAGTGTTAATTTGAGTAATTAGTCTTTACTTTAAAACAAATTAGAAAAGAAAAAAGCTAACAAACTTGGAAAAAGGTTCAGATCTTCAAACAAACAATCAAAAATTTTACCCCTTCCTTTGTTTGCTCCTCCACTCTCTCCCTCTTTTCACTCTTAAAAGAAAACCCTAAGATCATATTCTAAAGAAAAAATTTTGCTCTTCAATGTCTCTAAAAAATTCATTTAAAAACCGTTTAACTGTTTGTAATTATTATTCATGACAAAAGAGATTAAATAAGTAGCAAATCAAAGAGTTTTTTTTTTGTGTTTTTCTAAATTTGCTTTCCGGCACATGGGTATCAAGTGACCTGATTATGGTAAAATTTTAGGAAAATCAGTTAATAAGATTGAATGTTTGAAAAATTGAAATGTTTGATATTAGATTTGCTTTCATTCAAACTTTAGGGACTAAAATTGCTTCAATATAACTAAATGTGCTAAAACATTGAAACATTTGATACTAAATTAACTTTTATCTAAACTTTTGGGACTAGAATTACCGATGTCAAAAATATTTAGTAAATTGCAATTTTCTCAAAAAAATTTTATGGAGTACTAATCAAGAATGTTCATTATCAAACAACATAGCACAGAGAGAGAAGAATTTTATATTGGGGGAAGGGGGAGGTGGGTAGCTCAAAAGATGTGTGTTTTTTTAGGGGATGTGTTTTTGCCTTTAATCATGAGGGTTAATGAGTTTGATAGAATAGTATTTTGTGGGAGAATCATTAACATCCCAATTAATCATTTTTATTCCCATTAAATGACAGGGATAGTTGTTTTACAAACATCAATAATGGATATCATTACTTATGACACTCATTTCCCTCCTTAATTTCCCTAAACCAAGCACCTCCTTATTGTCATCACATGTTATTATAGTCATGTGTTATTTACTAAGCTATAAAATCATGTCATGGAATGTTTTTATATTATAATCACTTGTTTTTTTGTCCTCTTATGTCATTCATGTTATTTGCTAAGCTATAAAATTAAGCCTTTTGTTTAGTCAATTGTGTTAATAGTTAGATAGTCTATTTATATTTCTTTTACTAGGCTATAAATTTACTTTGAATTATTATATGTTGTAAACTTTACTTAGACACCATTACTATCCTTTTATTATTTACACTATTTTGTTCTATTGATTTTATGATTATTTACTTTTAAATCCGTCCAAATAAACATAAACATGTATTTTTTTCTGTGATGTATTATTACATTTTAGCAAATTTTATTACTGAGTTTTAAAATTAATTCTTTTATCCTTCTGCATATTTATTTTTCAAGCAATATTTTTCACCAAGTGTTCAACACAAATACTTTTTCAAAAATTCTTATTACATGCAAACTTAACAATATTCCAATTTTAGTTTAATAATGTTTACAATTAAAAAATGTGTCACATAATTTATATTAATTAATGCTTAATATTAAACTAAAAATGGTACATTATAAAACCTAATTAGGCCCTTGCCGCACATTGTGCGACCAATAAAGCTTTTAATGAACCGAAGTGCTCACGAACACAAAAACTCGAATTCGGCTCATGAAAGCTCGAATTCGGCTCATTTGAATAGTTAAACGAGTAGAACTCGAATAAGGATTTGAGCTCGTTTGTTAAACGAACGAACTCGAATATTGTTCGCGAATGCTCATTTGCGTTCGTGAACATGAGTAATAATGTCTTTTCACATTATTTCCAAAATAAAAACATTCGAGGTCAATCGAATTTGGTTTGATTGTATAAAATCGAGTTTGATCGAGTTCGATTTGGTTGTGTAAATGAACCGAGCTCAATCGAGCTCTGTTTGTTTGTGTTAAACGAGTCGAGCTTGTTCGAGCTTATTCGAGCTCGATTCGTTTGTGTTAAACAAGCTGAATTCAAATTTGATCTCGAGCATATTGTTTTATTTGACGAGCCGAGCTTGAACACAAATATTAGCTTGTTTAATAATCGAGCCGAGTCGAGCCAGTTCGTTTATTAAACGAACAGAATCTGAACAAAGAGTATTTAGTTCGATTCAACTCGTTAAAAGTTCTAGCGACCAGACACCACTAGTTGTCAAACAAATTCAAGCTTTTGAATAAATGTGCTAAATACACATATAACAATCTTTTCTTTTTGTTTCTTTTCAACCACTCCGATAACATGGAAGATAGTTATTATTCTTTCTTTTATCTTTCCTTTTATTTTCTAACTTAAACTTTCTCAATTTTTCTTTTCTTCTTGTGAACTATTGACCTTAAGTAATCAAGTGCCTCTAAAAAATGAAGTTTTTTCCTTTCATGTAAAACAAACAAGAAAAGGTAAAAAAGAAGTGTGTGGAGATTTATGTAGTTTAGCCTATAAATTTAAGTAAATGGAATTCTACATACTTCTTTTAAATTTTAGAATAATTGTAGGAAATATCTAATGATTTAAAAAATTTTACTTATTGCCCTATTTTAATATTTTACACTATAAAATGTGCCCAAAAAGATGATATCAACAAACTTCCATTAATTGGCCCAAAATACTTTTTTTGCTATTTGAATAAAATTATTTTTACTATCTTCTCCTTTTCCAACAAAACAAAACTTTAGAACACTACACATCACTATTTCTTTTACTCTTTATCCTTTGCCTCATCCAATATAATTGTAGCAATCAGTCAGTCAAAAATCTATGACTACACAATTGCTTCCTCCAATTTCAACCTAATGTAAAACCATCATTTGGCATACTCCTCTGTCTAACACCCTCCATCCCGAGCTTAATACCAGACTGTTAGTGTATACCTTAAAACCTAGTTGGTTTTTAGAATTTATATATTATGCTTATTTCATGTTATACATATACATGTAGCATTTTCTTTATCATTTAATACTTACTATTTATCATTTTTGTTATTTAATAAAGTCTATAGAATATTTACTGTATTTAAGAGATTGTAAATGTTACAATGACGAGACTTTTAATACACATAAGTTATAGAGAAAATTGTAATTTTGGTACCAAACATCTGAGGTATCGGCAGTTTCAATCCCTAAAGTTTGGACAAAAGCAAATATTGTTGGCCCCAAAAATAATGCAACTAATACAACAATAAATGAACTTGCAATAATAACGATAAAGATATAGCAAAACAAATTCACAAATGAATAATAAATAAAGTAAAAGAGATAATGATAGGTTCCAAGGTCAGCAAGCTTCCAAGGTGACTGAGGATGTGCTTCAAGACTTGGATGGTCCTATGACTAGGTCAAGAGCTAGGAAAATGAAGGATGCTTTGCATGGTCTCATTGTGGACATGTTGGATAATGTGTGCAACGCTACCAACATGGATCCTTTGTCACGTATTGTGCATTGCTTATGGGCTGACCAAGGAAGAAAAGATGATTCAAGCATGGGAATAAAGTGCCAAACCTTCTGATTGAACCCGCGCTGTGAACCTGCACCGCGTATAGGTGCCGCGGGTACCATCAGAACGCTCGTTCGTGAAATGTTTGAAGTGCCAAACTTTCTGACCAAACCCGCGCCCCGTACCCATATGGCGGATAGGTACCGCGGGTACGATCAGAAAGTCCGTTTAAGTTGTTTTATGCAATTTTTTTGATTTGTAATCTTTAGTAGTTGAGTGTTAGGTTACAACTAGGGTAAAGTACTTTCTTGGTTTATGTTTTTTGTGCCGCCCTATATAAAGGTTTCTTGTGAACAACATTAGACAACATTTTTTATGATATTTTTGAGTGAATTCTCTTCAGAGTTTTCTTGGTTCTTTGGTGATTGAGAACCGCCATAGGTCTTATGAAGCTTTGCTTGTGGCAACCGTCCAATTTCGCTTAGAGTTTCCTTTCGGTTTTGTTCAAGTTCTTTAGAGAATTAGGTTGAACGATTGAACGCGCTCAATTCGGTTCATCTTGGTTTTCCTAGGATCGAGGGAATCTTTAAGGGGAAAAGTTCGAGCAACCTACTCTACGTCAAGGGTTCTTGGAAGATCCATCCAAGGGGTCTTGAGTTCAACGAGTAGTAAGCATAAAATCCAAGGGTCTTGGTAGTCTTCCGTACGCGTGCGCACATCAGATAAAGAAAGCACATCAAGATTTTTATAATAGTTCGATACCAAAGTTGATACCTATATCCACTCCCAAGCTCTTTCACTTGGAGTTTGAATTCACTAAGTGCTTCTTCTATTGTTGGTGAAGCAAACCAATATGTACAAGGAGGAATCACTCTTTACTCTCACTCTCTTAGCTCTAATTGAGCCAAAGACCTCCTCTTTGCTCACACTAAGCTCTACGAGTTGAGCTAAAGAGTCTTACAATACCCAATTAACCCTCTCACTACTACACTTGAATGCTACCACCCAAACTATGAAAAACATTAACCAATCCCAACACACTTACCTCACAAAGAATTACAAGAACACACACACTAAAGTATTTTCTCTTAAAATCACGCTAAAGTCACTTGTAATCCATATAGGTACAGTTCTTTTTATTTCTATACATTTTGGTATATATAGGCGTGAGAAAACAGCTAAAAATGGCCTCCAACGGTCAAATTGAGAATTCTGCCAAAACTAGCTATTAGACAGTAAATTTGAGATTCGGATATCTGGTTATTGTTCATCTGGACGTTCGCATGAGTGATCCGGACATCCGCATCAAGTTTGGTTGCTCGTCTGCATACATTCTGTCAAATTTATTTCATCCGAACGCGGTTACTGTTCATCCGGACGAGATCACTGTTCATCCGAACATGATCACTGTTTACTAGTACTGTTCTTGATTACTGTTCATCCGGTACTGTTTATGGTTACTGTTCATATGGTACTGTTCATCCGAATGCAATTAGTATTCATCCAGATTTTCGCATCACAATTTTCTTGCAATTTCTTCTTCATTTTAATTCCTTTTTATGCCCAAACACTTTTACTGTAAAAACAACTTGAGAAAACATTAGTAGACATTATCATTAGTTTGTTAATTATCAAAACTAAGATCATATGAGACCATAAGGTCTTCAATCTTTCTCTTTTTGATGATGACAAATTAATGAGGAAAATAAGCAACAAGATATAGACATAACTCCCCTTTAGTATATGCATATGTCAAAAAAATGCTCATTTTCATTGCTCTTTAAGTAATTATACAAACTAGATCATCATATCAATATTTCTGTCCCTTTTGGCATCATCAAAACTAGTATTTAGAGTATTAAAAATTTATGAACAATGCTCCCTTTCAACAAATGCTTATGTCATTTTGGGTATAAAAGTATCTTTTTGTTTTGAAAATCGTTTGCTCCCCCTAAGTGTGAGCATATCATAACAAACATATTTGATTTTTTTTAAAAAAATAAAACTCATTTTGCAATGCAAAAAGGGTGAGGTAAAGGAATGACATTTTTTTTCAGAAGTGAAAGTATTTCTACCCTCACCATGAAATTAAATACACATAAACATAATAACATTCAACAAGCATAATATTTTAAAGAAATCAACAAGTATGAAAAAAATCATTTATTTGATCTATATAACATGAAAAATATTTCACAACCACATATTCAATCATATCTTATATATCACATAGAAAATAGTGAAAAATGATACTTGTTACCCCTTAATCCATGCTATACATGAATTATCTTGATATCCTTGTTTTGATCTTCAAACCTACAAGAATGAGAGATATTTTTTGGTACCCATATCTTTTTGGGTCTAAAAGTGTTAATATAACCTTTCTCAATCCACATAGACTTCATGCCTAATTTCATATTTTTCTTAACATAACATTCATTTTGCATGTGACCATGTTGACAACAAAAATGACAAATAGCATTTGAATTTCTAATAAATGTAGATTTTATAAAGCAAATGTCATTTTAATAGAAAGTAGTGTGGTGTTTGTTCAAAATAATTTTTTCAACCTTTTTCTTTGAAAAATCCTTTTGTTTTTCACTTGAAAGGATTTTTGAGAGCTTATCAATTTTATTCCTCAACAAATCTTGCTCTTCTTTGATTTTTCTATAAAATTTGGATTTCTCATCCAATTTTCTTTTCAAATCATCCTTTTTGCAATAAAATTCAATTTTATTTTTGAAAGCTTTATTTTCCTTCTTCAAAACATTGTTTTCTTGTAAAAGCTTTGAATTTTCTTTCAATAAATAATTGATTTTGACAACAAGTTCTTTATTTTTTGCAAAAGAATTTTTCAAATTATCATGTAATTTTATAACAAAGTCATTAAATTCATCATCACTACAATCATAACAATCGCTATCATGATAGGAGTGGCTAAATGATACCTCATTGTCTCCAATGGCCATGAAGGCCATTTGTTCCATTCTACAAACTTTATCATCTGCATCTCCTTTTGAGTTGCAATCATCCCATGTAGTATAGAGGTTATTGAAGACTTGTTCGCTATTTCCTCTATCTTCCTCCATTCGTGCATTTTTATCATCTTCATCTTCATGCAACTCTTTTGATTTTTTTCAAATTTCTTTTGCCGTCTTACATTCTTGTATCCTACTTAAAATCATTATCACTTAAAGCATTAAATAAAACATTAGTAGCTTTGGCATTCAATGAGAGATTAGTTTTATCCAAAGCACTAAGTTCACTTCTAGTTTTTAGTCTAGCTTTGCTTAGACCTTCATCAAAGATGATAGCTTCAAAAGGTCCTTCACAAACTATATGCCATAGTTCAACATCTAGAGATTGTAAAAATATGTTCATATATTGCCTCCTATCTAATATAATTAACACTATTAAGCATAGGAGGTCTATCAAGGGATTGCCCTTCTAGAAACATAGTATTATTGGTTGTCATTCTTTACTCCCTAGCGGTTAAGCTATCTAAATAGGAGACTCAAGCTCTGATACCAATTGTTAGCCCCAAAAATAATGCAACCAATATAACAATAAATGAACTTGCAATAATAACTGATATAGATATAGCAATAAAGCTCAAATCACAAATAAATAATAAATAAAGTAAAGAGATAAAGAAAGTACACCAAGATTTTTATAGCGATTCGATACCAAACTCAGTATCTATATCCACTCCCACACTCTTTCTCTTAGAATTTGAATCCACTAAGTGCTTCTTCTATTATTGGTGAAGCAAACTAACATGTGCAAGGAGGGATCACTCTTTACTCACACTCTCTTAGCTCTAGTTGAGCCAAAGACCTTCTCTTTGTTCACACTAAGCTCTATGAGTTGAGCTAAAGAGTTTTACGATACCCAATTAACCCTCTCACTACTACACTTACCTCACAAAGAATTACAAGAACACACACTATTACACTAACCAATCCCAACACACTTACCTCACAAAGAATTACAAGAACACACACTATTACACTAACCAATCCCAACACACTTACCTCACAAAGAATTACAAGAACACACACACTAGAGTATTTCCTCTTAAAATCACTCTAAAATCACATGTAATCAATGTAGGTAAAGTTCTTTTCATTTCTATATATTTTGGTATATGTAAGGGTGAGAAAACAGCTAAAAAATGGCCTTCAACGGTCAAATTGAGAATTCTGCCAAAACTAACTGTTAGACAATAAATTTGAGAACCAGACTTCTGGTTACTGTTTATCCGGACGTCCGCATGAGTGATCTAGACGTCTGCATCAAGTTTGGTTGCTCGTCCGCATACATTCTGCCAATTTTACTTCATCTGGACATGATTACTATTCATCTAGACGCGATCAATATTCATCCAGTACTGTCATGGGGTTACTGTTCATCCAGTACTGTTTATGGTTACTGTTCATCTGGTACTGTTCATCCGGATGCGGTTACTGTTCATCTGGACTTCCGCATCACAATTTTCTTGCAATTTCTTCTTTTTTTAATTCCTTTTTATACCCAAACACTTTTACTGCAAAAACAACTTAAGAAAATATTAGTAGCCATTATCATTAGTTTGTTAATCATCAAACTAAGGTCTTCAAATATATTGTCAAATGTTTCAATTTTTTAACATATTAAGTCTTATTGACCAGTTTTACAAAAATTTTATTGAAATCTGATTACGTGATACTCAAGTTCCGATTACAAAAATTTTCAAAAATAATTAGATTAAAGAAAAATTTTAATTACCATAATTTGTAATTAAATGTGCTAATTTGAATTCATATATGATAAATAAGCAGACAAAAATGAAAAAATTCCTCTTGGATAGTGCATTCACTTGTGTGTCTTTAATTATAAATTATGGCACTTAAAATTTTTTTAATTTTTTTGAAACCTTTTGCATGGATTCCGATAAGATTTTGAGACAACTGGTCAAGAGGACTAAATGTGTTAAAAAATTGAAAGATTTGATACTAGATTTGCTTTTGTCCAAACTTTAGGGACTGAAACTGTCGAATATTTGATACCAAAACTGTAATTTTCTCTAAGTTATATTGTTAAATATTCCTATTCATAGTACTAATGAGATTGGACATTATTAATATGGAAAGACTAGTATATACTTTACCTCTACTTATAGTAAATAGTAGTTGAACTCGTCACCTATGGTGTATGACACTTAAGCTGGTATGTGGATGCTTGTTAGAGAACAAGTTCATTGAATTGATCTGCCAAGAGTCACCATTTATAGTGCCAATGAATTGTACTCTTAATGACAATGGTGTAAGTGATCCTTAGACTTGAGATTATCGTAGTATTTTGAGTGTGAATTGCTATACTTTGACTTTGTTGCTCGGTGCTCATAAATGAGTAGCCCATACGGTAGAAATTAGGTATAGTATGAAGCATAGAAGGATAGTAAATAATCAATATAGGATTCACTACTCCTTATTATAGGAGAGTATATCACTTATTGGCTACTTGTTAAAATATAACCTAAGGAATCTTTTGCGTAAAAGTGAAAGTATGATTTGAAAGAGTTTCAAGATTATACTTTTATAGAAACTTATGTTTCGAGAACAAGAAATTATCAGTTAGTCACTTAAAAAGTGTGCACTACACTCTTAGATTAATTGGGATATAGTGTGATGAAAGGATATTAGTTACACGATTATTGATAGGTGTAGTCTACCATATGATTTTCCTATTCACTTGGGTGGTTATAATGCATTGCTAGATGGCACTTGTGATGTATAAGTGTAAATTAATTAATTAGTTGAATTAACAAAAAATTAAAGTGTTTAATATATCTAATTCTTAATTAATTAATTAAAAAGTTATAAGTTGTACTTATTGCCAACGTGAACAGAACCTAATAGATCACACACAATAAGGACATAATCTTTGGGTTAAATTGTTAATAAGATAAGTATAAGATACTTATGTAGTTAATTTATGTGATAAATTAACTTAAATGACTTATTTATATATATTCTAAGTCTTGCTGGAAATTAATTTCCTACAAAGTTTAAGAAAACTATTTGATTTTCTTATGGAATAGGGTTTCTTAAAGGAATAAGATTTGGTTAAGATAAGCTTCAAAAACCTATTTGGTTTTCAATTGACCTTATTTCCTAAAGACTAGAATACTACTCCTATAAATATGTACATGCAGTGACTCTTGAAAGATTGATGCAATACAAGACAAATTTAGAGAAATAAAAATTGCAAGAGAGTGTTGCCACCTTTGTAGCGTCTTTCTTCCTCTCTTTTCCACCTAAAAGTAAGGTTTTTGTTCTTCTTGTATTCTTCATGAATATTCAAGGGAGTTAGCACTAAAAAGACAAGGCAAACACGTACAAAAGGTTCCTAAAGATTGTGTTCATGTGGATATTATTAGAGGCTCAATAATTGGGGAGCTTTTATGGTTGATCAACATCTTCTTCAAAAGGTTCTTGCCCTTTGAAGTATAGAAACCTTCTATGCTTGAGGTATTTATGCTAAACCCCCTTTAATTATATAGATTATATCAAAGTGATCAGTGGTTAAGGTAATAAATCTTTAAATTTTTGCTATGTTTGTCTCATTATTACCTTACACAGACTATAAAAAAATCTTTGAAGAAACATAAATTTTTTCGCTCCTTCAATTAAAGAGAGAAAGCAGATAATGACCTCAACAAAAAATAAAATTAAAGCAAATGAAAAATTACACATTTTGGTACATATTTATTTAAATATGGATTTATTGTTCAATTTCATGGTCTCAAGCAAATTGACATAGGTTTTATAGAGTTTGATTATTTTGTCCACTTGCATTTGATTTCTTTGTGTTTCTCTTGTGCCTCTTGTTGGTGATGATGGAGAAAAGAGTGAGAGAAAGAAAAAATTAGTAAATGGCGATGTATCTAAGAGAAGAGGAATGGAATATTGAAGAATAGAAAGTTGGAAAGAAGGAAGATGCAGGTGAGAAGGTAGAAAGTTAGGAGGGAGAAAGAGAGGAATTCAGTCCATGGCTCTACCTATGTGGTATAAGCATCCCTATATCAATTTGTTGCATCATCATGCATTATTTTACTCATGTGACTCGTTTTTATACCACATGGTTTACAAGTGCAGGGCTGTGAACCTACTCGATTTTGAAATCTACCAGGAAGAAAAGGTTTGGTTGCTGTTGGAGACTTAGAGTAAATTGGATGAATTTGTTTTTTCTCTTTTCATAAATTTTTTGCTCAAGTATATAGGTAAGACAATAATAATATTATTAATTTAGCTCTAATAGGGGAGATCATTGTTATTTTCCAAACTAGGGGGCAAATTTGTTAAAATATTGTTTGGAAATAAAATTCGGCAACTGTGGGTGTCAGAGTGGGAGTTTGGAAATCTAGGGACACCACGTTTGGAAAACGTGGTGTTGACTTTTTTTTTAAATTATCGATGCGTCGCGTTTGGGAAACGCGACGCATGATTTGTGTTTCTCAAATGCGGCGCTTAATTTAATAATATTTTTTCTCTCTCTCTTCTCCTTTCTATGGCTGTGTCCATGGGTTTTGGGGTGGAAATAGGGTTAGGGTTAGGGTTTTGGTTTTGGTTTAGGATTAGGGTTTTGGATTTAGGGTTTTAGGGGTTTGAAGGTTAGTGTTTTTGGTAGATTTCTAGGTTTTATTGTCCAAAATAATTAAGGTAGTTCAAATCCTATATATAATGTACAAAGATTGTATTTGAGTTGTAGAATTTTTTATTTAAATAGCGAATGTGCAGTTATAGGGGTATTGCTAATACTAAAAATTGGCCACTCATTTTATATTTTCGATGTCAAAATCCAATTCGAAGGTGAAAACAGCGAAGTGCAATTATAGGTGGAAAATGGAAATTTTAGAACATAAACACATTTTTTTACAATTTTTTTAATTCCAATTTTACACCCTTGTATGGATTTTCAAATTTTTTTAAAGTGAAACGCAACGCCATTTTTTTCGTCTATTATATGAATTAAAGGACAAAATGGTATTTTAATCTTAAATTTAGATTTCATATTTATAAGCATATTCCCAAATGCAGTACTTAATTTAATAATGTTTTTTTCTCTCTCTCTCTCTTCTTCTTTCAATGGCCGTGTCCATGGGTTTTGGGGTGGGAATAGGGTCAGGGTTAGAATTTTGGTTTTGGTTTAGGATTAGGGTTTTGGATTTAGGGTTGTAGAGGTTTGGAGGTTAGTGTTTTTGGTAAGTTTTTAGGTTTTATTATTCAAAATAATTAAGGTAGTTCAAATCGTAAATATAATGTACAAGGATTGTGTTTGAGTTGTAGAATTTTTTTTTTAAATAGCGAGTGTGCAGTTATAGGGGTATTACTAATACTAAAAATTGGCCACTCGTTTTATATTTTTTGACGTCAAAATCCGATTTTAAGGTAAAAACAGCGAATGTGCAGTTATAGGTGGAAAATGGAAATTCTAGAACATAAACACATTTTTTCACAGTTTTTTTTAATTTCGATTTTACACCCTTGTATGGATTTTTAAATTTTTGTAATTTTTTAAGGCGAAACGTAATGCTATCTTTTTTCCGTCTATTATGTGAATTAAAAAACAAAATGGTATTTTTAACCCTAAATTTAGATTTCATATTTTTGAGCATATTTCCATTATATGATAATTTTTTGGGGTTAAAAAATATTTTTTTCGTGACACACGTGTTAGGGGAAAAATAATTATTTTGGTATGTAAATGTCTTTTAACTCTATTTTGGTTCTTAAATCCGAATTTCTGTGTTTTTAGACAAATTCCTGAGGTGAATTACATTTTGACGCACAAGGGTTTTTTTTCGACAAAAATTTGTTAATAATATATCATAATTTGGATTTTTAGTATTTTTAATTTTATATATTTGTCGGTTTAAGATGTGGCTGCTTTGAAAATTATATGAAAATTAGTTTTTGTAGAAATAAAATGGTAAAATGCTTTATAAATAAAAATTTATCAAATTTACAATTGCTTATCAAATTGTGTAAAAAATTTTGAATTTATAAGTATAAAAATTATCAAATGCCCCTAACACCGATGAAATTGCTGTTGATTTGGGTCTTGAGGCGTTGATGAGCAGCAAAATCTTCAGTGCCTCCTAATCGTGCGTCAGGCATGCACCTCAAGATGTGCTGACGGTTCATCTTCATCAGTTTCATCATCACCCAAGTCTTCAGCATTATGAGTATCTTGAATATGATGATGGACCATGATAGAAGTGGATGGACCTAAGGTAGACATATGTGAATGAGGATTCAGGGTGAAATATGTAGACACACCTCCATCATAAATCTACCGGCATCACCACTGAAAAACTAGAATATAGAGTGTAGTTTAGATCTAGCAGAAAGTGAAGCCAAATGTGCTTGGTGCCTAGTGATAGAAGTACCACCCGCATGCATAGTCATAAAATAGTACGGATCGTACACATCTGTTGTGCTCCCCGAAGGCGGGATCTATGCACTACCATGCGTAGTATAAGCGTGGTATCCAGTAGGAATAACTTGCTCTGGGTGTACGATTTCATCATGAAATCTATGCTTGTGACAACGTCGGTGTCTACTAAACGAAGCGCCAACCTAGCCAGGGACGTGTCTGACTGGCCTCTAATACTGAGAAGTGTGCGATGTAGAGGCACCAGTGTGCTGTTGTGGATTTGGGTCCAAAAGCATACGATCTGAACATCCTAGATACTACGTGGACTCGAATGCCTCATCCCTGATCGCCGTCAAAGTAGAATGAAAAATATCATCTGGGTCAATATGACGGAGGCAGGTCGCTAACGCGTTCTCGATTCTGTGCATGCTACTCATCTGTAAATCACATAAAAATAAATTATCAGTAATTCACTTACATGATTTATGATATAAAAAATAAAATGTTAAAGATATATTATCATTACTATATACTCGTGCTGGTCGGAAATGCCCTGAAAGCCATCACGCTGAGTATGATGAACAGGAGGAGTAATATATAAGATCATATGACGATAATACCAATACAGATACTCGGTCGACAGTTGGAGTATATTCGTAATCTCGCATGTAACAATCGAGCCTGAACGCGAAAGCCAGTAACTGATCCAGGACTTGAGATAATAACTCCAATCCTATCCTCCACGTCCCGATAGTTCAAGTGAATGCAATTTATTAAGATTAGTGTCGACCTCTTATGAAATATGTTAGTGCATTTCGAACTATCTCATGACACGATTCGGAAAATGAAATTCAATGATATACCAAAATATGAGTGGAACTATAGACCTCTAAATATGTGCATCAGCTGTGCAATACTAGGGTAGAGATGCTAACACATTGTCTTTTTTACTTGAAATAGTATGTGTGGTCCTACCGTAATCCTAGTGTTAGTAACCGATACATGGCACATACACCTTGACAAGTAGGTGAGTACGGTGCTCTCCCAACTATACTATCCCAACACTTCCAAATCAACCAACATATCTAGCCATGTGGTATGTACGACATTCCCACACATATTTGTAAATAACTGCCTATTGAGTAACATCAATATATACATGCGGGCATATTGCTGAACTATTTGAATAGGAGCATTCGGCAGTAACGGATTATTCTCTAAGTGCTCGAACAAACCAACTAGCTTCATCCTCATATTCCTGAATTGATTTTCTGCTGGCCAGAACCCCAACAAATCATAAATCTGCTACTGTCGTTGTTCCGTGCTCTGCGAATGGTAGGCTAATGTAACAGGTAAACCGTCCAAGCGCAAGCCTCACAACACCTCAACGTCCTACAAGGTGATGGCGGCCTCACCAATGCAAATAAGAAAATGAAATGTATGGGTTTCCTGCCTCCAGCGCTCGATTAATCCATTAAGATGACCGTGGTCCAATTTGAACGAACCTACACAGCAAATTCCTCCAAATCCGGCAACGTCCTTAGAGTGAAAAATTCGGGAGTCAATATCCTACACGAACTGTCAAAAATGTCTATCGCACTTCTTCACATCAACTTCAATGCCCTCACCTTGAAAAATCATTGTAGATTTATGTTGTGACTGAAGGCATAAAACAGAACTATCTATAGGATCCTGAATGACGGCTGAGGTGCTCACACTCATGTGTCCGGGCTCCATATGAACTCGCACCTGCATCCTAACTCTAAACCCTAAACCTAATAAATTTAGACTAAACCCTAAACGCTAAACCCTAAAACTAATAACTAATAACTAAACCCTTAAAACTATAAACCCTAAACCTTAAAACTAATAACTAAATCCTTAAAACTCTAAACTCTGACCCTAACCCCCTTAAAACCTTAAACCCTAAACCCTAAACAAATATCTAAACCCTTAAAACCTTAAATCCTAAACCTTAAAACTAATAAGTTATAACTAAACCCTAAACCCTAAAAACTAATAACAAAACCTGAAACCCTAAACCCTAATAACTAAACCCCAAATAACAAAAATTTATTAGGAACTTAAAAACTAAAAATTAATTTGTTTTATTAAATGACAAACCCTGTACACGAGGGAAGGTGAAACCCTTAAATTTTATTAAATTACTAAATTTAGTTGTTAGGAACATAAACCTTACTTTTAAATAATTACACATAAATACGCTTACATTGAAAAAAAAATAAGGGATACTTCCTTTACAATGACATACACCCTACAACCCTAACGATTAAAATATTCAGCAAAAGGACTATTGGGATCCATGTGACCGGGTTGTGAACAATTGCTATATCGACATGGTGCATTGAAGCATCTGTGATCCATTTGATTCTGAATTCTTACAGTTCGCAATGGTCTCGATCGCCTTTGTTTTAGACAACTAGTATTGATGGTCAAATTCAATGCCAACGGCGGCTAGTAGTTTTGATCTCTAAGAGGATAAAATTAACGCTCAAATGATGCCTGATATAAGTCGTAAGTATACTCCTTCCCAACAAGATCTATAGTATTTATTTAGAAAATAGAACACGCTGCCATCGCATGCGAACAAGGTAAATGGAGTAGCTGAAACTTATGACATGTGCACTCACGCTTGTACAAATTTTCGATTTGCCTTTTTTTTGCCCTCGCGACCGTAACTATGGCCAGTAATAATGTAGAAAATACCTTCTCTAGAGTCATATACACCGACTTGATGTCTTTTACCTTTTTCTCATTCGCCACATATTTCGGCCAACTGTATTCTAGAAGTTGCTATCGTACATCATACTCTAACTTCGCATTCTTGATAAAAAGTTTGACAATTTGGCTCAATGTAAAGAGAACGCATGCGGTGATAGGTAACAATTGAGCATCCCTAAATAGCTTGTTGAAACACTCTACCATATTTTTCGATGTGTGCCCCTAGCAACTGCCGTTGTCCTTGTAAAGGGCCCACTATTCGAGCCTAACATTTATGCCTGTTAGCCAATTGTATGCTTCTTCATTCAAATTTTCTATTTATTGCATGTAGTATTCGTACTTATAAGGTTGGTTGGCATTTCCAACTGCCATTACAAGCTTCTTCAATCTACACAACAATTATACGATATAAGGAGTGAGTAAAAAATTTTGAAAAAACATAATGTCGTCACGTGATTTGGAGTGATTTGGAGGTTACTTGTCATTCTTAAATTTTTGTGCAAAATTACTTTGCACATGAACAAGACAAAAGCAGTTGACTCCTCGTGGTTCCCGCCATTCCTCAAATGTCATCATTACATGAATAATCGACTTGTGCCTATCGGATATGACGCACACTTTTTCAATATTTCTGCAAACGTGAATGCGCAATAATCTCATGAACCAAGATTAGCTTCGGTTGTTCTCCCCGTCAATGAGGGCGAAGGTTAGGGGCATGAGGTGATTGCACACATCGTATGTAACTGCAACAAATAATTTTTCTTGGTACGCTCCTTCAATAAAAGTTCCGTCCACACATATAACCGGTTTCATAAATTGGAAAATGTCACGTCCCAAAATCGATAAGCACGACAAGGTCATTGACTGTCACGCCCCAAGAAGACAATCTGATCCAATGACCCCTTTCGAAAAGATAGGTTTTGGGTTTTTGAAAAACCGTGCATATGTGAGAAAAATCGAGTTTTTAGTGAAAAAGTGTTATTTAGGAAAAATACTATTTTGAAAAATAAAAGAAAAACGGGACTAAAAATGCGACAGTTTTGGCCAACTGATTTTGAAAAGGGTTTTATTTTAAAAATAGAATTGCCACTTGGCATTAAGTTAGGGTGTACCAAGTTACCTGCAGAATCGTTTAACAAAATAAAAAATAAAAATTTTAAAAAATTATTTGAAAACTTTTTTTCGATTCCGACCTATGAAAAATGAGAGAAAAAGATATGAGAATCACATTTGAAGAAAGGGAAAGCAAAGACTCACGCCTAAGGTACCATTTCTACCTAATCGAGGCTAGTTGCGAGGTTTAATCAAATTTTCTTAAAATTAACCCTAAATTCTATTGCATTTGGATATGTCTATATGAACGAAAATCCTAAATCTAAATAGGGTATCGGGAGGGTTAAAATGTTCCGTCAAAGCTTGATTTACATTATCGCATTAATTGCAAAATCTTGAGTCGAGACCTCAAAGGAGTTACGAGTGTATAGACAAAATGAAATGCCAAAAAAAAAGAAAAAATAGTAATATAGATAATAAGTGGTCAAAGAAAGTGGGTATATAACATAACGGATATGGGGAACTAATGACTCCTAATTGACATTTTTCTACCCACAGAGGAAGAAACAGCTTGTCAATCCACCGCTTCCTATGTAAATAGACAACTATTTCTAGTCAAATCAAACAAAATGACCTAATTTCTAAGTGAAATGCAACCTAAATGTCATGCACTGTCAAATGCTTAAAAATCAATAATAATAATAATAATAATAATAATAATAATAATAATAATAATAATAATAATAATAATAATATATTAAAAATCATGCGTAAATGAAAAAAGCCTAAAAATGAGAAGTGGTGTGTGAAATTGATATGAAACGCACATGGGGAGTGAAACTACCACTAAAATGCCATGAGGGTCTAGCGTTGGATTAACCCTTTCTAGAAATGCCCCACTAGCGTTGGACTAGTAGGGAAGTGAGAAAATCACAACTAACGTTCGACTAGTGTGGTGACAGAATAACAAACTAATAAAACATGAATTTAAATAGAAAAACATGAATTAAAAGCAAATAAGCATGTAGAGACATATAAGAGCACATAGGAGCACCTAACAAGTAAACATGATATTCTAGATGCAAATCCAAAAGAAAGTAGTAAAGCAAATAAGCACGTAAGCATGCAAAATGAAATAAGCCCTAACTATTATATCGGGGGATTAGCTACAATTTTTAGGGAGAAAAAGTAAAAACAACCTATCTATTACACTTGTTATCTAAATACAAAATTTTTGCTAATAATTTAAAAAAATGTAATCTAACTATTACATTTTGACTAACTAAATACAAAAATAGTACATTTTGTGCCAAATAATAAAATTAAAAAAATTAAATAGCATAAAGGAAATAAGTATACAAAAAGAAATGTAAAATAAGTAATATATAAAGAAAAATGCATAAAAATCACATGAAGGTACATTGGAGCATATAAGACAAAATTAACAAGAAATAGAGATACCTCTTTGAAGATGCGGTACAAATGCTTAAGAACACAAAAAATATGTTAAGGTATCTCGGTATATACAAATAAAGACTAAAATACGAAATTCTAAAAAAATTAGGATAAAAATATAAATTCTATGAAACTAAGGGCTAAAAAATAAGTTCAAACAAATCTAGGGGGTCCAAATAATAAATTCAAATAAGCATAGGGGTAATAATGTAATTCTAAGAATGTTAATGGACTAAAAATACAAATTGCAGCAAACTTGGGGCCCAAATCACAAATTTAAGCTAATTGGGGAACAAATTGTAAATTAGGGGACCTAATTGGAAAAATACAAAATTTAAGGGTATCAATCTATAATTATGAAGAACTAGGAATGTAGAAAAATGAAGAATTCTGGGGCAGAATGCTAATAACCAAAAACCAAAGTCTGAAAAATAATTTTATATTTTACCTAATCGAATAATAAGAAAAAAAAGTAAAATGTCAAATTGAATTAACCATAAACCAAATAACTAGATTAACTAAATCAACTAAAATGATCATCCAATTAAAATCAAATAATAAATCGATCAATCACAAGTAATTAAATAAAACTGAATCAACAAAATCAATTAATCTGACTAACTAATTTACTTGACTAGGTTAATATCCAAACCTCAAAAAAAGAACCAAAATAAATAGAACAAGATTAAATTGAATCAGTAACAAACCAAAAAAATAAAATTAAATTAAAAAATTAAAATCAAAATTAAACTCCCAAGCCCAGCTCGTCGTTTTCCTCTTTTCTCTGTTCCTCACTTCTTTCTTTCTCTGTTCTGTTCACTCCAGCTCTCGTCTCTCAATCACTCCCTTCGATTTTACTTCCTGTCTCATTCTTTCTCTCTGTCTTTCTTTCTTCTCCCTCACCTCTCTTTCTCTCGCCGTTTCTTCTCTATTTCTCTCTGTGCTCTATTCTTTCCCCACTCCTGTTTCTTTCTAATTTCTTCTCCATCTCGTTGACTCTCGCCACCTCTCTCTATTTTCTCTCCGTGCTCTATCCTCCCTTTGTAACCCTCTCTTCATTCCTCTTTTTCCCTTTCCATCTCTTTCTCTCTCTACCCCCCTATCCTCTCTATTCTCTCGTTTCTGTTCTCCCACTCTCTGGTCTCTCTCTATTACTCTAAGCTCTCGGAAACAGTGAGAAACAATCCCCAAATCGATTCGTCCATTAAAGCATAGAGGAAGGCGTGGTGGTGGTTTTGACTGATTTGCGTGGCTTGGACTGATTGTTGTTGAATCTGGTGGTGTGTGTGATTGAATGGCAGTTTGATAGGCTGTTAATAGAGTGTGCTGATGATTTTTCTTGTGTGGTTGATCAATGGGTGTTTTGGGTGTGATGTAGTTGAAAGGGATTGATAGTTGCAGGTGCTTCTATGACTGTGATTTGGGGATTATGGGTGCAGCTATAGGTGGTTGAGGATGTGGGTTGATTTGTGGTGGTGGTACAGAGCAAATTTGGGAGCTGGTAGCCTTGGCTTGGGGTGTTACTGGGGGTGTTCTGTTATTTGAAACTTGTTATAGGTGGATGTTGTTATTGATTTGTGAATGAAATGGGTGGCTGTAGGTGGGAATTCATGTGGCTTCACGATGGTGAAGTTTAATAGTGGTAGACAATAGAGGGACTGGTGAGGTAATTGGGTTGGAGATAGGGGTAACAATTTCTGACACGACCCGAAAACCCGACACGAACCTAACACGAAAATAGCAGGTTTGGGTTGGGGGTTTTTGGGTTCGCGGGTCGGACCCGACTGACTTGATAAAAAAACAGGTCGGGTTCGGGTCGACCTGAGTCGGGTTAGGGTCGACCCGCGAACCCGAAAAAAAAAACTCTAACATTTTGTAGCTTTGTTTCATCCATTCACATTCAAACATAACAAATTTCACTCATTGGATAATTAATCAAGTAAATTGTAAGAAAAAGTAAGAATTTTACCTAGATTTATGAAAAGTAAATTGTAAAAGGAGTTAAGTGTATGTTAATAAGTATCTTTAATATTTATGTGTGCAAAAAATGTGTTTGATCATTTTTTTTTGTATGTGTTTTAATCTCTTTTCTTTGCTCTTTTCTTCTTATTCTTCTTCCTCTTTTTTTTTTTTGGGTCGGCGGGTCGACCCGCCAACCCGATTCGGGTCGTGTTCGGGTTGGCTATTTTCGGGTTGGCGGGTCGGGTTCGGGTTGGCAGGTTGGCTGTTATATTTGGGTCTCAACCCGACCCGCCAACCCGCTGCCAACCCGACCCGTTGCCACCCCTAGTTAGAGAGAGTGACAGGGGTGGGCTGCTATGTGAAGTGGTGATATTGTGATCTTTGGGCCATGATTCTAGTTGATTATGGTTGGTATCAAGTGGCTTTTCGGTGGTTTATGGTGAACTTTTCTTGTGGTATTGTTATTTGTGGTTTGGTCGTGGAGATAATAGAGGAATTGTGGTATTGATGGTGGATTGGGTTTTTCTTTGTTGATTATTTTCTGGCTGAGATGGACTATCTTAGTATTGTTGTTCGTAGGTGGTAGATGCAAGGGAGGAGTTTTAGGTGGTGGTCCTGGTTTTGATTTTTTTTTTTTGCAAGTTCATTTGATTCTTGCGGTAGCTGTTAGGTAATTTTTTAGGATTGAAATTGTGGTTGGCAGTGGCGATGGAGGTAGGGATTGTGGTTGTGAGTAGTTCTGGATGGTGGAGATGCTGGTGGTAGGAAAGAGAGAGAGAGAGAGAGAGAGACGGTGAAAGAAAAAGGATGAAGAAGAAGCATGAACGAACCCAGAAACAAAATTACAGAAAAATCCAACACGAAACTCAATTAAAATTCTAATCAATTAAATATAATCAGATTTACATAATAATAACAATAATTAAAACAAAACCAGAACCAAGACAAAAAGACAAGGGCCAAGAAATGACTATTTTACCCATAAACAAACGAAAATACACAGAAAAATAGCTATTAGTCTCGAAAAATTGTCAAAAATTAAAAATAAGCTTACAACTTAGGAAATGAATTCATGACATAAAAATTGGTGAAAAATGCGTTTGAAATGTGAAATGATAATTTTGCCCATAAACCTGGTATTTACAGAAAAAATAGTAATCATTCCCGAAAAAATCAAGAAAATTTAGAAACATGCTTAAAAACTTGAAAAATAAAATTTAAATTTAAAATGAGTGAAAATAGTATTCGCAGGGCGAAATTACCATTTTGTCCCTGTACTGGTGAAATACAAAAAAAATACTAGTTAAATAAGAAAAAAATTACAGAAATTTAAAAAATATGTATGAAAGTACCAACTATGAATTTAAAACCCTTAAAGCTAATGAAAAAATATTTACAGCTAAAAATTACTGTTTTGCTCTTCGAAATTGTTGATTTTGCCCCTTTTGCTAAAAATTAGAATTTAACCCCAAAAATAGAAAAAATATACCTCTAGTGTTAGAAAAATAAATAGTATATCAAAATTTAATGTGTACAAAAAGATTGAATGGCAGAACCGAAAGACCAAAATACATAGTCGAAAATTACGTTGTATGCATTGTTGTTAGGATGTGGGGCCTACACAACAACTGTCCCTGGATTGTTATGTTGTAACTTTTCAATATATGTCGGAAGAATGTGTATAGACGATAGCCAGTCTCCATACATAATATCAATGGCCCTGCGACACGCGTACCAAGCTTTGCTGTAGGAGACATCGCAATACAATTGCTGCTTAATTGTTGCTTGAATCTCGTTCATCTTAAACAATAGACCGTTACTAATATGAGGTAAAATGTACTCAGCGATTAACTTAAAACTCAACTGCCGGGGACCATTCCTGCTGTTGACCCGAGCACATGTATGTTGATTTGCGAGAGTAACTATCATCCACATGGTATGAGATCTACACAACGTCGCTCTCAACTGCTGCATGAAGGTGTCGCATTACGAGCCCTACAACGAGCATACTAAGTGGTTAAAGTACTCTTTCGAACTTTGTACTCTCTATTTTTCCTAATAGACCACAATCTTATTGCTTCCATTATCTTTTGTTTTGAATCAAATAGCATGCCCAATCGGATGTCCCCATTCTGCTCGTTGTACAAATTAAGCCTCTCAATGGGACCGCCGCTTATGGGGTCAAATTGTAAAATTGCATCTACGCCAGTATCATACTGTAGGGTTCTAGGATCGTAGCCCGTCCATGATAAACTAGGACTGACATCCGAATGTTTTCGTGCATTTTCTAGTCCAGTTTCATTATATCCTTGCTCCATATCATCTTCGGACTCATCACATTCAGGTTTCGGTTCGAAGTCCATGTCATCATCTTAAACATCAATTTCAATTCTGTACTACGAATGTGGGGTGTATCATCATCGTCCTACCCACAAGCAAACTCTTCTACCGAAGACATATACATACTCGCGACGCTACTACTAATGCCTTGATCAACACGATTCCTACTGCCTTTTCGACATCTTCTCCTAGTTTGCTAGTAGGGGTGTGCAAAATCAAAATTTTTCGATTTTCCGTCCGAATTCGAAATGAATTCGAAAAATCAAATTCAAAAAAATGGAAAACGAATCGGATTCAGAAGTGTCCGAATTTAAATACAACGAATTAGGAACGAAATCGGATATAGTGATTTTGAATTCAGAATTTCCAAATTCAAATTAAAAATGAAAACGAATTCAGAAATTCTAAAATAAAAATTATTTTTATTATACATATTATAGATATAATGATTAACATAATAATTTAGTATATTATACTAATACAATTAAGTCATAACTAATAAACTAATAGTTAGTTATTAAACTCAAACCACATAAAATAACAATAGTCAAATAAACTAAAACTAATAATCAAATAAACTAAACTCAAACCACTTAAAATAACAAATAGTCAAATTAACAAATGGTTTTATTATACATATTATAAATATAATAATTAACATTAATAATTTAATAAATTATACTAATACAATTAAGTCATAACTAATAGACTAATAGTTAGTTATTAAACTTAAACCACAAAAAATAACAAATATTCAAATAAACTTATTTATGTCTTTAGTTAAATTTAGATCTTTAAATGAGTATAGTATTGGGCTTTTTTTTGTTTATAAAATTGTTAAATGGGCTTTTTTTGTATATTGGGCTTTGCTGAGTTGTTAAATGAATTCGGATTTTTTGAATTCAATTTCGATTTTCTGATTTCGATCGAAATTGAATTCGGATTGGACAAGGGTGAATTCGAATTCGAATTCGAAATCGGTAGGACAGAACCTTTCCATTTTTTCAAATTATCCGATTTCAAGCTTCCGAATTTCTGAATTCGAATTTGTTGCACACCCCTATCTGCTAGCCATCTGCTATTTCACATTGAGTAGACTGACCTCTGTATATATCAGATGCCCACGCTTCTTCCGTCGTCGACGTGCCATGTAGACTAGTGTCTTGATCAAAGTGTGTCCATGCAATTTCATTGCATTGAGTATCCTGCTGTTCTACTGTTCGGATCTCTTCAACCTCCATGTAGATCTCTGTTGGTTCTCAAGTGTTTGCTTTAAAATAATACATTGTATCCACTCCATCATCGTCATCCAAAGGTGTAGCACTACATACACCTTGTTGTTAAAAACAACTCCTAAGTATCAAACTAATTTTGTATCTATTTCGATCTACACCATAGCAATGAAAACTTTATCAACCAACTCCTGAAAGTATACCCTTTGCCTAAGGAACAAAACTTTTTTCGACATAGACAGGTCATACAATATTGATCCTCCGGTATACACAATTTTTTCTCCCTAGTATAAATGAACTGATAAAGTATGATCGTTCGACATTTTTCACCTAATCTAACTAATGCATACCCAATTAAGTTTTGTGTGTAACATGATACGTAAGCATAATTAATCAAGAAGTAGTAATGAAATTCACATTCTAAAATCAAATGTTGAACCAAAATATAAGTATGAAAACGACTGGACAAAATTTAATTAGCGTTTGGTGTGAAAATATAATTATTTAACAGTTTCGAGGTAAATTCATAATCATGTAAAACTTAAGGGACCAAATTTAAATTTTTCAAAATTATTGGGCCAAAAATATAAATATTAAAAAAGGTTTGGTGAAAATGTAATTATTGAAAAGTTTTTGGCTCTAATTGATAAAAATTAAAAATTCAGGGCTAATTTTATTTTTTTAAATCATAGGGGCCAAAATGCAAATATGCAAAATTTTTCCAGTCAAAATGTAATTATATATTTATTTTGAGACCAATTTATAATCATGTAAAATTTGAACGGCCAAATTATGATATTTTAAAATCATATGTGCCGAAATGTAAATATGCAAAACTTTCAGGGTTAAAAATTAACTATATACAAGTTTCAAGTCCATTTTATGAGTACGTAAAATTTCAGGGGCCTAATTATAATTTTGCATAATTATAGGGGCCAAAGTGTAATATGCAAAATTTACAGGTGAAATTTAACTATGTACAAATTTTGTGTCTAATTTATTATTACGTAAAACTTCAAGGACGTAATTGTAATTTTCATAATTACACGGCCCAAAGTGTATATATGTAAAACTTCCGAGATTAAAAATTAACTATACACAAGTTTCGGTCCAATTTTTAATTAAGTAAAACTTCATGGGCCTAATTGTAATTTTTCATAATCATAGGGGCCTAATTGTAAATTTGAGAAATTTTTTGTGTGAAAAATTAACTATGTACAAGTTTGGGGTCCAATTTATAAATACGTAAAACTTTACCGACATAATTGTAATTATGTGATAATTATAGGGGTCAAAGTGTAAATATGCAAAACTTTCGTGGTTAAAATTTAATTATGTACAAGTTTCGGATCCATTTTGTAATTATGTAAAACATCAAGGGCCTAATTGTAACTTTTCATAATTATATAGGCCGAACTATAAATATGCAAAACTTCCAAGATGAAAATTTATAATTATTTTAGATTTCATGAATGTAAGTTTTTCATAATTATTATGCAAAACTTCATGACCAAAATTCTAATTTTCTAAAATTTAACGGGGCCAAAATGAAAATATGCAAAACGTTTGGGGTCTACATATAATTATTTAATAGTTTGGGGGACAAATCATAATCATGTAAAATTTCAAATTTAATATTTTATGGGGTACAGATGTAATTATTTAATATTTTAGGGGCCAAATCACAATAATGTAAAAAATAGGGGCTAAAAATTACAATTTTCTAAAATTATAGTTTCGAAAATGTAAATATGCATCAATTATATTATGGGCTCAAAATTTAATCATCCAAAAGTTCCGAGCCCATTTTATAATTATGTAGAACTTCATAGGTTGAGGGTTAAAATTTTTCTAAATTATAGGGGCCAACATGTAATCATGCAAAACTTCTAGGGTCAAATTTGAATTATGTGTCTATCGTTTCCGGTCCAATTTATAATAATGTAGAACTTGGGTACCAAATCGTAATTTTCCTAAATTATAGGGGTGAAAATGAAAATTTTCAAATCTTATGGGGGTCAAATTTTAGTTATGTATGGTCCAATTTATAATTATTTACAACTCCAGAGGCTAAATTTCCCTAAACCCTAAATTATAGCGGCCAAATTGTAATTATGCAAAATTTATGGGATCAGATTTTAACTTCGTAAATATTTCGGGTCTCATTTACAATTATGTAGAACTTCATGTACCACATCCTAAATTTTCCAAATTATAAGGGTCAAAATGTAATTATGCAACATTTCTGGGTCAAATTTTAATTCCTTACAAGTTTAGATTCAATTTAGAATAACCTCAGGTGCCTAATTGTAATTTACTAATTGTTAATATTCAAAATATAAATAAGTACAATCATGGGGTACACATGCAATTATCCAATCATTTTCTAACTAAATTATAAATATACATAAACACAAATAAATACACCACTATTGACAAGTAATCACAATTATTTAATAGTATAATACACTAATATAAACACATTAAAATAACAAATTAACAATTAACAAATATATTATACTAACAAATTAAATTAACTAACTTGTTATTTTGCAACTTGAATCCCGTCTGTTGCCTAAATGCAGCTTGCCTAAATGTATGTGGCTAGCTTGCAATGCGTCTGTCTGCCTGGCTTGCTTCTTCACGTCATCTGCTTGCTTGGAGAAACTGAAAGAAACTCGTATGCCTGCTTGGGAGGGATGAGAAACTGATTGGGAGAGAAAGGGAGTGTTGGTGGTGTGTGTGAACGTTTGGAGAGGGGTTTTGGGTTATTTATAGGCATATGGCAAAAATTAGCCGTTGATCAATTGTGATCAATGGCTACAAAAATTTTAAAAAAAATTAATGCGTCGTGTTTGGTATTGAAAAATGTCTGATAGTCACGTTTTTCACGTTTTTCAATGCCAAATGTGGCCCACATGACAAAGTCACGTTGCCCTGTCGGCTAATGGACGTGTCGTGTTTAGGAAATGAGGTCGGCACCCTAGATTTCTAAACTCCTACTTGACACTACAGTTACCGATTTTATTTTTTTTTTTCCTAACAATATTCTAACAAATTTGCCAAACTAGAGGGAAATTTTTTTTTGTTGAGGAAACTAGGGGGAAACTCACTGCAATTGTGGTGAACCTCTGGTAATGCACCTGAAATTATCCCCTTGTTTGTAGCAAAATATCCAGCATCTTCAAATTGGGTAGTTAAAACATGAGATGGTTCCAATCCTAAGTACCAACCGCAAAATGTTAGTCAACACAAACCTCATTTGCAGCAGCCTCTCATCTTTCCCTCTCCAACTCCAAAATCATGCTCCCAAAATCCCATATCGAAAGCGCACTAACTCTAAGTCCTCCTCTTCAATTCCAACCTTTTATAGCAAAAGCAGTAATTCTTATGCTGTAGAACTACTGCCATTGCAAAAATTTGAGAAGGGTCGTCGTCTCCAATTGCGGAGATTGTGCTGTTACAGTTCTTTAAATACTGAACAGAACCCAGAAAATACCTTTCTTGATAATGGGATTTCTTCGAAGGAGGAGGAGGATAGTGGTGGGAATGGAAGCGGTGGAGGAGAAGGAAGGGACTGGACGACGTCGTTCTTGCTCTTTGGTTTGTATGCTGGACTCATGTACTATGTTGTCTTTCTTGCACCCAACCAAACTCCGGTATGGTAACCATTATTATACTGTTTAAGTTATTTACTAAAATTTCTCAAAGATAGCTGTTTTTATGGTAAGATAATGCTTTATTATTAGTGTATCCAAATTTTGGTTTCCTTTTTTTGGTAACGATTTTGATATTTGCAGTCGACAGATTCGTATTTCGTGAAAAAGCTCCTTAATGTGATAGGAGAGGATGGCTTCAAAATGAATGAAGTGCTTGTGGCTTTGTGGTATATCATGGGGTTGTACCCATTTGTGTACAGTATGCTGCTGCTTCCAACAGGCAGAAGGTAAATTTTATGATTTTTTATGCTTGGATAGCTTAGACACAAGCAGGATTTTCTGAGTTGTATTTTCGAATATGATACGGTACGGTAGATTATCAGTCTTTTGAAATGCAACATTGAATTCCATGGGAAATGGCTGTGAAATGAAAATGTTTTCTTTTGAGTTTAAATTTTTGTTTTGATGTATGGAGGTCAAACAATTTCCTTATTTACTCTTCAATATGCAGCGGAAAAAGCAGTGTTCCTGTCTGGCCTTTCCTCATTCTTTCAGGCTTTTTGGGTGCGTATGCTCTGATTCCCTATTTTATTCTTTGGAGACCACCACCCCCACCTATTGAAGAAACTGAGCTCAGCAGATGGCCTTTGAATTTTCTGGAATCAAAATTAACCGCTGGGGTAAGGAGAATGCTCTGTTGAAACCTATAATTGTTTAATAACATTTGTGAGAAGTATCTCAAATGTGTTTCTATTGTGGACCTGCCATGTGAAAAAAAAATATATCGTGAATATATGCCAAAATAATATATGGGAATTTACGAAAGAAAAGGTATTAAAATGCAGATTTAGATGCAATAGGCTGTGAGTGGAGAGTTTGGTAAAGATAAGGTTGGTAATTTTGAATGTCTTTGAAAGCAACTCAAACTTACAACTTTTGTATATCTTACAAATGTTGATTTCCATTGACTACAAATAGTAGTGAAGAAGCCATACCCTTTGCCTTTGAGGCTGATATGAGGATAAATCTGTGTTATATTTGAAGATTACAAAATGTGACTTTTACAGGTATAGTATCTATAATGACATTAAGGGATTTCGAATGTGGTTTTAAGATTATGAAAGAATGCGTGGCTTATATTTTTACTCTTTTACTTGTTGTCCATGAAAACTGTATATTAGGAAATTCTGAGGCTATGATTTTGTGTTTCAGAATGGAGTCTAGTGTTGTAGTCCTAGACATTAAACTTTTGAAGAACATATCTATTGCAGAGAACATTAGTCAATCTCAAATTTAATCTTTCTGTGCATTCACCCAAAGGTCTAGCAATGTTATAAGTGAATAAAGAGAAACAAAACAGCTCAGTGAGAATGATGCAAGAGAAAAAATAGGCTGGTTTGTGTGATAAATACAGCTCTCTCTCTCTCTCATGATTCCATTTGTATCCTAACACTCTGAGTGCAGCAGTTAACAAGACTTGTGATAAATACTCTGGCGATTCTGCAATCTTGTGTCTTACCAAGTGCATATTCAATTCACATTGACCTTGACTTTGACTTTTTTGAGAATTAGTGACATTTGGTTACTCAAATATACACATATACTAGCAGGGATCCTGTGTGTAGATCCTAATGCACAGGAACGAAAGCTTAATTCAAGATTGAAGAAAAAGATAGATTATACAGATTTCAATAGTCATCTTCAATTTATTTCAGAACAAGGACCGACCATGAAAACAAGAAGTCATACCAAAGATACAAATATTATGAAACGAGAAACCAAAAGACATTAAAACTAAACCCCTGAAAGTTGTTCATCGACACACCAGAAGATTTAAGAGAATGTGATATGTCACTAAATTTACACTTTAAAATTTGGGACTTTCTGGAAACTAAATGTAACCTTAGAATTTATTACAACTCATAGTTAACTTCATTATAAGATAGTTCTAGTATACCAATGTTCATGTAATGTATATGGAGTTTATCTAGATTCTTGTCAGTTTTATGTTGTTAACTAATTTTGTATCACTTAGAGGCCTCTTGTTTTAGACTTACTCTATATTGTATGATAAGCTACACATGAAATCCCAATACGGAAAGCAGAGAAAAGGGAAATAAGATCTGAAAATGAAGGAATATTCATCTAACTGCCAAAAAGGATGGGATCCAGAGTGCAGTGTACACTTCTAGTAATTCTGCAATCTTGTGTCTTACCAAATGCATATTCAGTTCACATTAACCTTGACTTTGCCTTTTTTGAGAATTAATGACATTTGGTTACTCAAATATACACATAAAATAGCAGGGATCCTGTGCGTAGATCCTAAGGCACAGGAATGAAGGCTTAATTGAAGATTGAAGAAAAAGATAGCTTATACAGAGTTGAATAGTCATCTTTAATTTATTTCAGAATAAGGGCTGACCATGAGAACAAGAATTCATGCCAAAGATACAAATCTTATGAAACAAGAAACCAAATGACATTAAAACTAAACCCCTGAAACACACCAGAAGATTTCAGAGAATATGATATGTCACTAAATTTACATTTTAAAATTTGGGATATTCTGGAAACTAAATGTAACCATAGAATTTATTACAACTCATAGTTAAAGTCATTATAAGATTGTTCTAGTATACCAAAGTTCATGAAATGTATATGGAGTTTCTCTAGATTCTTATCAGTTTTATGTTGTTAACTGATTTGGTATCACTTAGAGGCCTCTTGTTTTAGACTTACTCTATATTGTACGATGTGCTACACATGAAATCCCAATACCAAAAAGCAGAAAGAAGGGTAATAAGATCTGAAAATGAAGGAATATTAATTTAACTGCCAAAAAGGATGGGATCCAGAGTGCAGTGATACACAGAAGTGTACACATGTATGTATGTTCAGTGTTGAGGGGAACTTGCTTCATTGTAAGAATAGAAAATCTTCCATCTGATACAATTGATCTGATATTATAATCAATGCAACACCCATTCAGTTCCATCACATATGTGGGAAAGTAGGGCCCTGCCACCATTCTTTTTCCTTTTCAGGTTATCTGCCGTCACATAACCTTAAATTCAGGGCTCATAACATTAGTGTAGGCTGATTAAGACAATCACGTCTATGATATTAGGAAAATGCAGAAAATGAAGTTATGGTAGAAGAAAAAGAGGAAGAATAATGATAAGGAGGAAAATAGCTGTATCCTTGAGCTTTAGCATTAGTCCAAATACAATCTCCAAGTATTTTCTGTTTAAGGTTATTAAGAAAAACAATTTCAAGCTACTGTTTGTATTACAAGGGGACTAAAATTCCTAGCTAAAATGCATTATTCTTTAGCTACACGGCATTGTTGGGCTTCTTAATTTTTCCAAATGGGACCCAAAACATGTCCCAGACCTGGTCAACTATGAATAGAATTTCGTTATAAAATAAGGGAAAAAAAAACGAAAAATGGCCTTTAAATTCTTGCTTGTGAATTTTTTGTTTGTATAAAAATCCAGCTTATTTAAAGTTAAACGGTGTAACTTTTGTAAAACAGATAACATTTTCATGCAAACACATTTGTCATTCTCCTTTACACCTGATCCTATATTAACTCTTTTCTCCTGAGGTTTCTTTTAAAGAGTCGTCAGAAAGAAATTGATGCATATAAGTGAATTTTTGTCAATGAATGGCATGCAAGAACTGTTGACCCAACATGTGATGCATTAAGTTTGTAGATATAAACTTAAGTAAACAACCAACCTATTGATAGCTATATTTTGTTGGTGCATGAAACTGGATCCATGAAGCATAGAATTGTGGAGGGCAAGTTTGAAGGATGAGAGAAAGGGATGACAGGAAAAGATTAAAGAGATGTTGCCAACTTGCCCTCATTTAGTGCTAAGGAAGATGATAACAATGGCTTTCGCTTTGAAGAGAAGACCCATATTTATTAGGAAAGCAGCAAATGTGTGGCTTTGCCCATGATAGTTGCCAAAGAAGTTTACAGAAGGTGTCATTTGTGTTAAAGGGTGGGTGATATATCTCACGAGACTCCATTGCCTTTTCTCTCATTAAGGGCTTGTTCACTTTCTAATAGATGATGTTTCTGGAAAATGTGGGACTTGGGATTCCCAGAGAGGTAGCTTCTTATTCTACATGATATCATCTCAACTGCTCCTTAGACTTTCTCATGGACCAATAAACAGCAACCTCCGTGGAATCCCTTCAAGAATGCAAGTATCAGAATTATTTTGGCTTTTAAGCAGTCACATATCAGAATAAATCATGATTGAAATTACCAACAAACTCTATTGTGGCATTCACACAGCCATCAAGTCTGGAATCCTTTTTTTCTATGACTGTCAAGTTCTGTTTCTCAGGAAAGAAGTTTCCAAGTCTTAAAATAGTAACGATGAAATGAACAGTTTCATTCTATAATCTATAATGAATATTCTTTTTGCAAGTTGCAGTTGAGGGTCATGTGATTGCTAAGTAAGACTTACTGGTGAGAGCTTTAGTTGTTTAGACTCCTTAAGCAGCTCTCAAAAGCGTTGGGTCTTGGCTTGCTTCATAATGTTTTTTGACTTTATGCACATATGTTAAAATGGAAGATTTCAGACTTGCGGTTGTTTTTCTGTCTGTTGTTTATATGTTGTTTCATAAATAAAGACTAACTAACTATGCCTTAGATTACGTTGGCTGCAGGGTTAGGTTTAGTGGCTTATGCAGGTTTATCTAATGCAGATATCTGGAAGGAGTTTTACCAGTACTTCAGAGCAAGCAGACTTGTGAGTGTCCATGTCCTGTGGTTTTCATAGCTGTTTATGTGTGTTTCAGTGGTGTGCTTGCTTGTTGCATATTCTTCAAGGCTTAGCATTTGAAAGGATTCTGGTGTTCAGTTTTTTATTTTGCAGATCAATATGCTATTTTCATTGTATACCGCTTCTTTTGTCTCCTGTATGAATTTGCTTATGAAAGGGTTCTTTTTTGTCCTTTTTTCCGAACTTATCCTGAGAAGACAATAAAAAGTTATTATGTGTGGCACCAAGTGAGTTTTGAAACTGTACTTTCATGTTACTATTACAGTAATGGAAGAGATTGAGTGGAGAAAATTGTTACTTTAAGAGAGGGGCCAAATTCTGGACAAGTAAATGGAACAGTTGAATGATATGAGAAAATCATAACTTGGTTTGCCTTGCTGTGCTATCTGATACTAAGGCAGAAAAAGAGAAGATCATGAAGCCGATCCAAAAAATTTTTGTTGAGGCTGCTGTTTGTGAACTTAAAACAGTGTTCTAAAATGTAGGTGCATCTCACGTGCCTGGATTTCGCTCTGTTATCAGCATTTGCTCCTTTCTGGGTTTACAATGACATGACTGCGCGTGGATGGTAATCTTTCAGTCAACATCTATATTATTCATCTTTGATAAGTAAAGTAACTTCTTTTTAATTGGAGGAACATATTATCAATGACATCCGACGATACATTATTTATATACTTGTTATATCTGCAGGGATAACAAAGGATCTTGGCTTCTTCCTTTATCACTGGTGCCATTTCTAGGTCCTGCTTTGTATCTCCTCCTACGACCTTCCCTCTCGGTGCTAACTTTGATTAGCCCAAGTACTTCAGAAGAAAAATGATGATCTCCTTTTGAGAAGTGTAGGCTTTCACTATGTTACAGATTCAAAAGTGAAAAGCTGACCTATACACTAAAGAGACAATACTGGAACTGAAGATGGGACTCTCAAGCCTCTTTGTTGATGTTTCACATGCTCAACAATGAGACTAGCTGAGTGCCACTAATTGACCTAGCTGGCCAAAGGGTCTTGAACTGGGTTACAATTTAGTGTTGATTGATATGGTAGTAGCTGGCATAACTAGTGGAAATTTCACTTTTTTTCTCTTCCTTTTCTGTTCTACTTTTTTTTCCTTAAATTATTTTGTCAAAATTCAAAGTTGAACTTGTGTCCATCAAAAACAAATACACGTATGTCCCCCATCATACTTGGTCTTTGAGGTTTGCAGGATCCTTGTGTTTCGTCAGTGCTTAAAATTAGCTGGCAAGAAAATAAGCTATTGGAAGTTGATAGGTCAAAAACATACTGATACTAGCAAAGGTGAAATACATGAGAAGAATTGAATTAGAAGAAACTAATGGAGAATTTCGAAAGACATGATTTTTCAAAAACACTCTCTTTTATTTAATAAGTGACTTAAGTTGAAAGGAAACCTCGGAGGCTAGAGAAGCAGCAAATCGTGCGGTTAAAAGGAATTTTTTCAACTCAGACAACTACTTCTAAACTAAGTACTTTTCCTGCCAACAAGGCAAAGGAAGAGTTCATGATCTCAACAGCATCAGCTTCTTCATCAAATTCATTTACTCCTTGGCTACAAATATTAATACAAGGTCAGAGACCAAAAGGCATGACTTTCAACAGCATCAGCTTCTTCATCAAATTCATTTATTCCTTGGCTACAAATATTAATACAAGGTCAGAGACCAAAAGGCATGACTTTCCACTGGTAAGATGAATTGGAATGCAAAATCCTACTAGGTCTGTCTTCTCCTTTAAAAAAAAAATATTCATGTGGAATTTTTTATTTTCAATTTGTCAAACAACAAACTAAATAATTTCTATAATAGCAATACAAGCATGTTGATATCTACCAAACCTTGTGTCCAATAAAGCTATACAAAGTCACTATTGGATGTGCTTTTATGGTCAGAGTCATTAGTATAAATAAGATTTCTCTCATTGTTACTGTTAAAAATAAAAAAGATGCTACTAATGATGAAAGTAAAAATGTTCACGTATATGATATCATGGCTTACCTCATAAGGACTGATGTCATGCCTTACTTTAAAAGGCACTATTATCAATAATGATGTATGAAGTCCTGTTTTATGTTATAAAACCTTCATGGATTTGGATATGGTATAAAGCTAAGTCAGTTTTATACCATACAAAGAGCCAATGGTTGATTGAAAATAAAGAAAGTTGGCCCATATGAATTATTAATTTAATCTATGAACAAACTCATTCTATGCACCATAGAAGTGTTCGACCTTCAATTTGTTTATACAAAGAGATATAATGAAGACCGGAGAACTTAGAAGAGATTTTCCATCAACTAAAGTATCTTATTGAATAAAAGTGTGTTTGGATGCTCTAAAAGTTCAAATTGAAAGTCAGGGTGCTAAACAGGTCTCAAATGTTTTGGCTGCTACATTTTATTACCAAATGGTGTATAAAGTTAAAACTCCTAGTGATTGGAATGTTTGAAGCTACAGAATTTCATTGGAATCTTTTGTCAAAAACAATTATAGTGAAAATTCATACCTTGCCAGAGAAAATCGAGGGCCTTCTAACGAGAGCTGCATAATAGAAATAGTGGGAATAGGATTGGCAATTTCACTCTTTCCGAACCACCACAAAAATCATCACCAGCACCACCATTATTTGTTGCTCCACCTATTAAAAGTTATTATCCTTGTGCTTTGGAGCTTTTTCTATCTATTTCAGATAACATGACTCCACCATACTTTCAAACTAAATGTTGGGAAACCTCTTATGAGTTCTCTGATAGACAGAACATAAGAAAGGAAGGACACGGGGTTGTATTGGGCTAAGAAGAGAAGAAACAGCGCTGTAAAAGAAGAAGAGAATAAGTGAGTCTGGGAATAATAAACATAAACACGTGGCAAACCATGAATGGTAGATCAGGTAGTCGAGTAGTTAGTTAGTTATGGTAGTTTTCTGTTAGGAGGAAAGAGAATGTAATAAAAAGGAAAATGAGGAGGAAGAGAGGTGTGGAAAAATTCTGTAAATCTTCATTCTTGTCTTTCTTTCTGAATTCAATACAATTTCCTTCCCTCTTTACGAAAGGTGTTCCATCTTTCACCCTTCCTAAATTGGGATTATTTCTTGAGATTTTCTGCCCTCCGTATCATTGGTATCAAAGCCGGTTCAGATCAATTCAGAGATTTCACTGGAAGAATGGAGGAAGGCACTAGATCACAAAGAATCGTTGGTTTGAAGAAAGCATCAGGAACTTGTTAAAGGAGCAACAGGAGAAAGTAGAAAAGGAAATGATTGCTCTACAAGCCATAGTCATGGAGATGCGTCTTCATCATCCTCAAAATGGACAGGGATCACCCTCAAGTTCTGGGGCAGGATTACAGTCAAATGGAGGCGGAGTTTACCAAGCTCCAACAAGATTTGCTCGTATCAAATTTTCCAGGTTCGATGGTGTAGAATTTAAGAGCTGGTTATACAAATGTGATCAGTTCTTTGAGATTGATGATACTCCCGTTGGGAATAAGGTTCGAATGGCTGCCATGCATTTGGAAGGGAAGGCTTTACAATGGCACCAAGTTTACATGAAAAGCAAACTAACAAATGGGTAGCCCAGTTGGGAGGAATATGTGCAGGCTTTGGGGTCCAAATTTGGGGAATGTTTGCATGATGACCCTATGGGTGATTTGAAGGGACTTAGGCAAACCAAGTCGGTAATGGAGTATCAAGAAGCCTTTGAGGGGCTGTTAAATAGAGTAGAACTCCCTGAATCTTATGCTGTCAGCTGTTTCTTGAGGGGATTAAGGGAGGACATTCAATTGGCGGTCCGGATGTTTATGCCAAAAACCTTGCAACATGCTTTTGGATTGGCCAAGATGGAGGAAGCCAAGATCTTAAACAGCATGAAGCCTCAGTAAAACTGAATGTTTGGAAGAGGCTTTAACCTTCAAGTAAGTAATTCTCACAAAAATTCTGTCTCTGATAATGCCCCCCTATTGCCCACTTCAAATGATAAGGCCTTAATCAAATGAGATCCCTTCAAGAAAACCCCTAGAACACTGAGCACTTCAGAAATGGATGAGAAAAGGGCCAAGGGCCTTTGTTTTTGGTGCAGTGAAAGGTATGAGCCTAGGCACAAGTGTAAGAAAAGACAATTTTATAAAATTGAATATGTGGCAACTGAAGAAGAGAGAACACAGAATGATGAAGAAGTAGTAGAAAGAGATTTGGCTCAAATCTCTGTCAATGCTATGTCTAGCATGATAGTCCCTAATTTTATAACAATGAGGATTCACGGACAGATAATGAAAAAAGCCATTAGCATCCTTATTGACTGTAGGAGCTCGCATAATTTTGTGCATCCTGGAGTTGTCCAAAAATTTGGTATAAAGACCTTGCAAGTACCACCAGTCAAGGTAGCAGTGGCTGATAGGTAACATCTTAACAACTAATACCATTTGTGCAAATTTTCAATGGAAGATACAGGGGCAAGAGTTTGGAGGAGATGTACTGGTATTGCCAGTAAGGGGTTGTGAGTTAGTTTTGGGTATGCAATGGCTGTCAACTCTGGGGTAGGTCAAATAGAAGTATGCGGAATTGAGAATGGAGTTTCAGCAGAAGGGAAAAAGAGTAGTGTTGACAGGATCCAAGCAAAATGTTTTTTAGGTAGTAGATAAGAAACACCTGCAAAATTTGTTGAATAGTTCTGAGGCCATAAACTCTGCACAATTGTGCCAGATTTCAATAAAGGGGGCTATGGATGTTGAGTTTCCTCTAACATGCTGCAAGATGTCTGTGGAGAAGTAGGAGACAGTAGCAAGTTCACCAAAACTGCAAGCATTGTTAGAGAAATACGGGGACCTCTTCGAGGAACCTGTGGGGCTGCCACCCTAGAGGAACCATGATCACAGGATACACCTGAAGGAGGGAGTTCAACCACTCAATGTCAGACCCTACAGGTATCCAGCATTCCAAAAGGGGGAGATAGAGAAAATTGTAGGGGAGATGCTGGAGCACAGGATTATAAGGTCAAGCAATAGCCCCTTCTCATCCTTACTAGTGCTAGTAAAGAAAAGGGATGGAACTTGGGGCATGTGCATCGATTATAGGGAACTTAACAAAGGCATGGTAAAGGACGAGTTCTCTATACCACTCATTGAAGAGTTGCTGGATGAACTGAGGAGTGCAATCATTTTTTCAAAGCTGGATTTGAGATCTGGATACCACCTGATCAGGATGCATGACTCTGACATAGCCAAGACAGTTTTTCGCGCGCACGATGGACATTATGAATTCATGGTTATGCCATTTGGCTTGACCAATGCACTATCTACATTCTAGAGCCTCATGAATGATGTATTCAGGTCTTTCTTGAGGAAACTTTTACTTGTGACAGCCCCACCTTACTCAGAGGCGCACCAAAGGGCTTAACGGACTGCCTACCTAACTCTCGCCAGGACTCGAATCACGCACTCACTCAAACCTCCAAGCGTACTTAACCCAAAATAAAATACATTCATAAAGAAATACATTCATAAAATTACTTGAAAGTATAAATATCACAAGAGTTTGTACATTCTAAAATATACATATTATTTACAATAAAAGCCTACACAATTAGGCTATTAAAATACATGAAACAAAACATTTACTATATCCAAAATCAGCTTTTCCAGCTTTAGTATTTTGGGAAACCTGGTTAAAGAAAACAAATGAACGGGATGAGCTATAATAGCCCAATGAGTGCCCAAGTCATGCAACCATACCAGGAATTCATTATTTTAGGGAACAAAATAATTGACAAGTTAAATAAGCAGGGTATGAACAATTTAATTAACAAGTAGTCGATGATGGATACAAAGCTCAACTACGGGAGCAAGCTCAACCGCAAGAGGAGCAAGTACTGATCATGTAACCAAAACGTTAGAACCGAAATAATAACTCAGGTCCTTACCAAAGGTCATGCCAGTATTAACAAGCAAGACCCTAACCACCATTCACCTTATAACCTCCGTACAGGCTACCACATCCAGGGAGTAATCTTGACCTTGGAGGGCCAACACGCGAGCAAGAAAGTTCAATCCGGAGTTGGCCTCTTTGAGGATTCACAACTCAAGGGGAAAGAACAACACGGCCTAAAACACCCAGCACCTTATATCGTCCCACGCACGTCCGGTTGACTAACCGTAAAGTAACGGTGAAGTTACTCACGGTAGCCTCAAGCACAAGTAACACATTTAATCACGAAAGCATATAACACATTGCGGAATAGATGTGATAAAGTACACATCTTTTCTCAAGTAACACATGTCATAAAATAACAATTACAAGTATAACATAATATTTCATGATATAACATTCTCAAGTGTGACAAAGCATTTCATGCATCATGCACACATAGAGACACTCACCTGGAATGTCTATGAAAATATTTCGTAAAATGGTTGCGATTCGCTTTCGGGTCCTAAAATTTAAAAAAATAATCCAATGAAAACCCGATTAAAACCCTAAGTAAATTAGTAAGAAAATTCGAGAAATAACCCAATTATTTCTAGGGTTTTCATTTCTAGGGTTTTAGAGTTTAGGGTTTTACCCTAAGGTTTAGGGTTTTATTGTTCTAGGAAAATATAATTCATTACTAGATCATTTTCTAAAAATTCTGCACACTAAATTTCCTAAATTTAGCATATTCTAGGTTTAAAATCTCACTTGTCATTTTTCTTCTTTTAATTCTACCGAAATTTCGGCAGCACCTCCCCCTAAAACCGGACTAACCCAAAATTTTTCCTGCAAGAAATCAACTATCCAATCCAACTTTCAACAAGTTCTACAACTTCTATGTTTAATTCCAACTCAATTTCACTCAAAATTCCACTCAAATTTAAGATTTTAAGCCCAAGTTTCTTCATCCAAGTAAGATATAATACATGAAATTTCAAGGTTTAAATGCTATCTACTAGTTTATCTAATCAAGAGAACACTTAATCTAACAAGTAAAACTTCATTTCAAACTTAAATCTTCAAGTTGTAGTAATAAGAATCTAGTATTAAACTAGTACAAAAGACTAAATAAAACTTGAAATTAATAGCAAAAGTTCATAGTAGATACCTTAAACAAGTTTAGAACTTTGCTTAGGAAGAAAAGAAGCTCACTTTCTATGGTGAAGTTGTCCAAAGTTTGGAGAGAAAGCTTCAAGAAGATGAAAACTAAAGAGAGAAGAAGGTGAAGGAGGAGGGCTGGCCAAGAAGAGAAGAAAAGAGAAAGAAATAGGCCAAGAAAATGGAAAAGAAATAAATAAAATAATGGAGAAAAGAATGACCAATTATAGCAAGACAAGAGTCATGCTAGGTGTTATGCTTTTAATGAAATAGTGACCAACTTGGTTAATTTTGATTGGTGATGATTTTAATAATTTATCTCCTAGTAATTAACAAACTTTATGGCACAAAATTAAAGCAAAAAGAGAGAAAAATAGGGGAGAGAGGGCCGGCCATGAGGAGAGGGGAAAAGACAAGAAATTAAGTGAAATTTTGAGTTAATTTTTGAACTAAAGCTCAATTAGTCAAAAGGCTTAATAATGGTAGAGTTAGTTAGTCAAAAATTAAACACTATTATAAAATAATGGTCCAATGAAATTAATCCAAATACTACTTAGGTGTCCCACTTAATAATGAGAGAATTTTAGTTAATTAACCTAATTAACTTAAGAAATCTTCCAACTAATAAATTAAGGATTAATACTAAACTCCAAATAAAAGAATTTCTCTTGTAAGTACATTTTCGATTTTTCCCCTTTTCTTTTTCTTTTCTCATTCATTTTTTTTTTTACTAATAGACATACCTGAATTAAATAATTCTTATATGAATTTCTAGAGTGTTACATTACTGGTGTTCTGCAATGACATTCTGATATATAGTTAGAATATGGAACAGCATTTGCAGCACTTGTCTCAAGTATTTGAAGTGTTAGAGGAACACTCTCTCAAGGTCAAGAAAAGTAAATGCTCATTTGGACAGACACAAATTGAATATCTGGGGCATCTCATAAAGTCAGGAGGAGTAGTAGCTGACCCTGAGAAAATTCAAGCAGTCCCAAATTGGCCTATCCCTACAACCATCAAAGAATTGAGGGGTTTCTTCAGGTTGACAGGCTATTATCGCAGGTTTATCAAGGATTATGGGAAAATTGCAAGGCCTCTCACAGATCTTTTGAAGAAAAACTCATTCATCTGGACTGATTTAGCCACAGATACATTTCAAGAGTTGAAATCAGCCATGTCACAACCTCCTGTGTTAGCACTACCAGACTTCTCCAAGCAATTCATGGTGGAGACTAATGCATCCAACAAGGGCATTGGAGCAGTCTTACTACAGGAAGGGAGACCAATTGCCTTTTTCCAACAAAGCCTTGTCCAGTAAGCACCAAGGATTATTAATCTACGAAAGAGAGATGCTAGCCATAGTAAATGCAATACAAAAATGGAGAGCATATCTGTTAAGAACCCACTTTGTGATCAAAACTGACCATCAAAGTCTTAAATACATCATGGAGCAGCGAATCTCAACTCCAGCAAAGCAAAGATGGGTGGCTAAACTCATGGGGTACGATTATGAAGTGCATTACAAGAAGGGTAGTGAAAATATTACAGCAGATGCGTTATCACGGTATCCCTCCCAAGAGGCAGTGGTGTGTGCATTATCTTGTCCCTATGCTACTGAGCTACTACCAGAAATACAGCAATCCTGGAACAATGATAATGAGGTGCAAAAGATCATCCAAAAGACTTCAACTACACCAACTAGAAAATCCAAGCACTACACGTGGCAAAACCAACAACTTAGGAGAAAGGGAAGACTAGTAGTAGGAGCTGATGCTGCCCTCAGAAACAAGATCATTGATTGCTGGCATACCAGTGCAGTGGGAGGACACTCAGGTACTCAAGTTACCTATTAGAAACTCAAAGCTGTTTTTTATGGAAGAATCTACACCAGAATGTAGCGGATTATGTAGCTGGATGTGACATTTACCAGAGGAACAAACCAGATTTAAGTGGCTACCCTGGTCTATTACAACCATTACCTATACCAAGCAAAATCTGGACAGATATCTCCATGGACTTTATAGAAGGTCTTCCTGCATCACAGGGCAAACAGGTAATTTTTGTTGTAGTCGACAGACTAAGCAAATACGCCCTCTTTATGGGTCTTCCTCATCCATATTCAGCACTAATGGTGGCTCAAGTCTTTATGGATAATGTCTTCAAGTTGCATGGAATGCCAGAGACTATTATGAGTGACAGGGGATCTGTATTTCTAAGCCAATTTTGGAGAGAAATGTTTAAGCTGCAGAAGGTTCAGCTCCAATTTTCAACCTCATGCCATCCCCAGACGGATGGACAGACTGAGATGGTGAACAGGTGCTTGGAATGCTACTTGAGATGCATGACAAATGATCATCCTAAGTAATGGTACCACTAGCTTCCCCTTGCTGAATATTGGTACAACACCAACTTCCACTCAACCATCCAAACCACACCCTTCCAAGCAGTCTATGGACAAGCCCCACCTCTCCATTTACCATACCTCTCTGGCACTTCATCTGTAGATACAGTTGATAGAAGTCTGGCAACAAGGGAAAACCTCATTCACAGCCTGAAGCATAACCTCCATAAGGCCCAACATCGCATGAAACAGATAGCTAATCGTGGCAGAACAAAAAGGGAATTTGAAGTAGATGATCAGGAATTTGTCAAGTTACAACCATACAGGCAGCACTCCATTAGGAAATCCACATGTCAGAAGCTTGCACCCAGGTACTTTGGGCCACTCCCCATCATAGAAAGGATTGGAAAAGTGGCCTATAAATTCCAGTTGCCACCAAACGCCAGAATCCATTCCACCTTTCACATGTCGCATTTGAAAAGGAAGTTGGGAAACTCCCAAATTGCAGGCCGAATTCCAAGTGGAATCACAGACCAGGGACAACTGTTAATGGAACCTCTGGAAATCCTGGACCAAAGATTAGTTAAATGGGGAAGCACGACAGCAACCCAAGTTCTCAATAAGTGGAGCAATTCTTTCCCTGAGGACTCAATGTGGGAGTATTGGCATGATATCCAACGAAAGTTTCCTTCATTTTGTACTTGAGGACAAGGACAGCTTGAAGGGGGGGGGGGGCAATTTGATAGATAGAAAATAAGAAAGAAAGGACACGGGGTCGTATTGGGCAAAGAAGAGAAGAAACGGCACCGTAAAAGAAGAAGAGAATAAGTGAGTATGGGAATAATAAACATAAACACGTGGCAAACCATGAATGGTAGATCAAGTAATCAAGTAGTTAGTTACTTATGGTAGTTTTCTGTTAGGAGAAAAGAGAATGTAATAAAAAGGAAAAAGAGGAGGAAGAGAGGTATGGAAAATTCTGTAAATCTTCATTCTTGTCTTTCTTTCTGAATTCAATACAATTTCCTTCCCTCTTTACGAAAGGTGTTCCATCTTTCACCCTTCTAAAATTGGGATTATTTCTTGAGATTTTCTGCCCTCTGTATCATTCTCCAAATCTTTATTGCGTCACTTTATATATGCAAATATAAGACCTTATGATGACTTCATTTATCATTGTTGATAATAGTGACTTTTGAAGTAAGGTATGACATCACAATTTTCATGAGGTAAGCCATGACATCTATCCAATTTGATCATTCTCGCATAGGTCAGGTTTATCCCCTTTCCTATGAAAATTCTGACAAAAAAAAAAAGAATTTTTGGGCCTTCTTTTTTTTTTTTTTTTTTTTTGAGATTTTTCTTTCATTTCATTCTCAAAATTTTACAACCACATTGAAGGCCAAAACAGCATACAAAAAATTTAGAAAAATAAGAAAACAACTAATAATTATAATAGAATTAATAATAACTAAATAAATAAATAAATAAAGCTAAAAAATAAAATAGTTCACTGTCAAAATTCGGTGTTCACAAGCGGATTGCTCATATTTTCTTCAACCAACTCAACTGATATTTTAAGTGCATAACGTAATCCATATGTTTCTTAAAACAAACAAAAACTTTTTACCACCCACAAAATAATTTTACATTCTAACAATCCAAAAAAATTATTAATTGCTTGGTAAAATCAAAGAAAGCTCTGCGACCACTTATAAAACATATTTTTAAAAAGGCGATCCCCCCCGAGCCACAATCCCTCAGAACCAGAAGACTTGCAACTTCAATTAAAAAAACGAAAAACAAATAAACAGAAAGGTCCCAAATGCTAGTTCTAGCATAAATTTTCTGCTTCTATGAATTACCTGGTCGAGGTATCTACTCAATTTAGCCTCAGTGTCCACTGTATCTCCATTTCTGACACCTGGCAGTTTATCCACTTTCTGTATGGTGTATTAGATTTCCTGAACCAGATTTTGGGAATTTATGCGCAAAAAGGGGTCCGACCTTGCACAATCCTAACATTTCTTTCCTCACTTGGAGCTTTTCTCTAACTCAAAGATCAAATAAGATAAACTGATAATCATCAAGAACTAAACATTCTAGTTCACATCTCAGCTATAGAATATATCAAGATTTGTATTTGCTCAGTAACTGCAGTTTCATGGTGCATCTTTATAGTGCAGAATCACTTCTAGATATTTCTACAGTGATATAGTAGTATTGAACTACCACTGGACTACCACTGATCCTTCCAAAAAAACAGAACAAAATCTTACAATAGACAAATAACAATCGCAAATTCAGATAAAACTTTGTGAAGGCCATTGCTTCTCGTAAACTTCCAATTCCAATATGCCTGGAAAATGAGAGAATGAATACTAACACCATCAAGCTGGCAAACACAAGCATAAGCATGAAAGTGCTTCACTTGTATAGTTTTTGAAGCTCATCCTTAAACTTAGCCTTCAACGGTTCCCTCTTTAATTTGAGAGCTGCAGTAACCAATCCAGACTCTGGAGTCCATTGATCTGGCAATAGCTTGATCTTTGCAGGAAGTTCGAATTTGTCCAATTTTGCTTCCTTTGCGACCTAAAAAGGACCAAGATGTTGACTACGAATAAACTAAAAGTTTGACAGACACATTTCACAAACAATGAACTTGTACCTAAAGCAATCTGAATACATAATCACAATGTTTGCTTGGGTTTAAGTTGACCATGCATGAAATAAAGAATAGGGTCGACAGTGTCATAAAAGGTATATGAAACTAAATGGAATTCTAACCATGTCCTGTTCCTGTGAGGGCCAAAAGATTTAGAAAACGAACAAAATTATGTGAACAAAAATAAAGGTTTTGAAGCATAACATCACCTTAAAATAAGAAAAAGTTACAGCAACCCCATGTAATGAACGGTAACAGTTGTTTTTGTTTTGTCTCTACACTTTAACAAATAGCACAAAATGACATACACATGAATAACTTGAAATTAAGTTGATAAAAAATGTGTGTGAAGAATTTAATTAGGTAATTGGAAAAGTTAACCAAGAAACATGAATTATTTGTCATAATATAGTATATAAAACCATGTTTATGTTGAATATTGAGTAGAGAAGAATTAAGTGTTTGTGGTGTTTGTATCTCTCTCTCTCTCTCTCTCTCTCTCTCTCTCTCTCTCTCTCTCTCTCTCTCTCTCTCTGTGCAATGGTGTGGAAAGAATTTAGGAAGTAGTTTTAAACAACCTGAATTTTTATTTAAAACTTTTTAATTGAATTGTGTGGGATAATGTTATCTGATTTTTTTTTCAATTAATTAGTTATTAAAATTGAAACACTTGAATACAAAAGTGTTGACACGAATAAAACAATTGACCAATTAATTTCTTCCATTAGTCATGCCCTAATAGATAAAAATGGGTGATTGCATATTCTGCTTTCTTCAGATGTCAAATTTTAAAAATAGCTCTGACATTCTAAACGCCTTCCATAATCAATATAAGGCTTTTTAAGGAAACAAGTTTAAATAATATTGCGTATATCATTATCACCTTTTTAGCCAAGCTTTCCACCAGGACACAGAGATAACTAACCTTGGAAAGTGATTTCTGAACCTCACTGATAGCTTCAGTCTTGTCGCACAACTCAGAGAAATTATTGTAGTTTATTCCAGCATCTTGGGCCCATTTCTCGAGGGCCTGATGTGAGGGGACCACAAGAGCTACACAATAATTGTGGAAGGGGTCAGCATATACCATGATATTGTCAACATAACTGCTCGATACAAGTGCTGCCTCAACCTGCAATTAAGCATGATACAAGCTGATAAGAATTAAGGGTTTTGCTTTTATTCATTATCATCCTTCAACGGAATATATGAATTAAAAGGACAGGACAAAAAGGAGATTATCATTCTTGCATTCGGAGAAGCAGATGCACATGGACATGCACGACAAGAAGCAGAAAATTATATCACAGGATATTATTGCGCACTAAATGGCAAACTTTAATAACTGTGCCAGACATTTCAATGCAGCAAAGGTGTAGATGCAAAAAATTCATTTAAACATAACTTAAACTTATGCTTTCTGTTTCCACTGTAACCAACAAACAAACAAGAGGTCCTAGAGGCCATGAAAACTCATCAGCTCAGAGGTCTTAGATGGTTGCAATTACAAACAAAATGAAGAACTATTTCGTGATGCATAATGACAAAAAACAAGAGGCACAAGAATGGAGAAATGACAGGTTATTCCTTCTTTTTTCTGGAGGAAAGTGGAAAGATAGATCATGTTAGTCACCTTCCCCAGTGAAATATACTCCCCATGTTGTAGTTTGACAATGTCCTTCTTTCTATCAATAATCTCGAGACATCCATCAGGATGGAACCTTCCTATGTCACCTGTATAAAACCAGCGCATGCCCCTCTCATCAACCTGTATTGCAGAGTCATTTTCCGTATAAACAGGATAGCCAAATCAAATTTCCATTTGCAATCATATAGAACACCGAAAAAGTACATACACTATATACTTCTTTGGTTTTGGCTTCATTGTTAAAGTAACCCGCAGTTACACTGCATCCACCAACAACTACTTCTCCACGGGGCATTGGTTTGTCGGATATTGTGTAACCACCTTCTTCCCAAGAAACAAGCTGCAATGTCATCACAAAAAGCATTAAATAAAAACAAGCGGTCCACGATTCTGTGGAGGCAACAAGGAGAGCTGTCATGTACATTAATGTAAAAATGCATAAGGTCCAACATATGGAAGTCGGCTATTTCCCATTAGTTTGGTTTCAATAAGTGTCATATCCTTCAAACATTTTCCTTAAAAGGCTCAGAGGACAGTTATTGAACAATATATAGAGTTAAATAAAAGGGGATGCCAATTTCATTTAAAGGATTTTAGATAATTTTGATCAATGTTCACAAATTCCAAATCAGAATCATATATAATCTACAGTCAGGCACGTATGTACAATATGTGTACGTACACAAAGAGAGAGAGAGAGAGAGAGAGAGAGAGAGAGAGTAAAGTATAACGACTAGAAATTCTCTGTACCTATTTGCCAAGTCACATGCTAAGTGCACTAGTTCTAGACCAAAAGTGTAATAGAATTTTTTGTAAGTTATCATATATCCATCCTATAAGTTCACACCTTCACATAACGGGCCGTCTATCATTTTGATGGCATCTTGGGAATCTAAAATCTACAGAAAGGGATCGGCTGAGGCAAGATCCCTATGCAACTAAATTTTGCATATTTTATAAATATCACCAAAAAAATTGCAAGATCTATGATGTATATAGAGCAACTAAATACACAGCTGCACATTCAGTACTAAATCTTCACTACCCGGCAAACAGAAAGACGTACTCCCCTTGTCCTATTTATGTGTCATGGTTTCTATTTTTGTTTATCCCAACAATCTCTCGTGATTTGAGAAGTCGAATAAATAAGCAACTACTTCCCCAATTTATCTCTCTTGTATAATTTTCAAAAAAAAGGAACACTGAAGTAATAAATACCCATTCAAATTTGAATTAAGGGCATACGGGGAAGCTCTATTTTGTATGCCTGTTCAACTTTGACCATGACAAAATAGGATGCAAGGAGTAATATGTCACACCATTCTAAGAATAGTTTAGTTGGAAAAAGTTATTTACTGTATTTATAAGTTACTTAAAACAAACAGGTACAGAAGCGCTAATTAAACCTTTTCTACCCATCACATCAACTGAAAAAGGAACATGTTATGGTTAAGATTATAATGTATAATTCTAGGCAAATTTCTCCATAGCATATCCACTTGGATCTGCACAGGGTACACGGAACTTTGCATTTAGAAAATATGTAAGATGCTTTTATTACATCAAAGTTCTGAAAGTGTGCAGCTGGAAACATGATACATTTTTAACATTGGTAAGCATTTAGGAGACACGTTCAATGCCAACATTGAGAACACATTTACTTCTAACACACCATCCTTTTTGGCTGTTAAACAGGTGCACCATCACTGTAATGCTTAAGCTCAGGACGTTGCCATCCAGTAATGATATATCACCCAAATTCTTGCATGTCAATCAAATTATCCCAAACATCTAATATCAAACATTGAGATGTCCAAATAATTTGCCATCAAAACACTGGCTCCTTGTTAAGTAACAGACCAACCAAGAGACTCATATCATGAACATGGTGGTGCACTGTTTGAAGAGCTTACAAAAATCTAAATCACATCCCAAATCCTTAATCTCAAGCAACTTGTTAAGAAATAAAAAGTCCCACAATGGAATCCCAAAGCATTCTAAACTAGTTAATAAGGTTCATGGGCCACTCCACTCATGGCTAATTGGTTTTGAGATGGAAGTCCATGTTCTTTCACATGGTATCAAAGCCAAACTCTGGGTTTTATTCTCACTTTCACAAACAACTCGGTTCTTTCTTAGCCCATTTCAATTCATGGGCTCTCTTCAATATATGCCCGTTTCAGTTCACGGGCTCTTTTCAACTCTCAACCTATTTCAATTCATGGACTCTCTTTGATGTGCCCGTTTCAGTTCACGACTCTCTTCAACCCGAGTCAAATGTGAGGTGGAGTGATAAAGAAACAAAAGGTCCACGTTGGAATCCCAAAGCATTCTAAACTAGTTAATAAGGTTCACGGGCCACTTCACTCATTGCTAATTGGTTTTTTGGCTTTGAGATGGAAACCCATATTCTTTAACATTACTAAAGATTCCAAAAAACTTACACCCTAAGCAAACAAACCAAGATATATCAAGCAGGACAAGCCTAAGTAACACACTACCTTTATTCAATTATTACATCACATCCATGAGGAGTGTGTAGAGTACCTTCCACGCTCCCCTTCACTTCCCCTCCTTTTTCCATACCAAGAGAAGTTCAAGACACTAATTATGGGAAAGCCCTCAACTGAGTTCTTCACAATGAGAAGTTGAGATTCTAAGATCTCTTATCTGTCAATCACAAAATACTCATACATGGGAAAAGAAGAAAGGAAGTGGACTACGTTATCCGTGAATGAAAACCCGCATCTCGACATTGCATAAGTTAATTCTGTCACCTCCAGAACACAAAACACAAGCAACAATTTGGTTCCACTTTATTGAACCTTTTCACGTAGTCAACCTTATTTACATTACTAGATCCCATATTTGGCCGATTCCAAGAGGCTACAACTTCTGATACTCACTGTTCACGATTATGCATGCAACATACACTAGAACGCAGATAGCCATGGCCGGAGGAATGGAAACTGAATGCAATTTCGTCCATAGCATAAATTTTGACACCCATCAAAGTGTGGGATGCATCAAATCATGATTAACGCATATCCTGATGACTAGAAAATCAGAAATGATTCAATAGGAAAGTAGAATATTTTTTTTTTTAACATATAAAAAGCAGTGTGTGACTCGAAACTTTGAAACAAAGGAATCAGGTTAATTTGGTTATATTCATCCAGGAAACTAATAAAATTGAATATGAGGACCAATGTTGTTTATTTATCAAATTTAATATTCAGCATACCTTGATGTAGCAACAAGGAAGAGGAGGGCCAACACGTCCAACAGAAGTGTCATCCCACTCAGAGAAAGCAGCTCCAGCAAAAGTTTCTGTGAGTCCATATCCTTGACCAATGGGAGCCCTGCAACATTATATGAGATTAGAAACAGAAAATACAGGACGAGATTGACCAAAATGACATGAATGGGCCCATAACTGATACACAGATATAAACCTCTGTAAACAAGAAGATTAGAAATTTACCCCATGCAAATATTAATAAATCTTTGTGAATCTCCAGATAGAGGAGCTCCCCCACAAAGCATGAATCTGATTTTTCCTCCAAGAACAGACCGAATCCTTTTAAAGATGATCATATCCCATATTCGTGCCTCAAATCCCAATGCCCCAAACCAGCTTCCTTGTATTGCAGCCAGTCGCCGCTTAAAAGCAATGTTGAAGAGTTTCTTAGAGAGACCCCCCTTCTCCTCAACCTAATGAAATTAAAAACAAAACAGAAATGCATTAATATCCATCTTTAGTTTCCACAAACTTTGTAATAATGTTGCATTACACAAACTGGAAGAAAAAGTTCAGCAATGTAGTTCAAACCTTCTTCAAAACTCCTTCCCTCACACGATCTAAAATAGCCGGAACTGCCGCCATTAAGGTAGGGTTTAGCACTGAAGTGTCTCCCTTGGTTCCTTTCTTTATTTTATTCGATGTGTCTGTTAATGTCAATGCTGAGCCGTAACCAATTGCAATACCTGCAGTCAACATCACAGTCTAACAGACAACAAACTTTTAGAACAATAATATTAATAACTATGATTTGGGGGGGGGGGGGGGGGGGGGGGAAGAAGAAGTTACCTCGGCAGCCAATTCAAAAACATGAGCTAGGGGTAAGTATGCCAAATAAACATCATTGCTTCCGAGTCTTGGGATTACAGTCATAACTGCAGCTGCAGTTGCTACAATGTTGCCATGAGTTATCATGACACCCTAGAAATCATGCCAGCGCAGCATAAGAGTAAATATCATATCCCAGTATAGAAAAGGTGTAAATTGTAGGAAAAATAGTATTTTTTTTTTTTTTACCAGTAAAATAAAACAAGACTCTTGATGAAGATCAGACATAAATTTTGAACAACCATTTGAGTCAATAAACCTGGAATACAAAGCAATCTAGGGAATTGATTTATCAATTATAGCTTTTCAAAAGAATTCATAATTTGAGCTTTTGGCCAGTCGTTATTCAGGAATTTCCTAATTTGGACTTTTCTGTAGCTTATTTTATTGCCATATTTAGCCTCAAATCTGTTGTGAATAGTCTACACCCCTTTCAATTGATCCCAATTGTTCTAAATTTCTTTCTTTTAATTTTTATTTTAATTGAATGAATTTTAATTTTGATCGTTTGGTCCTATCAAATCTCCACTGTAGTAACTTGTGAGGACCATAATTATACTATAAAAACTAGAATAATTTGATCCTGCATATTGATAAAAAATCTAGAACCACAAACTCGTTCTATTTCTGCAGATGCATGTACAATATTTACATATCCATAAACACAATAGAAAAATAAAAAACGCAGTCATCCAGATATCCATGCGTATCAGGACATGACAAATATAATCACTCTTCCGCTGTTCACTCTTTGTCTAGTTTTCAATCCAAAGAAAGGAAAAAAACATCAAATCAAGTTTTGGATGTGCAGCAGCATTTGATGAAATACTACACAATCTGGCTAAATGTGTTGATATTGTCAACAGATCTTTTCCAAATGTCTATAAACTTTAATCCAGAAAATGCAAGTTAGTCCATGGAAAACACCAAGAAATGGCATTTTATAGTGATGAGCTTTACACCCATAACTGTGGAGTCTCCTCCGCACAACGTTTCATATTAGTTTAGCATTTGCAGTGGTTCAATATACAAGAACATTCAACTAATAATGGAAAACAAATATTTGCCACGTGATTCCAAAAATTCATTGACAAATGGCAACTGCATGTAAGAACTATAGATAATAAAGACAGCCAAAATTTCAGATATAATGAAAGATGTAAAACAAAAAGACTGATCAAACCTTTGGCAGGCCTGTGCTGCCACTTGTATACATCACAACAGCAACATCTGTCTTAATAGGCAGTGTGGGTAGAATAGGATTACTTTTACCAAGTTTCTCAACTTCAGAGAATGATGAAACAGTCCAGTCGCCAATATTTCTGGAAGCATTTGAGTCACCAGAAGCCTCTTCATCTTCAAAGTAAACAACATTTCTAATGGTCTTCAGGCTTGAACTTATCGCAGCCAACTTTTTTAATTGCTTTGAGTCACATATTAAGGTTGATACTTGAGTCTGTTAAAAATTTGTGACACTGAATTAAGAGCTGTTCAGCCTTAAGTTACAGGATGTAGAATTCATCTCCAAAATATAGTATCAGGTAAATATAGAAAGATATAATGCAAGAAACATATGAATAGAGAATAAGGTGAAATTTGGAGTAGTGCTCCAACCTCATTTAGAGAATGTATTAGAGCTTCGTCGCCTAAAGAAGCATAGATTGTGACAACAGTAATATTCTGCCGGAAGCATCCCTGAAAGAAAGAAGCAAAGAGATCATTATCAAACCTAAATGCAGAAAGAAGAAAAACAACAGGGATTAAGAAGACAACTATTTGATTTACCTGAAAAGCAATGAACCACTCTGCCCGAGTTTCAGAGAAAATTGCAGCTCGAGTTTCCAGATCATGGCCTAATTTAACAAGACCAGACGCGAAATTACAAGCACGATCAAACACCTGGCCAAACGTTTCCCACTCGTAATCACCCAGATGAAGTTTCTCAAACTTTCTCCCATCACTGGCTGTGACAAACTCTCTGCTTATTAACTTTCTTGTTCCAAGAAACTGTTCCTGAGAATGCTTCTTACAAGACTGCTCAAATAAAGCAGCCATAGTCGTGGCCCCTTCCCATGGAACATCGACCAATCTAGCTTGTTTAGCATTGCGCATTGCAAGACCATCCTCACCACCAACTTGCACTTGAACTCCTCTCTGTTTTGCTTTCTTCTTCCCCACAAGTACAGCAGAGAGAAATATAGGCACAACAATGGCAAGAAAAACTGCAGCTACAATCCCACTTTTTCCATACTCATTGATAATCGACTTATAAACACTGCCATCCGTGCTCTCCATATTCTATACTATCTCACACCACTTTCCCAAATCCACCTAAATTGTACTGCTTATATGCTTATCTATTGAAAATCGACATAAAACCTGCATAAAACGGTTCAAATAGAATACTTATAATCACTCACATAAGCATTATCACTCATCTTAACCACAGAAAATGAAAAATGAAAAGGGAAACATTTATCACTCCTTTAACTGACTAGATCTCTGTTACTTACCAATTTAGGTGATTAAACAGTGCCATCAATAGAATCAATCATGTATTAATATTTCATCGTTTCACTTTTTTTTTTTTTTTTTTGAAATCAACACAAGGAGGGGAAAGAAAAAGAACTTATATGCATACTCTGTCTGATCAAGCTATCACAACTTACACATATGCAAAGAGAAACTCCAAAATCACAATTAGTGATAACCAATCAATAGTTCACAACCAAATCCAATAAACAGAACCTAAGAAATTTATAAGCGACACTCTTCCAGATAAAATTCAAAGTTGACAAAAAGCCTCAAATTAAATCCAGAAAAAAGAAAAAGGAAAATAAAAAAACAGTATTGTACAAGTAAGTACCTCCAGAAGAACAAAGGGTTGGGGATTGAATCCTGTTATTGGGTTGTGTTTATTGAGAAATTTGGGATTGTTTTAGTATTGGAAAAGTTCAGCTATGATGATGGAAAGCAGGAAAGTTGGCGGAGGTGGAGAAGCTGTTTTTGTTTTGTGTGTGTGTGTGTGTGTGTGTGTGTGTGTGGTGGGATATTATTATTTGTATATATGCAAGTATAAATAGAGTCCATGGATACGGAGATCTTTGTTCCTACGATGTTTATGGAAACCGTTGGTCGCTCGTGCACTGTTTACTAGAAGGCGCTGGTGCCCGGACAATTGACTGAAGCAATTTGCAGATTGGGTCGCACCTATGTTGGCTAAATCTATGCCATCTGTCTGAAACTAAATTTAAAACAGTGTCCGAAAATAGGCCAAATGGCCTCCTCGTGTGGTTGATGCGGATCCTTACTCGAATAATCCTCCCATGATTTTTATAATCACAAAGATTAGTTTATTGAGTTTATTTGATCGTGTTCTGAGGATGCGTTTGGTTCATGGATGGAACGGAATTGGATTGCTCATTTCATGTCATTCAATGTTTGCTTGCATTTTAAGTATAAAATTACACATCTTATTTAATCGAATTAATCCATTGTATATGGGATAAATTAAAACTCATAAGAGTGGTAATATTAGTCATTCCGATAATATTGTTGACTAATTTGTGCTTACTACCACCAAATATACATCACTGCTATCACCACCACTACCGTTTACCGGCACTTCCATTACCATTGTATACCACTACCACCAAAGAGCACTACCATTGTCATCACGACCATCAACTACAACCACTACACATCACTACCATTATTGAACACTATCACCATTACCACTATCATGCAATACCATAACCACCATTTATTACTATTTACCACCACCATGCATTGCAATTATTATCAAATAAAAATAATATTGTAAATGTTACCTCCAAAAAAATATACAACTGACATTATTTTCTAATATCTTCTATCAAATTCAGTATCAACCAACATTGGATAATTAAAACTATTAATCCGAAGGATGACTCATCCCACTATCTATAGTTTGGGAATGATTGATTCCGTTTTATCCCTTCCGTGAACCAAAATACTTAGAACTTCTGTAGTATAGATAATTCAAATGATAATTTATAAATATAATTTTAGAGAGAGTGAATTCAATGGTGAAAAAAGTTCTTTTAATTTTTTAATCCCTTCATCAATACTCCTTTTTTGAACAATGATTTTGTTATTCAGTAGTAGTAATAGCCTAATTATGTAGTTTGACAAGTAACCTGAAAAAAAAATAAAGATAATAATAAAGATTGTTAATCTGGTGCATAAGTCAAAATTAATATTTGAGTTAAATAAAGGTAAATATTAATTGTAATCCATAGACTCTTTTATATAAAACAATTATTTGCATATAATGGATATAAGTAGTTGGTGGATCTATCAAAATACTTTGCTTACACATCATATGAAAGGTAAATAAAACTTTGATTATTTATTCGACAGTACATAAATGAGTTATTGATATTCTCACATCTTGAGCTAGGAATAAAAACTTGTGCCAAAAGAATACCATCCAATTCTTTTTTTTTTTTATCCCCCCCCCCCCCCCGGCCCCGGGGGGCATGGCGGTGTGGTGGCCGTGGGGATTAGGAGAGGGATAATGCTGGGGTTGCAAGATTGAATACTAAAATGATTTTAATGAAATTCTCTTCGGAGAAGCATATGGCTCTCCATGTCTCCCCATCAGTTATAATTCAGTGGTCATAATTATAATATATAAGATTTATAGGTATCTCCATAGACAAATATATCCAATAATTTCCCATACTTGACCAATCTTGAATACGTTAGGATTGTAGGCAATTTAGTAGTTGGACTGCCTTTGCCAGGATCCATAAATGCAGCAACTTATCGTGAGATCAGAACTTGCATTAAACGAAGGCACGCACTCCACGGCTTCTTTTATTTATTTTATTAAATTTTTTTTTTTGTCAAATCTCCACGGCTTCTTTTATGAGTTCCTTGATATTGGTTGGGGCGAGGGAGACCGGTAGCGGGAAATGTTTTGAGAAAATTGAAGGTGAAAAATAGCGCAAAAAACAAATAAATTTTGATACAGTCATAAAAAAGATATTTGATTTTATTTGGGTCTTTGATTCTATAGAAAAGCATTTTTTTTTTAAATCAATACTTAAGTCTGTTCTCAATTATTTTTTCAATTGCCGATTTTTTAAAATTAGTTTTGTAATTTTTCAACTATTTTTTCACCATTTTTTGAATTCTTTTAAACTAAAATCAAAAGCAACTTAAGATGTGCTTTTCGATTCTGATTTTTACCTTTCCCTAAATCAAGTTTTATAAAAATCAGAATCAAATGAGATCAAGCCCTTAATATAGAATTGCATATTAGCCATTAATATCATGCTAAAAAAATTATAACGATTGGTGTCGATTCACAAAAAGTGAATTCAGTGTCTTTTCAAGTTTTTGTGCCATGGGAAATTATTTGTCTCAAATTAGGAATTTTTTCTGCCTATTTATGACATATATAGATTATTTTATGTCACAAATAAAATACTCCATTGCACTTGTATCATATACTAATATTTAATTTTGCAGTTGGAACATTCTCTGAAATTTTTATAATTTATAGACAAACAAAAAAATGTTGTTTAATTTGAAATCTTCCTATTTTGATTATAGCTACCACGGTGGAATGTAGGGATATGAAAATTCTACACCTTATTGTAAACAAAATAGATACATTTGGTTCAATGTGACATAAATAATGTAAATCTAAATATCTTCTCCTATTGAACGTAACTATTTGGAAATATCTGCACAATCCGTTAAAGAAACAATAAATTCTTCCAAATTCTAGAAGAAGGAGAAGATTCTTCAAGCACTAAATATGCTAGTCGAAATTAAATTGGAAGCTGTCATCTGACCGAATATGATAATAAATGGCTTTTTTAGCGTTAGACGCAAGTCGTGACGAATAGAAGCAACTGTTGTCGATGATGATGTCATACATCACTTTTTTATTGAATTTATTGCGGCGATTAAATAGTATGGTTTCCTTGGACAGGGATTGACTTGTTGTAATCGGTTTGGTTGTGTTTTTTCATCAAATACATTTCTTAACTACCTTTTTATCTCACAAATATATTTATAAAAAGAATCTTTTAAACTGTTACGATAATATTTCTTAAAAAACGTTTCAAAAAAACAATCATTCAATGACGTAATAGTTTATATTGTGAGTTTTCTGTCTATATAATAAAAAGACGAGTGATTTAGTGTAAAAATCCTAATAATTGCCAAAGTAACAGTGCTTATTGAGAAGTTTTGAGGCTTTTTTTTTTTTTTTTTTTTTACTATTTTGTCTCTTCTTGAATATGAATGGTTGTTGGATAAATTGGGTTTTTGAGGTTAGTCTTTTGAATTATAACTTCTTTTCTGTGTTTCTCACTCATGTGCATAGCAAATTACTATTGCCTAGCGTATTGGCAGTTTTTTTTTATATTATCCAAAAAAAACCTATTGACATTTTTCCCAATTGAGCTTATCTTCTATCAATGACATCATTGCCTTCACTGTTTCTTTGTTGTGCGTAATAATCAAACTTAAATTATTTTTTCCTAATTTTTTATTAGGGTCTTCTCTAACGAAAACTAGGAAACTTTTTTTTTTTTTTTTGTGTCTATAGATGACAATGACAAGGTGATTTACCCATTAATTAAGATTGATATTAAAATATAAAAATAGACAATACCTATCTAAGTAATTTTAGGATCACATGTGTAGTAGAGTCTTTCAACCCAAATCTTTATGCAATCGTTTACAATATTAGCATTAAAGGTTTGCTTCATCTATCTAAAAACAAATTGGAGTAAAGCTCTTGAATTTTTTAGTTACTAATTTATGAATGATAACTCTATAAACAAACAAGGAACAAAAATTTGTTTTGTATCATATGGTAGTGATATAATTTAAGAGCTTTGATTCTGTTTCATAATTGGATCAATTTTACAATTTAAATTCATAATTATAATGTTGCTAACATGATATATTTGTAAGTTAAAATACTAACCAATATCAAGAATTCAATCAAGAATTTTACCAGTGGCAAGTGAGAGCTTTAAATTAGGCTATAAACATTTAAAATAAAATAAGTTTTTTGTTTAATGGATCAAAAATAATAAAGATGAAGGCATTAGGAATCAATCAAGAATTCCATTTTCACAGTATATCATGATGAATGGATTTTGTCGTATTTTCTTCGATTTTAAAGAATTTGGTACTAACTTTTCATTATGTTTTTTGAAATTTAAACTAGTTATTTGAGCAAAAATAATATCTTCTTTGAACAAGTAATATGTATACAATATCACTTAATTAAAGCTTAATAAATGAAAAACACACAAAATGTTGTGCATTGCACTCATTATGTAAAGAAATTTATAATTTTTCTTGATAGGTAGTTATGATTTTAACTTTTTTCTATGACTATTATGTTTATAGTGTAAATGACAACATCTCAAGTTTTTTTTACTATGGAATCCATATAGTGTTATTGATGGGATGATGTTAAAGGGTAATTAGGAAAAAATTATGATAGGACCTGCAATGACAATTATTTTCTTTCCCCCCCCCCCCCCCCCCCCTTTTTGGCTTAGAACTTTGCCAAGCTAAACCTTTAGTATGATATTATTGCCTTGACCATCATCTTTAGTGTGATATTATTGCCTTGACCATCGTGTATAATTTGAGATTCTATATGGATGTTCTTATAGCAACAACAAAAGAAAACAAAAATTGTTTTCGATATTTTCAATCAATTATTATTTCTCATCTACAAAGTATTCAAATGAACCTCCAAAATTTGGGCGGGCTAGGCTGTGGCTTGCACAATTAGCCTCCCTAAGTATACTAACAAGATAATAAAATATAAGAAAGAATATAGTAGAGAAATAGATAGAAGGTAGAATGAATTAGGAAAGAATAGATTAGAGAAATAGATATAAGGTAGGATGAATTAGTCTTTTATTTATTCAATTGCCAATAAGGTTTACAAAAGAATTATTTCAAAAGAGATTGGATGACCTCTATTTATAGACAATTTACAAGATCAATAATACATGAGCTATATTTAATACTCACACACGAACTTTGAATTTCTAGAACATGAATTGAATTGTTGTGTGAAGTAATAAGTGTACCAACTAAACTTCTGGGGGAGATACATGTACCAATATTTTACAGGAATGAAATGGACATCTACATTAATTCTTGTAGTTACTTCATAATGCTCTCCCTTGGATGTCCACTAGACAAAAACTATACAGTGTCAAAACTTTACTAGGAAAAAAAAACTCCATTGGAAAAATACCTCAGTGAAGTAAAAAGAGTATACTATTCTTTCTATTAATTTTTCTCTGATTCAAATATCATCTAAGATCATTTAGCTAACCCATTCTAATGATTTTCACCAATTTTTCAAACGTTGTAATCGGCGATGCCTCGATAAATAAAATCTATCGACTTATTACTTGATCGGATTTGTTACACATCATTATCACTATTCTTTTGCAGATCATGAGTAAAAAAGAATTTTGGTGAAATATGCTTCATCCTATCTCCTTTAACGTATCATCTTTTTAATTGAGCAATGCAAGTTGTATTATCTTCATACAACATTGTTGGAAGATTTTCTTTTTCAGGGATAACCCACAATTCTTCTGGATATAATGGACCATTCACCTAAGCCAAACACATTCTTAACTTGTTTCATGAATTGCTATTATTTCAGTATGAATTCAAAGAAATGGCTGATACTGGTTGTTTTGTGCATCACCATGAAATAGCTGCATCACCACAAGTATATAATAGTCATTTTGAGACCTTGATTTATGTGGGTCAGATAAATACCCAGCATCAACATAACCAAGCAATTCAAGTAAAAAATTATATGAATAAAATAAGTCAAGATCAATTGTTCTTTAGAGATAGCATAAAACATGATTTATGTCATTACACTGTCATCTTGTAGGAAAAGAGCCAAATCTTACTAATAAATTTACAGTAAATGATGTATCTGGTTCTATATAATTAGCAAGATATATTAATGCACCAATTACAATGAGATATAGTACTTCAAGATGAAATGTTTCTTCATCTTCTTCTCCTGATCTAAAAAGATCCTTAGCAAGATTAAATAACCAAACGACTATTGGAGTTTTTAATAGATGTGCTTTATCCATATAAAGTCACTTTAATATATTCTCGGTATAAGTAGTTTGCTAGGTAGAAATCCCATTTTTCAAATGTTCGATTTGCAAACCAAGGCAAAGTATGGTCTTTCCAAAGTCTTTGTTCTCAAATTCTTCTTTCAAATATTCAACTATTTTTTGTAGTAATTCAAGGACACTTAACCAAATTAAGATCATCAACTTATACAGCAATAATTATAAAATTGGCCTATATCTTTTTATGAAAACATGTGGACATATTGGGTCATTTATATAACCTTCATTAGGTAAACATTTACTAAGGCAAGTATACCACATGCGTCCTGTAGACACCAAATTTTGACACACATTTTGTAAAAATATGTGTGTTACTTCATTTAAGGGGTATTTTTGATTTTCGGGGGTCGATTACAGTTTTCAGTGCATATTATGACTAATTCGTCACATCAGTGGCAAAATGGTAATTTCACCACGTAATATTATTTATTTTATTTTATTTTTATTTCCTAAATACATAATTTTACTATTTTATCATTATTTATAATGTTAGTGATTTTTGGGAGTCATTTATTATTTATTTAAAATTTTAGTATTTTAAACTTAATGGCACGTTTTCCAATGCACTCTTTTTACCGAGAATTTTCAAGTGAAAAATTTTATATGTGCATTTTGTATATTCATAAATTTTCTAGTCAAAATTACATAATTTTTGGAGGTCATTTAAGTACTTATTTAATTTTTGTCTTTTTTGTTTGTTAAGGGCACGATTACCCAAGAATGCATATATGTTAAAATTTCTGAGTGAAAATTTTAGTATACATATTTTTGTGTGATAATATATTTTGTGTAAAAATTTTGTGATTTTTAATGGTCATTTAGTATTTTTATTTTTCTTTTCATAATTTCGTCACATATGACACATATTCAAATATGTTCTTATTATTAGAATTTTCGTATAAAAAATTTTACACATGCATTTTATGAATTTATAGATTTTTCATAAAATTTTCATAATTTTTCAACACTATTTACTATTTATTTGGATTTAAAAAAAAAAGAAGCTGCTACAACAGCTGCAGTTTTACTGTAGCTGCTACACGCAGCAGCAGAGAAAATCAAACCAAGTCCCCCTGCAAAAACCAGATTTGAGGGGATTTTGGGTAGATTTTTTTTCTTCACATCACTTTATCATCAAACATACACCTACGCACACTCACCATTGGTTCCATTCTCTCTTAATACACACACACACTTTCATCTTCCTTTCCTTCTCGGCTCTCTCACAGAACACACACACCTGCACAAAACACTCTCAACTCACCTCTCTCCTTCTCGGCTCTCTCACAGAACACACACACCTGCACAAAACTCTCTCAACTCACCTCTCTCCTTCTCGGCACTCACAGCACACACATCGCACAACACTCCCAGCTCACTACAGACCGCGGTGCACTACCACCCACGCACGGACCACTAGCAGCAGCAACAACTTCACTACGCCGCCACCACATACCACCCATTGTCAAGACAAGTGTCGCCACTTCCATAGAAGTCCACCATTACCGAATCTTCTTGCATCCAGGTACAACTTTTCTCTCTCAATTTTATCTAATTAATATCTAGTATATGAGATTTTGTGTGGAACCTTGCTTGATTTGCGATTGATTGCATATGGGTTTAAGAGATTAGGTAGTGTGATTAGGGAATTTGGTTACAAATAGAGAGAGTGAGTGAGTGAGAGAGAGCAAGCCGAGGAAAGAAAAACTGAAGAGAGAGTAAGCCGAGGAGAGAAAGAAAAATTGAAGAGAGGATAGGCCAAAGAAAGAAAAACCGAAGAAAGAAAGGGCAAAGAGAGATAGGCCGAAGAAAGAAAAAACTGAAGAGAGGAGAAGCCGAGGAGAGAAAGAAAAACCGAAGAGAGAGGCCGAAGAGAGGAGAGGCCAAGGAGAGAAAGAAAAACCAAAGAGAGGAGAGGCCGAGGAGAGAAAGAAAGGCCGAAGAGAGATAGGCCGAAGAAAGAAAAACCGAAGAGAGGAGAGGCCAAGGAGGCCGAAGAGAGAGGCCAAGAGAGAAAACCGAAGAAAGGCAGAGGCCGAGGAGAGAAAGAAAAGGCGAAGAGAGGATAGGCCGAGAAGAGAAAGAAAAAACTGAAGAGAGGAGAGGCCAGAGAGAAAGAAAAACTGAAGAGATGAGAGGCCGAGGAGAGAAAGAAAAACCTGAAGAGAAGAGAAGGCCGAGAAGAAGAATAAAGCGAGGAAAGAGAAAGCCGAAGAGAGAATAAAGCCGAGGAGTGAACAAAGCCGAAGAGAGAATAAAACCGAGGAGAGAACTAGAGACCGAATTTGTGAATTGTGAATTTGTCTTTTAAGTCTTGCTGAAATTACATTTTTACTCCCCATGCATTGCTAGAATTGTATTTTACCCTTGAAAGTTGCTGAAAATTTGTAATTTGGTCCCTAGTGTTGCTGAAAAGTGCATTCTTTTTCCCCAAACCTTGCTGAAATTTTATTTTTTGTCATTATGTTTTGCTGGAATTACATTATTGCCCTTCCATATTGCTGGAATTTATATTTCCCCCCCAAGTAGCTAGAACTTGCATTTTTACTCTTGAATATTGCTGGAAATTGCAATTTAGTTCTTAAGTTTTGCTGGAATTTCATTTTTGATCCTTAAATGTTGCTGAAAATTTGATTTTGACCCTCCCCAGTTGCTGGAATTTTTACTTAGTCCCTTTAAGCTTGCTGGAAATTATGATTTTGTCATTGTGTTTGCTGAAAATTATGTTTTGGCCCTAAAATATTGCTAAAAATTGCATTTTTACCCCCATACTAAACTGGAATTTTTTAATTTAGCCCAAATACTTGCTGTATTTTTTTTAAGCCCTTAAACCTTGCTGGAATTTGTGTTCTTGCCCTCTAGTTTATTATAAATTGCATTTTTTCTTTTTAAGTATTGCTGGAAAATATCTTTGCTCCCATACTTGCGAAATTTTGCATTTTTACTCCCTAGGCTTGTTGGAATTTTTGTTTTGTCCCTTAGTTTGCTGGAATTTACATTTTCTCTGTAGGATATTGCCTTATTTAGATCTTTACCTCACAAATTATTGGGATTTACTTTTATTGCCTCATTTATTTAATAGTGATATTTTTGACATGTGTGCTTCATTTTATTAGCAATTGATACCAAGTCTTTGGATGGGAGGTACCTTTGTTATCCTTCTAATTTCTCTTTATGTGCTCCTATGTTTTTTATGTGTTTTTCTTTATGTATTTTTTAAGTGTTTATTATTTTATTTATATGTGAGCATTTATTTATGTTATGTTATTTATTTGAGCTTAATTTTAATTATTCAAAGAAATGTAATAGATAGGTAATATTCTATTTATCAAAATTCTTGTATTTAGATAGTAAAGTGTAATAGATAGTTTATATTTTCATCTAGTTAACAAGAGCTTTTTGTATTTTAGATAGAAAATGTAATAGATAGGTTAGATAGGCTATTTGATTATCTTTTTCCATTTTCAGATTGTAATTAGGTTTTTCTCCGGTGTAATAGTTAGGGCTCTTTGTGTGCTATGTGTGCTTATGTGCTTATGTGTTTTATTCGCTTTCCCTAGGACTTTACATCTAGAATATTATGCTTGTGTGCTATGTGCTCCTATGTGCTATTATTGCTTTTATGTGATTATTGCTTTAATCTATGCTTATTTATTTACTTATTTACTTACTTGTTATAATATATAGTGTATCGTCGCCACACTAGTCCAACGCTAGTTGTGGTTAATTCAGGTTTCTTCGCTAGTCCAACGCTAGCGGAGAATTTCTAGAAAATAGGCTAGTTCAATGCTAGGTCATTTTAGTATTAGAAATCACTTCTCGTGTGCATTTCATGCCATTTCACACACATTTTCTCTTTTTTAGGCCTTTTTCCATTTTTGTATGATTTTTGTATATACTTTATCACTTATTATCTATCTTAAACATATATTTAGTGCATAACATTTAGACTTCCACTACACATAGAATCTTAGGTCATTTGTGTGATTCGACTAGAAATAGTCATCTACTCACGTGGGAAGCGGTGGCGTACATGCCGTTCCCCCCTCCGTGAGTAGGAATAGCTAGTCACGAGTCTATTAGTCCCCCGTACCCGTTATGTTGCATCCCCACTTTCTTTGTTCACTTACTATCTATATTACTATTTTCCTTTTCTTTTGCATTCCATTTTGCATCTATACTCGTGACTCCATCGAGGTCTATATTCGGGTTTCGCAATTAATGCGATAATTCCGACCAAACCTCAATGGAACTATTTTGTCCCTTAACGATATCCTATTTTTAGGACTAGATTTGCATTCATATAGTTGCATCCAAATGTGATAAAATCTTAGAGTTATATTAGGAAAATTTAGACTAAACCTCGCAACTAGTTTCGGCTAGGTTGAAAGGGTGCCTTAGGTGTAACCTTTGCCTTCCCTTTCTTCAACTGTGACTTCCGAACCTTTTTCTCTTGTTTTCAAAGACCTGGAGTTGTCTAAAAAGGGTTTTTCTTGTTTTTCTTACATTTTTCTCAAAAATCATTTTCTAAATAAATCATTCTCGATTTTCTTACCTTTTGTAATAAAACAATTTTCTGGTGACTTGGTACACTAAAACTCAATACCAAGTGGCGACTCCCTTTTTACTAAAAACCCTTTTTAGACTCTAGTTTCGGGCTAAAAATTCGTCGCATTTTCAAAGTCCCATTTTAGGCCCATTTCTTTTAGTTTTTCAAAATAAAGCATTTTTAAAATCACATTTTTGTCGAACTATCTTTTATAAAGTATTTTTTAAAAATCATTTTTATAAAAACCTACACTCTTTTTCCAATAAATACACAACAATAAGCATATTCCCTTTTTCTGTCTTTTCGAAAAAAAATGGGGCGCGACACGTCCAAATTGCTTGAACCTATACTAAGACCTTTGTTGTTTAATAGAATATATTTCTCTAGGATTTGATCGACATGCTTCAAGTATGATAAATCTTTCAGGGATTTTCATGTAGATATCATTATCAATTATCCATATAATAAGCAATGATTACGACCATTAGGTGCATATCAAGTTTTTGATGCATTGTTAAGCTCACAAGATATCTAAAATGTAATTTCATCCATTACTGGTGATTATATGTCATCATAATCAATTCCCGACCTTTGTGAAAATTCCCTGAGTTATAAATCTTACTTTATATCTTACAGTTTCATTTTTCTCATTTCTTTCCTTACAAATATCTATTTATATCTCACCAACTTTGCACCTTCAAAGTGTTTGGACCATAGATACAAAAATTTTTCTTTTAGCTAGCAAATATAATTTAGATTGGATCTCATATTTTCATTTTGGCCGATCATTTCTTTGCTGACATTCATAAGCTAATCTAGGTTCATGATTCTCGTATTTTTCCATAATATCAAGCGCTACATTATATGCAAAAGCATTATCAACAAGTATTTCTTTTCAGTTCCAACTTTTTTCTCATAGTAATAAAATTTATTGAATTTTTCATAATTTCATTGTCTTGAGAAATGAGCTCTCCAAGAGCAACTTTTTTAGAAGATTAAATTTGATCAATAGCAATATTTTGAGGTCCTTGACCTATTTTTACTTCTCGATTTTATTATTATTAATCAATCCTCTTTTCTTTCAAGAATTTTATCTTTGGAATTGAGGGTCTTCTGCATTTTAGGCATGCTTTAGACACATTAACACTTGTAATTTTTCCTTGTAGGATAGCAATTTTAACTTGAGCATTTTCAGCAAGATTTTCTGATTTAATACTTTTCCGGAGTGACTAAATCTATTTGGCAATTGATATGTAATTTTTTACAAATGTATACTCATTTGAACTTCCAGTTCATATTTTTTTTGGTATAAGGATCAAGGAAATCCAATAATATTTTCCAAATGATTTCTTCTCTCAGCTGATCTTTGCCTCTTCTTAATATCGAAAAATGTGATTTGTCAAAGTAATAATCTACAAATCTGGCTATAAATAAATCACATGTTATGACTAAATATATTTAGTAACAAAAGATGATTCATATCTAACATATATCCCCAAACTTCTTTGGGGCCCCATTTCAATACGTTAATATGGTTCAATTGGAACATAAACTACACAACAAAAAACCTTATATGACGAGTATTGGGAAACCAAGTACTAACTATTGGGGAATAAGTATGATAACTTGTTGGCCTAGTTCTTACAAGTATTCTTGCATATGATACAAAATGTGCCCAAATAGATAGAGGAAATTTAGACCTTATTAGGAATGATCTAGCAATTAATTGAAGTCGTTTAATAAATGATTCATCTAAAGCATTTTTGTGTGCAAACATAAGCTACAAAATGCTCAATAGTTATTCTTAGGGACATGCAATAATCATCAAAAGCACGTGATAAATATTTACTAGCATTATAGACAAATTTTCTTAATCGAATAGCTTGGAAATTGTGCTTGCAGCTTAATTATCAAAGCAAGTAATCTCATAAATGCTGAGTTGCGAGTAGATAATAAACATACATGTGACCATCTTGTTGATGCATCAATTAACATCATAAAATATCATCCATATGATGGATCTATAGGCCCACATATATCACCATGAATTTGTTTTCAAAATGTAGGAAGGATTCAATCCCCACTTTAGCTAGTGAAGGTTCAACAATTGATGTCCTTTTGGAGTTAGTAACAGAAGAAAATTCATTATAGCACTTTTTTCAAATTTTTTTAATGAATGGCCACGAAAGTTTTTAATAATTTACCTCATCATTATGAATTCAGGATGTCCAAGGCGGTCATGCCAAAACATAAAATTATTGAGATTATAGACTTCTAGTCTACTAGGTGATGAATTTTAACTGCACTTATTTTTTATATCATAAACGAGAAGAAAAAGAAGGTAATTTTTTTAATACACATTTCTTTCCAGAAATGGTATTTGTAATTAACAAATATTCACCATCTATCTCATTCATTATCTCAATATGATATGCATTTCAGCATATATCTCTAAACTCAAAAAATTTCATCGAGACTTAAAAAAGAGTCATGCATTATTTGATAAGAAAATTTTTCCTTTGAGAAGAAATTTAGTGGTTCTTCTGCCGCCTTCAATCAATTTAGCACTACCACTTTTTGCATTAATATTTGTTTCTCCCATTTCTAAATAGGAAATCACATTTTATTTTTATGTATAATGTATGCAGTAGCACTATTAATGAGGCATATATATCATTATCAACATAATTTAATCCCAAATATTTGGCATCCATTTCTTTGAAAGAAAAATAAAAAACAATCATTAAAAAAATCTATAAATTTCATAATGTTAAAAAAATTTCACAAAAGATGTGAAAAGAACAAAATAGTAAAGTTTTAAAAAAAATATCAGGCATTTGTCATATGATCATTTTGCATCTTTAGGATGCTCAAGGAAATCAGCTACGTCAAGATTTATTATATCATCATCATCATCATAAACATGCTTTTGATTAATAAAACCTGTCTTAGCATGCTTGTCTTTCTTTTCAATTATGCTTGATAAAGTTCAACAAGATATTCTGTCATACGACAAGTATAGGACCAATGACCTTTTATGCCATATCAATAATATTTATCCTGATAATTTTTTTTCTTTACTTTTGTTATCATTATTGTCCCACTTCTTGTGGTTATTTTGTTTCTTGCTATGGTTATAATTGTTATGATTATAAGGAACATATCTATCACAATTGTACACACAACCACTCCACGTCCACGACCACGACTAAAATTTTGAGATTGAGTCACATTCATTTCATAGAATAGATTAGCACCAGTTGGTAGAAACTCGTGATTTTTCATCAATAATTCATTATTTTATTCAGTCAAAAGATGACATGCAATGAATTCAGAATATTTTTTAAAGCCTTTTTCTCAATATCACTACTGTAGGATGCTCGAAACATGAAAAGTAGAAAATGCTTGTTTAAACATATCCTCTCAGTTATATTTTCATCACATAATTTCAATTGAGAAATAATTTTGAGTACACTAAATTATAATCATTATAGATTTAAAATGTTGTAGCCGTAGGTGAAGCCAATCACACCAAGTTTTTGGAAGAATGACTATCTTCAGGCGATCAAATCTTTCTTTCAAATCATTCCAAAGGTCAGTGGATTATTAACTGTATGATATTTCGTTTTTAGTCCTTCACAATATGATAACGAAGGAATATCATAACTTCAGTATAGTGTTGGTTTGATGCATCATTATTTTCAACATAATGTTTCCAGGACCCCTTGCATCAGATGAATTTCCAAATCTAAGTCCATGACAAGTAATTATTTCCAAAAAAATCAAGGGATACAAATTCTTGTGTTGTAAGATTAGTCATAATGAAGTGAAATGTTACCTCAAAAGTTCACCCAAAAGTATAAACTTGTGTCCACCAATCAATCCAATATTTGAACTTCCAATTGATTGTTCCAATGGTAGAGTCTCATGTTGATAATGTGTCGTAAAACTAATACTAATATATTTCATTTAATGGTTTGCATTGTGACTAATATACCAACGAGACAACAAAATATAAGATAAAATAAAGTAGAGGGATAGATAAGAAATAGGGTGAATTGTAATCTTTTATTTACTTAATTGCCAAGAAGGTTTGCAAGAGAATTATTTCAAGAGAAGTTGAATGATCTCTATTTACGGATAATACAAGGTCAATGGTACATGAACTATATTTAATATTGATACATGAATTTAAAACTTCTAAATCATGAATTGAGTTGTTCTGTGAAGTAATAAGTGTATCATATGAATCTTGTGGGGTAGATACGTGTATCAATCTTCTAGGAGAACGAAATGAACATCTACATTAATTCTTTTAATTGTTTTATAGCATTGCTTTGTCTGTTTTTGAAATAATTTTCTTAATCCACATTTAATTTTGGGAGTTCATCCTTAATCAACATGACACAAATATCCATGATTTAAATTTTTAATGACTTAAAAATAAAATTTTTTATAAGCATACATTATTATACATTATTATAAGCATATATATCATTTAACTTACATAAGAAGCAAAATTATTTAAACAGTGAATTTCAAAATTTTCAATATTATTGATTTATGGAATGAAAAAATTCCATACACTGGTGAAATTTCAAGTTTTTAATTGGTTTAATAGATTTTCGGACACATTTTTGTCTAATGGAGTGAATTATGAGCAGCGATAATTGAATTTTTTAACTTTATCCTATACTTTTAATTCATCAATGGCCTCTCACGGCCTGACAAAGTAATTATAGCAATATACAGGAAGGAAAAGTGTATTTAATTATGTTTGTGCGTGTGTTGTGTGTGTAGTCGATTAAATATAGGTAAGGATTTGCAATTACATAATTAATTATTTTATATAATTATGCATTATTGTTATTTTTATAAACTTTGAAAATGCTTTTGCATTTGCAATTACATATTTAATTATTTTTTGTTAAAATTCATTGTCCTTTACTAACTTATTACATGTCTTAGAAAATTAAAATTTAGAGTTTTATTTTTCTTGTATATTTGTATAAATAGTAATATTTGTTTTTTTATTTATTTTTGTTTAACTATTGAAAAATCATAAGAAATAAAAAAGGAGTTATAAATTTCTTCTTTGTAGAGTGAAGTGAAATACGAAGAGATACTAAATAAAATTTATGATCTTAAAAATATCCATATAGTCAGAAATTAACTTAAAAGATTTTGTAAATTCATTAGAAATGAATAAGATATCAATTGCATCTTAGTTTTATATTAAGGATGTAAATGTCTAGAAAAATCCACGTTATCTTCCTATATTTTTACATATTGATGGAATCCTTTAAATGAGGTAAAATATATATTAATTTAGTTGCAGTCGAAAAGTGAAAATAAGATGTAGATTTAAGGAGCCCCTGGGGGTGGCTTGCCCGGTCACGTATATAGTAGTATCCCAGTGTGACCTGGGTTCGAGTCTCTCCCCTAGAAAATTCCTGTACATCGGTGGAACCCACTTTGTATAGGCGCAGTGAGATTAGTGAGTTCAAGATCCGATACCCCTGTATTGACCAAAAAAAAAAAAAGATGCAGATTTAAGAAAGTAGAGTGTTGTTACCCTTACACTAAATCTCCTTTAATTTGTGCACGATTTTCATTTTAGTCCTTCAATTTTGTTTATCTAGCACTAGGGTCCTCAGAAATTAAGAGACAAAAGTATCGCCTTTTATTTATTTTTGTTTTTCCTTTTTCTCCTTCTCTTTCCTTCCAATTATATTAGAAAAAATTCTAATTGATAAATTTGCAAGGTACTTTCTTTTTAAGACGTGCAGTTACAATTTCATTAAATATATGAAAACAAATCCTTCTTTATATGCTAACATTCATATACATAACTATTTCCTTCAAAGAAATGTTATGCATCCTACTGCAATAAGCAAAAGCAATTAAGGCTCTGTTTTGGAGGTGTTTTTTAGAAATATATTTTTAAACAAAAAACACCATACACGTTTTTTAATTAATTTTTAATCTCAGAAACATATTTATCGCAAAGAATCTTTAAAACTGCTACAATAATACTTTCTAAAAAATACCTCAAAAACCATCCATATAGATGGAGGCTAATTTATTGATTTCTTAACTTAAGTCTCTAAATAATGCATTATTCATATTTTGAGGCATACTTTTGAGTAATCAACAACTAATTCCTTAACACGCACAGAACACGAAAGTGTGTTTTCTTTTCTTATTCCGCGCATTTCAAAATTGTTTCGGCCTCTACATGTACCATCTAAGATTAAATGAAGTCCAGAAGCTAAATGAACTACAACAGTTGAAAGAAAATGTCCACTTTGTAATGCCATAAGCGAAATTCAAAATGCTCATTTCATTGATGCAGTTTGTGCGTGGTCCATCCAATGGTAATTCCTACCATTTAGAATAACATTTTGAACCAATATGATGACAGCAAAGTTTCCCAACTTTTTGTAGATTCATTTTATTTCTCTTTGCTGGAAGATAAAAAAGTTGTACATTCGCTTAGAGTACTTCATTAGGGTGGACTAACGAAGCCACACGCCTGCGACCCCATAAGATGCATAGAACAGTTAACCATTCCTCAGCTATTTTTAGACCATGAAAAATTCATTTGTTTGATCTGTTTTTAAAAACGTATTTTTTAAAAACTTGATACACATTTTTCAATAAACTTTTTATCCCATAAATATATTCATCGAGAAAAAACTTTAAAACTGTTACAATAATTTTTTTAGAAAACAGTTCAAAAAACATCTATACAGACGGAACCATCTACACGAGACAGAACATAAAGAACTCATTTCTCAATTTCCTTATGGCATATAAACACTTTTAGGAGTCTACTGGGTACTGGCAATGGCAGAGAAAACACTCCTAGGCTTCATGCTTATTTCCAATGATTTTAATTCAAGATCTAGAATTGCTCCACTCATAGTCCCTTCCAATTAATTTTAGCTACACTAAATTGTGAAATAATTTTTAAACTGGATTACTAAAAAGATATTCACATTATGATATTTAGAAATGGGAGGCTTGCTTTTAAAGCAAATCAGTTCCTCCTTACAAAACAGATGGCTTGTAAGCTTGTTTGACCTGGAACTACACTATCAATTGTAAACGGATTTGAAGGTGTTTCTTTTTCTTTTATTTACCTTTTTCATTGTATGTGAAGCTAATTAGATCCACGTCTGACAGATTCTTCAGCCCTTGTGAAACCATCGGTAAGCACATCAACTGTCCAGTCCTTAACATCTTCCTGCATATAGTATGCTTAGAATTTTAATGTGAACAACATCACTAAGTCTAATATCAAAATTGCAAAAAATAGGAATGAGGTAACCTCAGGGAAAGATACAGGAGAACAAAGCACAAAAGGAGGAAATTGTTTCATACACACATATACACACACACACACAAAAAAAAAAAAACACACATATACATATACATATACATACATACGTATGCGTGCGTGTGGAAAGATAGATAAATGAGAAAGAACAACTTTCAATTTCCTCAAGGTGACAGCTTGCTAGCTGAAGCCTACGTTTAGAAACTCAGGACGTTGGGTTCGCTACTCCCTCCAGAACCCAGAAGAATAACATATAAAAATATAAAACAAAATTAATTAAAAAGTAAAGCTTAAAATGAACTTAACCGTGAAGCACATGATGCCAAAATACCTCATCTGATTTTATCAAGTATCATTTTGTTCTTTATTTCCCGGTCTTTTAAAATATAAAATAGGCACCCAAATACTTTTCTCTTCCTTTTCTTCTATTGCCTTGGGGAAAGCAGGATGAAGTTTTAGACCTTTGATTTTTTATCCTCTACTACTTTAAAACTTGAGGTCTTTCCCCCTCAACCAGGGGAGAATAATGTAGCCAACAAAGAGTTCAAGGAAATCTATAACTAAAAGTTCCAAAGACTTTCTTCAAGTTTCGAGTAGGCCATCTTTGAAGATAAGCAACCTATTTGGCAGCTGCTATATGTTAACTGAGTGACTATTCAAGTATTGTCTTAGTAGGAGTTAAGTTTTGACACTGAGTCCTTTTTAGATTTTTACTATTACAGGGTATTTAAGTAATTTAAGGAAATTTCCAGTAATTACTGCAAATTTCCAATAATTACCTAATTGCATTAGTTCTTACTTGAAGTCTAGTTGATTTAGGAAAAAAACTAAAAGTATCTAGTTGAGTTCAGAAAAAGAAAATAATATTCCAAATCATAGGATATTATGGCTTATCAAACTCTTCTTGTTAGGTTATTTAGATGGAGACTGATGAATAAAGAATTTACTTTATTTGAAATTTATATTGTCAGTTTGTCCTTCCTAAGATCCCCCCTAAACTCTCTCCTGCTCTGTTTCCCTCTTATTACCATTCACAATTATTCACATTTCTGGAACAGCCCCGAATTTCTCATTCTTCTACGAGCTCTAGTAGGCCAGATCACCCCTACCCTTGTCCTACATCAGACATATAAGACCTACTAAAGAATCCTGTACCTTTTTAATTTGCTGTTCTTTATGTCTTTCTGTAGGAACACACTTCTCCTATGAGGGTCACGGAGGCAAAAATCAAATGCTGAAAATGAGTGCAAAAAAATACAGGGATAAATGAAAGGTCTCAAGCAGTTTTATGGTACATCAAACATCATGTGTCTATAGATGATCTCGGAAAGTGAAAATACAACTCAGTCTCTCTCCCCCTCTCTCCACCCCCTCCCCCAGGGGTTGTTTTTAATTTAGATACTTTTTGCATGCTTTTATGAGTTTGTTCTACCCTGGAAAGCAAAAAGACATCTAGAGAAAATTTCCTTTTTAAAGATTAAATACTAAATGCAGACAAAACATTAGAACATTAATCACACAATGCACATAACATGAAACCAACCCTTGTTTTTTTCCCTCCCATAATGCCCACAAGAAAAGCATGTGATCCTTATTTTGACTTTTAAACCAAATGAAAGCCCCATATTCTTTCTGTGTCAGTTTCCAGTGAAAAAATCAGATTTTTTCTACTCTTTTAGCTAGTAACAGATCTGATCGTAGAGTTTAGACCACGATGGGTTCAATGATCTCATGATATTTCTCAAATTGGCTTGGTTGATTAGAAGTGTGTTTTCATTACGATAATGTGTTGAATGTTCAAACAAAATTATTTCCAAAGAAGAAACTGATTGGAGGGCAAAGATGTGGTTGTGTTATATTGAACAAGATGTAAGAATGTCAAGGCGAACATATTTCAACTTCACAAAGAGGTGAAAGAGATGTTCTTGGAAAAGCAGATGCCTTGTATTACTAGGACAAGCTAGAAGATCAATTATCTAAATTCATGCAAAGCAGGTTTGTAACAAGACGTTAAAAATTTAGATGAGCTACTCTGTCACGGCAAAGTTGTTTAAGATACCCCACAATTTGCTTAGTAAGTTTTGCATGAGAGACGGTATATGGCAACAATTACTTCAATTGACATTCAATATATTGAGGATGTTTCAGATCAGCGGTTAATGTTGAATTCTATCTCAAGGCACATGAATGTTATGTTTAGAGTAGAAAGACGGCACATAAACTATCAGCCCTTCACAGAAACTTCATCAACAGATCAAGGAAAAGGAAATTTTTCTGGTTACTTGATAAAATCATAACTGAATAAAAATGGTTTCCAGTAAGAGGAAGCAAATGAATATTAGCCTCAGCATGTTTGAGGTGAATTAACCCTAATTGTAGAGCCTGCTAGAGATCAGGTCAGTTTCCTATCCATCCAGGAAGAATCTAAATGTTTAGTTGCAATAAAAAAAGTTCTAAAATTGTGGATGCTAATTCCTGGATCAGCAACAATGTTCAAGTTGCCTGAATTTTCACAATTATCCAAAGACCCAAAGGAGCTTCCTGAAAAAAAGAAACTATCTATGTTTTGTGATGCATCTGAGAAGAGTAATGTTGATGCGGCAAGGAAGTTTTTTTTTTTTAAAGAAGGTGAAAGAATTAAACTAGAATTTATTACAGGTTGACACTGTGACAGATAATACCTAAATTGAATTTCAAGGAAGCACCATCATGACGGATAAACAAAAGGTGATGATGTTCACGGTTGTTACTATCTTAGAGAATGTGAAAGCCAAAAGGAAACCTTGAATCGCAGGAAAGTGAGTGCAATTACTGTGAATAGGTCAAAGACCAGACAAACATTTAGTTCTTCACGTGGGTGTCATTTCTTAAAGCTGAAAACTCAGAAAAATTTTATGTGCTGAAGATTACATGTTAATCATTTGAGCTTATTAATCAGCCGAAATTCAAGACTGTATTCGTGAAAAAAAAATACTTTGTTTCTCAAGTACAATCATAATATCTGAAATGGTTCTTATTGTCTTGAAAATTTGTACACTAAGATCTTTGTAATAAATCATAAATAATTTTGATAAACCGTTAACATAGTGTTATTAGCCTTGCTTTCTTCCTTGTGCATTTATTTAGACTGTATTCCATTTTCAATTCATTCTCATTATCTATCTTATATCCTCTTTCAGAATATCCTAGCAACCACATCAACTAGTGCAAGGAGGAAAGTAAAGGAAAGAGTCTTTCAAAACATGCTCTAGGAATTTGGTAGGCCAAAGAGGCCTCATTTAAGGATAGAATGAGACCTTATTTAAGGATAAAAAGAGTTAAAAAAAGAACCTATTTGAGGTGCTAGATGCATCTAGGTGCCTCCTGTGGCTTAGGCACAAGGCACAAGGGACAGGAGCACGCTTTATCACACAAGGCGCATATAATCAATAAATTTAGAAATATGCATATGCTAAGGTCTTGACTCGTAGACTAGTATTGCATTGGCTAACATTTTCAGTTAAAAGAACACATAGAAATATAATTCTAGGATGATTGAGCTACTTGAAGAGTAAATCGAGGATGACTTATAGAGACTAAATAACGAGATGGAGCAAGTTTGAGCAAATCTGTGGAGACTAAGCACATCAAAAAGTTAGATTTTTGAAATACTAAGAAAAGCGAATAAAAAAATGTTATGTTGGTCTGATAAAACTAGACTAAAATCTATCTTCTAAAATTTTTCAAAGCTATTACCTCTCCACATGAGGTGCCTCAAGTTAAACAGTAAGTTGGAAATTCAGAATTTGTTCTTCGGAGGGGAAGTTGAATTTTTATCCTCAATGAATTTGGCTTTGAAACTGTTTTTAATAAATTCAAACGGGGGGTCCTTCCTAATTTATCGGTAATATCTTAAGCAAATTGAATGGTACTCCAATGGAAATAAGTATCGAGTATCAAGTACCCTTAGACAATTGAAGTCTTCAATTCAAAATATGAGCATCCAACTACAGAAGTCAACTTTAAATTTAATGCACAAACCAAAAACATGCAAAATTGAAAAGGCATGCACCTAGGCTCCGAGGGCGGCTGTCTTCAAACAAAGCACCTGTTTTGGTGCTTAACCAGGCAAAAACGCTGCGCGGCGCGGCGCGATTTGCGCACATTTAATAACTATCTAGAGGAGCCATATCCATTCAGTTAAGCCTGAGTATAAATGACATCAATTTTTGTACACAAAACACATTGATTTCTGCATTTTACTTGAGACAACAGCTGCAAGATGACAAATATTTTTACTTCACATACTCTAGGTTATATGGAAGCGCATCACTAACTGTTCTCTGTTGAGTGATGTATATTTTAACAACAAACAAATGAATAGCACAATGAATTCGTTAAGTTATGATGAAGTTGTACATAACCAATCCCGGATATAATATTACATCGTTAGTTCATCAAACATGCACGTTCAACGGTAGTAACAAACAGAAATACTGAATTGCAGCAATAGAATGAACTTTTTACAGGAGTGACTACAGCACAAAACTGAAACACAAGAACACAAGGACTTGACACTAGTTTCACTTTGTCTTAGCTTCTGCTTCTGCCATTATATGGACCTGAGATTCAATTATAGTTGTACCAAAAACCATTATGCTAAAACATCCTTTATTTGCATATCAAAAGAGAATTTGTTTTTTTATTTGAGAAAGTAATAGTGCATGGCATCTAAATCAACCCAGAATTCCAGAGTATGATTTCATCCAGAAGCATGAAGCTTAATACAACGATTGCCATGCCTATATCTCTTTATCTTCTTAATAATGGTTCTGGCTAATTTGCATCATAATCACATGGATCCACCACAACTCATAAAATCAAACGCCGTCTTATTTTTCTTTCCTTGTTGCATTATTTTTTTTTTCCAGTAGGAATTTTAAATACATCCCTATTTTTAAAATAAACCACATAAGTCACCTTTTAGCAGTTGTGACACTAAGGCACCCTAATTATCCCCTTAAATTGTCTATTTCTGATCTATTCAATGCTATTTTCTCTAGAACCATTATGAAGCTCAGAGCCATTTCTTAGTTACGAAACTGCGATAACATTAGACAAAGGCTTTTCCTTTTTGCACAACAGCAACTCACATAATATTGTTTACTGTATGGTGACTTGACACTTGTTTCACATTGCCATTAACATGCAAATGAGACTGAATTATAATTTACTACAGCCCTGGATTTTGTATTAACCAAGATATAAACTTGTAGATTTTTGAAGTATGGCATTAGACCGTTTTGCAATATTGCTAAGCCAGATGCATATCTGGATAAACTAGTAAAGTGCAAAGTAAAATGTACATTTCATTTGCAAACAGCTATAATAACTAAAGAAGAAGATTTACGAAAACTCCCCGTAGACAAGTAGGTTTGGTGAATGCCCAACAGTCTTAACCCAGGCTAGAGATGCTTTTGACAAAGACTGATTTATGTTTCGTGGACTGATCCAAATAAAAAAGCAAGGGAATTGAGAATTACCCAGTGCAATGGTTCCCCAGTTCGTATTCGTGCATTTGGACGGGCAAGCTTTGATTCAAACGGAGTCCTTAGGACGCACCTCTCGAATCTCTTCCCATTCCTCGCGACTTAGCATCCTAACAGTCCCTTGACCGGGAGGTGCATTCTTTATTTTTTGCTCAATCATCTCTTGAGATCTGGACTCGTCAAGCTGCCAAGCACAGATGATGACGTGCATTTAATTACTGCAATTCACCATAATCACAAGCCAAAGCAAAACATACAGTTCACAAGAACTATGTAGTAATTCAAATATCTAGCACTCCGCAACCAAAAATCATTTCCCAACAGAAATTGTAAGGTGATATCCTACAAGCTAAAATATTTTTGTGCGAAAGCAAAATTACATAATCCAGCAATACCATCATAAGGAGCTTTGCAAATAAGGCTGTCCCGACAACAGTGAGGATCATTGGCATTGTGGCTGTGTCGAGAAACGATTTTGAATCAGGAACTTCGACGAAAATTTGATTCTTTCTGGGATCTTTCCTTTTTCTCTTCTCTTGCGTTTCAGCAATCCTTTTCCTCAAAGTTTCACTGGGACCATCTCGGGACAAAGTATGAAGCTTCCTACAAGTTTGGAACAATATTCCACGAACTCCGCTCATGTTTACAGAGGAATTTGGCTCGTAGGGGGAGAAGGGTTGGCTACGGTGGGCGAGAAGTGCTGGCTCGGGTGGGAGACAGTAGCTGGGGAGAAATGGGTTTTGGACTGGAGTCACCTAGAGCAGCGGCGGCAGCCGGGGTAGCGAGGAGAGAGAGAGGTGGTTTGGGGTCTGGCGGTGATTGGAGAGGGCGGAAGCCGGAGAGCGAGGCTAGGGGCAGTGGCCGTAATGGAAAAGAATCTGTAAAATAAGAAAGGTCAATTTAACCAGCACAGGCACCGCCGGATCATCTGTTACACTTTCCAGCCCTATTACACTCGTCTTATGGACAAGTATCATCACGTTATTATCTTATTATCTTATGTATTATTTGATTAGACCCTTATTGTTTAAAAAATAAAATACTTGTCAATCAGATAGAATGTGTGACAGAAAGCGTAACAAGAAAAGTGTAACAGAGGACCTAAAGTCAATTTTACACCATGTTGCATTGTGCCTTGATATAGGCACCGAATTTTCTATTACACTTTTTATATTACACTGTTATTACACCCCTTATCTCATATATAAGTGTCTCGTGTCTTATTTGATTAGACTCTTATTGTTTAAAACATAAGAAACTTGTCAATCAGATAAGATTTGATGGGACTCTTGTTGTTTAAAACATAAGAAACTTGTCAATAAGATAAGATGTGTAACAGAGAGTTGAACAAAAAAAGGGTAACAGACGACTCGAAGCCTATATACCAAGGGCTCCTGGTATTCTGTTACACTTTTCTTGTTACACTCTCTGTTATACATCCTATCTGATTGACAAATATCCCATATGTTAAACAACAAAAGTCCAATCAGATAAGACATGGAAAAACATGAGACGTTTGTCCATTAGATAGTGAGTGTCTAAGTAAAGTGGGGCATTGTCAAGCTGAGCAACTAGAGTAGCTTGCGAGCAGCTTAATTAATTACTTGAGTTGAATTTGAGTTGACCGAGTTCGAATGGCATGACTTAGGCCAATGAGTCGAATTTGAGTAATGAATTTGCAACATCGAAAGCTCGTCAAGCTTAATCGAACAAGTGTAATTATTTAATAATTATATATTTATTTATTATGTATTGCTATTTTATGTATGAAAGTTGTAAAATTTATTAGAATTGTTCTCAAGTACTCAAGCTCAGGTAGGCTTGCAAGTGCCCAAACATTAAAAAAAATACTTTTCCAAGTTGAGCTTGAGTCGTTTTTCACTACTTCGAGCTTGAGTTCGAAATTTTCAACATGATCAAGCTCGAGTCAAATTCGAGTAGTTGTCGAGTTTGAGCTCGAGCATGGTGCTACTCGAGTTCGACTTGGCTTGATTGTATTCCTAGGTTAAACATACAATGTCCTCCAATTTTTAATATTGTTATTAGTTAAAATTTCATGTATTGTATTTTGCACATATGGTAGAAATTTTACCAAAGAATACTAGACAAAATAGGGTTAATTACACTCAAAACCTAAGTTTTCTCGTAGTATTACATGTATCTTTCACATTATTTGCGTAAATACAAACATATCCCTACCTTCGAATAGTTCAAATTAGCATTAACTTCAAATGAAAAAATATTTTTAACCTTTTTATTTTTGTTCTCGTGATAAATAAAACATCATTCCCATTCAATTTGATGATGTACAATATATTTAACCATCCATGCGTCACAGGATCTGGTCCAACAAACAACTCATAAAACCAACATTACAAACCTAGGATATTAAAAAGTCCGAAATATGCCCAAAAAAAAATCAAGAATGGATAGATAGGTTACCTAAAGTAATTTTCTAAACCAATGTCAGACTGTAAACATTATTTTAGAGCTTCCAACCTCTGTCTTACATGAATCATTAAGTTTAAATGTCGAAATGCAACCACACGGCTTTAAGCCTGGAAGTGTAATTGCAAGAAAGCTCCCGTCTCTTTCAGGTTAAATAAGTTTGATGGTATTGAAGTGCAACAACAAGAAAGTCCTGCTTCTATTAAGTTAAATAAGTTGATGACAGACACATTGAAACGCAACGCAAGAAAATCTCGCCTCATATGTGTCCAATTGCTAAAGAAGTTGATGGCAGGCAAATCTAATACTGTGGTTACCTTACCTACATAGCCACTATTTTATATTGTTATCACTCTATTTAAATACTACTCTCTCTTCTTGAGAGTCTTTTCTCTGTTCCTTGAGAGTTCTTTTCCTTACACGGTTGAGGTGATAAGGCTGTGTCAATTATTAAGGCGATTGTAGTTGGGTACCATTTCAAATAGTTTAACCATGCGTTGGTGATTCCTTCTTATGTATAATCTTTCTAATTTATTCTGATTGTGTCGGCTTTTACTGTTCTTTGTGTAACTTCGGTTTTTCTCAATCTATTTTATTAGCTTATTTTGTGTGTTCTAGCCCAAAACGAGAGAGTGGCGTATACCATTATTTTTTATTCTTGTTGCAGGGTGGTAAGGTGCAATTCGTTGGAGTAATTCTCGAAATCTTGGGATTTCACAGAAGACATGTCTGAAGAGCTAGAGGAAATCTTTAAGGGGGTTGATCAGTCGGTCAAACGGAAAGAGATAGTGGATTCAACCTCACTTTTGGTACATGAAAATGGTCTGAAATAGAAAGGCCCTTTCAATATATCTATTCTATTCTCATGTTTGGTATGAATCTTTTAAGTTGGAAAGCCTTTTTCACCAGGAGTGCTTATTCCAGCTTTTTCCTTAAAAGGTCATTCCTTATCCATGTTTGGTACATAAAAATGGCCTAAAATAGAAAGACATTTTCAATATATCAATTCCATTCTCATGTTTGGTATAAATCTTTTAAGTTGAAAAGCCTTTTCCACCAGGAGTGCTTATTCCAGCTTTTCCTGAAAAAGTCATTCCTCAACAAAACCTAAGGAATGATCCTTTCCACTTTATCCTGAAAACCTAAAGCTAAGGGATGTCAAGATTACTCCATCCACCTAAACATTTCTCAACTTCCTTGCTCTTCTTCACCGGTGGAATTTTCTAGTCTTGCACAAAGAAATTTAATAACAATTAACAATCTCTTCCCAGTATGTTTCAATTGATTAGTTCTATATGTAATATTAATTTGTTGATTTAATTTTTGATCTTTTTATCTATCAACCTATTTTTGTTTATATTACAAATTGTAATTGGGTTATTGAATATATGTGCCAATAGGTTTAGCATCATTAAAAGCTATAAAATATATGTTTATTTTATTATTGCAAATTTTCCTACATTGCTAGTTATACTGCCAAAAAATAGAAAAATTAAAATATTTATTTATATTATAAAAGTAAACAATTAATACAATTGAATTATTTATAATATGAAAATCAATATTATTAAATTAAAAATGTTAAAATTTCTTTAGGTAACAAAAAAATTATACCTTATAAAAAATTCAGGGCACAATAGTCAAATCAGTATATATTTTATTCTATTCTGACATCTCAATATGATTATACCAAATATTGGAAAGGAAATAGACATTCCATTCTGACTTTGATTACCAAAATTGGAATGGAAAATTCTTTTCTAACCTATTTCAGGTGGAATGTTATTATGGGTGGAAAGACTTTTCATTATAAGTCATTCCTGTATACCAACGTGGGGATACATAAGCAGAAAGAATGGTATGCATAAAAAGCCTTTTTGGCAAAGTGGTAGGCGAGAAAGTGATAAATCCTACCGAAGTTAAAAAATTTGTGAATCACATGTGGGGTTATCCAAAAGAGATGAATGTTGTGGAATTAGGGATTAATTTGTATCAATTCAGTTTTAGGGAAAAGCAAGTTATCAACAAAAATTTGAAAGGAAGGCCTTATATAATTGACAATCAATTGCTGAATATAAAGGAATGGGAGGAAGATATTGATCAAGAGGAGAAACATTTAACACATCTCTAATGTGCATAAAATTATGAAACCTCCTAGTTCATTTTCTATTTGTTGGATATTTGATTTGTATGAATAAGTTGAATCTTTGAAAAAATTTTGAAACTAATTTAGCCCCTCTCATATTGTTTTTTTAGGCTTGCAGTCTATTTCAGTCTACAAGGATATACAAGTTGATCCAAGAATTCGAAAACCCAGTTGATCCAATATGAGTTCCAATTCAAAAAATGCGGATATCCAATCAGCCAGGTTTTTCGGAATAAGGTTCATACGCGGGTTTTTTTTTATTAAGCAGGGTCAAATACAAAACATGATTTTAAAAACCTGCAAGTATCTAACCCGACTCGCATACAAGGGTAACTAAGTAATTTACTAAGCTCTAGTGTAATCATGTTAGTGAATATATGCTTTGATTTCATTCATTTTTGCATAATCCCATGCTCAATTTAAAGAATCTTTGTGTATTTCAGTATGCAATATGTTACTTGTAATTTTAAAAATTTATTTTCCGTGTTATCCTTTTTTTTTTAACAAAAGATTTGATATTGTTTCCTGAATTTCTATTTTTGGTTTGGAATTTAAGTTTTTATTTAATCTTGGCAACTTGTGGTATTAATTGGAACCCATTTTGGAGTTTACTTGAGTTGTGTTTGGAAATTTTTTATTCTCGATCAGTTGATGTTTGAGTATTATAGTGTTAAAATATTTGTAAGTTTAGTTTTGTTAAAATAGTCTATGAAATTTCTTTTTGATTGTTAATGCAAAAATAATATTATGAAAGGATGTAACCTGAAGAAGAAGGGATGATATTATTAGACTTTATGAGTAATAAATCTCAACTATTAGTTAAAACTTAAAAAGATGCATTAGTTAAAGCGAATTTGGGTCTAATGATGCTAATATCCAACCTGAATAATATGATATCCGAACATGCGGATATTTTCACATGCTGATCCAAATACAGACCACATTCTTCTTGATCTGCATTTAGCAGTTCGAATAAAAAATATCCCTTACATGTCGAGTATCTGACCCGTGTGCATCCTTGGTGCCCATCTATACTATTTGGAATTAAACCTAAACTTACAAACACTTTTCTTTGCCCCATGATCTTTTTAATATTAGTTTTGTACAAGCAGAGAAAATAGCAGAAGGAATGTAAAACTAATAAAAATCTTTAGGTAAAACTCTCTATTTACAGGTGGAAAGTTTATGAGTCATAAATCTAGACATTATATATAATAAATATAGAATTCAAATCTCTTTGTAAAAAAAAAAAAATTACAAACTATTAAATAATTTTAAAATATTTGTATTTTTATCAAAAAGACTCGATTACCTTTAAGTAAAATCCTCCCCGGATAACAAATCCTCCCTAGAAAGCACACACAATAATAAAACTTACAGAGTGACAAAAATATGGTGGGATTGCGGGTATTTGTGATTTTCCTTGCGTACAAACTCGGGAAACCAATCAAATATCTTTTTTTTTTTTTTTTTTTAAAATTCCTTAAAAAATTCCCGAGTTGGTACGACGTGGTTTCCTGAGTTGGTACGAACTAAATAACAATTTAAAGAAAGTATTTATTTTATTTTAATTCGGCAAAAATCTACAAGAAGTCTCCTTTTTATACAAACCCCCCCTCTCTCTCTCCATCTAAACAGATAAGAAGAGCCTTCGCCAGAGGTAGCAAGAAAAAGCCAAAGGCGAAAAACCCAAAAGCAAACCCTAGTCGCTAAAGAGAGAAAAACCTTCCTCTCTACGCTCTCTCTCTCGGATCCGATCTCATATCGCAGAAGAACCCAAATAGCTCCGATAATGGGTTCTAAGAAATCTGACTTCGGCGATGGCGCTAGCCCCGGGTTCGATTTTCCCCTTTTTCTCCCTCTCTATTTATGTATTTATTTCGTCTTCTAGGTTTTTATTTTTTTATTTTATAAATCTATATATTATTATACATAAAGTGAAGAATTAAAAGTTGTTTTTTTTTTGGTTTAATTGCAGGAAAATTTTCATCGGAGGTTTAGCAAAAGATACTACTCTAGGTATTTTTTTTTATTATTTTCTTCATATTGCTTGTATCTTTATGGTTTAATTTTTTTTTTGTAATTTACAAAGTAGAATAGAAGATGGAATAAATTTACTGGTTTTTGTAACTAGCTGATTTTCTAGGTTAGATTCAGCTATAATTATCTGACGTAAAATGATCTTGATGTTTATTTTTGTTATGTTACAGTATAAAGTTGTGGACTTTGTTTTGATTTTGTGGGGTGTTAAATTTTTCGAGTTTTTTGCTGTTTGTGTAGACCAATTTGTGAAGTATTTTGGGAAGTATGGAGAGATAACGGATTCGGTCATAATGAAGGATAGGCATACGGGTCGCCCCCGAGGTTTTGGGTTTATAACTTATGCTGATCCAGTTGTTGTTGACACTGTTATTGCCGAAACACACATCATCAATGGCAAACAGGTTTGTGGATTGGATTATAAATTAGAGTGCTTGAGTTTTGTGTTTTGTTCTTACGCTCATTGTTTCTGTCTGTGTCTATCTGTGGTCTGAGATGAACTGAATTCTTTTGCTTGTTGATCGTTACGATTTTATATTGTAAAAAAAAAAAAAAGTGCTATGTGATACCTACCTATTTTACATGATAGGGGTGGAAAGAATAAATTTTCAATCAAAGACTTAAATAGGTTCTGCTACTTCTAGTTGTGGCAGTCAAGTGTTTAACAGAAGACAGAAGAGCTTACTGACTAATCTCTTGTTAATATTGGTAAAATACTGCAAGATTAGAAATTAGCCTAAAAGCATTGCTGTGAAAGTTGTTTAAACATGTTGTGAATGTGTTGAAACTTTTGTTGGTTTCGGCATTTTTGAGGTTCTTGTCACCTATACATTGCCTCATCTGTTTAAAAATATTATTTATTGTTTCTGCTTGTGATTCATAAGCTATGGATATTGATGACTACAATATGTACATAATGTTTCACACATTTTCTTGTCCTTTTTCTGTCTGATGTTTAGTGACTAGTTTCAGGGATGCTTAAGGCCTCTATGTCTATCCATCCTTTGGATGGCATAGCTTGTTGGAAAGTAGTCCTGTATTTGGGCGACATTTTTTTCCTTTTAGATTGGATTGCATGGATGGCATGAATCATGAATTTGACACTGTTGATCAATTGTTTTTGTGTATCCAGGTTGAAATTAAAAGAACAATTCCAAAAGGATCTGCTGAATCCAAGGACTTCAAGACGAAGAAAATCTTTGTTGGTGGGATTCCAACATCTGTTAACGAAGGTAGGTTTTATGGTATTTAGAGTCCCGGTACCTTAATGTTCTAGTTATAATGGCTAGACCATTATATAACTGTTAAAGACTTGCTACAATGGTAGACCTGTTTTAGAACAGGCGAAGTGGAAAAAGCAAAATGAAGTGCAGAAGCTACACACCATGCTTTTTTTGGTTCTGTTTTGTGTCTAATATTTGAATCATTTTATCTGTTTGTCTTAATCCTGGCTGTTGATAGATGAGTCACGTGACAATTTCCTATGCCAAAAGCATAGGATATTTGCACGTAACGAGGTTAAGATCAAGTCCTCTTAATCCTTGTTACATATATGTCCGTTCAACGCTGCCTCCATGATACCCTCCCCAATACCGCTCCTTTTCTCCTTTCTCTTTCTTTCCATGTCACTAATATCATCTTTGTTATTGCTAATTGCTGAATTATGCTCAAGTTCTTGGAGATGCTGCAAAAGTATTGAAATTGCAAGGGTTCCTAACTTCAAATGCAGCAAAGTTTAAAAATGAGATTGGCCTTCAAATGTATATTGTTTAACTGAAATGTTTTTATTGTTTTTATTTGTTGTCTAAGATGATTGCTTATGATAGTGTTGGATATAACATACACAAGCATTGGCTTCTCTTAGTTAAGTTGGCACTTTGTGCTTAAGATCAAGGAGGCATTTGCTCTATAGTGCACTCTACATTTTTAACCACTATGTATTAAAACCAGTCTTTATTATGTTGATTATTGTTCATATTTTCTAATCTATGGTTAACACTGGTTTTCCTTGTATTGATTCATTTTGTGTGTTTCTAATCTGGATATGTTGTTTGAACTAGATGAGCTGAAGAGCTTCTTCTCGAAGTATGGGAAAGTGGTTGAGCATGAGATCATAAGAGATCATGTCACAAAACGTTCTCGAGGCTTTGGGTTCATTGTATTTGACAACGAACAGGTTGTTGAAACTTTGTTATCTGATGGAAATATGATTGACATGGAGGGTACTCAGGTAAGTTCCATCAAGTGGTTCCCTACGTATACATGGACACAAATGTGCTGTGTATAACCTGGTTGCTTGAGATTCTAGTTTGAAATGTTTGTGGTTTAGTTGTCAGTTCTTTGCAGGTGTTTTCGCAATCAGTAATTAGGCATTAGGACAAATCATTAATATAGTTATACATCTCTAGTGCTTAGCTTTCAATTTAGTCTGCAGGTGGAAATTCTAGGTTAACATGATTCTTTGTTGTAGGTTGAGATCAAGAAGGCTGAACCAAAGAAACCTTCAAACCCAGCTCCTGCCCCTGCTTATGGTAGTGAATCTAGGGGACGTTCATATGGTGATGGTTTTGGTGGATTTGGCAGTTCCTATAGCAGTTTTAGCAGTGGCGGTTTTGGCCCTGCTCCTTATAGGTCATTTGGGGGTATTGGTGGTAGGTTTGGTGATTATGGTGGTTACAGCAGTGGTGGTGAATTTGGTCGCTATGGCGACTTTGGTGGTGGTGATTATGTTGGATATCGAGGAGAGCCATCACTTGGCTATTCTAGTCGCTTCGATTCTTATGCTGGAGGATTTGGTGGAGGATATGGCGGGAGTGGATTAGGTGCTTATGGTCGTGGAGGAGGTGGTTACGGCAGTTACTCTGGGGCTGGCTCAGGTGCTGGTTATGATTCTGGCCCTGGTGCAGGTTATGGTGGTACAGGAGGATTGTATGGAAGTAGAGCAGGCTATGGTGGTGGTGGTCGTTATCATCCCTATGCCAGATAGATTTCTCCTTAAGCATTTCCTGTAGGTGTTTTACTCAGTTCTCTTGGTTATGCATCTTCAGGCTCAGAGTTGGGTAGATATTCAACGCACTAGCAAGGAGACATTATCTAGAAGAGAGCATCACCAGAGCTATAGTCTGCTTCTATGGACTAGAGATCCATATTAGATTGTTTCGTTTTAGATTGTGTTATAACAGTCTTTTCTAGTTAGACATATTACTCTTGTTGTCGGTTCTATGTTTTAGTTAGAAACTTTTTTTCTTCTTTTAAGTGTTGTATTTCTAAGCTGCGTGTTTCTAGATACTTTTTGTTTTTGGGTGCTAAGTGGGTGATTTGCTGAGATACTTTTAGTAATTACAAGAGTATAATTGTTTTTATCTCTGCTACTAGTATGCCTACAAAACTAGTCTTCTAGGCTAGTATGCCTCACCAGCGTACGTAGTGTTTAACGGCTAGCCAATGCAATGTGCGCTATGTATGTCCATATAAGCAGTCGATCAGACCTAAAGTATCTGTACATACATTGATAACCTTCTTGACCTGTGTCCGCTATAAAATTTAAGCAAAAAATCTATGGGTGGGTGTTGGCTTTCTTAGAAGGGTGAGTCGTATTCAAATTTAGAAATCTCCAAATAGATAGTTTTGGCAGGGGGAATATTTACACTTCTATTCCAGTTTTAGGATTGCCTCCTTGTATTGCTCCATATCCACTCAGTTAAGATTTCAGAACCGATGTGGCTTGTGCAGGTGTGTGCCACGTGTGAATATGAATGACCTTTTTCTGCTGTATTACTATGGAATACCATATTTTTTAGTGCTGAGATTCATATTCCTTCTATCCCCTGTTCTAGTTTTATCGTTGTAACCACTTTTTGGGGCCTGGAATGCATTTCAGATACTTGAAGTTATGTTAGTTACAGCAACTCAAATTATCATGTATTAGTTCTGCTGAGGTGTTAGATTATAGTGGGCCTAAGTTCATTCAACACATTTTTAATGATAAGTTTATTCAATCCAGTATAATCATATAAAGGGGGCTCGGTGGGTTGATTTTTTCTCTTTTTTTAATATATTTTCATTTATCCTTGGGCTTTCTATTGGTTCCTCATTTGTTGGGGAGCAGTTGTAAATGGGACAAACAGTTGCTTCAAGCTGAATAAGTGTGAATTCCATTTTACCATTGTTGTTAAATTTGTCATTGTGCTGTGCCCTAGCGCTGAACAATTGTGGATTCTGAGCAAATGTTTAATATGCATTTTGTTTGGAAACTCTATCTAACCATGGATCTAAGACAATGTGAAATGCCATAGAAGTTGGCTGTTTATGCCGCAATGTCCTTTTGATTGAAAGAAGCGAGTTTGTTTAAAAGTGAATTTGGAATCCTGCTTGGCTGTTTTCTCACAGTGAATTTGGATTCCTACTTCGTTGTTTCCTGGAGGTTCGTATTGGCATAATCGGTATTGTTTAATGCTGTTATTAAATCTGAGCTTACATTCCGGTGTTTTATCATTGGTTGAGAAATCTGAATTACAACTGGCGTGTATACTGTTATACTTTTGAAGGAGCGAGTTTGGCTAGCTTGCCACTTGACGGGGACTATTGATATCCCCAAACAATCTACGTTTTGCCGTGTAAAATATTGTGGGTGGGTAAAAATTAGAAAACTGCGTAACAGAGCGGTTTACATGGTCAAAACGTTATCTGTTTCTCAAGATTTCAAGTAGTGCGGCACATGCAAATTTTCAGTATTTCCAATCTTCTTTATGTCAAAATTCATTAAAGTATTGATTGTTACATGAACCCCCAAATACTCCTCTTCCTTTCTCCTCGCCCTCTCCCTCTCCCTCTCCCTCTCCCTCTCCCTCTCCCTCTCCCTCCTGCTCTTCTCCCCGGCTCCTTCCTTTCTGTGCTCTAGCACATCCTCTCATGAAAAATGACGGCGTTTTGGCCTAGTAATTTGTGAAAAGTCACTTTTACTGGCATCTGTTTTTCAGTTTGGTTGTTAACGTAACAAATCTGAGTATTTGAAGACTTGGGGTTTTGTTTGTACTCTTAGGTGGAGCTGTTACGGTCTGGTTTCGTTACAAATATGACTACATATATTTTACAGGGTTAAGGCGCCCTCGAAGACACGTTTTTATCAATTACATTATTCGTTTTATATAAGCCCTAGAGGGGGAACGCGTTATCGGATCCCCCATTAAGAATTGGCCTTTCATTTTTCAGTCTTCGGTACTTAACCAATCAAACGTATGAAAAGGTAATGCAAGTTTAAGTTTTAGTCAAATGTCTGAAAAGGTAGAATGCAAGGTAAGCTAATGGTCGGATTGATCACTAAGTTGGGCAAATAAAATTTTCCTGATCACGTTTTGGGCGTTTCAATGGAATGTTAATTACCTTTGCGTTTGGACATTAAAAATTCAAATGAACCAAATGCAAGATTGTTGAATGGATTGAACTACCAAAAAGATGTCTCAAGGTTTATTGTAATTAACCAATTGAGACAATTAGCCAACCAAATAGTCCAAGGAGATGGAACAAAATTTGTCTTGTATCCTTAGTACTGAAAGCTTTTTGAAGTTTTTCAAATCCGCTTCATCTCTCTTTCTGGCATCTTACCCGCACAAGAATTGCCCATTTTCAAGAGGGGTCAATAAATATGGCAGGGTATCTATTCATAAGAAGATGTCTGGTCAACCGTTAGCATAAAAGTGTATTATCATATGGCATGCGATGCTACTGGATTTGGCATTTCTCCAAATGAGCTAAACCAAAGGTATATGAATACCTGCAAAACAAAGAAGGTCAGGAGCACATCAGGGGATCCTCGGGGTTGATTCTCCTACTGTACTTCTGATGCTTAAGTTAGTCTTCTTAATATTGTGAGAGGCATTTTTTAGGAAGTAAAAATGTATATTCCCCTTTGAAATATAAGGAAGTTTATATATATGGGAAGAAGTTATGAGAAGTCGTGTCCTAGGTTGACAACTTATAGATCATAGGTTGATAGCTTTTGGGTATAGTCTGAGTCAAATGTTGCATTTCTCATATCATCTCTAAATTATCTCGTATAAGGAACTCAATGATTGCTTTACGAACCTTTAATCAAGAATAGCTCGGTCCTTAAGAGGGAATTGACTGAGGTGTTATTATATCCGAGTCAACATAGAGATCAGGTGGCTATGTTAACCTTCATTCTATAAAGTGAAGATAGCATAATAGTTTACTTGAGTTATTATTGCCCATAAATCTGCCTGCTATGTTATTTTCCCCTACTTGAAAGGACCAGCGGAGGCCTTAGAGAGCTCGAGTAGTCTAAGAAGTTATCCATTGTGGAACAACCAAGAACATGTCCCTGTAGTCTCATCTTGAGTTGTGCCAGAAATATAATAAAAAAATCACAGGCTAGGTTTAGATGAAAGTGCATCAACTCAACTGTTATTATTGTTGATTAGTAGTTTAAATTCTCATGTCCATGGCCCTTGCTTTCATGATTTTCCTAGGCCACAATAAAAAGCCTGAAAACATAAACTGGTTAATAAATAGGAATGTCTTGCCTCGTAATGGGTCTCAATACCTAGGTTAGCCTAATAAATAATTTATTAGGTTGGACTGTTAAATTCAACCTCTATTTTTTTTTTTTTTGAGCTAACCTCTATTTCTTATGTTATTTTTTTCTTTTGCGTGTTACATTAAACCTATCTAATCATGGCATGTTTTTAATCTTTATGGATTTTGGCATTGCATGATCATCATACTTTTCTTTTTCTTTCTAAAAGATTTTCCAAAGTCGTAAACAAATTCTTTGACTCGTGATCTCATCCATACCCAAACAAGATAAGTTATAGCCTCTCCTCTACCATTCAAAATCCCAAGTCCTGAAATGCCGAAGAGCTGATTTCTCTGGTTGAGTTTGCTTCGATGCAGTAAATGATGCAGAACTTTGCATCAAAAAATGAAAACTTCATGAACATGATGAGACTTTACTTCCCAATAAGCCCTAAAATACAAAACCTCATCGAACAGTTTGCAACCCATGTTGGCCAAAACCTTTCTGGCACCTGTTTCCTTCTGACTGTTCTCTTACTGCCTCTAAACCTGCTACGTTTCTATAGGATTTGGATTCCAGTTGCCAAAGTTAAAACTCCAACCAAGCTATTCCAACTTTTGTTGTTCTAAACTGCCGATAATCAGACCCTTTTTGTCATCCACACCTCCCATGGTCCTCCAGTTGTCACTGAGAATGTAGTGATGGATAAAACCACTTTAATCCAGTCTAGAGGAACTAAATTTTGAATTTGAAGGTACAGTCTTTGTAAGAATTTGTTTGCCCTATTCAAGAACTGGACCTGTATGGAAGGAATCACCTTTTTATTTGATGTTATTCCCTAATTTGCAATGTCATGAGAAGTTCAAATTGCCTTAATTCACGAAGTATAATGGTACAATCAATCCCTACATACAGTTCGGGATCTATAACAATGGTTGGGGATCTTATACTAGAAATAAACAATTTTAGGATGCAATTATTTTAGAAAAATCTATCTGGTAAAACTCGGAAATGTCAAATAGAGTTGGACTTTCAAAACTGAGATCCGAGATCTCACCAGTTGGGCCTCTTTTCAATTTTCATGATTTGATGTGTACGTAAAATGTTAGTTAAAAAATGTAATTATACTAAAATAATGGTGTAACTCTGCTAAAGCGTGGTGTAATTATTTGCACTTCAAAACAATGTCATTCTTTTTCATTTTAAATTTGACTTTGTTTGTTCCAGTCTTCTCTATTTATTTTTGACGTCTTAAATCTGGACCATCAACTTGTGAAAAATGAAACTTGTGAGCCCCATTTCCTCAAAACTGAATGTTGAAAAGACATTTCTACTAGATTATGGTCAACACTAGCATAATATAAATAATGCTCCTGATAGATTTGAAATGATGCCTGTATTTAAGAACACAAGAGAATCATTTAGATGGCGTTTGGTTCGCACTTGGGAATCAAAATCGGAATAATTGGGTTTAGAATGAAATTGTCGATTGCAATACATATGTTTGGTTCAGTACCGGAAATGGGTATCATTATTATAATTGCTGTTTGGTTTGTTAAAAATCAGAATCATATCCACTTAGCCGGACGAGCAGCTATGAAAGTAGATGTTTGGTTGACCATGCGGCAGCTAGTGCAGGCGAGGAATGTGGATGTCTGCATACGCTTGGAATTGATGCGGATGTATTTCCAAACGTCCAAATAGTTCGTGCATATGTCCGCATGCACGTCCTTTCCAAGAATCATTAGTGGGTTTTCACCAAAATCTACAAATTTGGTTGGGTTTGATGAAACCCAAAAATCTTGGGTTTTATTTTGATTAAACCCATTTACCAAACAACAACTATGGTTTCATTATGATTCCCAATTTCGAAACCCTCCTACCAAACGCCACCTTAAAGCTTAAACTCAATTTGGAGACATCTGGTGTGGCATAGGTACATTACGGAAATTACAACGATGCATGGTCATCCATTTACAGATGTGATTAGTGCTGATGTATTGATTGATGAAGGTCTTATGGTGTTGAGGTGCCTGAGAACACCAATGGCCTTCCCTCTAATAGTTAAAAACCAATGTTCACAAAAAAAAAAAAAAAAAAAAAAAGGGGCTAGCATAGTTATCTTTAGCTTTGCTCCCATGACCTGTGTCCCTTACTTCCCTAATGCCTACATTTTGCGCACCCTCGTTTTGCGACGAACATGCTATTTGTTATTCCACGGAATCCACATCCATCGTTCTTGCATTCTTATGCACCACCATCGTCTTAGTGTTACCTCCATGACTTGAAAGCGTCTTCTCGTTTTTTCAGTCACAGCACAATACCCCCCCGCCCCCCCCCCCCCCCACCCCAACATTTTGTTCCTACCCAGGAGCAGGCCTACAAAAGGGCCTCTACGAGTTTTCATTCAACTCCACCTGTCATCACATAGTTCTTTGATAGTTCTTTGAGGTTTTGTTGGCCCACAAAAGATAAATTCTATAGATTTCTTTCACAAAAAGTAACTTGTGCTTACCACTCTGGGATAGTTGGGCATTCTTCTAAAAGATGTATACGCCTAAAACACAAGATCCAAAACATTATGCATGCCAAAATAGAATGTGATTAAGGACACTGAGCCAACTAGTATTAACAAAAGTTCGCTCCCTATCACATGCCCAATATGCTACTGGGGGAACAAGTTGAGTGATGACATATGAGAACGTTCTTTCTAGTCTTGGCTTTCCAGGTGAACTTGCTAATCCTTTAGCTTTCATGTAAAGTTTACAAATAATCGTTTATGATTTCTATTTTGAATAAAATGTTGCTCTATTTTGAAAAAATCTTATTATTGTTTAAAAAGGAAAATAAAAATAACTTTAATTCTAGAAATGTAATAAATGCAACAAGTAAATTCTTATAATAGTGGGATGAGAATTCTCACAGTTCAATTATTTCTTGGTAATGATGGGAATCACTTGCTATTCACTTGAGTCTTCATTAACGGGTTTTCATTTCTTAAGACCCTTCAGAGGTAAGAAGAAAATTTAATACCTTTTTTCAAAGAAAATTTGAACATCTTATACTGAGACAAATCTAATTATGTTTGTTCAATATCAATCACGTACAAGGAAAATTTTTTTATTTAAACTTGGCATCCCACAACTGACAAAAAAAAAATAATTTTTTTTTTGTTTTTTGTTATAATCATTTGAATGCTAAATACGAAGGCAAATTTTATTTATTTTACGTAAGAATGGCACCTCATTCGGGAACAAGTCAAGTTTTATTTAGATTAGATAAGTTGTTCGTATCCAAAAGGGGGCAAACACCTGCAGAATTTCAAGTAAATTTCTTTGAATCCATTTTAAAATTGATTCCAAATGTTAATTTGAGACAATTTCCATAAAGTCATATTAATCTCTTTGAGCTAATTTTGAGTATTCCGAATATAAGTGTGTAATTCTTTTTTTCAATTGCAAAAATGATGATAGAAAAAAGGGGGAAAAAGAGAAGGAAAAAAGACGAAAAAGGAGGGAAAAAAGAAGAAAAAGGAAAAAAGGAAAAAAGAAAAAAAAGAAGAATAAAAATGAAATTCAATTCTGTGTCATTTTTGTTGTTTTTTAGCGTTCAAAATAATTTAAAAGAGGTGATTACAGGATTCAATAACATCCTCTTCCTTGATAGATTTGGAAAACTCTGAACACGTACAATATGATGCCCATTCTGATCGGACAAAAGAGACACTTACTTTATGAGAATTCAAATCCTAAATAAGGTCATGTCCTTCGTTTTGAAAAGATGTATTCTTATGATCAAGTTTATTCCTTAAGTGCAATTTTACGGTTCCTTGAAGCAAATCATGATTTTCTTCATACATGCAGCTTCATTTTATTTACATTGTGGTGGAATAGTCGTGGGATTCACTCAAAGAAGTGATAATATATACGGAGGAAAGCCAAGTCCATCCATAGTATTTGGTGTACATGGTGTGGGCATGGACTGATTAACCAACACATACACCCAATATCATAATCAGAACTTGTTGTATCAATTCTCAATTCGCCTAATTTGTTAATTGTATCCGACACTCATGAGTCGGTCAATCGCTTATCGGGTATCTAATTAAAAAGGGTTGTGTACTACAAGTAACCGGAACTACATAGTATTAAGTTAATTAGACAACATAGATAAAAAATACTACAACATAAATATTTGTTCAAATTTTCAAAAATATTTACACAATTTCAATTATTTTGCAAGACAAGCAATGAAATTAATAATTGAAACTCTTGCACCACTTTTTTTTTTTTAAGTAAAAAAAAAAGTTACAAATCAAAATTTTTTCACAATACAAGTAAAAAGTGTATGAGCCAGCTCTCATATTCTACATCTAAGTTATATGAAAGTAATTTTTTAGTAACTATCAAGAAAACGTATGATAATCAGGGTATAAAAATAAAGGATAATACACAAATAAAAAAAAAATCACATATGATATTTAAGTTTTCCAGCAATCTTAAATTTGAAACCAGAGTTGCAAACAGAGTAAACGCAAGTCCATTAAATCAGGGGAGTGTTTCCCAGACATCCATTTACACTCTTATTCAAAAGACCAAAATCCATCCACTTTTCTTAAACCAAGTGTCCTTGACTCAAAAGGATTTGAACACGAGATTTTCAGAACAATTTCAACACATGGATTGTCTTATCATGTTTCTTTCATAAAGCAAAATATTTTATTGTATTTTCATCTAGCATCACTGCACTTAGTTTAAGTGCGAAGCAATAAATAATTCACACAAGTTTTCAAAAATCTCAGCCAATTTTACAAGCGGAAATGCACTACTTTTTGCATGATATTTATTTTGCAAAAGACAGATTAATGAAGAATATCTCTCAAACCCGAGTTTATCTATTTGTTGTTTTTTTGTTATTTTTTTGGGGACTTTGTGAGCACAAGTCCATCAATTCGGTTCTTGTGAGCATAGCTCTGCAAGTGAAATTAAGAGTTCGTTGACAGGCTTTTATTAAAATTCCATCAAACAATAATATCCTTTTGACTCTAAGCCCCGTCAAGTGGTTACTATTTCAAATGCCCGTCAAACAGCACCCTTTTAAGTCAAAATTGAACCACCAAATGGTTACTATTTCAAGACTTCGTCAAAATGGCTCTTTTATATTGAAAGATGCGTGAAACGGCATCTCTGCGTCCTTTTATGAATGTCCGCCAAATGACACTCCTTTATTTAAGAAGAAAAGAGGGCCCCGGGGGGGGGGGGGGGGGGGGGGAGATTTTCACAGTTGTCATAACAAAACAGTCATATTACATTATAAAGATATTTGCCTTGAGGTTGAGTTTTTGTATGGTGAAATTATAATAATAAATATATGAGTTTTGACATTCAAATCAAAATATTTTCATAGTTTTCATGAAAAACAGTCACATTACGTCATTATTTGGTGAGACAAACTCTCATATAATTATCACTATCAAATAATAAATAGTCAATCATTAGTAAGAAAATCTCTCACATAATTACTAAATTATATTTAGGTAAATATAATTTCACATCACGTGGAGCCACGTCTTCCAATACTTTCACTCTAGCCAGTAACCTTATTATTAGGAATTATCTATATGAACGACTTACTAGAAGCTACTTTTTTTTATCACCAATATTTCTCAATTACTTTTCAATGATCAATTATCTTTTAACCTACTAGGAACCATTTCAAGAAAATCTCACAACTGAACTTAAAGTGCTTTCACAATTTTTCTGAACTTCAATATATTAACCACAATATTTAGTGACTATTATTCTACAAACACTCAAAACAAGGATAAATATAATTATATAATTTTTGGTACATGAATTCAAATTAAATACCACTACTATTTCTTATACTTTGATAACTATGTAACAATAGAACATACCTCAATCTTTAGTTCTATTATCGTAACAATCACCAAGCATAAATTCGCTTGCAGAATGTAGCTTTATTAATCACAATTGCACAAATTATAAATATGTTTATCAACAAACTTAATGCACCTAGTAAAATGCACCATGGTATTAAATAATCATGAAGTTGATATACCCAAGCACAAGCCAAAGTGACTACAGTCGTAAAAATAACTAAAACCTTGTTCGTATCGCATCCAACATTTCAATGTCAAACTGGCTCCCTGCCAACAAACAATTTATGTTTTTTTTTTTTTTAAGTTTAAATCATCAATTTCTTTCAACAGCTGATCAGATCCCAATGCCACACTGATACATATCATACATATCACTATCATTGGGTCAGAATCTGCATATTCTAGCAATCTACTCCTGTCTGTACTAAGGAATTATCTCCTAGAAGAAAAGGCCTTGAAACTATAATTTGGAGACACTGTAGTTTTGAAGATTTCATTACTCAGCACCCAATTGAGTTTCAAAACAATGAAATAACCAAGGATTTCTATGAATGGACAATTTCTCCAACATAGATTGGTATTAATCACTAAAGACATCGCGTAAATGCACCAATCCCATTGTTGAAATTTCCCTTCTTTTCAGTTTGCATTTTAAACTTTTAAATACATATATCACAAATGCATAAATTCTGTAATATTTCCATTAATTCCATCAAGTCCAATGCTGCAGTATCAGATTCCAAAAGAATTCCTCATCGCTAATTCCTCCAATTCGAAAATTCAACTACTTTTTCTTAGGACATATACTTCCAAGGAATCAAACCTTTTTCTTATCCTAATTGCACAAGAAAAATTAAACCTTTAATCTTATCATCCAATCTTACACTACTCTAAGGAGATTCTGGTTTAAGACATACTCAACTAACTTTTCCACCTTTTCTAAGAAATCACTCTGTGCTATTCAGGATAATACTCAAAAGCATCAACAGATGGCCAGTTTGTTGTACTTATTCAGCATGCCAGTTGCTATGAACTGAATGTTGTGAACTAGAAGTTCTAGATTGTGAGTATGCTCACTAAAAGGACAGGCTAAAAAAAGTTCACCAAGATTAGAAGCTCTACAAGGATGAAGGAGCATAATTTGGCAGGTGGACTGACTATGAGCTAGCAGAAAGTAGCCCTTGAGTACGTGATGTAAAAATCCAGTATGTAGATTTAGATAGCAAAAAAGTCAGTGTTCCTCTTTTACTACTCAAACAGTATTATCTTTATTTAATTTTTACGCTAGTTAAGAGGTTTGGGTGCGTTTCAAGTATGCTAAAGTTCAGAACAATATTTCGCTATATGCAAAACCAGACTGAAAATTGGATGACATAGCAAGGGATGTTAATTTGTTGTTGTTGTTGTTATGTGTTAAATCAAACAACTTTTAGATAAAAATCTTGCAACTAATTTTTAATGACTTTAACATGCAGTTGTTGGTAGTGAACGAATCAAACCTAATTAGTATATCCCACCAGAAAGATAACCACTAGGAAAAACATAACTGATTGATAAGTAACAGAAAGTCATCCAATAAAGAAAAAAACTAAATATGCAAAACTATAGTAGATCCCAAACGAGTGGCTCATAAAAGGTACTATCTTCAACTTTTTGTTGTCTAATCAACGAAAATCAACTGGCAGCTCCATCCCTAATGCCGAGTATCAGTCTCGCTACAACCATCACAAGCAAAATTCAATATTTCTCCCAATTTTTTTAATCACTCTTCATAGGAGACCAAGGTAGGTGGTCTTTTATTATTATTATTATTATTATTGATAAAAGTCTTAGGGTAGATCGTTTATAAATTGTTGGTCGTAGACCACAAAATAATCAAGTAATCAAATTAACTTCTCAAAATAAGATTAATTCAAAAAATGAATAAGATGTAACCTTACCTTCATATCACATTAAAAATGTGAAATTTTGTACCATTCAATGGTGATGTTCACGAACTTGACAGTTATTATGAAGTTCCGTAAAACTGAGGTGCATAATATATTCTCTTTAGAATAATTCATGTCCCCACATATTTTATCTCCAATGCAAGTGAAGTAGGTCATAGCGCGTCACTTCCAAGTTACAACAGTCAAACTCTTGGTTGTTGCTTACCTTAAATCTACACAATCAAGAGAAGCAAAAACTTTGCAGACCCCTTACTTTTGTCCAAAACTATAGATATAGAAAGTATAATAAAAAATTGTTCTTAAGATTATCTTTTTGGAGTGGGATATATTCTTTCAAACTTTCAGCCTTATATTTATAGGCTAAAAAATATAGGGCAAATAATGATAGAATATATATAGAATTAAAATTCCATTACAACATAATTGTATAAACTAATTGCTGTCAAAATATTAATAATAATATGGCCTTTATTACAATTATTAGTCAAATATGACCTTTACAATTGGTTTTAAAAACTCATCATTTATGTTGTCAAAATGTAACAAAAAAAACCATTTGATATTTGTATTTTTATTAAAATACTCCAACGAAGAAAAAAAAAAACTAGGTTCTCAAAACTTAGAGATTCATGCTTAAATTTCTATTGTTAATAACCATAAAATACGATATATGTGACCTATTAAACTCAAGCCCCTTAATCTACCTACAGGCTACAAGAATATATAATCTTTTTTTTTTTTTTTTGCCTCCAGAAAACCAACTACAAGAGCAGAAATCGAAGATCATGTTGTGTGGGGTTTTGTCTTACATGCTTGTTTTACTAGGGGGTATTTCCTTTTGTTGGTCATAAATATAGTAGATTTTTGCAGAGATGGTGTGCATAAACTAAGAGAACTTTTACTGGGTTACTTGGGACTTTTGTTCATTGAACCTTTTTTGTAGTAAAATATTCTGGGCTTTTCTGTCTCTTTTTTATTTATTTTTTACTTTGTTATTTGTCTTTTGGTTCTGCCAACAACCTTTCGTCAATTTCCTGAGACCAGGCCTAACAAATTAAATTAGCCACCCACACCAACTTTGTTACTTTCAAAGTTCTAGTTTTCATATTCAACTTCTTCAACTTTCATTTGCATCAATTTTCATTTTTTATAATCACATTTCTTGGTGTTTTATCAACTTCTAGGTCTATGAACCCAATTTAAATTTAATATGCATCTTTTGTTGATTTTCTGAATTTTTTTTTACACATTTATTTGCAAGAACGACGAGTGTCATTGTTATTGTTCTTTGTTCTAAATTTTTGTGTATATCTTGTTATTGATCTCACTAAGAATTTGTGCTACAACCCAATTAAAATTTGATTAACGTGTGAAAGAGTAATCAGAGTTTAGCTTTAGTTTTGTTTGTGTCTTCGGGGCTTTTATTTTTATTTTTATTTTTTCTCTTGTTTTAGAGTTATTTTTATCCCAAAATCATGTTCTATGGGTTGCGAATATGTTATTTGCATGAAAATCGGTTTTCCAATGTGGTCGGATTCATTTTTTAGCCACTTCGGCTGAAATTTGTTTCCTGCAATTGTAGGACCCGATCGAGTACGGTCAGTGCAATGTAGCTTTTTCTTTTCCTTTTTGTCATTCTTATGTTGTCGTCTAATTATTTTGAAATTAATTAAACTAAATTTTGAAAATCGTTTTGGAAAATCCACAAAAAAATAAAAATTATCAAAACTATAATATACTCGTCATTTTTTTTTTCTGCAGCTTTGCCATTTTTTTTGACTTTTAGCCTTTGTTATTAAGTCCCTAAAACTTTGATAGTCTCTTAGTTTAGTCCTATGAGTCAATTGCAAGTCAACCTTTGAACTTTTAAGAATTTATTTGTGGCCCTAATAACTTTTAAATCTTTCAATAGGTCCATTTAAATAAAAGTTTCTCTTTTTTTTTTGGTTTTTTAACGTAATTAATGCTATAATTGATCACTTTTAAGCATGATACTCTAATTAGATTTCTTAATTGACTAGTTTAAGTTATCTTTCCTTTTATTAGCAATTTTGTGACTTAATTAGCAAACTTTTGGTTAGGTGTTTGCTTGTCATTCCTTGTTACTTTTGCTTCGTGTCTTATATTAATATTATTTTTTGGCTAATTTAGGTATTCGTGTTATTTGTGCAATTTCTGTGACTTGATTAGCAAACTCTAGTATGCTTAAGACTTGTTTGCCATTTCCTCTATTCTTCTAGTTAACTTTTAAAGTTATTTTAGTTTTTATCAAAGTACCTTGAGTGATTTATTCATGTTTAAGCTATAATTAGGAATTATAACCTCATCAAATAAGGTAATACAAGAAACATTCTTGTTTTTATTTGTTGAATGAAAGACCATAGTCAAAGAATGATATGCTTAGGATTGTTGATGAATGTTTAGTTTACTTGTCTTATTTTTGGAATGATGATGAATGCAATACTAGGGGTGTTCATGGACCGGGCCGGTCCATGAACAAAATTTTTTAATTGAATCGGTACCGAACCGTGAACCGGTCCACATGTAGCGGGTACCCGGCCTTTCGGTTACCTGCAAAATTGGTTTGAATAAGTTCAGTACCCGACTCGGTTCATCATAATTCACTAGTATTTTTAAAATAAAAAACAAAATAAGAAAAAAATTGTAAATCATCATTAAATTCACTAATAACACAAGTATCAATGATTTTAAAGTTAAATTACATCATAAAACTATAATTTTTCAAAGCAATCAAAAAACAAAAAACTAAATAAACAAATAAGTCGCTTAGTTCTTTCAAACTCATCATCACATTTCAATTAGCCATAAAAATAAAAAATACTTAATAAATAGTCAAATGAACATCCAAATAATAAAATAAATACTCAAATGTTCATCAATCAAGAATGAAATAGAAGTACAAATTAGTAGTAACAATAAAATAAATAAAAAAATAAACAATGAATTACTAAAACAATACCACATAAAAAAATGACAAAACTTCCCTTTAATATGGACCGGGGTCAGTTACCCGCCAGCTTCACAAGAATGTGAACCGCTACTCAACTCGTTTAATTTATAAACTAACTCGCTACCTGACCCGGTGTTAGTAACTGATTCGGTTACCCTCTTTTTTCGAGTTCGGGACAGATAGGTTTTTTCAATTTTTTGATTTTTTAGTTCTTTTTTAATAGCCCTATGCAATACCACGATCCAAGGGTGGTGTCCTCATGGTATTGGAATTGTTAGTTTGAATGCTTTGAACTTCTGTGTTTTTAGGATGAATTACACCTCCCCTAAGGTTTGACCAAAAGTACCAGTGAAACTGTGGCATTTGGCAAAATTATCCACTCCCCTTGTTAGTAACAGTGTCAAAACCCAATAAATGGAGATGTTTAAATGACAAAAATGCCTAGCACTAGAAAAGGTAAATAATAAAGCAAAAAGAATAAAAATGGAAATGCTTTTAATAAAAAATGAAAAACAAAGAATATAAGTAAACTAAATAACAAAATAAAGAACAATAAACACCATCCCTAGTTAAAAGAAAATAAACATTCGTTACCTTTACATTCAAGTTCAAAATTAAATGAGAAAAATAAGAATAAAAAGTAAGTAAATACAAATCTCTTCTTCTCTTGACACAGCAAGCTTCCTCCCCTTAACAGTTGCTCCTACCACCACCACTGTCTTCTCTTTTCTCTATCTGTTCATCCTTTTTTTTTTTTCAATGTTTTAAGAGTAGGATCAAACTGGCTAGTTCGACTAGTTGAACCGCGAACCGATCATGCCTCCAGTCCGATTCTATATAAAAGCCAGAGGAGATAAAAAAAAGTGTCAAAATTCGATTTAATTGTGTGTAATTCAGAAAACCGTGCAAACCATGTTTTTAATTTGTGATTTTTTTTTTTGGTTTAGTGTAATTGGGAAGTCTCGAACCCAGGACCTCCTATTTACACTTGCAACCCCACAACCACCTAACCATCCTCTTTTGTGTGATTTCCAGATTTATTTTTATTATAAATTATTCTTTTTCTTCCTTTTATTAAAAAAATTCCTTTATCAATTATGTTTAATGAAATTAACTCATTCTTACCCTTTTAGTTTCTTTATTTCCATGAATCATGTCTAATGAATTTAATTGATTCTTATTTTTATTTTATTGGTTTCCTTTATTAATCATATTTAATGAAATTAATTGATTCTTATTTTTATTTTATTTGTTTCCTTTATTAATCATATTTAATGAAATTAGTTGATTCTTACCTTTTTAGTTTGGCATCCAAATTCATTATATTAAAGAAATCTCAAATTTACTTTTACTAAAATCTCTCCTACTAAGATTAGTCCTTTTTATCTAAATTATTTAATTATCATTTATGCCTAAAATATTCTCCTAATTAAAATTTTAAATTGTTATTTTTGTAAGTCATCTGTTTAGATTTTTGAATTATGGTTAAGTGTATGAATTAAGAAGTAAAATAAACAAATCATTATTCAACAATAAGCACATATCGCATCTTGAAAGTAAGTGGATAGAAAGTTATTTCCTTTATTAAAAAATCAAAAATTAGTTCAAGTCATTAAAATCGTATTTTTCTATGGAATATATTGATTCAAATTATTATAGCTTCACATATCCACCATTTCTTGATAGATAATACAAATATATATACATATATTGAACAGAATGGATTAAATTAAGAACTAATGAGCAAATATATTTACTTGTTAGTTTTACTTTTGAGACTATTATATAGAATTTAAATTGACTCACTCAATGGTCCAATATGTTAAAAATAAAATTTCTTTGGAGGGAATATGTCAAAGTTAAAGCCTAAAAACAAATTCTAAATAAAGTTTATGCTCTTTTAAGAAATTCTAAATCAAAATCTTTATTGATACAAAATTACTAGAAATTACCTCTCATTAGGTCATGCAAAAAATGTAAAAAACTAAAAAATAAAAAAAACAAATAGATCTAACTAGATAATAAGACAATCAAACTAAAATTTGAAAATGATTTGAGTATGCGAACCGAACTTAGAAAATAGGGCAAAAGAACAATTTTTAATTTTAAAAAATTACATTTACTTGGACCGGCCTATATACAAAGTCAATTAATTTTATTATTTTTTATTAAAAATTAAATTAAATTTTACATTGAAAAATAAGTCTTGATGGTATTGAAGGAGTAGAGAATGCGAACACAAGTAACAAATATGATTTAACAATTTAGATTATTTTTAATTGTAATTTCAAATATTTAAAAAATATAATAATGTACTTTAGTAGTAAATTTTAAAGTATTTGTTTTATTCATATTATTTTTATTTGATACAACTTGGTCTTTATAGTTATTATATGTTTTATACTTATAATATCAATTTCTTTGTTAATTCAATTGTTAGAGACATAGAATATTTTATAAAATTTTTACCAAATATAATAATAGATTTATTAACTTGTATATTTGAATATATTAAACCAAGTAACTGGTTAACTGGTTCAATAAGTTGGGGTATACATAGTATTTGATTGTTAGATTGTAGCTAATTAGTCTTTTTATTCTTTAATACATCACAAGTTAACAAAAATAGATATGTTTGTCATATTTGCCCATAAAATTTGTTTTATTTTAGCTTTTTCAACTTTCTTGTTTTATTTTGTAATGGAGAAGAAAGAATTAAAAAAAATTATGAGATAAGTTCAACAATCAAAATTTTTTATTTCTTAAAAAAAAGAAAAATATTGAACCCCGATTTGACCGTTCTGACCTATTCGACTATGACCGGACCCTTATCCGGTTCATTGGCAGGTCCGATTTTTAAAACACTGTCTTTCTTTGCCTTTTCCCCAACTGAAATTTGGTTTAGCATTTTGGCTTTACTTTATTTTTCAACCACAAAAAAAAGGGGAACTCTGCTTGAATGAATGTCAATACTGACTAGGTGCACTATTCTTCCAACCATGCTCGATATGTTATTTTCTTTCACTTTTTGAATATGGATGTTGTTGTTCTTGTATTGAACCCGAAATGGGGATTTGGGTTAATTGATTTTGCTAAACAAAATGACCCTCGATTCATTCCTTATCCCTTTGGTTTCTTGGGTTTTTTTCTTGGATATGTCTAGACTACCATAGTGCTTGGACTTGCAATCATGGTTGGTAGGGAGATCCAGGCCTAATTTGATGAAAAAAATTCCTACCCCTCAATCAAGTATTTTCGACCATTTTCATGTCAATTGGTAGTCATTACCGTGTTCCAAAAACTTCTTTCTCCGGCACTGTTTTCATTGTGATTTGAACCAAATATGAGCACTAATAGTTTTCTGGCTAGATCTAGTCTTGGATCTAAACTCTACGTGAAAAGATATGTCTAGGGATGAAATTTGGACTTAATTGGGCAACATCGGAGCTCTATCGAATGTAGCCCACGGGTAGTGCCACTGGCCACCGTCCTAGCGAAGTGCCGGTTGACACTCAATAATAAAATGCAAGGTTTTGATAGCAAGACAAAGAAGAAAAGAAAAATTAAAATAAATATAAATAGAAAATAGAAATCTAGAATTAGGAAAAAAAAAAGAAAACATTAAGCTAAAAAAAGAAATAAAATAGAAAGAAAGATATAATTATAAAAATAGAAAATAGCAATGCTTGAAATCTAAAAAATAAAATAAAAAAGGAACACAAAAAATGGAAAATATAAAAAATTAAAAATGGAAAAAAGTGTAGTAATAATAAAAAAAAAAGAAAAGAATAAAAAGGAAAGGGGGAAATGTAACAGCCCCACCTTACCCAAAGGCGCACCAAAGGGCTTAGCGGACTGTTTGCCTAGCTCTCGCCAGGACTCGAGTCGAGCACTCGCTCAATACGTACACATAATTAATGCAAAATAAAACACATTCATAAAGAGATATATTCATAAAATTCATTTGAAGTACTGGTATTACAAAAGGGTTTTACGTACTAAAATTTACATAGCATGTACAAGAATAGCCTAAACAAGTGGCTATCAAAAGATACCAAACAAAATATGTACAATGTCCAAAATCAGCTTTTCCAGCTTTAGTATTTTGGGAATCCTGGTTAAAGAAAACAAATGAACGGGATGAGCTATAATAGCCCAGTGAGTGCCCAAGTCATGTAACCATACCAAGAAACCATTATTTTATGGTACAAAAATAATTGACAAGTTAAATAGACAGGTCATGAACAATTTAATTAACAAGTAGTCAATGGCGGATACAGGGCTCAACTACGGAAGCAAGCTTAATCGCAGAAGGAGCAAGTACTGATCATGTAACCATGATGTTAGAACTGAGATAATAGCTCGGCTCTTTATCAAAGGTCATGCCAGTATCATCAAGCAAGAACCCTAACCACCATTCACCTTATAACCTCCGTACAAGCTACCATATCCAGGGAGAAATCTCAACCCTGGAGGGCCAACACGCAAGAAAGTTCAGTTCGGAGTTGGCCTCTTTGAGGTTTCACAACTCATAAGGGAAAGAACATCACGCCCTAAAACACCCAGCACCTTATATCCTCCCAAGCCTGTCCGGGTTGACTATCCGTGAAGTAACGGTGAAGTTAGTCATGGAAGTCTCATGCACAAGTAACACATTGGATAATGAAAGCGTGTAACACATTGCGGAATAGATGTGATAAAGTACACATCTTTCCTCAAGTAACACATGTCACAAAATAACAATTACAAGTATAGCATAATATTTCTTAATATAACATTCTCAAGTATGATAAAGCAATTCATGCATCATGTACACATAAAAACACTCACCTGAAATGACTAAGAAAATATTTCGTAATACGGTCGCAATTCGTTTTCGGATTCTGAAATGTAAAAGAAATAATATAATGAAAACCCGATTAAAACCCTAATGAATTTAGTAAGAAAATTCAAGAAAATACCCCACTTATTTCAAGGGTTTTGGTTTTAGGGTTTCTAGGGTTTAGGGATTAGGGTTTAGGGTTTTCTTATTCTAAGAAAATTTAATCTATCACTAGATCATTTTCTAAAAATTCCTGCATATCAACTTCCTTAAATTGAGCATATTCTAGGTTTAAAAATCTCACTTGTCAATTTTTCTTCTTTTAATTCTACCAAAATTTCGGCAGCATTTCCCCTTAAAATCGGACTAACCCAAATTTTTTTCCTGCAAGAAAACAACCAACCAACCCATATTTCAACAAGTTCTACAACTTCTATGTTCAACTCAAACTCAAATTCGTTCAAATCTCTACTCAAATTCAAGAGTTCTACTCCAAGAATCTTCAACCAAGTAACATATAACACATGAGATTTCAAGGTTTAAATGATATTTACTAGTCTATCTAACCACAAAAACACTTTATCTAGCAAGTAAATCTTCAATTCTAACTAAATTCTTCAAGTAGTAATAACAAGGTTCTAGAGTTAAACTTATACAAAAGACCAAATAAAACTTGAAATTAACAAGAAAAGTTCTTAGTAGATACCTTGAACAAGCTTACAAAGTTGCTTAGGAAGAAGAAAAACTAAATTTCTATGGTGAAATTGCTCTAATTTTGGAGAGAAAGCTTCAAGAAGTTGAGAGAAAAATGAGAGGAAAAGAGAGAGCCGGCCATGAAGAAGAAAAGAAAAGAATTTTCGGCCAAGAAGAAAAAAAGAAAAAGAGAGAAGAATTTTCAACCAAGGAAAAGAAAAAAAAGCAAGTGAACAAGTGAAATTTTGAGTAAAATTGAGCTAAAATTTGAGTAGTCAAAAGACTAGAAAATAGTAGAATAAACTAATCAAAATTTAAACACTAATATAAATTAATGGTCCAATAAAATTATTCTAAATTGGGTACTTAGGTGTCCTACTTAATAATGAAAATCTTAGTTAATTAACCTAATTAACTCAAAAAAAATCTTCCCACTAATAAATCAAGGATTATCACTTAACCCTAAATAAAAGAATGTCTCTTGTGAGTGCATTTTCTAGAGTGTTACAGGAAATCAAGATTTTTTTTTTCAAAAATACATATATTAGATTTTTTGAAACTAAAAAAATAATTTTTTAGGATCTGTTGGATATTTTGGAACATTCGTATGTACCTTTTTCTTACCTTGGTCAAATTTGTAATGGTCAATACTTCTTGACTAATGGAAAGGGGCTATTTGTTGAATGTTTACTAATATTAAGGTTTATTTTGTCATTTCGCAAAATCTCAAGGTTTTACTTGTAATTTGATCAAACCTCAAGGGAGGTAAATATAATTAACCCTTGTATTTATTTTGGTTTATTTGTGGAATGTTGGGAATGCTTTTGGAAAAAAGAAATTTGTGCATGATACCTGGGAGTCAACTTCAATCATAATGTTCTCTAATCTGTGATCCACCTCCAACTGCAGTCCAGTTAAAAGGGCTTGTGCTTCCTCAAGTAAAACATCTTTGTCCCTGAACTTCTTATAGAATGCAAAGATTATTTTTCCATAATCATCTCGAAGTAGTCCCTGACATACCACGAGGAGGTTTATCCCATTAGATAGCTTGAAATTGGAATCGTAAACCAACCTTGAAAGAAAAGAATTTGGACCAATAAATGTGTACATCACCATCAAATTTAGCTTTGGAAACAATAGATGATGCACCAAGATTTTACATAAATCTATCCACTTCATATATAACCTTGGAAGCAGTCATTCTAGATCCCTGAAATCTACCTTCATTATATGCTCTCCAAAGTGTTAGGAAATTAATATGCCAATAATAGATTGACGCAATAGAATTTAAAATTGATTTGCAACTGAGATCATTGATTATTTATACAAAAACGAGAACATACCTTTTTGGCAACGTAATTTGGTAACGTTAATAAATAATTAACCTGATCAAAGATATAGCGACGTTAACTACAAACCACACAAGTGTCTAGCCTCTAAGGTATCCACATCAACGCCTTTTTAGGATTCTCTTCAGAATTAATCAACACCAAGTTAATATAATAGATGTACTTGTCACGTTGCCAACATGAAGAACGTGAATAAAATTGTACAAAGAAACACTATTTTCGTCTCTCTAATTTTTAAACGTTTGTTAGGTAGACATCTTATATTGTGTCAAGTCTTGTTATTTGGGACTTATTTATAGGGCAATAATTAAGACTTTTTTGTCTTATAAGAATTCGGTAATATCTTATCAAATAAAATATTTGGTAGTTTTTAATTTCTTTCAAAAGGAAATTATTCCACCATTAGAATTGCTATATTTATTAATAAGTCCTTAGGATTAATTATCTCACAAATTAATCCCATAATTATCACATAATTATTAAAATTAATTTAACTCAAGAATTAGTTCTATTGTGTGTGACCCTTTAGGTTTCTAATCACTTGGCAATAAATATAAATTATAATCTTAGTATTAATTGGCTTTAGTACAAAGCCAATAAACTCCCACTTGGACTAAAGTCAATTTGGTCACAAGGATTCTACGATTTGATAAATTAAATAACTTTAATTTATCATTAATTAAAAGTAATCAATTTATATTTATAGATCAAGATTGGCCTCTAGCTAGGCAATATGACCACCCAAATGTTAGAAAAAGTCAAGTGATTGACTTCGCCTATTCATGAATTAGATTCTGTGTAATTATTATCCGTTCACCATACTATATCCCAAATTAGTACAAGAGTGAGGTATACATATCAACTCTTAATGCACTAATTATTAATCTTTCTTGTTCCCAAAATTCAATTCTTTTTCAATAAATTTAGAACTTTTCTAAATTTATTGACTTGTTTGCAAACATTTTTGAGTTGATATTTCAACAAATGTAGCCACAATAGAGATATACTCTCCTAGTATTATGAGTGGTGAATCCTATATTGATCATAAACAATCAATTCATGTTTTTTTTTTATTATACCCAACTTCTATTGTACGCATAACCAGTTATGGATTATGGACTAATAGAGTTAAAGTAAAACAATCCACGCTAAAGATACTCTTATGATCTCAAGTTAAAGGATTACTTACACTACTGTCACGTAGAGATTATATTATTGGCACTCAAATAGTTAATCTTATGAAAATCTCTAAGCAGATAAATCCAGTGAATTTGGTCTCCAACAATTCACCCATATATCATCATATATGCTAATCTATCCACATTAACAATGTCCTTTATATTGTTATACTATGATTAGTGATGTTTTAAGAACAATAATAAATATTATTCTGAGGACTTTATCATTAAGAAAATAAATACATTTCAAAATGATAAAATGTCATATCATCGTTATTGCATAAATAACAACCAAACATAATAGTTTGTGAAATTACAAGTCATTCTCCCATTTTGACCAAAACCGATCATTCGTGTATCTCATACCGAATGAATATACATGACTATTCTATTTATTTTGAGATACTGGTTTAGTTAATAGATCAATTACATTATCCTTGGTAGGAATCTTTTCTATCTTTACATTGTTTTACCGATAATTTTTTTTAAATAAATGGTACAGTCAAAACATATATTTGATAATAAATGAAACCGTAAGTTCAATAGTGAACTTCAAGATCCAACCTAGCTTCTAAAGCTACAAAGCACTTGGCTTTTGTTGTAAAACCTATTATAATGTCTAGCTTAGAACTCTTCTAACTAGCAACACCACTACTCAATGTGAACATGAGTATTGATTGCAATCTATTACCATCCTTAAAAGAGTAAATATTCACATCTATAAACCTATACACTTCTAAAATGTGATCTTCAAAGATTAAGAATAATCCTTTTGTTCCCTTTTAATTACTTTAGGGTATTCTTAACAGTTATCCAGTGACATTTACCAGAATTAACTTGATATTCGCTTATAACACTTAGAGCATAGGAGATATTGGGTCTCGTACATAGCATATATCATACAATACAAATCCTTTTGCAGAAGCATTAGGATTTTTTTTTTTTTTACCATACTATCAATCTCGACAGGTTTCTTAGGACACATGTCTCTCGAAAGAATAATCCCATGTCATACATATAAGAACCATTTCTTGAATGCTTCATGCTAAACTTCTGTAGCATTGTGTCTATATACATAAATTGAGAGAGACCAAATAACCTCTTAGATCTATCTCTATGGATCTTAATTCTCAAAATATAAGTTGCCTCTCCTAATCTTTCATGGAAAATTTCTTGGACAACTATACTTTTTACCTTTTGAAGTATAGATATGTTGTTTCCCATAAAAAATATGCCATCCACATAATATGTCAAGGAAAACAATAGCGCTCTCACTTACCTTCTTGTATACACAAGGCTCGTATTTGTTTTTGAGAAAACCAAACTCTTGATCATCACATCAAAATGATACCCTTGTTCAAAGGCACTTCCAGGTATTTGAATGGAAGTTTTCCTACTTAAAACTCAACACCTGTTTAATTTTATGCACCACTGTTGCAGGAACTTTAGAAGAGCATATGAAAGAACTCTTTACCTCATTAATTTTCTGACCCGGGACCATCTGATACTGAGAAAGAAAAGCCTTTATTTTCCTCAAACCAGCCTCTGAACATCTTGTGAATGAAACTGTATCATATGCAAAAGCCAATTAAGGGATCTGATCACTTTTTGAAGAGAAGTTAGTTAAGTCAGACCACATCCCAAGTACTCAACTGCCAACAAAAATAATGCACGAGATAACGATCACCTGCAGACTCACCATTTATTAGAACAAAAAACTAATTATTGGATACTAGATGGTATGTAAGATCCAACACCACTTCTGAAAAACCAAAACTCCTAATCATAGTCATTAAAAAGGACCGATTAACACGGTCATATGCTTTTTTCATATCTAATTTCAAAATCAAATTATAGTCCTTAAGATGTTTACCAATCTTAGACACCAATTCCCGGGCTGTCAGAATATTATCAACAATACCACGTCAGGAACAAACCCTGTCTGAAGAGGTGCTATAATCTGAGGCAAAATTTGGTTAATACGACAAGTAATAACTTTAGAAATTATTTTGGCAATCACATTGCACAAACTGATGGGTCTACAGTCTTTCCACTGCAGAGCCCCTTCTATCTTCGGTAGCAATACAATCATCATGCTGGTGAATCCTTTTGGCAACTGATCATCCTTAAAAAAAATCACATATAGCCTTCCATAAATCAATTTGAATAATACTCCAGCAATGTTGACAAAATTTTGCCCTCAAAATATTAGGTTATGTAGTGCTACTACACTCTATAAAGAAGAGAGCATCACGTTCTTCTTCCGTTGAGGGAATATAACTCATCAAGATATTATGTTCATCATTGATTTTGGCCACTAGAAAAGGAGTTGTTGAAACGAGGTCAATATGTCCATCCTCACTAAATAGTTTCCCATAAAAATCAACAACTGACAACTTAATATCCTCCCTATCTTCTAGCCATATGTCCTCCTCCATTTTAATTCTTCCAATAAAATTGCTATTCCATCTTGGGTTAACAACAGAGTGAAAATAACCTATATTAGCATCCTCTTCTTTCATCCACTATATTGCTAATTTTTGGTACCACAATCCATAGCCCGAAGGTGACAATCTAGTGTGTTCAGCAACACTCTATTAATCTCCAATTGAGTTATTTCATCTCTACATGTAGCATACTGAATTTCACTTGCTAGTAGTCGATTTGATACTTCTTTTAGTTTGCTGGAAATGTTTCCAAAGACCTATTTGTTCCATAATCTAAGAGTTTTTCTCAGCTGCATCATCTTTAAGAAGAAACCTTTCATGCCATTGAGCTGTATCAGATCTGCCTAACTGTCGAACAAACTCTTAAGAAATCCTCATGTTGACACCATACATTTAGAAATCTAAAGGACAAAATCCATTGAATTACATGGGAATATTTAAGCAACATAGGATAATGGTTTAATCTACCTCTCGATAAATGGGAGAGTTTAACACTCGAAAAAGAAGTAGCCCATTCTTTATTTATGAACACCCAATCAAGCCTTTTCGAAACTCTTCTATTCCTCCAAGTTTAGCAAGATCCAGCAAAAGCAATAGGAGACAAAAGCAAGACCCATCAAAAGCAATCGGAGACAATCCAGCCTGTACAATAGCATAATTAAACTACTTCATATCTCTACAGCTGGGTTAGTCTCGTGTCCTAAAAATCGTAAGGAAAAAGTACTAGTGGGGTCGTTGACTGTCGCGTCTCGAAAAGGACGGTTCGGTCTAAGATCCCTTTTGAAAAGATAAATTTTGAAAAAATGGTGCGTGTATAATAAAAATCGAGTTTTTAGTTTAAAAAAGTATTTTTTAGAAAAAATGGTATTTTAAAAGAAAGTAAGGCTAGGACGAAAAAAAATGCTACAGTTTTAGCCAACTGATCTTGAAAAAGAATTTTATTCTATTTTTAAAAAAAAATGGAGTCGCCATTTGGTACTGAGTTAAGGTGTACCAAGTCACCCGAGAAAATCGTTTAACAAAGCAAAATAAAAATTTTATAAAAATATTTTAAAAACCCTTTTTCGACTCCGGTCTACGAAAAACGAAAGAAAAAGGTTCGGGAGCCACATTTGAAAAAAGGGAAGGCAAAAACTTGCGCCTAAGGCACTCTTTCAACCTAGTCGAGGCTAATTATGAGGTTTAATCAATTTTTTCTAAATTAACCCTAAGTTCTATCGTGTTTAGATGTATCTAAATGAATGCAAATCCTAAATCTAAATATGAATATCGAGAGGGTCAGCATGTTTCGTCGAGGTTTGGTCGGAATTATCGCATTAATTGCAAAACCCGAGTCGAGACCTCGAGGGAGTCACGAGTTTTTATGCAGGATGGGATGCAAAAAGGAAAGAAAATAATAATATATAGTAAGTGAAGAAAGAAGGTAGGTATGCAACATAACAGGTACGGGGGACTAATAACTCGTGATTGAATGTTTCTACTCACGGAGGGGGAAACGGCTTGTACGCCACCGTGTCCCACGTGAGTAGACGACTATTTCTAGTCAAATCACACAAATGTCCTAATTTCTAAGTGAGATGCAACCTAAATGTCATGTATTTTAAAATGTGTCAATAATAATAATAATAATAATAATGATAGTAATAATAAAATCATGCCAAATAGAAAGAAAACTATAAGTGTGTGAAATGAGATTTGAAACTCACACAAATGCACCTAATACTAAATGTCCTAAGGGTCTAGCATTGAACTAACCCGTTCTAAAAAGTCCCACTAGCGTTGGACTAGCGGGAAAGAACGAAGCCACAACTAGCGTTGGACTAGTGTGGTGACGGAATACCATAAATCATGAATTAAACATTAAAGCATGAATTAAAAGCAAATTAAACATATAAAAGCATATAAGATCACATAGGAGCACATAACACATAAGCATAATATTCTATATGCAAAAATCCTAAGGAAAGTGGTAAAAGAAATAAACACATAAGCACGCAAAAGTAAATAAATCCTAACTATTACACCGAGGGGCTTGATTTACAATTTAAGGGGAGAAATTAAAAATGCCCTATCTATTACACTTTCTATCTAATTACACAATTTTTTGTTAAAATATGAGAAAAATAATCTAACTATTACATTAACTAGCTAAATACAAAATATTATATATTTCCAAAAATAATAATAAAGAGATAATAAAATTTAAAATTAAATAGCATAAAGAAATAAATACACAAAGAGCATGCAAAATAGGAAATATATGAATAAAAATGCATAAAAAGCACGTAAGACACATTGGAGTATATAAAGAAAATTAGTGAAAAGTAGGGATACCTCTTTGAAGACCAGCTACAAATACTAATCAAAATTAACAAACGAGTCAAGGTACCTTAATATAAACACATAAAAACCTAAACTATATAAGTATTGACAAATTGAGATAAAAAAATAAATTCTAGTAACTAAGGGGGCTAAAAATAAAATACTATAAAACTTGGGGAGTAAAATAAAAAATTCACATAAGCCTAAGAGGGTAGAGATGCAAAATTAAAGTAAATTGGTGCAAAATAGTAAATTCGAGCAAATAGAGATCAAATTCGTGAATGTCAGTAAACATAAGGGCACAATCGAAAGATTTGCACAAATCTAGGGGCAAAAATATAAATTAAAGCAAATTGAGGGGAGCAAAACACAAATTCTAGCAACTATAAGGAAAAAATTGCAAATTATGAGGGTTAATTAAAAGAGTGTAAAATCTAAGGGGGTTCCATCTACAAATAATAAGGACTTAATTTTTGCAGAAAACAACACAAAATATATATATGTATAGATATTAAAGGCACATTGATAACACTAAAGAAAAAGAGATACTTAAATATATCATTTTATAATAAAACATGAATATGTCTGAAATGGACCAAAACTGAATTAATTATTTTAATGCTCATAATTAACTAAATTAATTAGCATCTAAAATCTAATTAAATCCACAATAATCAATTAAACTTAATTAAAACTAAAAATAATGAACACAAAGTACCCTCCCCTATGCGTCTTCCTTTTCCAGCCTGCAGACGTCCCCCAAATCCACCCTCTCTTTCTCTCTTCGTCTTCTGTCTATCTATTTGGCTCTCTAATCTCCCTCTGATTCTTCTCCAGCTCGCTTGAATCTCCTTTCCTCTTTTCTCTTGATTCTAATTTCCTTCTTTCTCTCCGCTTCTTCTCTTCTTCTCCGCCTCTTCTCTCTCTTCAATCCTCTGTTTTTTCTATTTCCTTTTTCTCTCCAATTTCTTCTTCTGTTTCTTGTCTTACTCTCTCGATTGCTGCTCTCTTTCCCTCTCGTTCCTCTCTACTCTCTCACCGATCTCCCTCCTTCTCCTCTCTGTTCTCGTTCTCTTTCCCTATCTCAGTCGTTCAATTTCTTCGCTGCCCCCTCTGTTATCTCTCTAATTCCCATTCTCTTATACTCCTTACTTCCTCTGATCTCTCCCTCTCCAGCTCTCCATCTCGTTTCTTGCTTGCCGTTCCTGTTCTTGGGCTAGGGATTGGGTGATTAGCGGCTGCAATTGGTGGCAGTTGTGATGCTTCTAGCTTGGGCTCGAGATGAGGTTGCGGTGGTGAGTGGAGTTGTGAGGGTGACAAGGGTGGAGACTTAGGCTGAGGACTAGCGGTTGTTGGTTGGTTTTTGTAATTTTTATATTGTTTTCTATTTTCTTTGCAAGTAATTGAATTACTAGGAGGTGGATTGGACTAGTTTTATGCCGGTTCTGGTGGTTTGGTGGCGAATTGAGTTTGAATTTTTGGCTGTTCTATATGTGAATCTGTATGTGTGTGTGCAGAGTGTGGGAATTGTGTGTTGTGGGCTAAGAGAGGTAGCGATGGTGGTGATGGTGGGATGTTAGGTGGATGTGCTTGTGCTTGTGTCTGTGTGAATCTATGTTTTTGGTCTGTTTGTGAATTATGCGTTCTGTGTGTGTGAATCTGTGTGTTCTATGTGTAGGTGAATCTGTGTTTTCTATGTATGTGTGTGATTGTGTGAATCTATGGGTTTGATTGTGTCTGTTTGGGACATCAGGTGGTTACCGATGATATTAGCCAGTGTTTTTTGGTGGGACTGATGGGGATTTGGTGGCTGCTGTGACGAATTTTGGTGGGGACATTGGTGATTCAATGTTAAGACCTTGCCAGCGTTTGGATGGTTTTGACTAAAGGACTTGATTCAGAGTTAATTGGAGCTCCAGTGGTGTAAGGGTTGGTGGTTGGATTGTTGTTGGGCTTGAGTCTCTAGTGGTTCTTGGGGTTGATTAGTGGTGGTTTAGGTGACGGTTTGGTGGAAGGTGGATTAGGTGCAGGGCAAAGGGATTTGCAGGTGATATTGGGTGGAGAAAGGAGGAGGAATGGTGGTTCAGGCGGTGGAAGAGGGAGGAGAGAGAGAGGCGGTGAAGATAAAATCTCAAGAATAAACAAACCATAACAAGAACAAAACCCATAAATGGAAAACAGAAAATCATAACACAGAACAGTGATAAGCTCAGAATCAACAAAAATAGGAACAAAATCTAAAAGAAAACTCACCTACAATCCCAATTAATCAGATTTGCCTAATAAAAACAAAAGAAAAATAAATGATACAAGAAAAAGAACTTACCTTTTACGTTTGGCAAGAATCTGGTGATGAACAGTAAAGACTTTGAAGAAAATGATGATGAATAGTATCGGATTTGATGAACAATAACCAGAAATCAAAAGAAAATGAAGTGTGTGTTTTTTTGGTGTATGTGTGTGTGTTTATTAATCTTTTATGGTAAAATCAAAATATATTTTTAGGGTTTCCTTATTTTTCCTCCTTTGTTTTGCTGATTAAAAGGAGAATTTATAGGTCACTTGTCTTGTTGGCCAAGAATGCTATAAAATAACGAAAACGCCACCGGTATTAAAAATTCTAATTTTATTAAAAATATTTTTTAACCCTAAAATTAAAAATTAATATAAAGAATCTGACAGAAATCTCTAAATTTTCAAAAATAATTCACAGTAGATTTCAAAAATAAAAACTAGAGCTCAAAACTGATAAAAACGCGCTCGGAGTGTAAAATGACGATTTTGCCCCTGGACAACGAATATACACAAAAAACATATTAGTCTAAAAAAATTATTAAAAATTAAAAGTAAGTTTAAAACATTAGAAAATGCCTTTTTGACTCAAAATTTTTCAAAAAATGAATTTAAGCTGTAAAATGACGATTTTGTCATTGGAAAATGAAAATTTACAGAAAAATAGCTATTTACCTCAAAAAATTATCAAAAATTAAAAATAAGTTTAAAACACTGGAAAATGCATTTATGACTCAAAAATTGATGAAAAATGAATTTAATTTATAAAATGACGATTTTACCCTTGGACAATGAAAATTTACAGAAAAATAGCTATTGATTTCAAAAAAATACCAAAAATTAAAAATAATTTTAAAACACTAGAAAATGCATTTACAACTCAAAATTGACAAAAAATAAATTTATTCTGTAAAATGACGATTTTACCCTTGAATGCAGTATATACAGAAAAAAATAGTGATCATCTCCTAAAAATCAAGAAAATTTAGAAACATGCTTAAAGAATTAGAAAAATAAATTTGGGACTTGAAATGAGCTAAAATGGTATTCGCGATGTGAAATTACTATTTTGTTAAAAAAATAAAAAGAATACCAATTAAATTTGAAAAAATCACAGAAAATTAAAAAATACGTATGAAAGTAAACATGTGAATTTAAAAAATCCCAAAACTAATGAAAAAATATTTACAGATAAAAATTACTATTTTGCCCCCCGAGATTATTGAAAATTTAAAATTTGACCCCAAAAAATGCAAACATGTCCCCCAATATTTGAAAATAAATGGTGTGTTAAAATTTGGTGTCTACAGTTAGCTTCCACCTGCACGATTAGATCACATTGAAATCACTTGCAACAATCTAAGGGACATGATTGAGGCTTCCAATTTCCTCCAAACACAGCCATAATGACCTCCGTCCACCCGGGTATATTTTGCATATACAACACAGAAATGAAAATGATCCCCTGACTATCCCTCCACTAAAACATGTAGCATTTGGCTTACACTTTCAACAAAGGTACATGAGAGTTCATGATTCCAAAAAATTCAGATTTTTCCATCAACAAAGCGACTAGCAGACTGGAAATGCAATCAAACTCTAATAGCTTCCATACGGTTCAACAAAGAAAATGGTTCAATCCAAATTAAAATGTTCACCTTATGATCTTTGCACAACTTAGCAACATAACGAATAGAATCCCTTTGAGAAGCACCTCGAATATTCCAGGTCAAAATATTAATGGTCTTTAATATTTTTGGACATGAGGTTGTACTAGTTTGAAGAATCAGCTACCAGAGCATTAGATTTTACCACATGCACCTGTTCTTTTCCATCCTTGATCAGTAATAAATTTACGAATATTATTATATATTTTACTATATATTTTTTGTGTGATTTTACTATTGTTAAAATAATTTTGATTACAAATGACTCATTTTCTAAAATTTTATAGAATTAAGATTTTTCTCTCTGAATTAGTGTTTTGAGGCGGAATTATTATTTTGAGCAAATGAGTTGCACAAATCTTGTACAAATTTGTAAATTCATCATGCTTAAACTCAATTTGCACAATTCTTGTACAAATTTGCAAATTCATCATATTTAAACTCAATTTGGATCAATTGGAGTCAAGGCGAATCAAAATCAAAGATGGTCTAAGGAACTAAGATTGGATGAATCACTTGGAGAATAATTGAAGAAATAATTGTGCAAAAATATTTGGAAGATCTAATTCTTCACCAAAGATATGTAGAAATATGTGGAAAAGGCATGCGCACGTAGACTCTATCTCAGCAAAATCAAAAAATCAAGTAGGGCCATTTTTATATAATCTACGGGTGGTCATCCGTGGGTTATTGACCCGTGGATCGAAGTCAGCTAGCAACTTCTAGGGCTTACAACTTGCATTTTCTTCTAACTATTTTTACAGATATTTTCAAATAGATATAGGGTTTTCAGGTTGTAGATTCCATGGAGCACATAAATGAAGACTTTTATGGAAATTTAGAATCTCAATGCAAAATTTCATTATTTTTATGCATTAAATGCAATTGTAATTTAGAAAATGACTTGAAAAATATTTGTCTATAAATAGAAGTCGTTTGTAGAGCATTAGTAGTTAGTTTTAGAGAGAATTAGAACTTGATAATAGTTTTTAGCCTTAGTTCGATAGAGATTTAGTAGAATTCTCTACATCCTTCAATAAAAAGTGATGTTCATTGTAAAAAAACTCTTGTAATTCAACTTTTGAAAGTGAATAGAAGAGAAGTTTATTCCAACTTTGGTTGAGCAATTCTAATTCTTTTTCTTTTACTTTTATTTGTTGATATGAATTCTTGTCTTGAAATTGAACTTTTAGTTGTTTCATTAACCATGTTAAACTAAAAGCCTCATTTAGAATATAGATGAAGCTAATAAATCAATGAACATGATTTAATCAATATATATACTTGCTAAACTTGCATTTATTTGTGTATTTGTTTAAGTTTTAACACTTGTTTTTGCTTGACCAACCTAAACAAGTCATTTAGTTGTTGTTTAACATTGAAAAATGCGCATAGCAATGTGATTCACGTGAAAGAACATAGACGGTAGGATAGCTTGAAAATCCAAGCGTGAACTTTGAATCATTTCCCCTTGGATGAACATGACTCTAGAAACAGCACCAAAGCCTTGATTAAACAAGAAAAACAAACTCTAAGCTTGAGGTTTTTTATCTTGGAATCACTCAACAAGATCGAGTGTAGTTGTCAATTAGCAAAGGACCAAGGAAACTCTCAAAAAGAGAACTCACAAAATAATTGAACATTACCAAGGAAACTCTCAAAAAGAGAACTCACAAAATAATTGAACATTAATCTTCTTTAATTTTTCTTTGTGCTTGGCTTTTTCTTTTTAGCATGCCTTGTTTTTCCTTTTTTTTTTCTTTTTTGTTTCTATTTTTTTTAATCCAAGAAACAACACAAACCACCAAAACCTTCAAGAATCCAAAGCTTGTTTGTCCAAAAATTAATTTTTCTTGAAAATGTTTTAGCACAAGAAATTCAAGAAGCACAAAAAATAGTCAAGATTGACAAAATACCAAATAACACCTAAAATTCTTGATTGAAAACAATCAAGAATGGAACTAAGACCTTAAAAAGAATCAAGAAAGCATAAGAACAAGACACAAAACACACAAGAAACACATGCATTAATTTGGACAAAATAAGAAGACACAAAAAACACGTAAGAGAACAACTTGTTGTCCAGTCTCGAGGCACTTTGACAACGACTCTAAGAAAGAAAAACAAATACACAAATCACAAGTTGTTCAACCAAACTCACAGCTTTTTGATAAACAACAAAAAAGAAAAAGGATATATCCAAATTTTTCTAAAGGAAAAATTCGATTGAAAAAACCTAAGATTTCAAGAACAAGCTCTGATACCAATTGATACGCATGGAAGAACGTAGACTGCAGGAAAGCTTGAAAATCTAAATGTGAACTTTGAATCCTTTCTCCTGGGATGACCACAACTCGAGAATTAGAACCAAAGCCTTGATCAAATAAGAAAAATAAGCTCTAAGCTCTAGGTTTTTGATCTTAGAATCACTTAACAAGATCGAAGGTAGTTCTTACTTAGCAAAAAATCAAGGAAACTCTCAAGAAGTGAGCTCACAAAATAATTGAACATCAATCTTCTGTAATTTTTCTTTGTACTTGGCTTTTTCTTATTTAGCACGTCTTGGTTTGCTTGTTTGATTAAGGCTTTGGTACTGATTCTAGAGTCATGTACATCTAAGGGGAAATGATTCAAAGTTCATACTTAGATTTTCAAGCTTTTCTGCCATTTACATTTTTCCACGCTTATCACAATGGAAAATGAAACAAGCAATGCTTAACATATTCATATGAGTATAATGGATGTTTAAGTGAATCATTAAAGTTCATATTTTAATAAGATTTCAACATAAGAATAGTTAGAATCTTGTCATTTTATAAAAAGATCTAGTTATGACACATATGGAATTGGATTCTAAACAAAACAAGATAAAACTTAGTAAGTCGTTCATGCATTATTCATGAGTGGATTCTATGTTCAAGGATTTTTTGCCTTGAATTCTAAAATTATTTTTAATCATATACCTATTCTATTGAAAGGACCCCATAATCACTTTTGGATTTGTTGGTGTTTAGATAATAAAAAGTTAGCCATAAAACTTTAGTAGTTGCAATATTATTGATTCCTTATGGGATTTCACACCTAATGATTCAAGTACTACAATAGACCCGTATACTTGAGGTATAGTTAGGAGATTAGGTTTTCATTAATTGATTTGTGTGTTTTACTCATATTTGTTATACCTAAGCTACACCACATCAATCCTCATGGCTTAAGACATACTCTCTTCTGCAAATCCTTTGAGTCTTCAAAGCCTAGCTAATAGCACCAGATGAAACTTCTTCAAATATTGTATAGAAATGAGTTCGGTAGTTTTCACATTGTCAAGTGACCTGTTGCCAATTCCAGCCCTTTGAAGCTTCCTTTTAGGAGATAACACAACAAATCTTGAGAAATTAAGGGCCTATAAATTGCACAATTCCATTCCATCACCATCCACTTCAGGCTGTAACACTTGAAAGAAGTTCTTGGAAAGCACTACACTTCCTTGGTTCGTGTTGAGACAGCTGGAGATTATCCAACCTTTGTTCAGGCGACAACTCTTGGATAATGTCCACCACTAGAATAATAGTATCTTTAATAACCCGTTCTTGCCTCAATTGACTTGTTGCAGCCATGCTGCAACTCCAAACTATGAAACATAGTTACGGTCTTATCTATCTTCGCCTGTATGAAAACATTCTTGCTTCCCCCTCTCTAGAAGAGTTAACGCATTCAAATCAGGATTTGCCACAAATACCTAGGTTCAAATTTTAGGAATGTAAACAACCTTAGAGTTGTGTTCCTTATCTGCAACAGGTTTACTGTCATTCGATGGACGTAGTGAAGGATCCTTCTTGAAACAGTGCTGAACATTAGGGCCAATATACTCACAGAAAGAGCAATACTCCAGCCATCCCTCATATTCCACTTTCTACCACATTCGCTTCTGATCATCTCCAATCCAAATTCATTTTCTTGGGGCTTTTGAGATATCCAATTCTACCAGAACCCTAGCCATTGATGGCCTATATAAGTCCAATGTAGTAAAATTAACTCGTAAGGGTCTTCCCAACAATGAAGCCAACTTATTTAGATATCTTATTGAAAAAAAGTAGTGCTAGTTCGAGGAAAGGGACTCAAATTGGTGTAATTACAGCTTTGTGATTAGTCTTGAAGTTCAACATCTACTTAGAAATCACCATGGGAGAATTATGGACATACCAAGTTCGTCGTAAAAATAGCAGTGTGTAATCGTCTCATAGTTTAGGCCGAATGATGATATGAGTGGAATCAAGAAGACTAATCGGGCAATCTCCTTTTAAACCGAAATAGAGAATGAATTTTTGGATAATCTCCATGGATGGTATGCTAAAAGGAAACCTTCCAACCAAAACGTTATTGAAGGGCTCCGAGAGTTTCTCTAAATCATCCTGTGAAACCATAGAACTGGATCACCCTTATGTGAAGACGGAATACCAAGATCAACACATGGAGTATCAGCTGTAGAAGAAGACTCCAAGAGCACTGCTACAAAGGACTTCATGCCATGTTGGTCAGGTGACCAGTTAGCTATGACCACCGTGATCGAAAGGCTTAGCAATCTGGCAAAAACAAATGGACAGGAAAGTTTGTTCCATTTGAAATTCAAAAGTCAAAGTTTGATGGAAGAATGAGGTTGTAGAGAGAGAGTTTCAAAAAGAAATATAAAAAAATCTAAGCTTTAAAACATCATAATCTATTTTCCACAAATTTAGTTAAAAGAGCATAAGGATCCTCATACACATTTCCACTAAATTGATTTTGACTAACTAATTGAATTAAACAAGGCTTATGTTCAATATGAACTGTAATAATCACTTGCCTCAAAGTGCTACTTTGAGAACTTGAAAATTCTAGTAGAACACAATTAAGCACCATCTTTTTGAGAATGTTCATAATGTGTTCGATAAAATGCTTGATCAACTTTAAGCTTGCAATTCACCTTCCTTCACCTTGATTCAAAAGGTATCTACAAAATACTAAACAAGAGATATTAAAACAACAAAAATAAAAATGTCTAAACTAATAGAGTTTATATTTGCCTTAATATTACCTAAGTTTCCCTTACAACACATGCCAAAACCTTGATGAAGTGTATTAAGACTACAGAATATGCAATAAAATCATGCAATAACACACACAAACAAGTCATTAAATTAACCTAATACCCTTGTACCACAAGTGTATGGGTCAATTGTACTAGGATGAGTATTAGGGTCGATCCCACGAAAAAACAAGATTGTTGCAATTACTAAAGTTACTAAGTTACTCTATTATCTAGACAATTAAATTTTGAGTGATGAAAATGATACGAAAATTCAACATAGCTAGTAGTAAATCAAATTGAGGTAAAAAATAACAAAGAAACTTGTTAAACAAAGTTGGTTAGGGTTAAGATTCCACTAAAGGTCACAAAAAATGAAAGTTAAGCTTATGGTTATTGTTAATTTCTATCCTCGTTTAGAATTCAATTCTATTTGTACTCAAAACTAGATTCCTCTACAAATTGAAGACTATTAACTCTTGTGCTTTCTTACTTCCATGGTAAAGACATGCAAAGGCTAGTTCATTAGATTAATGGGTTGTGGTTCTAAACCTTAGTCTATCTATGACCATAACTATTTCCATGTTACATTACATAAGTTTCATTTACTTCTTTTTGTTGTTAAGTGCAAGTTCCCTTGTCACATAACAACTAGAATGATTTGACATTAGTAGCTAATCAACAACTAGTGTTGATGAACAACAATAATAAGGTAAGGCCATAAAGTTAATCAAATCATATCAATAGCTTCATCTCAAATCTAGATTTTATCAACTTAGTTCAACATAATAAAGATAAAGTTAAGCACACAAATGAAAGAAACAAAGTATGCAAGAATGAAAGTGAAAGAGATAGGATTAGAATTGCTCATAGTCTTGAAGAATATGGCTCACGAACTTCTTCCTTCATTTCATCAACTTATTGGCTACAATAAAAACTTATTCAAAGTCTTGTTTACAAGAATATTGAATCCTATTACAAAACTAAGAGAAATTTCTATTCTAATATGTACAAGAAGGGCTTCCCTTGCCAAGTTTAGGATTTTGTCAATCCAAGAATGTTAAGGTCTCTATTTATAGAAAACCTTCGCTTATTGTCACTTTCCAAGTTACAAGATTGAAATGATGAAATTTGATTCTCCAAGCCTTAAAAGTCTTCCTTGAGCTTTTCAATTTGTTCTAGGGTAGAGAAAATACAACTGTACATTAAATATATTTGAAAAAGGGATGTGAATAAGCTACAAGTTGAGAGCATGCAGCTAAAAAGAAGCATTCTATAGTCAATCTATGGTGGGATCCACAGATCTTGACTCACAGATCACTCTTGATTTGATAATTTTACCCTTATTTTTTGTTGATTATTCCCTTGATGTCCTTAAGACATTTTTCTAATGTTGATCCATTTTCTTGATAGAATTTGTAGAAGAAAGTCCTCGTAATATTTAGCTATTAATCTCCAAGTATATGATGGTTTGGTATGTTATTCAATCAAATTCAAAATGATATTCCTGTGCTCCAATTGATCCAAATTCTATTTAATCATAATTTACCTATAAAATCACATAAACTTGTGCAATAATTTGCTCAAAATATAAATTCTGACTCAAACTCCTAAAATCCAAGTGAAAAGCCCTAATTATGGAACAAACCCTAATTTGATGAACTATTATGAAAATGAGCCATTTTCGTATTAAAATATTAAAAATATACTAAAACATGCTAAAAATTTTGAATTGATTGGAATATGATCTGGTGAATGAATTTTGAATTGATTGGAACATGATCTGGTGAATGGATATTATATATGCATGATACCGTGTTATGTATGGATAAAATCTATATAACTTTACTTTCCTCAATCTCTTAGAGTCATGATGTTTTGTAAGAGACTAATCTTGATTTATAAGTATAATTTAACAAATTGTTAAATTAATAATAAATCAAAGCTGTTTAATTTCTTTACTAAATTAATTAAGAGTTATAATCCATAGTTATTGTCAATATGAATTAATTAAGTGATGAATTATTGACAAATCAAAATTCTTCAATTTATCAAATTTGTAATTAAATTAGTTAAGAGTTATGATTCATATTTATTGCCAATGCAATGGTTACATGCAAATAAGGATAAAAATTTGAGATTGAAATGATAATTAATAAGTATAAGATACTTATAAATTAATTTAGGAATAAATTAACTATGAGGATTTATGTGTAATTTTCTTATTTCTTGGGAGCCAAAAAGAAGAATCTATTTATGGATTTCCATTAGTTCAACTGATGTAGGTTCATGTGATTATAAATCGCTTTGTACTAGTTTTATGATACACTATTAATTATGGATTTATGTAGAGTGAGACTAAAAAAGAAAAAAAAATTATTTTTTAGATAGAAAGTATAGTTTCTCTCTCCCAAGGAAAATGAATTTTATATTTTGATTAACACTTGTTCGTGATTTTTCTTTCTGTTTCAAACTTCTATATTTAGTTAATCAAGTTTCAAGAGTGTAAAATCAAACTTTAAACCTCTGTTTGTGGGTAATTTTACAATTTATGGGTCATTTATAAATTTCATATTGAAAATACAAATATTAAGTTTTGTAACAAAATAATAGAAACAATATCTTCATTAAAACCTCACTACCATCATCACTCTACACTTACACACCATCACCACTACCTTTCTCTTACTCTCACTTCAACTCCCTTGGCTAACATCATTTCATAGCACTATCAGCCATCTTCAAGTCCACTCCGTCAGTCACCTGCACCTCTACTTCACAGCTGCCATCAACATCTTCGCTAGCACTAGCATTCATCATAGAACACTATCACCTTTTTTAATAGAAAACCATCATAGTTAAGCACTCTCACACTCTACCACCCTTCACACACAGCCAACCACCACACATAGCGCCACAACTTTTCACTTCACCATTACCATCCTTCATCACAAACCAGCATACACACAATTACAAACATGACAAAAAAATAGTCAATGCACACAACACGAAGACATAGACTCCATAAACAAGCACACAACCCCTCATACAATACACATATGCGAACAAATAGAGAGTCGAGCAGTTAGAGTTCTACGACTCCACCTTAGAAATCAGGGGTTCGAATCCCACCAAGCAGCATTCCCCTTCTTCTAATTGTAATAGTATATGTTTAATAAAAAAAACACACACACACACATACTAACTCACACACAAACAAAATCAGTACTTATTGTGCCTTAGACACTCATACACTGACTACAAGCACACAAACGCATAAATTCAAAACATATATACAAAAAGATACACCATAGAAAAACACCTAGACATATATACCTACACTCATAAACTCATCATAGACATAGAAACGTACACACAATCATGCAGCAAACACAACCATATATATACACACACATAAAGGAGGATAAGAGAGATAACTATTGTTGATGTCTTGCTGAAATTCATAACTGCCGCTACACTAGCACTCTTATTATCTTGTTTTACATTCCCATATTTTCTTTTGCATACTATGCAAACCACATTTTTTTTTGGCCCTTTTGTTGTGGTTAATGCCTCTTTACTATTTCATATACTACTATGATATTTGACGAGATTATATTGGCAAGAGTATAAGATAATAGAGGTTAATTGGATTGTAATTTTGAACTAACTTTGATTCCAACTAAAAGGAGAAACTATAGTCTTGTTTTTGCCCACTAACAGTTTGTTAGGATATCTTACCATATGCTTCATTCAAAAGATGGAGATTTAGGCACATTTGTATGTATTAATGTATGTGAATGGGACGTGTGTGTGTGGGACTAAGAGTGAGGTTTTGACTGGACCAAAGCTAGCTAGAACTGGAATTGAAAGCTTTATTATTGAACTAGAAATAGAAAGAGTAGAAAGAGCGTTTCAATAACCGTTGAAAGAAGAAAGTGAGTTTTAAATTACTATAGTGTAGTCCTCTTTTGATTCCTCTAATTTGACCCCTAAAACTTGGTTTTGAAATTGAAGTTAAAATTAAATTAATTCAGTTTCAATTAAGAAAATTACTATTGTTTAGTTTTATTTAACTCATTCAACTTTAGATTAGCATATTTAATTTTATTAGTTATTTTTGTCAATTTCATTTTTAGTCAAATTAAGTATTAATTAGTTTTATATTCTTTCTTATAATTCAATTGAACCCATCATTAGGATATTAGAAGATTGTACTTTTTATTTTATTTTTATCATTTTTAATTATTTCGTATCGTTATTTTATTAAATTTGTCAATGTGAACAAGTGTGTAAAATGTGCTTTTTTTCCATAGTTTTTCTAACAGAAACTTAAATTTTATACATTTTCTTTTATTTGACATTTTTAAATTATTTTATTTATTTGTGTTTTATTTGATTTATTCTGTATATTTTAGCTTAGATTAACTCAATTTGAGGCCTTAAAATTAAAATAAATTGAGATCAATCTCGCAACCAATTTTACCTAGAGTCAGAGATACTTGAGCTAATAATTTGATGAATCCATTCTCAACAAAAATTTTAGACTTCTTTTTTTTTTTACTTATTTCTCGAGAAACCAGTAGTTATATAGGTAGATGATTTTATTTGTACCATACTATTTTGCTAAAAATAACTTCTTGGCGACTCTATATGCTTAAAAATCAATATTGAATGGTGACTCATATGTTTTAGAACTAGATTTATTTTGGGCACATAAATCATCGCATTTTATGTGAGTTCTCAATTAAGACCTATTGTCTATTGTTTTAGTTTAATTCAAAAAATCAAAAACAAAAAAATTATGTTTAATGATTTAATGCTTTATCAAATAGTTAATGACTTTTTTGTTCCTTTTGTTTTTCAAAATAGAACACTTTGAATTTATTCTTACATTATTATTTTTTATTTTTATTGTTTGTTGTTATTTATTTTCCAAAAATTTGCAAAAAATTTTATTCTTTCAAAATTTTAAGATTTAAAATGAAAGCACAACATAGAACTAGCACACAAAAGGTGGAGCTAATCAATCCTTAGAAAATTCCAAAGTTTTGTTTGTATGGATATCATTAGAAACTCATTACTTGTTGAGTTTTGTAATTGATTTCGCCTCAATAATTCTCAAAGTTCTTGCTTGTAGTCACATTGAGTTAAAATATAGTTAAAGCAACATAATTTTAACCATTTTTAGTGCATCTTTTCATTTTTTTCTCATAGTCAAGGTAACATATGTCAAATATCATTTCTTATTTCTTACATCATTAGCCTTTCAATACATAGACTTCACACATTTGTTACGTAGGAATAGTCTAAAATAGAAAGAAATCCATCCTATTTTTCATATTCGATATGGACATTTTAAATTTATAGGCCCTTCTCACACGAGAAAGCCAATTTCATCTTTTGGTTGAAAATTGCACTCTTCAATAAAAGTTAGAAAAAATCTTTTTCAACTTTAACATGAAAGAGCCAACTTTTATGTCATCATCAATTAATCTTTTAACTTAGGGCATGCTAGGAGTTTTTTTTTTTTGACTTTTATCGATAGCTTTGTTAAATTTTGGGCTTTTTGAGAATTTAATTAATTATTCATGGTTTTTTAATCACAATGTATTTTAGTCATGTTTAAAATAATTATTTTTCTTTTTGCTACAAACAACCATTAAAGATACTATTATTCAACTTTAGTGCAAATGTGTAAGAATTGATCTAAGTTTCGTATAAGTAAATGTAAATATAGTAAATAGAGAACAAAAATATTTGTTCTTCTTACTATTTTTTACCTTGCTGATTATATTTCTAATCAATATAAAATTTTTTAAAGTAAATAATTGTAATATATAATTAATTACTAAATAATATGACTGAATTATTTCAACTATAATTTTAATTAGTTTTAAAGCATGTATATAACACAAACAGACAACACCAAAGAAAAGGATATGAATTATATTATATAAAGAATTCAAGGTAATTAAGTTAAATTAGTATAAATTTTATTCCATTTTAACATATGAATATGACTATATCAAACATAAGAAGGGACAAACATTCTATTTTTACTTGAGCTTTCAAATAGTAAAATGACAAATTTTCTCAGTCTATTTTTTCTTGAAAGTATATTCTACGGTACAACTACGTGAAACTATGGTTTTGCCCTTTCTCTGGGGATATTAAAAGAAAATTAAAAATAAAATAGAGTAAGTAACAAGGATAGTAATCAATACATACATAATTGTACAGGACTCAAATAAGGATAGTAATCGATCCAGACATAATTATACAAGACCCGTGGTAGGACTTAGAAATGTGATGAATCACTTTTTAACCAAAAAAAAAAAAAAAAAGAAAAAAAGAAAAAAAGAAAAATGATGAATCAAAATATTAAATTCACCAAAATTTAAAACCCTCTCTAAGGGCAAGACTTTACTCTATTTTCCTTTTTCTCTCTTTCTCCGAATTTACTCCCCACAATACAACAATTTCACACACGCACAACACACACACACACACACAAACTCTCTCTCTCTCTCTCTCTCTCTCTCTCTCTCTCTCTCTCTCTGCACGCACAGAGATACATACAACAATTGGTATAACACAGGAATTAGGTTTTTTTTTTTTTTTTTTTATATTTTTGAATATGGAAATATAAATTGACGATTACTTAGCCAAAAAGTAAAAAAAAAAAAAAAAAATTATATAAGTTGCCGATTTGGGGGCAAGGGTTTTGGGAAAGCGTTGATTGAGAAGAAGAAGAAGAGGAGGAGAAGATGAGCAGTGGAAGAGGAGCAGCGGCAACAGCTGGGAGTGGAGATAGGGTTCCAATTCCAAGTAATGTGAGGAAGATGATCCAGAATATAAAGGAGATCACTGGCAACCACAGTGAAGAAGACGTCTATGCTATGCTTAAAGAGTGCTCCATGGATCCCAATGAGACCGCCCAAAAACTCCTCCTCCAAGGTCTCTTTCTCTCTCTCTCGTTCTCTCTCACACACACACACAGAGACAGAGAAAGAGACAAAGATAATCGTGTCTTTGGGTTTTGTATATTTTATTGATCTTGATTTTAGTTCTGATCTAAAGCTATTTTTGTTTGATTTGTATTTTTGTATTGGTAGAAATTACTGTATTATTTTTTAATTTTTTATGTTGGGGAAAATGGAGGGGGAGGGTTATGGAAACTAAATGTAGGTGGGTTGGAGTGAAATGGGACTTTTGCTTTGAATTGCCAAAAAGTCGACGTAGAGGGAAAAAAAAATTGAGATGGGCTTGTTTCGCTGACTTCAAAAGGGTAATTCTGTGTTGACCATTTGGTAGACTGTTATCTGCATGAGAAAAGGTGAAATTAGATGAAATTTGATTGCGTTCTGAAATAGTTGAGCACCGTTTGAGAACCCCGTTATCTTTTTTATCTGGCTTTGTTTTTCTTGGATGTAAAATTTTTGGGATGTTGGTTGTTAGTGATTATTGCATTTTTAGGGTTTTATTGCCTACTGTGCTTCGGTTTGATTGCATTTTAGACTGTTGTCATGTGTTCATCTGATGTCTTTGCTGGGAAGCTATATGACAATGCGTTGATTTGTTGTTTTGCAGATACATTTCATGAGGTAAAAAGGAAGCGCGACCGGAAAAAGGAGGTATTGTCATTTTGGAACTTTCATTTTTACGAGAAAATGGACCTTACACTGTTTTTGACTTCTTTCTATGAGTATAACATGCAAGCATGCACATGGCCGTGAGTTTTTTGCTCAGATGAAAGGTGTTGAATATGCAAGTTTGCAGCATCACTAATTCGAGTAAGAATAACTGGTTATAAGGTGCATATGTAAAAATCTTGTACAAGTATCAACGCATAAAGGAGAGTCATAGAGCAGAAAACAAGTAACGAAAATCAATTAGGAGTTTACTTAACGAGAGCCCTCACATCATGGATAATCCTATTGTTTTCATGAGGTGATTTTCTTACTGTAGGATCTGTTTTGGTCCCTAGGGTTTACTATTATTCCATGGCTTGTTAGGTGAGATTTTTTGAGGTCGGATTTTCAGTAATACCACCTAATGTTTTAATCTAGTATATGTGTTATAAAGCTAACCAGTTAGAAGGATTTTGATTGCCTATCCCGGTTAACAGCTAGATTGGAGAAGAGTGCCAAATGACATTTTTACCTTTACTCATATAATCATCTTTGTAAGACCCACTTTACATATATTGGCTTTTGAGATGTACATCCTTCTGAACTGTGCTTTTGGAATAGTTACCTCTATGTTTAATTGCAGTAATGGCTTTATGATGTTCTTGGGGAATATAGTTTTGATGTGTATTGCAAGTATTTGACTTCATCATGATATTGTGAGAAAATTTATTTGAACTCTTTGGATCAAATTTATTGAGATGTTTGTGGCTTGTGCTCTAATAAAATAGGAAGACGGAAGGATAGAAGTTCAGTTTGGATGGGATTTGAGAATGTCACGTAATTATTTACGCTTTTAGTATATCTTTTTTCATTCATTTGTGCTTTTTTTTTTTTTTTTGCACTCATCTTTTATAATTTAGTGTTTAATTACATGCTATTGATTTTGTTAATTTATTGCAATAGGATTATGGCAATTAGTTAACTGTTCCCAATTTAAAAAAATAAAAAAAGAAAAGAAGAAGAAGAAGAAGATTCCTCCAATTGGCATAATAATTCTACCATTCACCTCCAAACCCAAGGCTGGACTTTTTATGATCTCTAAACACTTAGTCTTTTAAAAGTACCAAAATTAACTGTTTTAAAAAATAGGAAACCACGTATAAATTATCTCAGCACTCCGCATCCCGGGTAACTCATCTTGTCTAATCCCTTTTGGGATCCAAACGAGTTCTAGCTGCATAACAATTATGTATTTCCAGTGCGCCTCTTGCAACATGGTTGCTTCTATTAACATTTACGAACCTTTCTTTTTGATTGTTTATACTCAGATTTAATATTTAGTCCGCTTACGTTAGTCCCATGCAGCTATAACATTCCACAGCGTCGTCTCCCTCATCCACTTCAAGGGGAAAAAATGATGCTTACTATCTTGGCAATGCAACTTTGTCTAATGGCTTGTTTTTTTATTCGAGGCTTCTCTGGAGTTGCATCCTACCTGATTGATTTAGATGGGCAGGCTTTTGAGGGGAATTGTTTTACTTGTGAAATTGTTTAGTTATTTATCCACTTTTCCTCACGTCTCTAGTACTCTGTCAAGATCTAAACATTTCTGTTATGTTCTTGCTTGTATTATTATCTGCAAATTAAAATTATGCATTGGAAGTTCATCATTTCGTCCTTGCTAAGTTTGCTGCCTTTGTTTTCATTTCCTGCTTCCTGCTTACCCAGGTTCTTTGTTTTCACAGAATTCGAGTAAGGAGACTACAGAGTCAAGGTGGAAACCGGGGTTGCAAGGGCGGGGAAATAGGGGTGGCCGAGGAACTCAGTCATCCCGTATTATATCTCATGGTAAATCTTTTGTCTGATATGCACAACAGCGTTACCTTGTCTAGAGTGTTAGGCTTCTTCTAGTTAGATCAGCCACTCAATCACCATGTTTGAAACAAATCATGATATGATATTTTCTGGATATGTTCCTCTCCATTAAAGCCAAAGATGCTACATTTTCTTCTGGGCCTCATTAGTGAAGCTGTAGTCTTTTTCTTAGGTCAACTTGATCAAACAGTCAAAAACTATCATTTTCTAGAGGCTCAAAATTGGTATCTAGTTACTGTCTTGACTTCAGCCATTATTCTCGCGTAATAACAGAACTACGACATGCTTCTATTTATATTGATCCTCTTGTTTTTGTTGCTTGTTAGATAATACTGCTGGTGGAAGGAACACAGCTTATGTGAAGGAAAATGGGCCCAATCAAGTTTTGGAGATGGGTGATAGCATATCTTCTTTGCTGGTTTCCTTGGAGACCAAAAGCAAGGAGGCAAATTCTTTTCCAAGGTGCTATTGGTTCACTCTTTGTTGTTGGCTTAGGAATTTTCGTACTTGTGCTTTCATTATATACAAGAGGTTGAAAGACAAGATCCCTACTGTCCAATCTTTTATCCTTAGAGAGAAATTAGTTGTCTCTTATTATCAGGAATTTGAGCAACTTGAAGGAGGACTCGCTATTGTCTACTGAAAATGACTTCTCTGACCTCCCTGTCCTGTTCCAACCTAGGAGTTGTGATATTGAAACAGTGGTCTATGTCACCTTGGAGCTGGGGAAGTTATCAGTAGAAGCAGCATATTTTTTGTTTTCCCAGAAATGAACAACTTGCCTTCTAACCAATCAATCCTTTACACAAGATGATGCAGACCGTGAAGCATGCGGGGATTAGTTTGCCAGAATTTGAGTTTTAGGGCATCTGGAAATCAGAAGATAGTTTCAGAACTTTAAGCTAAAAAATTTGAGAATACAAGTTTAGGAGGTTTTTGTTTTTTTTTTTTTTTTGGGGGGGGGGGGGGTGGAGGAATAGGGGATAACAAGAGAAGCAAAAGTAAGAAACTCTAGGCGTTCCCCTTAAATCTCCTTAGGATCAACCACCTAAGCTGAGGTTGTCTTCATTATGAAAGAAAGCACAACAACACACCATAAATTCTATACTTCCATTCTACCTCTACTAAAGCTACAACTGAATATATGTTCAGACACAAGATTAAAAGGCCAAGGATTCATTGGCATGAAGAAAGCTTCATAACTACGCAAACCTAATAACAAAGAACGCTAAATGATGAAAATAGCAAGAAGTCAAGTTTAATTTGACTACCTTAAAAGGCAATGGTCAGATTTGATTTTAACACTTTACTTTTGACTCCTACAAACTTTAACTTCCAATAGACCAAAATGCTACTGCTACTAATAGATTAAAATATGCTAAATACATTAAATTAATAAAAGAAATAAAAACGAACTCCAGAAAACTAATAATTTTTTGGCATTCTCCAAATATTCATGTTCTTGTGTTTGCGTTCTGCATTGCAACAATATGTTTATGAATATATTGATACATACACCCATTGATAACAAATAGATATGTGTAGACAGGTTTAATTTCAATTTCTTAGGACAAAATAGTTGCTATAATTTTATATTTATGTTATAATTTCTTTTACAGTTCATCAGCTGCCACGGCCAATGGTCCAAGTACCATAGTGTCTGGGAATGTGAATATTGTGCATGATGGGCATGCATCTGCATACTCTGGTACTGCAAAATTGGAGGAGGATTTGGCGCCTTCTGCAGCAAGCAAAAACCCTGCCACTATTTCTGAGATTAGGGATCAATACACGGAACAGATGCCTGATTCCAGTGATGTTTCAACTGCTATGACTTCAGCAGAGCCATCAGGAGCTTATTTCTTGTCTTCGGATCCTGTACCATTGTCTGCACAAGATTCACAGCAGTCTAGTGTTACAGATACAATGAAACATCAAGTGGGAATCAACTGTACTGCTGTTGAGAAGACCTCTGCTATCTCCGATAAGACAAGATTTACTTTTGGTGAGGAATTATGGCCCCAATTTGGATATTGTAATTCATGTGCTTTACTATGTATGTATGCATAATTCAAATATAGCTTATAGTTTGTGTTATTTGCTAAATATGAGAAGGAACTTCTGAGAGTGGGTGCTCAAACATCCAAGGAAAGATGTCAAGCAAGCCGCAAGGAAATGGAAAGACTCAGCACTCAGATTTCTCACAAAGTACTGCTTCTGCCCATACTGGTTCTGCTGTCAGTCGGCCCTCGTCTAGTTACAGTAACCGGTCACAAGTGATTGGCCCACAGAAAGGTAATGAGTAGTGGATACTCATATGTAGTTGTTCTGCTGTTTTATTGTTGTTCTAGCTTGTTTTGCTGTGAAAGCTGCACCGCCTAAAAGTATAAAATGGTTTTGGTTTTGTGGGAAACCATTGAGTGCAATTGTTGTTACAGTGGGCAACCAGTCTGGCTATGTTAGTTGATACTACCAAGCATGTTATAATGGGAAATGTATTATCTAATTTTATAAAAAAAATGATACTAGGATCTTATAAACATGAATAAAATGAAGGTATAGAAAGCAAGTAGAGCAGATATAGAAAGTGTCGCCAACAAATATAATTAGTTGTTGAATAAAATTATCTCGTCATAGGAGAATGAAAGTCTTTAACTAGTTCAATTCTTTATCAATTTTTTGTATTTTCCAGTTGCCAAACTTATAACTAGTTCAATTCTTTATTAATTTTTTTTTTTTAGTAGCCAAACTTATTCTTTGTTTGTGGAAACCTTCTTCACAATAGACACCATACACTTGATTCAGCAATATATACACAGGATACTTCCATGCATAAGGGCATGTACCCGTTTTGCCATATTTGAGTCCTTTACTTGAAGTATCTATAATAAGCTTGATTTGAATATTGAAAATTCCCCAATGTTTTGGAAGTTGTAAACTTCAGGTTATTAAGTGGTTGTTTCCTCCTTGGACCTTTATGTTTCTTTGGTTGTTCCTTTTTCTTAAATATATCTTACATGAATCAAATAGCAAAAAGAATGTTGTGCTAATTCAGGTATTTTGATTGCTAATTTTGTTGGAGATTATCAAGTTTCTTACTTCTAATACTAAGATGGTTTTAACAGTAGTCTACTGATGGTCAATACTCAAGAAGCCAGTCATCTTAGATGCTGACCACTTATGCATCTTTTGGGTTTTGTGGATTGACCAAATAGGACATTAGTTGGAGAGATTGCAAAGACCATTAGGCAGCTGAATAATCAATTCCTAATACCTTGCACTGGGTCTCTGAAAGATACCCTACCGTGTAGTATAGCATCTATAGAATCTTTAATACACTTTTTTGAATACAGGTGGAAATGCACTAGGCATTAGTAATAAAAGAACATTTATCCACCAAACTTTTTTGGGAACTGAGCTCTGTCGTTTTTGTTATGCTAGATCTCCAGTTGATTCTACATACATGCATAATTCATGAACATGTGTGTATAAATGGGAAAATGCGTGGCATTGTTTCAGTAATCATCAAATGTGTTTTGATGAAGGAAGAATGTTAAGTGGATAGAATACAAGTGCTTGGACAACAAGTAAAAAGTTACTAGAAATCTGGATTGTCGATTACTGATGGTAAACTTAAAACGCGAGGAAAAGGGTAAGTAAGAAATGAAGTAACTAAATTTGACGGAATTTAGTTTCTCTTAGAACATGGAACTGCACAGAGGATATCATAATACTTCGAAGTGGAAATGTTTCACTTAGCTGAACTACTTGATCCAGAACTTTGTTGTGGTTGAGGCAAAATTAGTTTCTCATTCTAAAGTTTCTGAATTATTTGTGCCATGGCACAGAATATGCCTTAGGATGAGGCTCTTTCATATGAACTTCCATAAGATTTAATTCAATTTGTTTTGTTTAGGGCCTGTTGTCCATGAACTGCCCCTTTAGGTGTCTCAGCTTTTATGGAGAAAACTTCTCTCTTGAAGCTTCTGGAGTTTTGGTCAATTAAAATTTTAGTAAATGAAAACTTCAGAAGGCTTAGGTACCTAAGAAGGGAGATTCACTTGTGCGTGATCCTTTTGCTAGGTTGACTCAACGGAACTTTGTGATAATGGACAGTTAGACAATTAACAGTTTAGCTGAGGGATATTCCCGTGCTGCTGCTGGTGCTTTTGATAGTAACATTGGTTGCTCCATGTCGAGCTCTTGTAGCAGTTTAGCGATATTTCATCTGCTTGCCTTACTGTTTCACCCCTTTTCATATTGCCAAGGATGTCCTTGTACCTTTGATGGGAGATTATATAGCCAGTGCAATTTTCTGCTGTTACGCTGTTCCGTTCTTCTGCTTGCTTTTCTGTCCCATTGCTTATTTGAAGAATCCTGAAGCTTATTTAATGTCCCAAGTAGTTGGTTTTATAAAGATCTAGGAAACTTTTCTTCTTGTTGGGAAACAATGTAAAATACTTATCTTGTCTTCATAATGTGACATTCTTATAAATTACTTTTGCTTGGTTGGCTTTATCTAACTGTCTTGGTTTAAATGATGGTAACCTGTCAGAAGTATATTAGCCGAAGTTTTGACGATGTTTCCACACACTATTCTCTCTCTCCCCCTGAAAACTTATCTTTTGCTATTTGGTCCTCCAAACTCCAAGCTAACTTCGATATGTGGAAAAGTTCTCGAGAATGAAAAGGATCCATGTCTTGAATGGAGTATGGGTGAAGTGGAATGTCCTTCCCATGCTGTTGTTTGATCATCTATTGATAGTTGTCATTTACGTATTTTGTGCCTTTTCTTTCCTCCCACCCCCCTGTTTTTCCCCTCCATTTTTTTCCTAAATTCTATTGTCATTTTGACCAGATGCAATTTTTTACTTAATGTAATTCCTATGTTTAGTTGAAGAAGTGACCATGAAAATGTATTGCAATCTCCTGATGGAAAGATATTGAAATGTTATTTTAGAGATACCCAAAAAAAAAAAAAAAAATAGAAGAATAAATGTCCAATATGTATGAGGAATAATGATCATGGTTGCAACTTTTTCCTAATTTCTTTTCTTTGTTTTTTGTTCCTGGGGCTTTTGGAAGGGGAGGTGGGGGTTTTGATTTGTCCACGTGTTGTGAAACCTTGTGATGGTTGTGCTTTGACGCGGAAAATTCTTTTATATCCCCAGTCCATAGCGCTACTTGTGGACCATGTGGTTAAAACAAGAAGCACTTATGTTTTCTAACATCCCTTTCTTACATTAGCATGCATCATTTAATCTATGCTACTCTTGTTTATACACACGGTCAATGAGTGGAGCCGTGGACTGGAGGGTAGCAGTGACGTATGATATGTGTTGGCAGTGGGGACCCGGCATGTATAGTACTATTATTGGGGAATGTGGTTCTATGGATTGGAAGATAAGGAATGAGAAAGGAGTTCTTTATGTTGGTGGCATTGGGTCATTTCCAATCAGAATGAGAAGAAAGGTGAAAATCTGGTATAGTCTTAGAATAGACAAGAGTATGTGGGCTTTCCTGGATACCTGCAGACTGCATTTGAATGGATAGTTGCCCATTTGGAAAAGATTTGATAATGATGAATTTCATGTCCATAGCACCAATGTCATTGTAAGCTTGTTTCACATGTTAAAAATTTCAAATTCTCTGAGGAACTCTTTGAGGACGTTGTAGCTATATGTGATATGTTTGATATCCATTGCAAGGATTAAGATCCTTTTGTTGTTCAGACAGCATAATTTAACGAATCCACTTCAAATCACTCTCTTTATAAATGCTTCCCCACATTCAAATCCACCAACATACTGCAATGTGTGATTATAGGATGTCAGAATTCTTTAGCTGGAAAAGGGCTAGAAAATGACTGATGCTGGATTTTCAATTTAAGCCCTGAAATTAGGTTAACTAGCAAGTGAAAACTAGGGAAAATCTTATGTAGTGGCCGAAGTAGTAAGCCTGAACGCAGTGAATTTGATTCAAAGATGGGTCTTTGTGTGCACAAAATAGAAAAGCAGGATATAGCAAATATTAGAGGATAGGTTAGTTTCTGAAAATATCTTCATTACCTAATCTCCTCAAGAGAGCTGATGGCTGATGCAATGCATTGGTAAATATAGTCGCATTATTGGAAAATGGCTACTTATAATTGCATTAGCACAACTACCCCAGGTTAAAATAAAATGAGAATTGCAGTTACATGCAGCAACCTCCCAATGTCGCCTATACAAAGTTACACTTAACATAAAACTACCCAAATCTACAAAATAAACAGAGATTAATGGAATTTGCTCTGGAATTTAAGTTCTCCCTTATTGTATATTTTCCAAAACTTTTCATTCTTTAATTTGCAGCATCTATTTATTTGATGTACAAGGTTGTGTTTATTGTTGTTTTATCTTCCAATGGACAAACCTGTCATATTGACAAACATTCTATTTCTCCCTAAAATTCTTAGTTCTTAATCAGAAGCAAGATTAGGCTGGCAAGAAGTTTGGATTGTTAGATGTTCCTAAAATCCAGCAATATAATCCACTACCAGTTTGATGAATGTAATAAAAAGGGAGTACAAATAACACTGTTAGTGGATGATAGTGGAAAAAATTGTCAGAACTGAAACAGTGCACCATACTGGTAATAAATAATATCACTGGATTTGAGCTGGAGAAGATACTTGGCTCTGATGTCTGTCAATACTAAAAGTCCATGCCTCAGGAGGGGGGAAGGAAGGGGTGGATTAGAAGTCTGTAAACTCATGCATACACACAAATATGTGTATATTTTATCTGTTGGCTCTCTTAAGTTTTAGAACTTAATGTTATAAGAATTCCAGCCAGGTCTTCTGTGCTATCCCAGTGAAGGTATGATAAGAACCTATGGTTAATGCTCTATTTAGTTTAAAGAGTCAAGTGAATGTGTAATTTTTTGGCTCCAATGCTTGTTAATGGTTACGCAATTTCATGCGGGATTGGGGACTCACGACAGTGGACAATGAAATGTGTGAATGCCTCATTGGCGTTTATCCACAAGATATCCCATGCCAGGGTATCATTTGTAAACCATGGAGGGTTTTTTCTTCTCAGAAGCATGTTTTTACCTCTGAGCGCGTAAAATATTGGCTATGTGGTGTGCGCATCTCTTCTAATGTATCTACTCTTCCTCTCAAGAGCACCGTCAGCATTTTCAAATGTGTTTAGTACTCCTTTATTTTTTCTAGTGAATACTTTCTTTAGTAATCAGGAACCTGCTTGAGATTATCATGCATGGTGGAAACAAATAGTGAATAGTTCAATATTGAATTATACACAGTGAAACTTAAAGACAAAAATTAGTTTATCTAGTTTGGTTTTAGCAACTCAAAGTTGCCCATAAGCACCATAGAGAAAATACTACATGCTTCACTTTTATTAAATTTTTTTCCTGCTTTTCTAGTGGGGCCTAATATGGAGTGGAAACCAAAATCAACAATCCCTAGTTTTACTCAGGGGTCTGGCACAACTTCTTCATCAGAGGCTCCTGCTATTTCTGTTGAAGCCAAGACTGAAATGCCGGCAGCACTAAATGCTCTGGATTCAAAGGAAGCTAATGTGAACCTGCAGAAGAAATTAGAGGAATTACATCTTTCTGATGGGCAACATGTTATCATCCCAAATCACCTTCATGTCCCTGATGCTGAAAAACTTGGGTTCTGTTTTGGAAGTTTTGATGCTAGCTTTGGCATTAGCACAAGCTATAATAACACTCCGGAGAATGACCAGAGTGTATCCGTTTCTGAAAGTTCTGACGTAAATGAAGAAGCTGCCGAAGAACAGTTTTCGAGGTTTTCCTTTGACCTTTACATATTTTGGATTCCCCATTCTTCCCTGTTGGTCAATTTTGGCATTTTGAAGTAATATCCAAGATTATTGAATACTATGATGTGTGAGAAGGTTTAGTAGGTCCATTTAGATTCTAGATTACCTGATACTCTTTAAGAATTGTGTAGGGGGTTTGTGCAATTAAAGCCAAAAATGACAAACAATTTGACTCTTGAATAGTTTACTCTATCCCTTTCTTCCCATATGCCCCTAACTTTCTCCTATAAATAAGACTCCTCAAAAAGGAAGAAATTTTGTTCTCTTCAGCTCTTTTGATATCTGTATTTCTACTGGTCCTATTGTGTCCTTTATTTTCTTTGAGCTGGTTTAATAGTGAATGAGGTTCTTGTTAGAAACTGTAAGGTTTCACTCCTTTTAAATGTTGATACCATCAGTCCTTGACTTTGATATTATTTCTTTTGTTTTTCATGCTCCAATTCTTGTATGAGATAAACTTTTTGATTCTGCATCAGAACAACCTCGCAAAATCTCATTTAATAATGGGGGGAACCATGTTGCTACCCTGGGCTTCCTCGGAGACATTGTGGTTTATTGTTCATCACATAAGTTAAAATGATACTTTTACGTATGGAACTTATTACAGCAATATTTTCTTACTGATTCAGCATTTGAAAATTCTTCTACAAATTTGCATCTGCTGATAAATACCTTGCTTGTTGCTTAGCTGGATTTTGTGTTGTTTCAGCAATGAAAATGCATTTGTACCCGTGGATGAAGTTAATTATCCAGAAAAAAACCAATTGTCATCTTATGCACCTGAAAATCTGTCCCCCAGTGATGGTGGGGTCTCATCCTCTAATGCCCCCGAATATGACGAGTCCAAGCAAGAGAGTATAACTGGGGGCCATGAATATTCTGGTTCTCATAGTTCTCCAAACTACAGCTTGGGTTTTATGCCACCAATACTTGGGAGTCAACTTGCACCTTTTTCAAGCTCTGAAAGCCAACCTCGAGAGGTCTCTCGGCTTCCAACTTTTGTTGTGAGTTCAGTCTTTCTAGTTTTATGTTCTTGTTCTACATTTTCGATATGTCCTTTAAATTTTTACTTACCGATTTTCATTTTCTTTCAGGGCACTAATGATATGTAGTGATTATGAATAAGTTCTTTGGCTTCTGATAGCTATATGTTTGAGCCCTAAGGGTGTTGATATATGAATATTTTTGTATATATTTGTTAATATATATTCTATTTGTGTTCTTATTTTTTCTTATCACTTCTTACAATTATTTTGGAAATTGTTTTATAATTCTTACTGCAGGCTCAACAACCATTTGATCCGACCAGCTACTATGCACAATTTTATCCTTCCGGAGCAGATGGTGATGGTCGCATTTCTCCCTTCCAATCTGCAGGAGTAGCCATGAAGTACAGTGGAAATTCTGCAATGGTATCTCCTCAGACAACCCAGCCTACTCAAGAGGTTTGGAACATATCAAGCTTTTACTAGTGATTGGCTGTAGTTTCTTTTCCTCTGGCCCTTTGAATCTTGCAAGTGTAAAAAGTTAGTTTGTGTTTCAATCTGATGAAACCTTCTGAAAATCAGAAGAAAAATTTTAGAACAATTTCATATTCTGTTAGGTCGATAGAGGTGTTTCTGGTGCTTCCCAACTTAAGTTCTATACTTGGAGGAAACTAGCTCTAATGTAGTATGAATGAGACTCAAGTGGGCCAAACTTGGCAACTGGACTAGCTCAAATTAAATTGGGGGCAGCCAGAGAATTTTGTCTTCTAGGGCGCATGGCCTATAGTTTAGTTATCTGTTAAATTGGCTACTTTATGCTTTGCTCTGATGTTAGTTGCTTGTAAGACCAGCACTCCTCTAGTCAAAAACTTAGTAATGAAGCTTTCTGAATTGATTCAACATGCTGATGCAACTAGGATATCTCTTTATAGTGAAGTAAGGTCAACTAGTGGTCACACACAATGTACACTTCCGCTATATAAGGGAATGCAGCTCATACTGAAAGGAACTTTTGGCAGAAATGATATCTTACTTTCCAGTTTCCAGATAAGGCGCGAGACCGATTCTCTAAGGAGTGATTCCTTACATTTATTTGGTGTCTTTCCTATTAAATCCTAGGTGTGATTCCTGTGTTCTCTTTGTCCAAGTTTTTGTGAAATCAGTTACTTTAATTGTGCTCTCGAAAATTAATTTTGCCTCTTTAATATTTCGAATCTGTTTCATGTTTAAGTTCAAAAGAACCTGATGCAGCATAGGTAGAGTGAGACCAAGGATGCAAGAAACCACATCTGTTGGAGCATTTTTGAGAAAATTGAAAATTGAAATCTGAATTCTAAAATCTGAAATTTAAGTGCTCAAAGTATCAAGTCACTGAACTGATAAAGTTATGTATGTTTAATAATTATTGAAGTATTGAATTTAAATATCTCACGTCGTAAATATAATAATTTCATCTTAGTGTATGTTTGTGTTTTTTTTTTTGTATGTGTGTGAGAGTGTGTGTGTGTGTGAGAGAGAGAGAGAGAGAGAGAGAGAGAGAGAGAGAGAGAGAGAGAGAGAGAGAGAGAGAGAGAGAGAGAGAGAGAGTATTTGTGTGTGAGAGGGAGAGCACAAGTTATTTGTGTCTGAAAAATGCATGTGGGAAGAAAAAAATATGTATGTGCATGTGTGTATGAAAAAGAGAGATTGTATATGTAAAAATGAGAAAAAAATATCATGCTTATGTTTGTATGTTTGAGGAGTGTATTCAAGAAAACTAGAGAGAGTGCGCCCACGCAAGCTTGAGGAAGTGTATGTGTGTGAGAGACAGTGTGTGTGCATGTAAGTGTGAGAAAGATATAGTTGTGCGCACAAGGGTGGGGGGTGTCTTTGAGAGAGAGAGAGAGAGAGCAGTACGCGTGTTCAAAATTCAGCAAATTAAGTGAAAATTTTCACTTAAAAATTTGTACACAAATTAGGTAATACTTAATATATTAGGTGGTAAAGGAATTTTGTTATCAAACATGTTGAATTAAAAAAGTTCTCAATCTATTAATTTTCAGCATTAAGTTGAGTTACAAAACCCATTTTGTCTTTATTTTTAACATTAATACCAGTTCATTTAACTTATCATAAAAAAAGGAAAAAGAAATTGATAGTGTGCCTCACCTCAATTATTTTCGTTATGATACATTTTACTGAAGGAGCATGGTTATGCTTATATATGAAGTTTTTCCCATCGTTATCCACAACTAAATGAGAAGTGACAAGCTAATCTTTTGCTGCAATATCATTAATCATCATTTCCTGCTAGTGTGTGAATACTGCCAACAAAGATTTTAGGGGGTTTCTGCTGGATTATCCCAAACTGATCAGCTTTACCTGGGGAATTTGGCTGTCTCCTTTGGCTTGAATCTGAGTTGGACTTTTTGGTCGGCATAATAACTGATTTCTTGTTCTTAACTTTCCACTCCTGAGAAAACCATTCTTGCATTTGTGAGACCCTTGTGATTAGGATGTCAATTCCAATGTAAAAGAGTCCTGCTGCTGCAGGCTAAAAATGTTCACGGATACACGGTAGAAGTTCCACCTTTTAAACCTATGATGTGCAGGTTAAAGGTGATGCATCTCCGCTGTTGTGCCAAATGGAGTGTTTCTATTAGTGATGTATATTCCTATAGGTTCTCTATATTGGAGATTTGACAAGGACAAACAGTTATTTTCAGAAAATTGTAATTGATTAGATGATCCTTTACTATGTCAATATGTGTAAAAGCTAAATAAATTCATAATGAGTTGTGAATATAAATGTGCAAGTAAATTGTGAATCAGTAAGTGAATTCAGTCAGTAGCCTAAATGGATATTATGGATCGACGCTGATAAACCACCAATATGAAATTAAATGGCTTCGTTTGGGTTGAGATTTTTCTCTCACAAACTAGATAGTGATATGATATTACATGATACATTGCTATACTTATTTCAAACTGGATGTCACACCTATCTTTAATTGGTTATAGACGTTAGGAAGAGTTGGGATACGTAATAATTTAAAATGAAATGAAGAACATGTTGGTTCCTGTCAGTTATTTTACTCTACAGAGAAAGTGGGAAACAGTTGGAGGCATTAGCTTTTTTCCTGTGTACAAATATTAAGGAAATAGAACTATTTTCTTTTTTTTTTGGAGGGGGGGGGGGGTTGGATGTTTGGGAAGAGAAAGGACTGGTATTTAGGAAGTGCAATCTTCCATAGATATTGCTCTTGCAAACTTAATGACGATGATTGAGGTTATTTGCAAATAGGAGTACATACTTTAGTTTATTTGCTTCCCATCTATAGAATGGAACAGTAAAACCAAAGCATAAATTATCTTGCCCCTTTTTCTTCTGATCTGCATACGTGTGTCTCTTTTCTTTTCACTTGTGTATCTGGTGAATATTCACTTTCAGAAACGTACTAGAACATGTTCAGGCTTGCAGTTTGTGGGACCGGTATCTGAACAATCTCTCTTATGATATACCTGCACTTAGGTGAAGGTCTATAGCATGGATCTCCTTAGATTATGATGGCTATAGTTCTTTGTTTTGTCTGATTCCTTGCATAATAATTCATTTATTCTAAATATTGGAAATGCCTGTTATTTTACCATTTTTATTAGCTATGCAACTAAACACTGTTAATAATTGTTGCGTGTTCGAATGCATTTTTATTTTTTTGTTTTCAAATATGAAGGTTGAGGCTTCTAATAAATGTTCTGTACAGTCTCAAACTAGTAAAAAACCTTGGAATTGGCTCCGTTTGGATGGTTGTTTCTGGAGTGTTTTTGGAAAATGTGTATGTGAGATAAAAAGTTAGTTGTAAAACGTACTTTAAGTTTTTAAAAAACATGTTTCCAAAATACACAACCAAACCACAAAAGTTCTGTATGTACTGAAATTCCATTTGTGATATGGGAAAGATGTGGAGCCTCAATCTTTTTGAGGAAGAAGTAAATTTAAGGGTAGAATTTTGCTTCTAAGTCTGGCTACATGAGCACAACCTAATGACTAAAGGAGAACTTGGATTTTAAATCTGGAGGAGTAAATAAATTGGTTTACACCAACTAAATGAAACAAAATTTAAGTGTTCTTTCATCTCTTGACTTTAGCATGTGTGTGTATTAGCGCAGATATATCTATGTGCAGCAATTCAAATGCTTCATCATTTTTGGTGTTGGTGATCCATGGTTGGATTCTGATTATGATCCATGGAGTTATGCTTCACAGAATTCCTTGACCTATTTGCCATACCACAAAGAACTCCAGTGTTAGGGGGATTTTCTTTCGAGTCTTTGCATTTTATGATCTTTAAAGTGAATGTAAGATTCAGTAGAAGATGTCAAGACCATTACTCCTTGCTTCCAGAAATAGTATAAATATTCCTTTTTAACATCCGCTGTTTAGATATCTGTCATGTACTTCCAATAAACAGAGAGACAACTAATCCTGTAATTTTTACGAATTTTGTTCGGTGCGCAAAGAAAACATTCCTTGTGAGATTGAGGAATTTTTTTTTTTCCTGGCTAATTGGTTTAGTTAACTTCACTGAGTGTACTTGATGAAAACTCTGTTATGCCAAGTTCATCATGTCCTACTGCTATCTTACATGTATTATGATATTTTAACTACTGATGATTTACAGGTGCTTATTGATGTATATGCTGCATGTGTATGTCCATTGCAGGGCTGTAACCCTTTGGTTTTGTCCACGACAGTTCCTACACCTCTTGTAACTCAAGCTGCCGGTGTTATGCAGAGCTCAATGCCTGTAACACCGCAACCTCACACTATATTTCGGTCACCAGCTGGTCTGCATCTACCTCATTACCCGTCAAACTATGTCCCATATGGTCACTACATCTCTCCATTCTATATTCCACCTCTGGCAATACATCAGTTCTTAAGCAATGGTGCATTCCCTCAGCAGCCTCAAGGTAGCAATGTATATCCAGCTCCACCAGCGGCAGTTGCCAAATATTCTCTTCCTCAATACAAGCCCGGAACAAACACAAACAACTCAAGTCATGTTGGAATCCCTGGCAGTTACATGCCATATGGTTCATCCATGGCCAACTATAATCCCAGTACAGCTCCAGCAGCTGGAAATTCGACTTCTAACGAGGATCTTGCTACATCTCATTTCAAAGAGACTAATGTTTATGCTAGTAGCCAACAGGTTGGTCATGTGATTACATCTCGTGCTTCTTTAATTTGAAAAATAATCAGCCAAATCAGCATTAATAGGTAAAGCTTTACAGGAAGTCAAATTTTTCTGAAGTATATGTGCATGTGTGCGTACATGTGTAAGAAAAGCATTACGCTTTTCTGATCTTCTTTATTAAATATGTAAAATTCTGTGGTTGCTTCAGTTATCTGTTTTTAATACAATTTATGGGTGATACAAAAATGATTTCATCTTGTGGAAGAAAAATACAAATATGATTAAGACCCACTTGGAGTTATGCCCATTGATCTGAGTAAAAGCCAAATCACTGGTATAGCTTTCACAATCATGCGCATCGGCATGTTGATTCGAGGTCCTTTAGCTATTGTTCTTGATAAATGACCTGGTTTTGATGCACTTCTAATTCGAAAATAAGTGTGGGTATGTTAGGAAGCACAAAATGGGGTGAATTTTTTTGTGTGTGTGTGTGTGTGTGTGTAATTGTTTGCTACATTGTTTTCTTTAAACTTTTCTTTTTCTCGTGCATGCTATATGTATCTCTCTGAGCTATTTGAAGAATGGTATAGTGTTGAATGTCTTTTTACAGAGCGAAAGTTCAGGCGTATGGATTGCACCTTCCGGTCGAGATATTTCTAGCTTGCAGGCCAGCTCGTTTTACAATCTTCCTCAGGGTCAGATGGCTTTGGCACCGGCACAGCCTGGCCATGGAACATTTGCTGGTATATATCATCCAGCACCACCTGTGAATGCAACAACTATTCACTCATTATTGCAACAGTCTCAGACAATGGCAAGTCCTATTGATATGGTGGGACCTACTGGCAATGTATACCAGCAGCCACAACATTCACAAATTAACTGGCCTAGTAACTTCTAAAAGGGAGCTCATTTTCTCTACTCTAAACTACAGAACAAGTAGCGGAAATTGCTATTTTGGATTCTTTTTTGTGAGATTTCAGCAAGGCTGAATGCAAAGGGAAGCATCCACGAGATAAAATTAGGGTCAAGCTGAGGGAAAATTTATGAAAGGAGGCAAGAAAAATAGTTGGCGAATGATATGTTTGATTGCTGGGACTGACGAAACTGAAAAACTGTACGGATAATTGACCCTTTTTAAGTTAGGCAGGTGTTGTGCAGGTTGTCTGTCTTGCTGCTGTTTTACGGTTATACAATATTCTCTTTGCAACGTCAAGCCGTTTATTTATTTAATTTTTTTGGTTTTTACGCTTTAGTAGTCCTTGAGAGTAAAGTTATTTCTTTTCCCTTTTGCCATCTTTCAGAAAATTTATTTGAAGTTTTTTAGGCCTCTGAAAGGTGAAATTTGGTTCACCGCTCTCCTGTAAAGTAAATTTTGATAGCAAGGATATATATCTCGAACTGTTGTACTGGGTGTTGATACAAGCAATTGCGGCCTTCTATTCTTTTTATCGATGTATTCTATGTTGTCTTGAGAAATTGTCATATTTATCGAAAAACTAAGTTTTAGATGGCTTGTACGACCTCAGTTATAGTGCTTACACAATGGAAAGTCCCCCCCCCCCCCCCCCCCCTCTTCCTTTTTCCTTCCTCGCCTTGGTTGTGTGGGTTATAATCAAAATATCTGAATTAACATATGCTTGTTTCTATTCCACATTACACACCTTGCTGGTTTTGCCGGCCATTAGTTTTGCATACGTCCTTTTAAGCTTTGCTCCATGGTGGGGCGAACCACTTCTGCGAAGAGGAGATTTTTCTCTTGCTGGACATGTAACAAAATTAAAGCAGGATAAATTTTGCCAGTATGACTATTTGTGCATTTGATACTGTCCGGTTTATCCTTCCTATTTTATTGTTTTTCTTTCCCTTTTGGGTATGGAAGAAGCAGTAATATTAAATTAAAATTAACAGTTTATAATATGGGTAGACAAAGCTCCCTATGGTCATCCTAACAGTTTGCCTAGTGAGGGCGGAATACAATTGGAAGTTACAAAATACACGTCGAGTTACACTCTGATCCGAGTCAAGGTATTAGCACAACTGTTCTCCTCCCTGTATACGTGGCTAATGAAAATCTGCAGGAATATGGACATTAGGGACCTTCAATCCAAGATAATGGAAGATAATTCATGCAATTGATATTCAGTCTTTCTGAAGCAACTAAACAATGACAGAGCATCCAATTCCATTTCCAGGTGGGATATGTTCAGAGATTTTACAAGAAGTTCATCTAAGTGCCCAAATGTCAGTTGCTTTGTTATATGTAAAATCTAACTCGCTGCAAATATCCTTTCACCCAGTTCTCATTTTGGGCTCTAATAAGACCATTTGCTTTAGCTCGTCCAAGATTGCCTAAATAAAGAGGATCCGTCCATATTGAACTTGAAGAAATCAGGAGTAGGTGGTTCTAGCTTATACTATGCCACTAAGTTGACTTGCCTCTTATACTCGGTAGAATCCTGGACGAAATCCTTTTCAACCTTATCAAAATTTTCACAGTACTTAATTGGGACGTTTTGCATAATGGATCTTTTTTCTACCAAGATAATTTGGCTTCAATTCTCTCCATGATAAATCTATATTGGCTTGCTCCAAATCTTTTGTCATATGTGGACTCCTCAGACATTTCCCTAGATAATTAGTCTTGGGAATGGGCTAGGAAATAAAAAATATGCTTCCTATGGGAAGAAAGGGTATTCACAGAAAATAAAATCCCAGATATTTCAAAGCTTATGGACAGCTAGATCTAAAACTAAAGCTATCAAGAATGGACTTCATGGTGGGGATAGTATCGTGGCCAATTATTGAACATGATATTAGCATCTGCAAACATACAATGGGATAGAGATGGTCTAGCTTTTCCCACATTAAGGAGTTCCCAAGCTTATTGTCGGCAATTGAGTTCAATACTTAGAGACAAGAATTTTAAGCATAGAGGTAAAAAGAGATAGGATTCCCTTGCCTAATCACTCTACAGGGGTAATCCAAAGGAAGCGATCCACTTATAAGCACTACAAGCTATAGAGAGGAGAATACTCCATGATCAAGGAGATTAGCTCATTTGGGAAAATCGAATGCGGTAATCCCAACTTATGCAAGCTCCAGCCCCGTAATCATAAGCCTTTTGTAAGCCCAAATAAAGCACAAAAACCTTAGCTATCTTTTTCTCAAAGTGAAAATGGCTTCTTGGACTAGCATAAAGTTATCATAGCCTCTTCTACTTGGAGCGAAGCTAGTTTGTGTAGGGGGAATAATCTGATCCATCAGTGGCCTAATGCATTTAACCAGGATTTTTGAGAATTTTCGTATGTTGTATTGTGTAGGCTAATGGGCCTAGATTGTCATGGTGAGGATTTTCAAGCATTAAGCAAAAGTGTTATTTAGACCCAGAGGACGGTGGCCATTTCAAAAGAATTGTAAGATAAAGTTACATACAGACTACTTGATCTCTTCCTAGAATGGTTGTAAAAAAAATCTAGGATAAGATCAAGTCTCGAAGCTTTGAAGAGCTTAATATTCTGTAATCCCTAAATAATTTCACCTTCACAAGTTTATAGGCTAGGCTATCCTTAGTTATAGGGTCTAGGATTTTCCACATGGCTGGAAATTCATTAGGCACCAAGAAAGTGCACACATTTCATGTGGAAAGAAAAAGAAACTGACAGGATGATACTTCAATGGTAAATGCCCAGAAATCCATGTTTTTCCTAAAAGCCCTTTTTTCCTTTGAAAATATTTTTGAAAACAAAACGACTTCATTCAAATTCTTTTTGGTGGTAGTGATAAGAGATGGATACCGCCATTATCCTTAACAATAACGAGGAGGGAATGATTATCCAATCACAACTTTTCAAACCAAAAAAATTTGGGAGAAGCGAGATGAAGATTAGGCTTCAATTTCACTAATGGAGGCTAGTGATTAGACATAGTCCTAGTAAGGTGATTGATAGTGCTCTCATAGAATAAACTTCTGCAGCTGGTAAGTGTTAAGGAATAAAATCCCCATAGTACCCCATTTTGAACTAGGTAAATGAAAACCAACAAAGCCTTTTCTTTATAAGTTTACAACCATCCAAACCGGACCTAAGATAGAGGCATAATTGAAATTACTTGGGTTGCAGACCAGTTTATCACTACCAGACAATTTCTTGTTAAAATTGCCCCTGTATAACTGATGGAAGAAATATTTTAGAGTGACAGTTATGTGGTTATTTCACAGGATTTGCCTATTCTCGAGAAAAGGGCTTGCACAAATGGAAGAAAGTAACCATTGTGTGAGTTAGTTGATACGGGTTGTCGCGCTCCATTTTTATAGAAATGAAAGAGTTCTTTCAAAAAATGATTTTCAAAAAATAATATAATTAATAAAAAGGGGCCTAAAATGAGATTTTGAAATTGAGGCGGTTTGGGCCCCAAAAAATAGAGTCTAAATAGCGTTTTTTATGGATAAGGGAGTTGCCATTTGGTATTGAGTTTTGATTTACCAAGTCACCAGAAAATATGTTTAACGAAAAAAAGTGATTAACCAAGAACAAAAAACTTTTTTTTTTAAAAATATTTTATGAAAAGGCAAGACAAGTGAGAAAATCCTTTTTAGATGACTCTAGATCTTTAAAAACAAGTGAAAAAGGTTCAAGAGTTACAATTGAAGAACGGGAAGGTAAAGGTTCACACTTAAGACACTCTTTCAACCTAGCCTAAACTAGTTGTAAGGGTTAGTGGAAATTTTCCTAAAGTAATCCTACAACGTATTGTATTTAGATGCAATTACATAAATATAAAAACCTAGACCTAGAAACGGCATCAGGAGGGGTAATATGTTTCTTCGAAGTTTAATTGGATTTAATGCATTAATTGTGTAATCCAAAATGAGACTTTGAAGGAGTTACTATTTATGCAAAATGAAAGAAAGAGAAAAATAAAAATAAAAATATAGTTTAAATAGATATAAGTGACCAAGGAAAATCAATGCAACATAACGGGCATGAGGGGCTAAGACTCTTTACATAATTTTCCTTCTTATAGAGAGTAGATAGCATACTGAGGCTATGAAAGCTATACTCACCCATTTCCTGTGTTCGAAGGGTGACTCTTCTTAACCTAAATAAGCAAATGACCTATCTATGTCCTAAAATCCTATAGGAGATGCAATCTAAATGTCATGCATTATACATATATGGGGATAATGGATGATATGGGGAAAAAACGGCATGCGAATGAGAAAACCCTAAAAATAGAAAAATGCGTGTGAGTGGAATGAATTGCATCTAACTAATGAGACTACGTGAGGGGCACTAAGGGTCTAGTATTGGACTATCTCATTTTTTACAAATTTTTAACTAGCGTTGGACTAGCGAGGAAATTGAAAAACCACAAATAGCATTGGACTAGTGTGGTGACGCCGCAAATAAAACATAAATAAAAGCATGATAAAAATAATTAAACACATAAGAGCACATAGAGTACATAGGAGCACATAACACGTAAAAATAATATATAGATATGAAAATCCTAAGAAAAGTGAATAAACACGTAAGCAAATAAACACATAGTACGCAAAGTCCTATCCATTAAATTGGGGAGCTTAGCTACAATCTAAATGGGATAAAATAAAATAAAATAAAAGCGCCTATCTAACCTATTTATTACATTTTCTATCTAGAAAACAAAAAATTTGTTAAATAAAAGAAAAATATAACCTATCTATTACATTGCCCATCTAAATACAAATTTTGGCCAAATAAAAGAAATTACAACCTATCTATTACATTCTTCCGTATCATTATGAAATTAAAAGTTGAATAAATAAACATAACATACATAAATGCTTAAAAGTAACTAATATAATAAACACATAAAAAAGCACGTAAGAAAACACATAAAAGCACCTAAGGAAAATTTAGGGTTACAGGAATACTTTTCGTTTGAAGAACCGCTACAAATATTAACAAAATGAACAAACATATCAACATGCCACTATTTTGGATAAACAAATCATAAAATAAATAATAAAACATTAACCACTATAATTAGGCAATAAAAATACAAGATGATGATGACGATGATAAGCAACTAAAGACAAAATTAAACATTTAGAAAAAACAAAACATATTTAATTTAAATAAAGAAAACAAAATAACACATAATTAAACTTTTAACACACAACTAAAGTCACCAAAATAATTAAAAGGGGACCAAAGAAAACTAATTAATTAAACAAAGAAACCTAACTTGAGGCATTAATTAAAAATTTAGAAACTAAAAAGGAATAATTGAAAGTTGAAGGAGTCAAATGAAAGAAAGAAAGTTTTTGGGCAAAAAAAAAAAAAAAAGATTTTCCAAAATTTTGGGATAAAAATGATATATTAGAAAATCTTGGGGCAAACTATAAATTTTAGAAAAATTGAGGGGTCAAAATGTAATTTTAGAAAAGTTAAGGGGCTAAAATGTAATTTTAAAAGCTTAGGGGCTACTTTGGCATTATCTCATAGTTCACTAAAACAAATATATTTTTTTTAAAACAATTGTCTTCAACCTTGGAAAGGCTTGCAGGCCGGCCATGGCTTCTGCGGTTGGTTGGTGACTGATGTTGACCGGCCGGAAAAAATTATGGAAAAATCTAATCAAGCCCAAACTTTCACCTCCCACCTCATTTTTTGAGTAGAATCCACTTATAGTGTTATTTTTGCCAAAAATTGGATAGTTGGATCTCTCCTTTTCACCACCACCCCCTAAAACTCAACAAAAATACACAAATTTTTATATGAAAAGGCTCCTAAACATCTAGTAGAACCTAACTATGTGAAGAAAAATAGCATTCAAATTCAAGAATCCTGACACCCATTTCATTGTTCTTTTAGGCATTTCCTCAAACAATTGTGAACAATAGTAAACCGCACATATCTCAGTCCAATCTATACAAGTTTAGTCCCCAAAAATTTCAACCAAACAAAATTCATCCCCATATTCATTATAAACCAACAAATATCATCAAAACATATTGCATTTAATCATATTTAATAAAAAAGAATTAAGAAAAAGGCAAAAAATTTTACTTGGGTGTTGGAAGAGACAAAAAGCAACAAGAGGTGGTGATGGCTCCTCTTTTCTACCTATAATTCTATGATTTTTTGCTTGCTTGTATGTGATGGGGGGTGGGTGGGTGGGTGGGGTGTGTGTGAGTTATATTTGTAGTGGAGTTGTGTGAAGTGTGTGTTTTTTGTGTGTGTGCATATGCCTGTGAGTTGTGAGTGTGTTCTAGGGTATTTTGTGAATGAAGAATGTGTTGTTTGAGAATTGAGTGTTTTGGTGTGTGAGAGTGTTAATGTGTGAAGATTGGTGAGAGCGAGTCGAGAGTAAAAAAATGGTGGCGAAGTGTTTGTGGAAGAGTGTTCTTGTATTGTTTTTGTTGAAAAAAATGGTGGGTGATCTTGGGGGGATTGTGAGGTCAAATTGATGGTGAATAGTAATAGATTGGGAATTTTTGAGAGCAAATTGGTCAAAACAAATATGGGGAAGACTATTGTTGCACATTTTGGTGTGTGTGTGTGTGTGTGTGTGAGAGAGAGAGAGAGAGAGAGAGAGAGAGGGAGATGGAGGAGAAAGAGAGAGAGATAGGTACATGAGGAGGGGTAGCAACTACTGTTGCATTCTTACTGCAATTACGCTGCTTCATAAATGCTGTAGTGTAGCTACACAAATTTTTTTTTTTTGTAAAAAAATTCAAATAAATGTCAAATATTATTTCAAAATTATGAAATTTTATAGAAAATCTATAAACTCATAAGATGAATATATAAACAATTTTTACACAAAAATTCTAACAATAAGGGCATATTTAAATGTGTCATATGTGGTAAAAATTATATATAAATTCAAAAATAGTAAATGACTTTTAAAAATTAACAAAATTTTAAATGAAATTTATCATCACATAAGACATTCATAGAAAAAACCTCACCAAGAAATTTTAATGTTTGGACAACTTTGGAAAATGTGCCTTTAATAACCAAAAGGACAAAAATTTAAATAAATCCCAAATGACCTTTAAAAATTACAAATTTTTTACAAAAAATCTATACATATATAAAATGTATTTATAAATATCTACACAAAAATTCCAACTATAAAGGCACATTGGAAAATGTGCCACCAATTAAGAAAATAATAGAATTCTGAATAAATACTAAATGACACCTAAAAATCATCAAAAACTAGGAAAATACTCAAAAGTATAAAATATGAATTTAGAAGATAAAAATAGATGAAAAAGATATTTACAAATAAAAATTTACCATTTTGGCCTAACATGACTAATCAAGTATAATTTATACAAAAATCATAATTGACCCCCCCCCGAGAAACAAAAGATACCCCTAAATGGAGTAAACACACATTTTTACAAAATGTGTGTTAAAATTTGGTGTCTATAATATGTACTTTGCTCCTCGTAAAGATCGGCCAATAGTTAGAAATCATATTTTGTCCAAAACATGAATGAATGACATTAATAACCACACAAAATGGTTATATGGCCATAATAGAGGGAAAAATAATTAAAATACCTATAAACTTTAAAAAAATACTAAATTTGCATAGAAAATTAATACAAATATAAGTTATATACAATAAAAAATGGATTAAAATTTCAAAGTAGAAAATCACTTTGAGAAATGTGGCCTAATGTGGCAATTCAAATATTTGAAATAAATGAATTATACGATAAAATTATTCAAAAAGTAAATACTAGTGTAAAAAGATGAAATTTGTAGAAAAAGACATGTAGACAGTGGTTGAGAAAGTAAAGATGGTGAATTGTTCTTGACTTCATATGCCTCAGACAAGTGTGAATAAGAAACTTTGTCTAGAATGGGAAATTGACTACCAACAAGTCAAACAGAAGTCGTATGTTTCCTTTTCATTTCTTCTACTGATGTATAGAAATAGAGTGTTGGTAAAAGGTATTTGTAGCCTTTTGCTACTATAAAGCTTAAAGTTTGATGATCAATAAAAACTCATAATATGTTGCCCAAAAATGATATATTACAATACATTGAAAATTTTATAGATATCTTCTTACGCATGATCTATGTATGAAAGATTTGGAACTCATACTGATCAAATGCATCTTCAAATTAAGAATAATTTTAGAAACATCTACTGAGATTTTCGACAATTTCACTTAGCATTCCGAAATTTATAATATTACGCCCCTATCTTTGATGCATATTTCTTCTGGAACACTGCTTCATTTCTAATAATCCATGTCTAATATACTACCACAACCATACTCAGTCTTCTTAAATGATATTCAAATCAATCAGATGTACAATGTGTTGGATAGAGTTAGTGGTGAATACATTGAAATAGAAAGATTTAAAGAAAATTGAAGAAAGCTATTGGAGGCAGTTGCGACAACATTTGGACCATGAGCCATGGGTACCGTGGCTCAAACCTCAGCAAGTCACTAGTTCAGTAATGTAACGGCTCAAGTTGCGGTTGATCACTATTCATAACTGTGAAATTTTCAAATTCTACATTTTGAAGAGGTTCTTCTTCAAGGTTAATCCCAACAGTCATAAAGCAATACTAAGTAAGTGTCCATTCAATTTAAAAGGTCTCTATTCAACTGAAAATGTTCATTGAAATGAAAAGGTACCTATTTATTAAAATGTATCCATTGAATTTGAATGGGTATCCTTTCATGAAGGACTATCTTTCTCAAAGACATAACCATACCATTGACTTGACTATTCATTGAAGTTGTCTTTCTAAAAGACATGACTAATCATTTGGGGCTGTATGAACATTATAAATAAGAAAGTTCAGACTTGAAAATGAATGCACTTTTGAGGCTAAATACTTTTACCTTGGTTTTATCTTTCCATTGCTCTACATAAGCAAAACAAAATGTTCTCAAAACATTATTTGGGATAATTTCTTTATATTGCTGTAACTGAAATTTTGGTTGGCTTTGTTACTCCTAGAAGGAATTGCCACAAACCTAGCAACAACATAGTGGGGGCAAATTTTCAAAACGAAAGTGATTCTCACATCAAAGCCATCATGTAATTTGTTTTTATGATTTTCTACTTTCATTTTGTTATTTCTCCAACAATCTTGAGGAAATCTGAATACCCTATGAAGGGCACATTCAGAAAATGTTCAGGACAAATTTTTATCAAGTCAAGTCTGATCAAGTTGGATCGCTTTGATGGCACCAAATTTCACTTGATGGAAAGGCAAGTTGCTATTGCTACATATGGAATTGGCTCTTAGCAAATGATTCAAAAGGAATCAAGACAAAATAATAGTAAATTATTACTATGTTTATTTATGCCATCATAATAGCATGATTGATCAAGTTCTACTATAGAAAATGCTTGTTTGAGATCATAAAATGAGATAAATTTTATCTCTCTTCTCTCTCCTCTCGCTCTAACTGTTTGAATTTCAAATCTGTCTAGTGGCGGCCATGGCTGTTTCTTGGCCAGCCGCCCCAAACCATCCCTCCTCTCCACCAGGCCATGATTCTCCTATGCAAAAGAAATCTTTTTCTCAACTTTTTTCTGCATCTAACCCTACCTCGATAGATATTAAGGCCCCCTCTTCCTACAAAGGGAAGGCGGCTGTATTTTTTTCGAAAGAAGAGATTGCACAGGTTGCTGAACCTTTCAAGTTGTCCATTGTTGGGAAGTTTTCTCATGGAAGACCAAAGTTGGAAGAAATCAGAAAATTCTGCTCGGCCTTGGACTTGAAAACCAATGTTTCAGTTGGTCACTTGGATTCTCGCCATGTTCTCATTAGATGCACATCTGAATCTGACTTTCTTCGATTTTGGACAAGGGGTATCTGGTATGTAGGCAAGTTCCCAATGAGAACTTTTCGCTGGTCATCCACCTTTCACGTAGAAAAGGAGTCTTCGTTAGTGCCTGTTTGGTTCTCTCTTCCTAGGTCTGCCAATTCATTTATTTCAGAAGCAATGTTTGTTCTCAATTGTGAATGTTGTGGGGCGTCCTCTTTTTATTGATTCTGCTACTTCTTCATTATCACGCCCTAGTGTTGCTAGGGTTTGCATTGAGGTTGATTTGTTGAAGGAGTTCCCAGATTGTGTGTGGATAGGAATCGAGGGTGAAACTGGTAATGGTTTCTGGCAGAAGCTTGTCCCGGAAAACTTACCTCCTTATTGTTCTGCATGCTGGAAATTGGGACACTCAAAGATGGAGTGCAAGAAGGATAATGCTGGTTTGGAAGTCCCTGTTACGAAGAAACATGCTGAACCTGTTGCACAGCAATATGTCCCAGTGGTTAAGGAAAATAAGAAAGCTGAAATTTTGCAAGAGCAGCAGTTGCATGGGGGCTCTGTTGCTCGTCGAGAAGATCCTTCCACTGCTGCAGACCTTGAAAAGGAGCATTCTTTAGATAATAACAACGCAGCTCTTTTCATAAATCCTATGTCTGATAATGTCGTGCAATCTGGTGATCCTGTCGATGGTGAGAATGATTTGAGGAAGGAGCCATCTGCACAAGAGCAAAGCAAGGTGCTTGAACTGTCTACTGATCGTTTGCATGCTGTTAATGGGACAAATATGGAATCTAGGGATGATACTGATGGGGAACCTGATCGAGCAGTGGTGCAGGAAGAGACTGCCAAGGGGTTAACACTGATGGTTGATTCTTCTTTACAAGCATCGGAAGATGGGGATGGTACTCAATCTATCTTGATGGATGCACATCTAGCGGAGGACAGACCTGTGCAGGTGGAGTTGCTAGCTTCGGAACCTTCAAACTTTGATGTTAATCGACTGCCCAATTCGTCTGCTGGGATATTGGATTCTTCTTTTGATCATTTTCAGCAACCAAGTCGTGGGCATAAAGGAATCAGAGCTAAATTTCCTTCTGATAGGGAGCTCAGATCAATGGTAAAATCCACCCATAATTCATTCTCACCATTATCTGATGATTAGATCTTTATTTTGGAATATACGGGGGTTGTCCAAGGCCTCTCATTGTCGTCGTTTAAAAAAGATAATAAGGATGTCTAACATCCAATTGTTGGTTTTATGTGAAGTAAAATTGTCGTCCAATAAACTGAATTTTTTCCGTTGCAAACTTGGGTTTGATTATGCTTTGAATAACGCAGCTGACTCTTTATGGGTGTTTTATAATAATCCTTTTAATTGTTCTTGGGTTGGGGATGGTGACCAGCACCTCTCGGTTTTGGTAGATCATCCGTATTTTGGTTCTTCGATTGTTGTTTCCATGGTTCATGCTAAGTGTTTGGCCCAAGATCGTATTCCTATGTGGGAGAATCTTCTTAATGATAAGAGGGTGAATCTACCGTGGATGGTTATTGGTGATTTTAATTTAATCATGGATGAGAATGAAAAGAAGGGTGGAAGGCCATTTAACATGAGTCATGGAATTGAATTCTTGGATTTTTTGAGTAACTCTAATCTAGTTGATGTAGGTTTCACGGGATCTCCATATACTTGGTGTAATAATAGAATGGGGGCTGCTCGGATTTGGAAAAGACTTGATAGGCTCCTGGTTGATGATATGTTCTTGGAATCTGGTTTGAAAGTATCTGTTCAGCATTTGGCTCGCACGCCATCGGATCATGCCCCATTATTGATTAGTACCAGTGTCAGATGTGATACCAAATCTAGATCTTTTAGATTTATGAATTTTTGGACTAATCATCAGGCTTTTTTACAGGTTGTCGAAGAGGCTTGGAAGACCCCCTCCTCCGGATCTCCTTTTCGGAGTTTAGCTATTAAATTGAAACATACAAAGGAGGCTTTGAAGAGATGGAACAAGGAAGCCTTTGGAGATATTTTTCAGAATGTGAAAATGGCAGAAAAAAATGTGGAGATGGCAGAAGCTAATTTATTGGTGGATAACTCAGATGAAAATCTTAATTCTCTATGGAGGGCTCAGAATCTGTTGAATAATCAATTGGCCGTTGAGGAGCAGTTCTGGAAACAAAAGGCTCATGTTAAATGGATGCAAGAGGGTGATAGGAACACTCGGTTTTTTCACTCGATGGTGAAACAAAGAAGGGCACAATCTACCATTCATAGAATACGGAGTGCTAATGGCCAATGGCTAGAGACGGATGATCAAATTGGTCAAGAGGCTTCTTCGTTCTTTGCATCTCTTTTTTCTGATGAAGGGGTTGATAATAATGCTCCCCTTCATATGATTCCAAAGATCTTGACCTTGGAGGACAATCAGAAATTGGAGGCTATTCCAACTGAAGAAGAGGTGCTTAAAAAAATTAAAAATATGGATGGGGAGAGTGCCCCAGGACCCGATGGCTTTACTGGATTATTTTTTACCAAATCCTGGAGTATCATTGGCAAGGATGTGCACCAAGCAATTGCGAGTTTCTTTGTAGGGGCTGAACTTCCGAGATGTATTACTTCAACCTTGTTGGTGTTGATTCCGAAGACGAAGGCACCTCAACAATTTTCTGAATTCAGACCGATTAGCCTTTGCAACTTTATCAATAAGGTCGTATCTGGTATTCTTTTGGATCGCCTGGCAATTATTTTACCTCGAATCATCTCTCCTCAGCAAAGTGGCTTTGTACAAGGAAGGGTAATTTCTGATAATTTCTTATTAGCTCAAGAATTGATTGGGGGTATTGGTAAGAAGAATTTTGGTGGTAATGTTGCTTTAAAACTAGATATGGCAAAGGCTTATGATAGAGTGTCATGGCTTTTCTTGATTAGGGTTTTGAGGGCCTTTGGGTTTGGAGAAATGTGGATAGACATGATATGGCGAATAGTTTCCAATGTCTGGTTTTCAGTTCTTATAAATGGTGCGCCATTGGGTTTCTTTAAATCATCTCGGGGCCTTCGTCAAGGAGATCCTTTATCACCAGCTTTGTTTATCATTTCAGCTGAGGTTTTGTCTCGCTCTCTTAATAGTTTATGTCAACAGAAGGCTTTTGTGGGTTTTAAAGTTCCTAAGGGTTGTCCCCACATCACACATCTGGCTTATGCTGATGATGTTATTATCTTCTCTGGGGCGAGCAAGCAATCTTTGAGATTGGTAATGAGGTGTTTGGAAAGTTATGAACATATATCTGGCCAAAAAATTAATATTCAAAAAAGCTGTTTTCTGGTGGATCATCGCATGAAGCAGGAAAATAGAAGGAAAATAGCTCAATCAACTGGTTTCTCTTTTAAGCCTTTTCCGGTGAAATACTTGGGATGCCCCTTGTATATTGGTAAAAGAAAGTCAGTTTATTTTTGGGATGTTGTTCAATCTATTTTATCTAGAATTTTGGCCTGGAGAAATAAGATGTTGACTGTGGGGGGTAAAATTATTTTAATTAAACACGTTCTTTCCTCTATTCCTATTCATATTCTTGTTTCCACTAATCCTCCTAAAAAGATTTTGCAGTTGATTGATCAAGCTTTTGCCAGATTTCTTTGGTCATCCACGGATGAGAATAGAAAAAGACATTGGATAAGATGGAGGGCATTGTGTTACCCTACTGATGAAGGTGGCCTTGGTTTTCGGTCTATGTTGGATGTGCATGAAGCTTTTGCTATAAAGCTCTGGTGGAATTTTCGTACTAAGGAGTCACTATGGGCCGACTTCTTACGGCGCAAGTATTGTTCTTCTATACATCCCAATTGTGTCCAGCAAGCCAGGGGCTCTTCTTTGATGTGGTGTAGAATGCTGAAAGCTAGGGATATTGCAGAGTTCAATATGCAGTGGATTTTATTTTCTGGTCGTTGTAGTTTTTGGAACGACAATTGGACTGGTTTGGGACCGTTGGCTTGGAGATTTCAAATACAATCTTCTCAAACCGTGGCTGATTTTGTGTGCCATAATAAATGGAATTTTACTGAGTTAAGGAAATGGGTGGACTCGGAGTGTATTTCAGCTGTTGCACAATTCCAGTGCCCGAATGCTATGGATCCAGATAAAATTGTTTGGACTCCAAATTCTAATGGTCTATTTTCCTTTTCTTCAGCTTTTCAGTTGGTTAGAGCTATCTGTTGTAAGTCTTGGATTTTTGAGAAATTATGGCTTCCACAAGTTCCTCTCAAGCTATCATTTTTTATGCTTCGAGCTTTGAAGAGCAAACTCCCTACAGATGAGATGCTGGGTAGACTGGGTATTCATGGGCCTTCTAGATGTGTTTGCTGTATTTTATCACATGAGGAAACCATTGATCACTTATTTGCATTGAGTGACTTGGCAACCGGAGTATGGAGGTGGTTTGGTTCGCACTTCAATTTAATACTTGTCAGGAACTCAATCAGGGAATTCTTGGTTTCTTGGTGGTTTAAGTGCTCCAATAATCCAAAGGTAAATTTCCTATTACATGTGATCCCTATCTTTATATGCTGGCATATTTGGAAAACTAGAAATTCTATTGTCTTTGATAATGCTAGCCCTAATTTATCACGAGTTATTCGTGCGATTTGTAGTGATGTTATGGCTGCATTTGTCATTAAATTTAAGGACAAGAATTTAAATAATTGGTTCGAGTTGATGCAAAGTGTCTCTGTAGTTCACAAAAAAGAAGTTGTCCAACTTGTCAGATGGGTTAAGCCGACTTTAGGAAGGTTGCTCTTAAATTCAGATGGTTGTTCAAGAGGTAATCCAGGTGAAAGTGGTGGGGGGGGGGGAATTGTAAGAAATTCTCATGGTGATCTTATATTTGCATATCATTGTTATTTTGGGAAAGCAACAGGTTTCTCTGCAGAAGTCCAGGCCTTACTGTTTGGGATCCGATTGTGCAAAGAACGGGGGTTGGATGACATTAATATCCAGCTAGATTCAAAAGCATTAGTTGACTCCTTATTGCATGGTGGTAAGGGGCCTTGGTGGGTTTTTCGACAACTGGATGAGTTAAAAGCTTATCAATGGTCTTCTATTTCACATTGTTTTCGAGAGGCGAACAAAGTTGCTGATGGTCTTGCTAATGTTGGCTGTTCTAGGCGATGTGATAAAATTTTTCTTAATCTTTCTGACTTGCCGAAAGAGGTTGTAGGTGTTTTTAAATTGGATAGGCAAGATGTTCCTTCTTTACGAATTAAGACTTCTTATGTTTAATTCATGTAAGGGAGTAGTACTCCTCGTTTATTTTTATAATTTTCCATCTTGTTATATGGAGACCAGGTTTATGCCCTTCTCCTTATTTTGTAAATTTTTAATTTATTAATAAAATATTGGAGTGGCGACCACCCCGTGTACGGGGTTAGCCGAAAAAAAAAAACTGTTGGATCTAGTATGTGCAAAATTCATGTGAAATTCTTGAATTGGTTTCTTTTGGATCTTATAATGGTTAGCAATAAAATAAATTTGAATGAAAACTAGCTTGCAATAAAAGAAGTATGGAAATACTTCTTGTTGGACCAAGGGGTATGAAGTAGGAAAATACTTCTTCATTGAACCAAGGGGAATGAAAACCATATTTATAAAAGAAAAAAGGAAAAATCTTGTCCAAATTTATCTTCATAAAGTCGATAAATAGAAGACTCTTAGAGAACATATGAATGAAAAAATGGACTATTTGGACAATCATGCACTACGATTAAATATGGTAAAACATTATAAGAGTTGTTTCTTTTTGTTTAGAATGGATTGTGCTTTTTTTTTTTAATGAAGTGACATTTAAAAGTTGTGGCTTTTAATTGAAGGAATATGTCTTTAATTAAAACGATGTCAACTAATGAAAAATGAAAAGACGTGTCATTTCAATTAAGAACACATAAGTATGTATCTTCTGACAAATAGATATGTTGTTTTATTAATAAGAAAGATCACTTGTGTTTATCTACATTTTTTTATTTTCATTTTGCTAGCAGGGTGTGATTTCTTGAAAAAACACAAGGAATTCAACATATAATAGATTACACCAAATGGATTATAAAGCAATATTCTTAAAGAAGTGATCTGGACAAGGAAGTATGTATGGAACAACCCAAGTACTTCCCGGTAAAGAAAAAAAGTTTGCAACTTAGTTAAATCCTTACATAGTTTAAAGCAAGTTTCAAACAGTGACATGAGAAATGTGATAAAGTTATTTTATCAAATGGCTTTAAACACAATGAAGGGGAATATTAAATTCACCCATGACTGTAATAATATGTTTATGCATAGATGACCTATTAGTCATATGAACTAATATGCAAAGAGATAATGAAACTAAAAAGTATCTAATTACTTAATTCAAAATGAATTATATGGGAAAAGTTGATACTATATTATGGATCAAAGTTAAGAATATAATGAGGGTTATATTTTGTGTCAATCACATTACATTGACAAACAAATGTCCAAATTTGATTGTTTGGAAATAAAGAAATTCAATACTGCATTTGATGTTTTCAATAAACAAGTGAAAATTCAAAAAGGTCTATTAGTTAGTTATGCTATGCAAGTACAATTGGTAGTTCGATGAATACCATGCATTGTACTCACTTTCAAGATATATTCATAATCCTAGTGATAACCATTGGAAACTTATGGTCGCGCACTAGGTTATGCTAAAAGGACAAAATCATTTGGATTGTTTCATAACAAGTTTCCTACCGTATTTGAAGGTTTTGATAATACTAGTTGGATAACGAGTGTAAATGATAATAAATCAATGTCTGGTTGGATTTTAAAATAGATGGTGGAACAATCATTTGGGTTTCAAAAAAACAATCGTATATTATTCATTTAACTATAACGTTGAATTTTTTGCATTAGCAGTAGCAGGTAAAAAGGGAAAATGGTTGAGAGATTTATTACTAGATAAAGAAGTTGTGGCCACAACCAATACAAGCCATTTTTTTTCGTTGCAATAGTAAAGCAACTATGTCTAGGGCATTTAGTTGTTTATGATGGCAAATGTAAATGTTTTGCTTTAAGAAATAAGTACATTAGACAATTATTCTGTGATGAAAATGGAACATTTGTCTACATAAAATCTTGTACAATCTTGTTGATCCTTAAACAAAGGACTCTCAAGAGAAATGATCAAAAGCACAGCAAGTACACGACCAATGCTATAGATCCAAAACCAATATAAATTGTCAATGATAATTGGAACCTAACTTTTCTTATTGCGCAACAATCCCTAAAGGTTTAATAGGTAACAACAAGTTATCGTTTGGCAATGAGTGAGTACTAGTGACTAAATAAGTACTTATGAAAAAGGAGGTTGAATATTTATCATTCTTAATGAAGTAAACATGTCCAGTATAAGAACACAGAAGTCTAATTATAAGACTTCAAAAGTTGACTTCACTTATATGAACACATGAAGCACTGCCGCTTCTATCAAAAGTTAGAAAATAAACTTTTGAAAGTGTTCATGAAATCATGAGGTAGCACAAGGCCATAATACGATGATAAAGCTCATGGTGAATGTTTAAGAGAAAAAGGTTAGATTTGTGTGTATAATTATTTCCATTCTTGTTACATGGGAATTGTGGTTTAAAGGCTTGAGCTTACCATCAATTTGATGATTATACTAATAATAGGCTTAATTCGAAAGACACCTATTACATACATAAATCTTAAGTATGTTTTGTTTGATTCATCACTAAGTGAGGGATTGTTGGATACAGTTAGTAATAAATTAATTAAAATGGAAAGATTTAAAGAAAATTAAAGAAAGCTATTGGAGGCAAGCTGTAGATAGGTCACAATGCCACGGCAACATTCTGACCATGAGTCTTGGCACTCGCGGCTCAAACCGCGGCATGTCACTGGTTGTGGGTCGCCCCACTGTGGGTAGTAAGGTCGCAACTTAAGCTATAGCTAATCACTATTTATAACCATTAAATTTCAAATTGTGCATTTTAAAGAGGTACTTCTTTAAGGTTAATCCCAATAGTCATAGATCCATTCAATTTAAAAGGTATTTATTCAATTGAAAATGTTCATTTGAAATGAAAAGCTACCTATTTATTAAAGATGTATCCATTGAAATTGAATGGGTATTCTTTCATGAACATCTGCCTTTCTCAAAGATATGACCATACAATTGAGGTGCTTATTCATTGAAATTGTCTTTTTAAAAGACATGACTAATCATTTGGGTGGTGTTTGAATATTATAAATAAGAAAGTTTAGACTTGTAAATGTATGCACTTTTGAGGCTAAATACTTTTGCATTGGTTTTAACTTTCCATTGCTCTACACAAAACAAAACAAAATGTTCTCAAGATATTCTTTGAAAGAATTTTTTTATGTTGTTGTAAGGAAATTCTGGTTGGCTTTGTTATTCTTGGAGGGAATTACCACAAACTAGGCAGCAACATAGTCGAAGCAAATTTCCTCAAGGAAAGTGATTCATCACATCAAAGCCATTGTGTAGTTTTGCTTTTACGATTTTCTACTTTCATCTTGTTATTTCCCCCACGCAATGAGTACATCACCATACTAACTCCTCTTGCCATATATATTGCTCTCTAAAAATTAGACACTTACTCTCAGCTTTCTCCCCTATCCTCCTTGAAAACCCGCATTAAAAAAATAGATGATCTTTGGTTTCATTACACCAACCACGCAGATCAAAAATTGAATTGATGTCTGCCACAATCCATTGCCTCATTCTATATTTTGTGTTAAGCCTTCTCTTTACCAACAACCACAATATAAAAGAGAATCTAGGTACATAATCTTTTCCCATACCAACTTATACCAAAACACTTTCTTACCATTATTTCAAATAGATTTCATAACTGATTTGATTGTGAACGTATTATCGCATATTATGAGAATTGATTTATGTGAACGTATGCTAGTGCTTGAAAATATAGCATGTAAGGAAAACACAATAACATCTAGTTCGAATTTAGGGTTTATCATGGAGGCCCTTCAACCTAGGGTTGAAGGGAAACAACCAAAGCCTCAAAGATCCTTTGCAGATGTTTTGATTAATAAAGCTAATTCTCCACTCAAGATTAAACCTTCTTCTCTTTACAAAGGTGAACTGGCAGTCCAATTCTCGCAAGAAGATGTCCAAAAACTTGCTTTTTCTTTCAGATTTGCACTGATCGGCAAATTCTCCCATGGACGTCCAAGCATGGAGCAAATCCGTAAGTCTTTCACAGCCATTGGTTTTTTGGGGATTCATTCTTTGGGCTTGTTGAACCAAAGGCACGTTCTTATCTGATTCAATCAGGAAGACGACTTCCATCGTTGCTGGCTTAAAGGGCTATGGATGGTTCAAGATTTCCCTATGAGGGTCTTCAAGTGGCAACTGATTTTAGGGTGGATGTGGAATCTACCTATGCACCGGTTTGGATTGCTTTTGAAGGTCCTCCCATTCACTTCTTTGATAAGGCGGCATTATTCTCTATTGCTAGTGTAATTGGTTTGTCGTTGAAGATAGACGCTACTACTGCTACGTTATCAAGGCCACACATTGCATGTGTCTTTGTGGATTTGGATATTTCTAAGAAGCTACCAGATCGTGTTTGGATTGCTGTTGGGGAAAGTGGGTTTTTGCAGCGTCTGGTTTATGAAAATCTACTATTGTATTGTCTCCAGTGCTGTAAGCAATGACATGATATTTCAGGGTGTAGATGGAATAAAATGAAGGGCAAGAACAAGGTGGAGGAAGGAAATTCAAAGGAGCCAGGGAATCGTACACAAAAGCTTCAATATATTCATAAGATCCATCAGAATACTGTTGACTTTCAACATAACTAGAAAGAGGTGGAGCAAAACAAAGAAGACGCGAGTGCTAGAGATGGTATTCAGGAGGACAGATGCTAGTGCATACCCTAGATAGAACACCTAGTAAAGTATTGGAGAAGCATTCTAAAAACATAGAAGAAGCTAGCAGTTTAGATGTTCAAGAAGGTACCTAGACTGATAATCAGCTTATGAAAAAATGCAACACTGAGAATTCTCTAAGGGTGAATGTGGAACCTATTGAAGTGGAGGGGAATTCAGTAAGGGCGCTGCATGTTTTAGTGTTTCAGCAAATTCAAGATCATGCATCTGCTAAACCACAGGATGAGAATGTTAACTTTGATGGTATTACCAGAGAATTGATTGCAGAAGTAGAGAACACTGCTGGTAGTCTATCTCCTAGGGATCCAATTGACTTGGCTAGTGATCCAGAAGATAAGTGGATTGATTATGTAAATGTAGATTCAGCCTTGGGTCCAGTTGGTGATCTGCAATCCCTAAATAAAGGTTGGAAAGAAGTCAGAAGACATAAGAATAAAGGGACTCAACGATCTCATCCTATTTCTAATAGAACTTTGCGCTCTCATGCAAGGTGTAGACACCAAATTTTGACATGCCGTTTATTTTTTCTATTTTGGAGTCAAATTTTGATTTTTGAGCAAAAAGGGAAAAATTCAACAAGTTTGGGGGGCAAATAATAATTTTTAGCTGCAAATATTTTTCTATTAGCTTTGGAAATTTTAAATTCATATTTTGTACTTTCGTACGTATTTTTTAATTTTTGTGATTTTTTTCAGATTTAACTGATTTTTTTTGTATTTCGCCAGTATAGGAGCAAAATGGTAATTTTGTCTTGCGAACACTATTTTTTGCTCATTTCAAGTCCAAAATTTATTTTTCAAGCTTTTAGGCATGTTTCAAAATTTTTTTTATTTTTTCAGGGACAATTGCTATTTTTCTGTAAATACCGTGTTCATGGGCAAAATAGTCATTTTATATTTTAAACGCATTTTTTTACTAATTTTTGAGTACTAAATTCATTTCCTAGGCTTTTTAGCTTATTTTTAATTTTTGATAATCTTTCGAGACCAATAGTTATTTTTTTTTGTGTATTTTCATTAGTCTAAGGGTAAAATAGTCATTTCACTCTCTAAATACATTTTTTTAATCAAATTTTTAGTTCTAAATTCATTTTCTAGGATTTCAAACTTATTTTTAATTTTTGATAAATTTTCAAGGCCAATAGTTATTTTTTTCTGTGCATTTTGTCATCATAAGGGCAAAATAATCATTTCACATCCCGAACGCATATTTTGGCTAGTTTTAAGCTCTAATCTTTATTTTTTAAAATTTTGAAATCTATTTTAAATTTTTTGGTAAATTTTAGAGTTCATTGTTATTTTTAATTTTTTTGTATCAAAAATAATTTTTCTTAGAATAAAATTAGAATTTTTATTACCAGTAACATTTTAGTTATTTTGTAGTATTTTTGGAGGCCAAGATTACTAGACTCTATAAATACCTCCATTATAATCAGAAAAGAAAAAAAATTCTAAAACACATCTTCTTTTATCCCTTAAAAATAAAAAAGCACACACACCACACATACTAAGAGTTGTTTTCTTCATTTTTCAGTTACTGTTTATCTTCAACCTAAAATCTCATTTACTATTCATCTTTAACCCATTTTCAAGCTTAAAAGGTGAGTTCTTCTCTTTGATTTGTTTCACTTTTCTTCCATTCTTAGATAAATCCGATTAATTATATGTATTTGTTTGAACTTTTTGGTCTGTTGATTCTTGAGCATTATCTTGTTTTGGGTTTTATTCATCTTTCTGGGTTTATGTTTTCTTTTCTAGGTTTGTTCCACTGTCTCTCCCTCTTTCCCCCTTCTACACCACAAGAATCTCCAACAACCCAAAACCACCTCCACTCAATTGCTACCACCTGGGATCACCGAAGCAACCCATTACCATCAGCAAAGACTAATCGAGTCAAAGTTTCTCCACCAATCAACCAGAAACTACCACGCAAAGCCACCTCTGACTGCCAATTTACCCCCCTGAACCACCGTCTGCTGCCTGAAACTACCACGACCACCTACAATCCATTGACTGCTCCAAAACCACAGTCAAATCATCTGCTAGAACAATTCACAACCAGAATCCTAGCAACTAACCTTCTTCGCCAGCAAACTCAAACCACCTGTGACAGCCAACCTCTACCAATTTTGTCATCTTCACCATGATTCAGCCCCATAACACCATCCCATCACCACCATTGCCAAGCCATCAACACCAACACAGAATCATAGAAATCAATCAACAAAGCCTGCAAAACAACTAGAAAACACAAAATTCCAACTGGAATCGTTATCAATACAACCTGCAACCAAAGCCGATATTCCAATTTCACCTTCAACAACCCAAACCAACCCCAATTCCACCAATTTCTGCCCAAACCCAAAAATCATCAATCAGCCCCACCATCACAGTCCCCCAATCCAGCCTTGTTGTGACAGCCCCACCTTATCCTAAGGCGTACCAAAGGGCTTTAGCGGATTGCCTGCCTAGCTCTCGCCAGGACTCGGGTCGAGCACGCACTAGAATCCATGAAACAATTAACATTCTATAGAAAACTCGTAAATACATTCATATGATTCAAACGTAAGAGTAAAGGTACCATTTAAGTAGTTTACATCATAAACATCTAACTAATACAGTAAAATCTCAAACATCCTTTTCTAGCAAAATCCTACCAAGACCTACCCTTGAATCCTTATCACCAGCTTTAATAGTAGGAGCCTATTTAGGAGAACAAATAAAAGGGGCGAGCTATAATAGCCTAGTGAGGTTCCCACACATGTAAACACATAGGCAGACAATTAGAAAAATAAATAAATAAATAACATATGCCATAAAACAGTATAAGAACAAATTAAGTAAACAATTAATCAAATAAGGAAGGATACATCTCAACCACGGAGCAAACTCAACCGCGAGAATATTAGGTACATAATCATGTGGCAATAATGTTCGGACCAATAGAGAAAACCAGGTCCTTGCCAATGATTAGGTAAATATCAGATAACAGTACCTCGTAACCACCCATGCACCTTTACCTCCTCAATACCTCCACTCCAGGGTGTAGATCTCAACCCTCGAGGGTAAAACAGTTTATTCAGTTTAGAGTTGGCCTCTTTGAGGAATCTCAACTCAGAGGAAAGAACACAAGTCCCTAATGCCCAAACACATTATATCCTCCTCAATACCAGTATGACTAACCGTGGTGTAACTGGTGAAGTATGACCATGAAAGTCTAGCCCGAAGGCTCAGTTCAGTTGAAAGTACATAAACAAGTATATTCACATCTGAGAGAAGTTATGCATGTAACAAATTGCGGGGTAGACGTGATAAAGTACACATCTTACCCTCATATAGCACATTGTAGTAGTTAACAAGTATCAGGCATAAAATAGAATTTACACTTAAACACGCATCAAGCGCACATAAGGAAACACTCACCTAAAAATTTCAAGAAAGTTTCTCGTAAAATGTGCGAGGTTCAAACTCGGATCCTGAAATTCATAAGTAGTCTAATTAACCTACTGGATTTTCTTTCAAAAGAATTTTTATAAATGTACCCAAGTTTAACTAGGGTTTTAAAATAAATGTAAATTGGTTATAGGAAAAATCCAAGAAGTTATAATAAAGGAATCCGGGTAAAATCCTAAATCAACTGATAAAGAAATTTAAGAAATTCTCTTTTTGAAAGTAATTTAGTTCTAAGGGCAAATAATTCATTAAGTGTCAAAATTAAGGTTAAATTTAAAAGGAATAATTAATACTAGAAATTCGTTATTAATTTCCGCTTTATTTACTATATTAGTTGCAAAACTCTAATAATTCGCTATACATTTTGGACCAAAAAAAATGTTGCTAAATACTATGAACTAAGGAAGTAGTTTAATTAAATATTGATTAGGGTTCAAGGTTTTAGTGTAAAAGAAATTTTGTCCAAAATAATTAGTTTATAAGTAAACTAGTTTTTAAAGTCTAAGAAAGATTTATTAGTAATAGTCAAGTATAATTTAATAACTTAGCAAAATTAATATAGGTTAAAATGAGAAAACTCCAAAATATCCTATACTTAAGTAAATTAATGGTTTTAACTAATTAATATCAAACTAATGATATTTAATGAAATTAAGACTAGTTAAATAACAAATTAGGGTTATTTGGTGAAAACATACTAAATCAAGTATAAAGTGAAACTAGTCAAATTTCACTTACACATTCAAAAGTCAAGTTTCTAACCAGTTTAAATCTTCAAAATTTATAAGAGTTTCTTCCTAAAATTGATTAACAAGGTTCCAAATTCATTGCATAACATTTTCCTAAAAACCGGTTTAGTAAGTTAAGCTTAAGGTGCTCATTTTTTGGTGTCACTTCAACCAATTCACAAGCTGTAATTTCCAGCAGTTTTTATCACCAAAACTTGGCCAAAACAAGGTTAATATAGCTGGAAATATTAGGTTATCAAAGCTGAATTTTTGTAAACTAGTAAAGCTGAAATTTGTTCAAGGTTTGGAACAAGGAAGTGCCGGTTTGCAAGCTGAAATTCCAGCAACTTCAGCCCACTAAACAGGCCTTAAATACTGAAATTCTTCCAGAATTTTTCCTCTAACAAGACTATCCAACATGCCTTCTAACTCTAGTCAAAATTTCAGCCATAGATTCCAAGATTTTCCACTCAAATAAAGCATCAAATTCCTATACAAGTCCATACTAAGCAAGTAGATCATAATATAGTTATTCTACTATCAAAGAAAGGATCAAAACAAGGGAAAACCTCATAATCATGAACATAAATATTCATATATATAACAAGAGAACAAAATATAACCATAAATCTTAAGTATTTAATGAAATCATAAGAAAAACATAAGAACTCTTCTAATAAAACTTGAAAGAACTTGAAGTTTCTTGATGAATTTACCTCAAAATAGGTAGGTTTTAGTTGAAGAAGAGTGGATGATTAGTCCCTTAAGAACCTTCAACTTTGAGCAAGACTTGAGCTTGAAACTTGGAGAGAATTTGTTGAAATTTGAGAGGATTTCTTTTCTAGTTAGGTTTAGCTTTTGGGAAAGATTAAGTTAGTCTTCTAAGTGTTTAAAATAGTTGAAATTGAAGACTACTTTGGGCAATAGGGTGGCCTGGCGAAGGGAGAGAAAAATGCAAGGAAATTTAAGCCAAAAAAAAAATTAAAAAGAATTGGTAAAAGTGAAAGCCAATAATAGGTGGCCATTCATGGTGCTAGGTGGCATAATCTTCCAAATATCTAAGTAATAGGTGGCCTTACTTTTCTAAATATCTAAGCTTGGTTGGTAACATTTAATTGGTGTAATTTTTCCTATGATTATCATTAAACATGTAATAATAATAATTCAAGAAATCAAATTGTAAAAGAAAATCATACAATAACAACTAATAAGAAAATTTTTACAATTAACATTCATAACATAGAAACTAAGTGGTTTTAAACTTCTAGGGTTTTACACCTGCAGCTAAAACCAGTCATATAACCAGCACAACGCTTCAATCCAGACGCCCTCAAACACACCACTAGTTGCCGCCCAAGCAACACCACACACAGTCATGCGCCACCACCAGTAACCCACCAGCCACACCATCAGTTCCAACCAAGACCATCATAACCACTACCCACTAGCCATGGCCACTCTCTTGGCACTATTACAACCCCCAAATCCTCACCTGCAGTCATCAATTTCATCCCCGAATTAGTAAAATACCAATCGAACATCAACAAAGTCCCACAATCACCACTGACAATCATAATCACAACTACAAACCGCGTCGCCCAAGTTTTCTCCCCTCCTTCCCTTGATCGCCATGTCATTGCACCCCCACCACTGAATTGCTCCCTACTTTGATTTGGGGACGAAGTCAATTTTGAGTTTGTATCCATTGGTATGATTCAAGAAAATAGAGTGAAAAAGAGAGATGAACTAGAGAGAGTGAAAGAAAAGTGGGAATGAAAGAAAGAAAGAGAGAAAAGGGGAAGCCGGAGAAACAGAGAAAATAGAAGGGAGAGAAATCGAAAACAGAGAGAGGACGAGAGAGGAGAGTAGAGGGCGAGATAGATTGAGAGAAATCAGTTAGTGAGACAGAGATAGAGAGAGCACGGAGGGAGATGAAGATAGAACCATAGAGGCCAATCTGGTGAAGGGAGGAGAGACAGAAAAATAGGAGAAAAAGAGAGAGAAATAGAGAAGAAATGGAAGAGAGGCAAAGGTAGAGAGAGAACTAGAAAGAAAGAGAGAATAGGGAGAAGTTTGGGTTCCAGAAGAAGAAACAAAGAAAGTGGTTCGAAGAGAAACAAAGATAAAGGGAGAAGATGAGGGAAATTAATTTTTTTTGGGGAAATTTGAGTTAACGAAGTCATAATTATGAAGAAAGGGAATTTTTGTTATTTTTTTTTAATTCTATTTCTGATATAGTTTATTTCATTGTTATTTATTTAATTGTTTGTTTCTGATTAGCTTCCAAGCTAATTAAGCTTTATTTAATCAAGTATTTGGATTATTTGATTTAATTTAATTTAATCCAAGATTTTTCTTTAATTGTACTTGTTATAAGGTGTTTATTTATGTATGGGTCCGCATATGTTTGGAGTATTGTCTGTGTCTTTGACAGTTTTATCTTTTCTACGATCTAGCTCTTAATAATTACTAATTGGCCCCCTTAGATTTTATTTTTATATCAGTTAGGTCCAATTAATTACAATTAAGTCTTATCTATTATCTGAATTTACATTTTTGCCCCCTACTTAGATTTAATTTACCATTTTGTTCCTAATTAGCTTAGTTTTCACAAGTTGGTCTTTAAGTTCACTTTAAATTACAATTTAGCCCCTTGGTTTAATAGAATTTGCATTTTTTCCCAATTTGTTAGAATTCCATGTTTTATGCTTTATTACATTAAAATAGTGGTATTTGACTTGTTTATTCATTTTGATAGTATTTAGTACCAGGTCTACTAGAAGAGATATTTTTGTTACCTTTTAATTGCTTTTTATGTGCTCCTCGGTGCTTTTTATATGTTTTGTGTGATGTTTTTATTTCTATTTATTTATTTTTGAATATTCATGATTTTATTGATTTGATTTAATTTTTGATTTTCAATTAATCCTAGAAATGTAATAAATAGGAATGTTACTATTTTTTGCAAAATTTTGTACTTAGATAGTTAATGTAATAGATAGGCTATGGTTTCTTCATTTTTATTATTATCGGGCGAATATTTGTATTTAGCTAGGTAGGTGTAATAGATAGATTCATTTTTACTTTCTCCCCCTTAAATTGTAAATTAAATCCCCAGTGTAATAGTTAGGGCTTATATGCTTTCATGTGCTTATGTGCTTATATGTTTTACCACTTTTCTTAGGATTTTGCATTTAGATATTATGTTTACGTGTTATGTGCTCCTCCGTGCTTTCATGTGTTTTTTTATATGTTTATTGGCTTCAATATTATGTTTATTACTTTGATTCATGCTTAATTATTCCGTCACCACACTAGTTCAACGCTAGTTGTGGTTTTTCTTGTTTCCTTGCTAGTCTAACACTAGTGAAAATTCCTAAGAAGGCCTAGTCCAACGCTAGACCCTTAGGTAATTTTAGAGATTGTTTCACTCATGTGCATTTCTTCTCATTTCATACATACTTTTCTTAGAAATTTTCATATTTACATGAATTTTTGGTATATTTTATTATTATTACTATTTATTTTAGCATTTAAAAGTGCATGACATCTAGATTGCATTTTTTTTTTCATATAGGTTGCATTTCACTTAGAAGTTAAGCTATTTTGTGTGATTAGACTAGAAATAGTCACTTATTTACGTGGGAAGCAGTGGCGTACATGCCGTTTCTCCTTCCGTGAGTAGAAACATTCAGTCACGAGTTATTAGTCCCTCGTACTCGTTATGTTGCATGCCCACTTTCTTCGACCACTATTATCTGTATTACTAATTTTCTTTTCTTTTTGCATTCCTTTTAGCATATACATTCTTGACTCCCTTGAGGTCTCAACTCAGGTTTCGCAATTAATGCGATAATTCCGACCAACCTCGATGGAACATATCGACCCTCTCAATAGCATATTAGATTTAGGATTTGCATTTATTTAGATACATCCAAACGCGATAGAATTTAGGGTTATTTTAGGAAATCTTGATTAAGCCTCGCAACTAGTTTCGGCTAGATTGAAAGGGTGTCTTAGGCGTGAGCTTTTGCCTTCCCTTTCTTCAAATGTGACTCCTATACCTTTTTCTCTTGTTTTTTTGTAGACTGGAGTCAGAAAAAAGGGGTTTCCAAATATTTTTCTAAAATTTTTATTTTTGCTTTGTTAAATGATTTCTCGGGTGACTTGGTACACCCTAACTCAATACCAAGTGGCGACTCCATTTTTCTGATAAAACCCTTTTTCAAATTTAGTTGGCCAAAATTGTTGCACTTTTAGTCCCATCCTTATTTTCTTTTAAAATACCATTTTTTCTAAACAACACTTTTTCACTAGAAACTCAATTTTTTCTCACACACGCACATTTTTTTCAAAAAGCTTTCCTTTCGAAAAGGATCACCAGACCGGATAGCTTTTTTGGGGCATGACAGTCAACAACTCCACCATGCACCATTTTTTGGGACGCGACACAAGGTCTTCTGGTACTTCTCTTAACTCAATCTTTAAATGGTGTAGCTTCTTTTTTGAAATATTAGAGGCATTGCTAGGCCTCCAAATTTTAGAAGACTTAAAAAATTAGTGTGTCTGCATCACTTAAAATTGGTTGTCATAATGGAACCAAAGGTGGAAACAGCTAGATTTTAGGAGTTTCAATACAAGCTGGGAATGGATTCTGGATTCATGAATTGTTCAGGTTCTGTTTGGATGTTTTGTTCTAAAGAAGTATCTTTCTCTTTGGTGGGAGAGAGCAAACAACATCTTTCGATAGTTGTTTATAATTCTTGTATTGCAGCTTCTTGTAAACTGTCGTTCCTCCATGCCAAATGTTTAGAAGTAGATAGGAAGCTTCTTTGGGAGTCTCTAAAACGGGAAAAAGAGGATGACATCCCTTGGTTGATTGGCAGAGATTTTAACGTTATTTCTTGCATAGAAGAGAAGAAAGGTGGAAGCCTTTTCGTATCTCTAAAGCTATGGATTTTATGGACTTCATGCAAGAGACTCATGTGTCTGATGCTTGTTATACAGGATCCTCTTTTACTTGGTCAAATAATAGAAATGGACGGACAAGGATTTGTAAAAGATTGGACAGAATGCTCTTAAATCAATCTTTTATGCAATCTAACATTCATATTGCTGTTCAGCATTTGTCTCATAGCCCTTCTAATCATGCCCCTCTTCTAGTAACTGGTTCTCCTCGCATTGTAGTCATCCTAGGATGTTCAGGTTCCTCAATTTCTGGACGACTCATCCAGACTTTAGGAATCTGGTGAAGCTCAACTGGAAATGTGATTTCACAGGGTCTCCATTGAGGTTGCTAGTTGCTAAACTCAAGTCTGTAAAAAAGGCTTTGCAGGAGTGGTCTAAGCATGAATTTGGTGATATTTTCATTGCTGTTAAATCCGCAGAAGCAAAGGCAGTTGAAATTGAGTGAGCATATGATATGGAGGCTACTGAGAAGACACTGGAACAAATGCAGGAAGCCCGTAAACAGCTGAATTATGTGCATATAGTAGAGGATAGCTATTGGAGAAAAAAAGCTAGGATTAAGTGGTGGCGATAAGGGGATAGGAACTCTAAGTTTTTCCATTCTGTCATAGCAGGAAGAAGAGCAAAAACAAACATACACTATATCAAAGATGCAACTGGTAATTCGCTGGATCGTGGGGATGCCATTGCTCAATAAGCATGTTCTTATTTTGCTTCCTTACTCACTCAAGGGGAGTTAAATGGGGATATGTCTTTGGCTCACATTTCTTCTTTGATCTTAGAGGAAGATCATGGCAAACTTGAAGCTCTTTCTTCTTTGGCAGAGGTCAAAAAAGTGGTTTTCTCCATGGATGGTGATAGTTCTGTTGGATCGAATGGTTTCTCTAGGCAGTTCTTCACATCTTCCTGGGACATTATTGGGGCTAATGTACTAGCTGCTATTGTTGGCTTCTTCTGTGGTGAGCAAATACTGAGGAATATTTCATCAACCCTTCTAGTTTTGATCCCTAAGATCGCTTGTCCTAAAGATTTATTAGAGTTTAGACCTATTAGTTTATGTAATTTTGTAAACAAGATTGTTTCAAGATTACTAGCTGATAGATTATCTAGTGTCATAAATTGCATTATCTCGCCTAACCAAAGTGGATTTGTCAAGGGTAGACATATTTCGAAAAATTTTTTGTTGGCAATGGAATTGGTTTCTGGTTTAGGAAAAAAAATAGAGGTGGAAATGTAGGCTTTAAACTTGATATGGCCAAAGCATATGACAAGGTTTCATGGGTGTATTTGGGGAATGTGATGAGACCGTTTGGCTTTGGAGAGGTTTCGGTGGATATGGTATGGAGATTGATCTCCAATTGTTGGTTTTTCTATACTGGTTAACGGGTCCTCTAAGGGCTTCTTTACATCCTCAAGGGGTCTTCGTCAGGGGCACCCGCTTTCTCCAACATTATTCATTATTGCAATAGAAGGGTTGACTAGGGCACTAAATTTATTACCTAGAAGGTATGGTTTTTCATCTTTTCGGGTTTCGAGGCATTGCCCTAATATTACTCACCTTGGTTATGCTGATGACATTATCATATTTTTAGGTGCAGATAGGAGGTCAATTCAGATGATGTTCCAAACGTTGAAAGGTTATGAAAGGGAGTCTGGGCAGTGTATCAATGTGGAAAAGAGTGGTTTTTTCTGTCACCTCAAAACATCTCCAGCTCATATCTCGAATATCAAGCAGTTAACGGGTTTCTCAAAAAAATCTTTTCCAGTTAAATATTTGGGATGTTCCCTGTTCTTTGGGAGGAGGAAATTTGCATATTTTAATGCTGTAGCACATGCCATTGTGAAGAAGATTATGGCTTGGCAAAATCAACTTTTATCTGTGGGTGGTAAATTGATTCTCATAAAACATGTTTTAGCATCCGTTCCTTTGCATGTTTTTGCAGGAATTTTCCCACCTAAAAGTACTCTGTTGAACTTGGAGAGAGTTTTAGCCAAATTTTTATGGGGCAATAAAGAGGATAATTCTAAATATCACTGGATTAAGTGGCAGAAACTGTGTTTACCAATTGAGGAAGAGGGAGCGGGTATTCAATCTTTAGAGGATGTATGTACAGCATCATTGGTCAAATTGTGGTGGACCTTTAGAAAAAAAAAATCCCTTTGGGCAGATTATATACATGCTAAATATTGTCATTTGAAGCATCTTTTACAGGTACAACGATCTCCAGTTGATTCAATTACATGGAGGAGAATGCTAGATGCTCGCAAGATAGCTGAAGAAGAAAGCATCTGGCAGTTGAACAATGGTGAGGTTAATATGTGGCATGACAATTGATTAGGATCGGGTAACTTTTCCACTTTTGTTGGTAGTTTCGGTGACCGTCAAGTAAGGTATTTTGCCCCCAACAACCAATGGGATGTAGTTAAACTCCAATCAATTTTTCCACAGGGAGTTGTGAACGATATCATTGCTTCGGATCCTCCAGCTGAGATGACCAAGGATGACATTATATGGCAACTGTCTTTCTTGGGAGATTTTGTTTTTCAGATGGCCTTTGAGAAGGTTAGATCTTCTAAACCTAAAAGCTTTCTATTCAAACAGTGTTGGGATGGGAATATCCCTATCAAAATCTCATTTTTCTTGCTGAGACTTGTAAGTAGGAAAATTCCTCTTGCTGATGTGTTACAAAAATTTGGGATTCATCGTCCTTCTCATTGCTTTTGTTGTGTTAATCCCTATGTAGAATCCATTGAACATGTTTTTAGTTATGGTGACATTTCAACCAATATTTAAAATTTTTTTGGTGGTCCGGTTGGTACGAATAGGCTCCAAGGTGATGTGAGATTGACGCTGATGAAATGGTGGCTTCACCCCTCCCCTAATTTGTTGACCTCCTATTTACAACATATTACTCCTATGATTATTTTTTGGCATATTTGGAGAGCAAGGAATGAATGATATTTTGAATGTATATCACAATCATGGGATGTAATAATGTCAAAGGCGTTTATTGACATTCGAATGGCTTTTGAGGTGAAATTCAAGGTGAAATCGCTTGCTAATACATGGCCTGTTTTTTATGATATGATGGCATAAAGGAGGTGACCAGTGTTGGTAAAAATGGTAAAATGTGTTGCTCCATTTGAGGGTCTCAAGCTGAATATGGATGGTTGCTCGAAGGGCAATCCAAGAGAATGTGGTAGAGGAGGCATCCTTAGAGATAGGAATGATCATGTGATTTTCGGTTTTGCATCCCCACTGGGTTATGGATCCAGTTTAATGGCAAAATGCAAGGCTGTTTTGCATGGCATGTAGTTGTGTGCTGATCAAGGTATAGGGGGCTTTTATTTGGAATCTGATTCACTCTCTTTGGTTAACATTCTTAATGGTGTTGAGGCTTGCCTGTGATTTTTGCTAAAGACCACCAAGAAGATTTGAGCACTCCGTCGACTAGGTTTTGCAATTTCTCATTGTCTCAGACAAGCAAATGTCCCTGCTGATCTTTTGTCTAATGTTGGTGTAATGCTGAACTTAGATATCTTATATTCGGGTTTTTCATGCCTTCCACATAAAGTGGAGGGTGCAGTTAGGTTAGACCAATGGGGCTTTCCCTCATTCAAACATAGGAGAATTACTTTTTATTCTTTGACTTGTAAATGGAGTAGTATTCCATATTTCCTATTTGACTAATTATGCATAGTTTTTATTTCTTCTTATTTTACTGTAATAATTTCAATAGTGGTCAGGTTTTATGTCCCACTCTATCAATATTAATAAAATTTGAGAGTGACACCTTCCTCGTGTACAGGGTTAGCCAAGAAAAAAAAAAGGCAATAAAAATAGGAAAATCTCTCCTGCTATTGACACTGTAAATGTAAATGCAAATGAAAAATAAAAACTTGTATAATTCAAGAAAAAAAGTTATAAGATGTTAATTAAAATTTCTTGAATGGAAGAGTGAGTGAGTGTGTGTGTTTTGTGCATTGCAAGATAGTATCTAAATTATGTAATTATTATAGTAAGTACACATTCTCTATTCTAATTTAACTAAAATCAAAATAATCACACGTGCTTCATTCGAATTTCTTGAAAACTAAAATATTACTCAAATTCTCTGAACAGAATGTCCTGTTCCCTTGTCTCTTGAAAATGCCAACTCACCACTCATTTGATAAAAGTTATTACTCTTTTTCAAAATGTTACGGGCACCACAGCATTTTTTTTTTTTTTTTTTTTTTTGGGTGATAGAAAACGCGTCAAAATATTGTTAGGCCCTCCAAGTCCAAATGGTCGGGAAAAACAAGCAAAAGATATTTCCTTGATAACGAAATCTTCTGACTTTTATGAAGCCTACAAAACATTACGGACTCTCCTTGATACATACAGCTGTTAATCTTATACAGGGAATACGTTGCTCTTTCTTTCTCATAATTCGGCTTTTCACTAGAAAATCCGAAAGAAATGAGTATATTGCCGTCTCTTGTAGTCATCGATGGTCAAACATCAACAAATTATAAATACGAGAGTTCTTTCTCGTACTTTACTGCACGCCTGTATTTTAGCAGCTGCAACTATCACAATTATTGGCATTTTGAATTTGCACCACCATGCTCCCCAAGATCTTTGGTGCAAGAAAACTTGCCCCAACCCCTACACCTGTAGAGGAGGAGAGGTCATCAGCAGCCTTGAAGATCATCCACGCAGGGGGTCGTGTTGAGCAATATTACATGGCAGTTCCAGCAGGCAGGATCATAGACAAATACCCCTCTTTCATGCTAGCGAGACCTGATGTTTTCCGGAGGCCGTGGGATGCAATTGTCCGCCGTGAAGAGACTCTCGTTCCTGGCCAAAAATACTTCGTTGTCCCACGTAGAACGGTGAAGAAACTCAGAAGACAGATAAAAAAACCCAGTGGTTTAAACTCAAGCTTTCTTTCAACCTCACAATTTTCAATTGATGCTTCATCAGCTGAGATAGGGTCACAGAAGGAGGGTAATTTATCCAGTGGCTCATTTGTCAAAAACAGATTTGGAATCTTGATTAAGTCCAAGAACAAATCTAAGTTTTTTAATCGTCGAGTACGTTTCTTTGGCATTGATAATAAGCAGGATCCTCGTTCACTATCTTCCGAACATAGCACAATTGCTGCAGATAATTATCCCAAGAAGAGCTCAAATATTCATCAACCAGATGGAAAAAAGAGGAGAATGAGAAGTATAGTTCAATGGCAGCCATCACTGACTTCTATCGGTGAGAATCATTGCAGCTGATGAATAAGGTTTCTTGTAATACTGATCAACAACACTTTCTGTGACATACTCTTATTGAAAATTGTAGTAATCAAGTTTCTTGATTCTACAATATTGAACAAAACCGATGGACCAGCAGTCTCTTTCTATTTCTTATCGATGAAGGCCAAGAAAGCGTTAACTTTAAGGAACTTATCTAGTTAAAATTTTGTTTGATAGTAAGTTTTATATGCAGTTTATCTAATATTCATAATTTTTCATTACTAAGGATGTCTAGGCAGCAGAAAATTAATTTTTTTTTTTATTTCTTTTGGTTGTTTTGTTATTTTTTTTAATTAAGAATTCTGATCCACGTTAGACTTCATGTTTTTAGGAAGTTTTATTGTTTTAATGCCTTTCTACTATCATATTTGTTCTATTGAATATAAAAAAAGTGTGCTATGAAACTTGCGCTCAATTTGGAACCAAATATCTTTAAGAGTTCAGTCCAGAATTTGTTAGTAATAGCAAATCATGATCACTAAAAATATTCCATGGTATTTTTGGTGGTTTTATACTAAAGCCAATTAATTCTAAAATTATAATTTATGTTTATTGCCCAGTGATTAGAAACCTAAAAGGTCACACACAATAAAACTAATTCTTGGGTTAAATTGATTTAAATAATTATGTGATAATTATGGAATTAATTTGTGAGATAATTAATCCTAAGGACTTATCGATAAATAGAGTAATTATAGTAGCGGAAGAATTTCCTTTTTGAAGGAAGTTAAAACCTACTAAATATCTTATTTGGCAAGATGTCCTAATAGGTAAGGGTTACATATTACCGAATTCTTATTGGACAAAATGTCTTAATTATTGCTCTATAAATAAGTCCTAAACACCAAGACTCGACAACGATATACAACATAATGTTAGCAAATTAGAGAGAGAAAAATAGTTTTTCTTTGTAGAATTTCTTCGTTTTGGTGGCGCATCAAGTGGATCTAGCATATTCACTTGGTGTTGATCAATCCTGATGAGGATTCCAAGAAGGTGTTCGTGCGGATACCTTAGAGGCCGGACACGTATGCGACTATGGTTGACATTGCGCATCTTTGATTAGTTTAATTTGTTTAATTACATCATCGAAAGATGTGTTTCTAATTTTGTATAGATAATCAATGATCTTGTTTGGAAATTAATTTTTTAAATTCCGCTGCATCAATTGTTCATTGGCATATTGATTTCTAATAGTGGTATCAAAGCAACGTGTCTTGATTATCTGTGCCCTGTATGCTATCATGAATGATTATTTATACGTATGAGCAACTTAGTTGATGAATTTGAGAGATTTATTTTTGAAAAATTGTTTCAAAATAAATAGAACATTAAACGAATTTTGTTTGAAAAAACTAGTTTCCTAAGATTTCGTTTGGAGAAAAATTGTACTTTAAAATTTGTGTTTGGACGAAAAGTAATTTTTAAAATTCTTGAAAATTGTTTTTGGAATTTTATTTGGCTACTATTCATAATTGAAAACTTAATTTCTAGATTTTTTAATTTTGGATACGATTCAAAATTCAGAAATAAAAAAGTTGACTGCTAGAGATTGTCTCCGACAGTACAATCAACAAAAATAATTGGGCCTTGCATGTTGAAAAAGTGTTCCGGCAGCATAAACAAAGGGCGAGTAGATAGCACGACAATTCCTACCACAGCTTCTTCCTTTCTTTATTTGGTTGACCGATTATTTTTTTATTTTAGCACAAAAACTTCTCAAATGATTCAATTAAACCAATTGTAATGTGATTAGAATTAATATGCGTATAGATTAGTGACTGAAATTTTATATATTCTTTTAATGTGATTATTTGAATAATATATGTGATTTATATTTAATAAAATAATGAGATTTATTTTATTCAAACAACATATCATATGTGAATTTTATATTTAACAAAATAATGTGATTTATTTTATTGCATATTTTATACTTTATTTGATCAAATATTTATTTTCATGTATGTGTGCACGATGAGACCATAATTTATCCCTCAATAAAAAAAATAGATCACTTCCATTATTATAGTATAAATAATTCTTGTTAGGATAACTTGTTGAGCTAACTCAATGTTATTCTACTAGGAATATTTGTTAATATGAGATATAATCTCTGAATAATGGTTTTGATTTATATAAAAGAAATATATCATAACTATTATTATAATTTAAACAATTCTTGTTAGAATAACTTGTTGAGATAACTCAAGGTTATTCTACTTAGAATATGTTTACGATGAGATATTATCTCTAAATAATAGTTTTGATTTAATCAAAAATATTAAATCATAAATAGTTGCATTCCATTATTATAGTTTAAACAGTTCTTGTTCGAATAACTTGTTGAGCTAACTAAAGGTTGTTCTACCTAGAATATGTTTATACTATAAGATGTGATTTTTGAATAATGGATTTGATTTAACAAAGGCTCATGACTTGTTAAGCCATTAAGCCAACTCAAGGTCATGTGTCTTTGAGGCAAGAAGTTAGGAGACATATATGATATGTGTATCAAAAGTTGATACCTAATTATCTAGGAGTTACAAAAGTTGTAATTGGTAATTGTTACCTATCTGTTGAAATTATTTTTGATTTCTTGAGCTAACTAAAGATTAAAAATAATTAAAAATGGGATCCTAGCCTACTAAGAATTTTATAAAAATTCTCAAATCAATTACTAGGGATATTGATTTGAATAAAATAGTGGGAGCAAAACCAAAATTTGATGTCCATATATAATTTTATTTTGGTTTTGTTTATTGCATAAATATAAAGTCATATTCTATCTTTATTTTCTAGTTGTAGAATGTATAATCACGTGAACACACCCGCTTTATAGAACTCTATTGTAATATAAATCTCTTGGACTAGTATAACGCTTGACAATGGTTCTCAAGTATACCAATATAGGTTATGTTCTTGATACCTTGATTCCACCTATCCTGAGTGACAATAATAGCTAGGAAATAAAAATGCATACGAGATGCATATGACTCTTGAGCTATAAAATTAGCATTATATGATGAATGCTTAGTTCATGATTGTGCTTCTCAAAAGCTATTTGAAACGCAATCTAGGACCAATAAATATGAGATATCTAAAGAGCAATCTATCAAGGAGTCAGGGGACACTTTATTGCTTGTCAAGGGAAAACCATGGCTAATCTTGAGAAGGCCCAAATAGTCATGACAAAGTATAAACGTATGATCAAAGTGGACAAGTCTATAGGAATGTGTTTACATCCAAAACAATTGGTATTAAAAAGGGTATTTTATGGTTAGAAGTCGATAAGGCTAGGTGAAACTTTGACTTCTAGTATGTTTATGATTGAGATAAAATTATCTATTAATTAAGACTCTTGGATATTAGATACCGGATGTAGATCCCATATTTGCACAAATATGCTAAATCTTAAAAATAGTAAATTATAGGCAAAAAGAGAAGTTAAACTATGTGTAGAAAATAGAGCAAGAGTTGCACTATTAGCCATAGGGATTTAAATACTCTCTTTGCCAATTGGGCTTGTTCTAAACTTAAAGGATTGCTAGTATATTCTAGTGCTTACAAAAAACATAATATCTACATTTGCATTAGATATGGATAGATTTACCATTACTCAAAAGAATAAATGTTGTTCTATTTGCATGATGGTGTTCTAAGTAGTACTAGTTTATTAATCAATGGCTTAAATATTCTAGGTTTTGATCTGTCCATGCTCAACATAGACATCAAGAGACGAAACTTTATATTTTGAAGCAATTTTATCTTTGGCATTTTTGACTTGGTCATGTAAATAAGAAACATAAATCCAAGTTACATAAAGATGTATATTTGGACTCAATTGAGTATGAACACTATGAGATATGCAAATCTTTATTTACTTGTTTAAATGACAAAACACCTTTTATTGAAAAGGTGACTGTGCTAGTGATTTTTTTTGGGTTTATATACATTGATATGTGTATCCCAATATCGATCCAAGCTACAGGTAATTTCTCATACTTCATCAATTTCATAGATGACTATTCTAGATATGGTTAAATGTATTTTATGAAATACAAATCTGAGGCCTATGAAAAGTTCAAAGCCTTTAAAGTTGAAGTAAAGAAACAACTTGATAAAAGTATTATGCCACTGAGTGACTGAGGTGAAGAACACTTGAGTCACGAGTTTCAAAAATATCTAGAGAGGAACGAGACTTTTCCTTAGTGGACTCCACTATACATGCCACAATTGAATAGTGTGTTTGAAAGAGGAGAATTATACCCTATTGGATATGGCATGCTCCGTGACGAGCCATTTACACTTCCAATCTAGTTTTAGTAATTTGCCTTAAAATCATCTCACATACACTCAATTGAGTTACAACACTATTGATACCATCTCAAATAAGATATGGTATGCTAAGAAACCAATTCTTAGTCAAATGAGAATTTGGAGATGTTTTGCTTATGTGAAGCCGATCACATCACACAAATTTGAGACTAAGTCTTATAAATATTTGGTTTTGGGGTATTCTAAAGAAAATTTAGGATACTACTTCTATAATTGCCTTGAACAAAATCGTTTGTCTCAAGACATACTATCTTTTTAGAAAAAGTATTTATTCTTGAAAGAAACAGTGGAAGTAAAGTAGATCCTAAAGAAAATTTAAAAACCACAAACTAACAACTATCAATAGTTGGAACCTAAGCTTAAGCCATATACTGATGATGAACAATTCGAAGCTCAAGATACACAATATCTTCGTAGATCTAGAGAGTGCATCATGCTCCAGAGAGATATGGATTTCTCATAAGTGAGAGCAATTATATGCTAGTCATAATTGATGACAATCCTACTTGCTACGAAAAGTCTATATTCAGTGTAAACTCCTTGAAGTGGTGTGAAGCCATAAATTTCGAAATGGATACTATGTACAACAACAAGATCTGGACCTTGATTGAGTTACCTGAAAGGGTAAAACTCTTAAGGTGCAAGTAGGTCGTTAAAAGAAAGACCGACATTGATGGTAATATGATTACTTACAAATCAAGGAGTTAGAATATTAGCTTTGATGAGATCATCAAAGAGTTTGATTTTCTCAAAAACAAAGATGAGTCTTGTGTATACTAGAAAGTAAGTGGGAGCACCATGGTTTTTCTTAAAACTTTGTTTGCATGACATATTATTGTTTAGAAACCATATACCTAAGCTTCATACGGTAAAATTTATGATTGTCCAAGAATTTCTCCATAAAAGATTTAGGAGAGACAACTTATATATTGAAAATTAAGATCTATAGAGATAGATTTAATACGTCGTTTGGTCTCTCTTAATTTACATACATAGACAAGATGCTAAAGAAGTTTAGCATGAAGCAATCAAAGGAAGGGTTTCTGTGCGACATTGAATTACTCTTTTGAGAAACATGTGTCTTAAGACTCTGTCGAGATTGTATCATACAAAAGATCTCTTATGCTTATGCATTAGAATCTATATTGTATGATATGCTATGTACGAGACCTAATATCTCCTATGTTTTTAAGTGTTATGAGCAAATATTAAGTTAATTTTAGTGAGTGTCACTAGATAGCTGTCAAGATTAATATTACATACTTGAGAAAGAACAAAAGATTTATTCTTGATCTATGGAGGTCACACTTTAGAAGTGTAAGGGTTTATTGATGTAAATATTTAATTTTTTAAGAATAATAATAGGTTGCGATCTGTACTCGTGTTCACATTGAATAGTGGCGTTATTAGTTAGAAGAGTTTTAAGCTAAATACTACAACAGATTTTACAACAATGACTAAGTGTTTTGTAGCTTTAGAAGCTAAGTTGGATTTAGAAGTTCATTATTGAACTTACAGTCTCATCCCAAACAAGTATTTTGACTGTTGCATCCCAAAAAAATTGTTAAGATACTAGTGGAGTCGTTGACTGTCATGCCCCGAAATGCAGTCTAGTCTGGTAACCCTTTTCGAAAAGATAAGTTTTGAAAAAATTGTGCGTGTGTGAAAAAATCAAATTTTTTGCCAAAAAAATGTTATTTTGAAAAAATTATATTTTAAAAGAAAATAAGGTCAGGACTAAAAGTGCGACAATTTTGGCCAACTAATTTTGAAAAAGAGTTTTATTTTAAAAATAGAGTCGCCACTTGGTATTGAATTAGGGTGTACCAAGTCACCCAAAAAATCGTTTAACAAAACAAAAGTAAAATTTTTAGAAAAAAAAAATATTTAAAACCCTTTTCCAACTTCGGTCTACGAAAAACGAGAGAAGAAGGTCCAGGAGTCACATTTGAAGAAATGGAAGGCAAATGCACGCGCCTAAGGCACCCTTTCTACCTAGCCGAAACTAGTTGCGAGGTTCAATTACATTTTGCCTAAGTTAACCCTACATTCTAATGCGTTTGGACGTATCTATATGAATACAAATCCTAAATCTAAATATGAGTATTGAGAGGGTCGAAATGTCCCGTTGAGGCTTGGTCAAGATTATCGCATTAATTGCGAAACTCAAGTCGAGATCTCGAGGGAGTCACGAGTGTCTGTGCAAAAATCAAATGCAAAAAGAAAAGAAAAGAAAACTAGTAATATAGATAATAAGTGGTTGAAAAAAGTGGGGATGCAGCATAACGAGAACGGTAGACTGAATAACTCGTGACTAAATATTCTTACTCACAGAGGGGAGAACGGCATGTACATCACCGCTTCCCACATGAATATATGATTATTTTTAGTTGGAGCACACAAAATGACATAATTTCTAAGTGAAATGCAACCTAGATGTCAAGCACTTGAAGATGCGTCAAAATAAATAAATAATAATAGTAATAAAAATCATGCAAAATGGAAAGAAAACGAAAAGTGTATGAAGTGAATGTAAAATGAATACAAGTGTATTTAATATTAACATGCCCTAAGGGTCTAGCATTGAATTAGCCTTTTTTAGGGATTCCCACTAACGTTGGATTAACGGGGAAACGATAAAGCCACAACTAGCATTGGACTAGTGTGGTGACAGAACAAATTAAATTGATAAAGCATATAAATAAATAAACATATGAAAGCATATAAAAAGCATATATGAGCAACTAGCACATAAGCATAACATCTAGATGCAAAAAATCTTAAGGAAACAAATAAGCACATAAGCACGCAAAAAGCATACAAACCCTAACTATTACACCGGGGAATTAGTTACACTTTTTGGAGACAAAAAAGTAATAACAACCTATCTATTACACTTGTTATCTAAATACAAAATTTTTACTCTAAATATAAGAAATGTAATCTAACTATTACATTGGTTAGCTAAATACAAAATATTACGTCTTTGCCAAAATAATAAAATTCAAAATTAAATAACTTAAATACGTAAATACGCAAAAAGTATGTAAAATAAGAAACAAGTAATAAAAAAATAATGCATAAAAAATTATATTGGAGCATATTGGAGCACATAAAGAGAGATTAACAAGTGATAGGGATATCTCTTTAAAGACCTAGTTTAAAAAACCTTTTACGCTTCAAGATGGATTGATGATGAACAGTAGATAATCTTTAAAGGAGGCTATGAACAGTAGCTTGTAAAAGACGATGAACAATATTTATTTTCTTGAACTGGTTGATGTGTGTGTATTTTGATGTGTGAGTGTGTGTTTTGATCCTTAATAGATAAAAAAGTGTGTGTTTTTAGGGTTTTTCTTTTTTCTCTCCTCTTCTTCCCTTTTAATGAGGGTATTTATAGAGTTAGGAGTCTTGGCCTCCAAGAATAATACAAAATAACAAAAATGCCACCGGTAATAAAAATTCTAATTTTATTTTCAAAAAAATATTTTTAATCCAAAAAATCAAAAATTAATACAAAGAAGTGACAATAAACTCCAAAATTTTTCAAGAATTTCAAAGTAGATTTCAAAATAAAGGTTAGAGCTTAAAACTAGTCAAAACGCGTTTGGGATGTGAAATGATGATTTTGCCCTTATAATGACAAAATGCACAGAAAAATAGCTATTGGCTACAAAAATTATCAAAAATTAAAAATAAGCTTAAAACCCTAAAAAATACATTTATGACTCAAAGATTAGGCGAAAAATGAGTTTAAATTGTGAAATGACGATTTTGCCCCTGAACAACGAAAATACATAGAAAAATGGCTATTAGTCTAAAAAAATTATCAAAAATTAAAAATAAGCATAAGACCCTAGGAAATGCATTTATGATTAAAAATTAATAAAAAATACGTTTGAAATGTGAAATGACAATTTTACCCCTGAATGAGGTATTTAAAGAAAAATAACAATTGTCTCTGAAAAGAATAAGAAAATTTAGAAACATGCTTAAAGAGTCAAAAAAATATATTTGGAACCTGAAATGAGCAAAAATGGTGTTCGCGAGGTGACATTACTATTTTGCCTTTGTGCTAGAAAAAAAAATATATACAAAAAATACCAATTAAACTCGAAAAAAATAAAAAAAAATTAAAAAATACGTATAAATTTCCCGTAAAGCTAATGAGAAAATATTTACAGATAAAAATTACTATTTTGCCCTCCTGAGATTTTTGATTTTGTTTCCCCTTTTTATTAAAAAATTAGAATTTGACCCCAAAAATATAAACACCTCCCAAATGTTTAAAAAATAAATGGTGTGTCAAAATTTGGTGTCTACAGTTTGCTCATCTTTGTCAGAAATCTCGTAGAGATTTCAGACAAAGACGTTGACAACACCAAATTTTGACTCACCCAAATGTGAAAATATATACTGCTATGAACCAATGAACGAATGCATATACGAAAATATGCGACCGAACTTTCTAAGAGTTGCCTACGTATTTCGCTGAAGAGAATCAGGTCAAACAGTAGTTCAGAGGCAAGTAAACTGTGAATGCGAAATACAACCACCAATATTAATACAAGAATTCAAACTTTTCAAAACTTGTAATCAAAATAAAGAAAGAAATGCAACATTTGAATTACTAAACTAAAATAACCTAAAACGATCTAGGCTAATGGGCAGTAAACTCATGAACTAAATGCAGAAAATGTGTCCAAGCTACTGGACAAAATAAATTCATAAAGTAAATACGGAAAGCGGTGTTCAGGCTATTGAACAAAATAAATGCATAAAGTAAATGTCAAAAGCAGTGCCCAAGCTGTTGGACAAAATAAATTCATAAACTAAAATGCAGAAAGCGGTGTCCAAACTGCTAGACGAAATAAATTCATAAAGTAAATGCAGAAAGCGGTACCCAGGTTGTTGGACAAAATAAATTCATAAAGTAAAATGTGAAAAGTGTGCCTAGACTATTGGCAAAATAAATTCATAAAGATTTTCTTTTCTTTCCTTTTTTTTTTTCTTAAGAACAGAGGATTGAGTCTACTGAGAATTGAAGATAAAACTTGGTGAAATGAAAGTATAATATGCAAACTACTAGACATATTAAAAACAACATGCCATATGTTAGACATATGCTAGATAATTATTAGGTGAATCAAAATTTAGAAAAATGAAATATGCAAACTGAGGTGCAGACTAACAAATGAACATATGAATATGAACAAAAATGCAGAATTTGGGATGCTAGACTAAAATAAACAGAAAAGTAAATCAAACGGACGAGTTGGAACATACCAGAAAATAAAACCCAATGGATGAGTTGGGACTTAACAAAAAATAAACCCAACGGACGAGTTGGGGTATAACAAAAATTAAAAATCGAATGGACGAGTTGGGGGGGCCCAACGGATGAGTTGGGACTTAACATAAAAGTAAACCCAACGGACAAGTTGCGATCCAATGGACGAGTCGAAACATAACAAAAATTAAAACCCAATAGACGAGTTGGGGCCTAACAGACGAGTTGGAAATTAATAGAAAAGTAAATCTAACGGACGAGTTGGAACATAACAGAAATTAAAACCTAACGGACGAGTTGGGCCTAACGAACGAATTAGGACTTAACAGAAAAGTAAACCCAACGGACGAGTTGGAGTCCAACGGACGAATTGGAACATAACAGAAATTAAAACCCAACGGATGAGTTGGGGTCCAATAGATGAGTTGGAACATAAAAGAAATTAAAACCTAACGGACGAGTGGGACTTAACTAAAAAGTAAACCCGACGGACGAGTTGGGGTCTAATGGACGAGTTGAAACATAACAGAAATTAAACCCAACGGATGAGTTAGAACATAATAGAAATTAAAATTCAACGGACGAGTTTGGACTTAACAAAAAAGTAAACCCAACGGACAAATTGGAGTACAATAGACGAGTTGGAACATAACAGAAATTAAAACCCAACGGACAAGTTGGGATTTAACAGAAAAGTAAGCTCAACGGATGAGTTGGGATCCAACGAACGAGTTAGGACCCAACGGACGAGTTGGGACTTAACAGAAAAGAGAAAAACATAGTGTGCGAGATATCGGACAAAACCAAAATAAAACAAACAATAAACAAGTATCGATTTAGAAAAGTAAGGCATGATGAAGTGGTCCAGGCTGCTAGACAAAATGCATGAATGCATGATTCTAGAGTGATGAATAAAATGCAGTGTTGAAACTGTTAGACTAAAGAAAACATGATGAGGTCTTGGTTGTTAGACAAAATGCATAGAGAAATTTAAAACACAAAAAAACTTAGAAACAATTGTCGATCATTGCAAAAAATAAAATTTTTTTAAAAAAATTTTGCCCTAGTGTATGGCATCCAAATGACATGACATCACCCTTTTCGAGATGGGGTATTATGTAAAAACATCAAAAACTCATTTACACTTAATTTTCTCCAAAATTTTTTTGCTCCAATATAAATTAGTCTTTTCAAAATTTTGCCTAAAAACGAAGCATCCAAATCAATTTTTTTCAAAAAATTTACCCCTAGTGTCAATTTTGAAATCAACATTTGAATTGAATTGTGCCCTTGAATGGAAGTATCCATATCAATTTTAAAATCAAAATTTTTTCAAAAATTTACCCCAGTGTCCATTTAAAGTCAGTCCCCTCCAAAACAAGTTCAAATATAAAGCATAAAAAATCAATGTGAAACTAAAATTTTTCAAAAAAAAATTGCCCCAGTGTAATTGAAATCAATATTTGAAATGAATTTTTGCCTAGTTAGACCATTGTTTGTTGGAAAAAATTTGCTTAGTGTAAATTTGAAGTTAATCCTTTAAAATTTTTCCTAGTGTAAATTTGAAATTAGTCCTTTCCAAACTATTTTCAAGCATAAAGCATCAAAATCGATTTTTAAATCAAATTTTCTCAAAAAAATTTGCCCCAGTTTACGTTTCTGACGAAGGCTCCAAATGATAATGATGTTATCGCACCTACAAAAGAGAAAACAACTACGATTGTAAAAGTAATGTTACCACTTGGCAGTGCTTTGAATCTACTAGCACATATAAATATGAGGGCTGCCATCTCGAATATCTAATATGGTCTCTCTTTTTTTTTTTTTTTGACTTTCTGCAAGTCTTTCAAATTCAGTAAACTCTTATTCACGACTCAGATCAAATCTCCCAAAATACCCTTTCAATTCATCTATGGCTCCGACTTATGCTAAATTCAGGATTGCCTTTGCTTTTATTCAAATTCAAACGAAGCAAATGTCAAATTTTTCAAAACAAGAATTGGTCAGAAAATGTTTCACATGCAATAATGTAAAAGAAACTCTATACAGTAAACAATACGAAACACGCAAAGACTAAATGAAATACAATCAAATGAAACGTTTCTTAAAAAATTAATTTTGAAATGATGACTTAAAAGATGCCTTTTAATCTTTGGATGTCATTCTCCTTTGAATTTCAAAATTGCCACAAAATTATCAATACAAAACAAGGAATTTTAAACAACTGTAGTCACCAACTTCCAAATGAGTTACATATTGGCATACTGACTTTCGCACTTATGAAATTTCAATTGTCATCTTAACCCAATTGTAGTTCCCTTTTAGATTATCAACCTCGGATGAAGAGGTGAAATGAATAACAGCATCTAAAATTGAGATAGTCTTTCCTGTTTTCATTAAAACATACAAATCTTTGAAAACACTTGGCATCAGTGATGCAATCTTCCCTTGATTATTTGGGATAGAATATATTAACATCATCTGCCTCTTTGATTTGTAAATTTTCATTTCAAAAATCATTACAAAATGAAGATGGAGGTCGGTAACATTCTCGGCGTTGGCAATGGATCAGATAATGTACTAGAAAAGTTAAGGTTGGAAAGCAGATGTTAAGAAGAGTATAAGCAATATGAGGTCACATTTGCAAAGTATTTGCCCCGGTTTTAAGAGTTTTCACTTTTTCTTTTCTTTTTGCAAATTTGCATCCCAACTTTGCCATTGGCTTTTGAGGTTCTTCCTTTCCTTTCTCTTTTCTAAAAGGAAAATTTGTCCCAGTTTTATTACTTTCTTTGGGGTTTTTTTTTTTGAGACACAAGTCGAAATTTGCCTCAGTGTGGGATGAAACTATTGCAAAATTGCCCTAGTATAGGGTGCAACCTTCAAATGGGTTGTGACCTGAAAAATCAAAGATTTTGAAGGCTCAAAAGAAAAAATTAGGGGAAGAAAATGTTTAAAGGAAAAGAAAGAAGGCTCAGCATTTGACCCGTCCTCTTTTGCAATAATTTTAAAAAAGAAAATTTACTGAATCAAATGTAAAACTTTTTTATGGAGTCTGAACTAATGACCGAGGGAAATATCCTACCATCCACTTTTGATAGAATATAGTCTCCCTTGGATAATGCTTATTCTCTTTTCGTGCTCCAATTGATCTGAATTCTGTCCAAATGTCATTGATCTGCAAAGATCTCAAAAACTTGTGTGTCAATCTACCCAAATTATTTCTGCCTTAAAATTCTAAATTCGAATGGAAAATATATAAAATGAGTCAGATTCACACTAAAATAAACAACTTAGAAGTATAATTTTGACATTTGTCAATTCCCCCACACTTGAATCATTGTTTGCCCTCAAATGATTTGAAAAATGCGAGATCGACTAATGATTCAACCATTGAAATCACACATGTGCATTCTAAAATGTATTTCTTCAAGACCAAGTAAATAGCAATTATACAATTTATTGTTTTATCTTTTATACTCATAATATCAAGCAAAGGGGAAGGAATTATATCACAATTAAGCTAGCTTAACTTAATTTCTTTGCCTCGCCGAATTTTCACAAGCAAATGAATCATATGATCAATCAAAGCGCATCACATGTCTATAATCAATTTCATTTTTCACATGAGAAAATTTTATTTTAGTGAACTAATCACTCGAAATACAAGAGTGTCTTTTGACGCGAAAATCGACACTGATTATGAAGATTCCCGGTTACTCAACATCTCAATCTTAAGTCAATAGCAGAAATTGTATTCGAGAAGTAAAATTACGTTTTTACGCAAGAATCGACATTAGTTGGATGAAAATTCTTGTTTACTCAACAATTTACTTACTCAAATTTTCAATGCATTACTTATAATTTAAGTACCGTTTGACGCAAAAGTTGACATTTTTGGATGAAAACTCCCAGTTACTAAGCACAAGAACCATTCGAGTAGAAAAATCACATCATTTTTTTTCTTTTTTTTCTTCCTCTTTTTTTTTAAATGCTTGTAGCATAAAAATCTCTCATAATGGATGTTATATCACAGATTGCATGATTGCACTAACTGATCATAATCAGCATTTAATGTGTGAAATTCAGTAAAGAAGAAAAATTTTCATCAAACATATAGAATTTAGACATAATTCCAACCACTTTACAAGATATACTTTCTATAAGAACAAAACTCCAAATCACATAATAATCATTTCTTAGTGCAAAAAGCATTTACCAAAGTACATAAAGTAATTTCAACAAGTAGAGGAATTAGATAAAAATCACGATTGTGAGTAATAACTCACAAGCATGTGACATCACTTTATTTTAATCTTACAATAACTTATACAACACATTCCAAATGTGAATAAGAAAGTGTGGATATGAAACAATGAACTCCCCTTGTGAAATAGTTGAAGTCATAGCCTCTACATGCTTATTTCTTTTGTTGTACTTGAATCTTCCAAACAAACATCCAAGCCTGCTTTGACAATTCATTGTGGTCCTCTTTTTTAATATCTCGAATGCCCACAAGTGAGAGTCTAAGTGATAGATCTGTCATTCTGCCTCAGTGTAGGTGTTGATAACTTCTGTATTGTTCAAAATCATTAACATATAATCCATATTTCTTTTTAGTATCACTCTAATTTCTCCTTAACAATTTGCTTTATCTCAAAATCTAGAAAGATATCGAAGTGGTAATCATTAGCTTCAAGTAAGGTGACATCTAAAGATCACAAACGTTTTATTTTCACCATCAAAATATACTGGAAAATGTTTTTCTTTTCATTCAATTTGAATTTGCCTTAGCTCATTAGAAGAGAAAATCTTACAATTACACAAACTTAGCATCAAGCTTTGAAAGAAATGTGATTTATTTCAAGGTCTTATCAAAGAATTATTTGCTTAATATAACAAAAGATTTGAAGAAAACTTTTTCAAAAGCTAAATACAAGACATGAAGGGAAAATCAAATGTCATAAACAAATTTGAGAAAGCAACTTATTTAACACTTCATCTGAGAAAAAATTTTGAACACAAGCCAATCTTAAATTTACAAAAAGAGAATCGTTACCAAATTATCCCTATTCTTATCACATCCAAAATGAACCATTGTCTGGCTATGAAATACAATTTCATTTATCACACTGCTTATTCTAACCAAACTCACTTATCTAGGTTCTAGACACTATCAATTCTAAAAAATCGGTCCTCCATGATCTTTCGAATAATTCAAAAGAGTACTCATGTTTTTGATGTCCTTATGGGTCTCGAGCATGTAACAGTTTATTTGGAATTGGACTATAATTTAAAAATAATCAAACGTAAGACCAAATATGTATCAGATGTCTTTCTTATTTTACTGCCTCCGTTAGAGGACCTGTAAAAATGAAAAAAAGTCAAAATTAGTATAAGCAAAAACAAAAACGGATGCATGTCCTAGGGGGAGCCCTTATTATGCCAAGAGTAGGCTTAGCATGAAATGCAATCCATTAGGGTGAGACCCTCTTTTTTAATTGAAGATAGGCCAGATCCGTCGAGAAGAAATGCCTCCATTCTGCTCGTATTACCTTACTTAAGGTCTCACCCTCTAGGATGGTGCTGAAAATATAAACGTGTATGTCTTTTTAAGATTATGTATCCAAAAAAAAGGATAGCCTTCCTATCATGGGAGTCCTGAAATGGCGTTCTCTCTAAGATTCATGCATGATGCCAGTTTATAAAAGCATGTTAGAATAAGTGAAATTGCAAAACTTGAAAAATAATGTAGAATTTCTTTGAGAAAGATAAACCATGAATTGTACAAAAATTATTGACTTCAAATTTATTTGTTTGAAAAATTGAGCCTCATGAGGTTACGGGACACAACATTAAAAGAAATCAAAGATCATGACTTTATTTAGGAACATACAAGTTAAAATGTCAATTTATTAAAATAGAATGAAATATGTGTTAAAATCTCTTTTTGTGCAGTGTGGGACGAGAGGGTGGGGGATAAGGCAAAATGACACATAATTTATTTAAAAATGATAAATGCGAACTGTGCAAAAGTTTGACCACTTGGGTACATTTATTGAATCTGAGAAAATTAAGTTCGGACATAACTGACAAGTACAGCAAGGATGAGTAAATTTTGAAAAAGTTCTGAAAATTACAACTCTTATTCAAAATGGTATAAGTTGAAAAATCCGATTTTCGAAACTTTATAAAGTTACAATGATTGGACCCTTGGGTTTTTTGTTTACAACCAAACAGAATTTATAAAATTTTATGAAAATCTCATTTCCATCTTTCTCGAAAAAATTAATTATGAAAGTGAAATTTAAATGTGTCAAAAGAGGGTTAGTTTCCTACGAGAGCATCATGTCAGTGCTCTTTATTCTAGGATTGTGAACGCGATCAAAGAATAAAAGAGAGCGCATTAGTTTATTCAACAAATATCACATAACACATTGATAAAGCTAATAACAGTGAACAACAGAAAATAGAAAGAGGGTTGATTCCCTCCTCTTGTGCCTAGTGTACCAGATATGGTAAGGCTGACTCTATCCTAGGCTTATTCTACATAGATGCATGAGGTTGGGTTCACTAATGTATCTAAATTCAATTAAACTGTCGGTTCCAAAGCCTTCAGATTGAAGGGTAAGGGTCATCAATCCTAGAACCTTTGGTCGGTGGTTCGAGTTATCCCCTGGACATTGCTACAGGCACGTCGGACCTACGGCCACATGTCCAAGTGAATCTTAAAGTCCCCGAATCTCTAGATTTATGGACTTAAGCCGAGAATTCGAGTGATATTCCAAACATGATTACGAGCACATCGTGCCACGCTCACATGCCTAAGTAGATCAATCCTATTCCTAACCGGAATGGGTGGGTTACAACCCCCAAAAAGAGAAAAAATAGTAAAAAGTATCGAATGCACGTATGGAGTGCTCCTTATGAGAGGAGGGAGTGTAAAGCGTGGATTCTAAGGGTGACTGTTCCTCTCCCCAAATGCCAGCGCGATCGAATAAAGCAATAATAAGTAACATATATCACATAGATAGACAAGAGGCGAAGTGTTTGAAATGCAAAAAATAAAACCTAAAAAACCTAAAAATAAAAAAAAATGCAATCCTAACATTTAAACGCAATAAACTAGAAGGGTTAAAGAAAGAAAAATTGATTAAGCCTGGTGCTCGGACTCACTAGTGATTCCTAGTGAAGTCACCAAAATCCTGTCACATCCTAAAAATCGTTAAGGTACTAGTGGGGTCATTGACTGTCGCGCCTCGAAAGGCGGTCTAGTCTGATGACCTTTTTTGAAAAGATAAGAAAAAATTGTGCGTGTGTGAAAAAATCGAATTTTTGGCCAAAAAAAATGTTATTTTGAAAAAATGATATTTTAAAAGAAAATAAGGTCGGGACTAAAAGTGCGACAGTTTTGGCCAACTAATTTTGAAAAAGAGTTTTATTTTAAAAATGGAGTCGCCACTTGGTATTGAATTAGGGTGTACCAAGTCATCCTGAAAAATCGTTTAACAAAACAATAGTAAAATTTTTAGAAAAAAATATTGAAAACCCTTTTTTGACTCCGGTTTACAAAAAACGAGAGAAGAAGGTTCGGGAGTCACATTTGAAGAAAGAGAAGGTAAAGGCACACGCCTAAGGCACCCTTTCTATCTAGCCGAAGCTAGTTGCGAGGTTTAATCAAAATTTTTTAAGTTAACCGTATATTCTAACTTGTTTGGACGTATCTTTATGAATGCAAATCCTAAATCTAAATGTGAGTAGCGAGAGGGTCGAAATGTCCCGTCGAGGCTTGGTCGGGATTATCACATTAATTGCGAAACCTGAGTTGAGATTTCGAGAGTGTCACGAGTGTCTGTGCAAAAATGATATACAAAAAGAAAAGAAAAATAATAATATAGATAATAAGTGGTCGAAAAAAGTGGAGATGCAGCATACGAGAATGGAAGACTGAACAACTCATGACTAAATATTCTTACTCACGAAGGGAGGAATAGCATGTATGCCACTGCTGCCCACATGAGTAGACGACTATTTCTGGTCGGAGCACACAAAATGACCTAACTTCTAAGTGAAATGCAACCCGGATATCATGCACTTGAAGATGTGTCAAAATAAATAAATAATAATAGTAATAAAAATCATGTAAAATGGAAAGAAAACTAAAAGTGTATGAAGTGGAATGTAAAATGCACACGAGTGTACTTAACACTAAAATGCCCATACCCTAAAAGTCTAGCGTTGGACTAGCTCTTTTTAGGGATTCCCACTAGCGTTGGACTAGCAGGAAAACGATAAAAGCCACAACTAATATTGGACTAGTGTGGTGACGGAACAAATTAAACTGATAAAGTATATAAATAAATAAACATATGAAAACATATAAAAAGCACATAGAAGCAACTAGCACATAAGCATAATATCTAGATGCAAAAAATCCTAAGGAAAATGATAAAACAAATAAGCACATAAGAACGCAAAAAGCATACAAGTCTTAACTATTACACCGGGGAATTAGTTACACTTTTTGGAGAGAAAAAAGTAAAAATGACTTATCTATTACACTTGCTATCTAAATACAAAATTTTTACTCTAAATACAAGAAATGTAATCTAACTATTACATCGGCTAGCTAAATACAAAATATTACGTCTTTAGCCAAATAATAAAATTTAAAATTAAATAACTCAAATACGTAAATACGCAAAAAGTATGTAAAATAAGAAACAAGTAATAAAAAAAATAATGCATAAAAAATCACATTGGAACATATTGGAGCATGTGAAGAGAAATTAACAAGTAATAGGGATAGCTCTTTGAAAACCGGTACCAAAAACCTTTTAAGTTTCAAGATGGATTGATGATGAATAGCAGATAATCTTTGAAGGAGGCGATGAACAGTAGCTTGTAAAAGACGATGAACAGTAGTTATTTTCTTGAACGGTTGATGCGTGTGTATTTTGGTGTATATGTGTGTGTTTTGATCCTTAATGAATAAAAATGTGTGTGTTTTTAGGGTTTTCCTTTTTTTCTCTCCTCTTCTTCCTTTTAATGAGGGTACTTATAGAGCCAGCAGTCTTGGCCTTCAAGAATAATACAAAATAACAAAAATGCCACCGGTAATAAAAATTCTAATTTTATTTTTTTAAAAAGTATTTTTAACCCAAAAAATCAAAAATTAATACAAAGAAGTGACCATAAGCTCCAAAATTTTTCAAAAAATTTAAAGTAGATTTCAAAATAAAGGTTAGAGCTTAAAACTGGTCAAAACGCGTTTGGGGTGTGAAATGATGATTTTACCCCTATAATGACAAAATGCACAGAAAAATAGCTATTGGCCACAAAAAATTGTCAAAAATTACAAATAAGTTTAAAACCCTAGAAAGTGCATTTATGACTCAAACATGGGCGAAAAATGGGTTTAAATTGTGAAATGACGATTTTGCCCTAGACAACGAAAATACACTGAAAAATGGCTATTGGCCTCTAAAAATTATCAAAAATTAAAAATAAATTTAAGATCCCAAGAAATGCATTTATGACTCAAAAATTGGTGAAAACTATGTTTAAAATGTGAAATGATAATTTTTTTCCTGGACGCGGATATTTATAGAAAAATAGTAATCGTCTCTGAAAAATAAAAAAAAATTAGAAACATGCTTAAAGAGTCATAAAAATATATTTGGGACTTGAAATGAGCGAAAATGGTATTCGCGAGGTGAAATTACCATTTTGCCCTTGTGCTAAAAAAATGTATAAAAAAATACCAATTATACCAGAAAAAAATCACAGAAAATTAAAAAATACATATGAATTTAAAACCCCTAAAGCTAATGAGAAAATATTTACAGATAAAAATGACTATTTTACCCCTGGAGATTATTGATTTTGTTTCCCCTTTTTATTGAAAAATTAGAATTTGACGCCAAAAATATAAACACCTCCCAAATGTTAGAAAAATAAATGGTGTGTCAAAATTTGGTGTCTACATTGACTATATCATTTATTTAAGGAAATAATTGGCAAAAATGATGTAAAGATAGATGAGATTCCCACTAAGAATAATGTAGTTATTCCATTGAGTAAAGCATTATTCCAAAAAAACATGATAGTCATGTATATTCATTCAATATAGTGCATATGAATGATTGGTTTTAGTCAAAGTGGGAGATTGACTTGTAATGATAAACTATTTGTTTGATTGTTATTTATGCAATAATAATGATATGATATTTTATTATTTTAAAATTTATTTATTTTCTTAATGATAAAGTCCTTAGAATAATATTTATTATTCTTAAAACAACCCTATTAACAATATGAGGACATTGTTAATGCGAATATATTAGCATATATGATAATATATGGGTGGATTGTTGGAGAACAAATTCACTGGATTGATCCGCTTAGAGATTTCCATAAGGTTAACTATTATTGTGCTAATGGTATAATCTCTACGTGACAGTAGTTTAAGTGATCCTTTGACTTGAAATTATAAGAGTATCTTTAGTGTGAATTATTGTACTTTACTCAATTTGTTCTTATTGAGACATTATGTATGATGATCATGCTGATGGCTTGGTCCTAGGGACTAACTCAATCTCATGGTTTATCTCTTATTTGTGTAGAAAATGTTTTGATAGCCTATTTGGTATCACATATAGTTATTTCACTAATTGTGGTATTGGCCTCAATGTTTTCTTGATCTCTTCCCAGTGGAAATGTGATAGGTAAGTTGTTTCGTGTCATTTTAGACATTTCTTCACTTTCATAGCTGAGAAATTCGTCCATGTAGACTTTCGAACACTGGCGTGAATCATATATGGATTGCTTTCTAAAATGATCAGTGTGTTGCCATATAAGTACACGACAATTTGAATGTTGTGCAATAATTCCAATCCAATGATAAATTTGAGGTATCCTATATTTATTGCTAAGCAACTAATCCATGTCACAAACAGACCAGCTTTGACAATGATTTCCTTGGCAAATCCCATGATAGGTTGGGTGGCAGAATTGATAGAATTTATCCTGTTCGTGGACTTCTCATAATAAGCTCAACAATTTTATCTCAATGCTTGCAAGGTAATTATAGATTGCCCCTATATCAACCATTGCACAAATTGGCTTCTTGTTCAGCTTTAAGTTTGTGCCCTGCATATGTTGAGCCTATTTAATCTCATCCTTATTGAGAATTGTGTAGCCATTTCCACCACAATTTGGCTACATTTTAGGGGCTGCATAGTTATCAGTAGTTTAACAATCATCATGTCAATTTTATTCCCATGTGACAGCTTAGTTTTTTGGTTTCCATTTTGTACACTCAAAAGCATTGCATATGTAAGAAAATGCCCCATAGCATCTTGTAGCTATAGATCTTCCAACTTCTCGCTACCGTCTTCCTTAAAGGCAACTTCTCTTGGATAGGATTATTGGTCTTATCAAACAATACATTCAAAAGCTTCCACTGGGGATAGTCGATGATTTGTGTAGATCGTTGCATATAGAGCATTCCTGATTCAATTCTGTAGTTTGGAGTGGATTCGAGCCCTTAATTTGCCCGACCTGGACACAATTCGTTGATCTCAAGGGTCGGCCTTCCCACTATTTTTAGTATTCATTCTATTGAATCTATTGTTGTTTCCTATCCCCCCTAGACTAGTCATCTTTTACAGGTTTGGTTTCTCTCTGTAGTTCAAATTGATAGTCAACCAAACTTTCAGTCTGTACAATCATAGAGTTCAAACCCTTAACTCAAGATCATTGCAGTTTGGCCCTATGGCTTTAGGCCCTTTTTGAATAAAAAGAGCTCATATTTCTTTGACATTTGAGATGTTCAATAGACATTCCTTGAAACTCTTCACATAATCTCGAATTCTACCCATGTGCCTCAACCCACATAAGGTTTGACGAGCCTTAGATGCTATGTGGAAAAAAAATATGTTTTATCTTTAATTTATCTCTTTCCATGTGTTGGTTACCAAGTTTTTGGCCTGGATCTCAGCCTTCTATATATGCCACCATATTTTAACATCATCAAAAAGATATATTTATGCACTAATTATTTTTGTAGCATCATCCATAACATTTGTAGCTTCAAATAACGGTTCAGGTCAAAAAGTAAGTTATCTACCTCTTTAGCATCTTGTGCCTCACCAAATGGCTTAGGTTTAGGAACTTTTGGCCTATTGAAGGCTTGCACCATCTCTGGTGCATTAATGTTATTTTTGTACAGAACCAAGTTGACTATCCATAATTATGTATGAATCTCATTTATTATTACTTGCAATTCCTTATTTGTGTTTGTGTTATTCGTGGCACTTTCTCTGAGAGCCATGGGACCATGCCAAGAGATAGCACATAACACTTAGTGTATAAAAGTGCAATGAATAGTAATGTGCTTAGTTTAAAAAATTAAAAAAAAAGAAGTATTTTTTTTTGGCAAAACCCCGTACACGGGGAGGGGAAGCCAACCCCAAATTTTATTAATATAGTAAATAAAAGGAAAAGGAGGGAGACTAGACCAAAACCTCCATTACAAGAAGAATTTTAAGGAAAAACCATAAAAGAGTACTACTCTATTACAAAGCATTAAAGTGAGAAAAAGGACTAAATAAAAAATCACATTGTTAACCAGGGCGCCTACAAATATAAGGAATCCCTAATCTATCAGATTCAAAAATAGTTCTAAATTTAAGAGGGAATATACTAACTAATGAGGTGATGAAATCATCCACGCCCTATAGTGTAGCCAAGAAATCAGCAACTGCATTTGCTTCCCAATAAATATGGGCGATTGGGGCGAACTGATTATGCTTAAGATGTCTTATTTTTCTCAACTGATGACACAGATACCACTTCCCCAAGGAATTTCCTTCAATGATTTGAACAAGACTACTAGAATCACTTTCCACCACTATATTCTTGATGCTCTTGTCCACACATAATTGAAGGCCATATAATAAAGCTAAGCATTCGGTTTGCATCATATCAATCTCTCCAAACTTCTTGTAGAAAGCTAAGATAAGCTTTCCATTATGATCTCTGAGTAATCCTCCACCTGAAGCTCTATTACCACGAACACTTGCATCCATATTCAACTTAACAAACCCATTATCTAGTTTCTTTCACCAAATAACTAAAATCTTCAAAGTCTTAAGAGGCTTAACCTAAAAAGAAATTAGATATATATGAATCCAAATCATCTTCGAGTTGCTAGAAATTAATCTCTTTAGATGCCCCAAACATCTGCAAAAAGTTGTCCACCTAAAAAATAATTGACTGAGTAGAAATGAGTTTAGTATGAAAGATTGCCCCATTTCTTGCTTTCCAGATAAACCAGAAAATTAGAATAGGAATCAACCACTGGATATGGTTAGCCCTCAAGGTAGACAAATAACATGACATAATGCGAGTTGCCACACCCGAAGATAGAGAAAAATGAAGACCAAAAGCTTTAAAGAAATGCTCCTATACCTGTTCAGCTATGATCCCTTCCAAGAAGACATGTCTCACGGATTCTAGATGCACGTGACAACAATTACATCTAGAAGCAATATGAAAAGCCCTTTGTTGAACAGAATCATCAAGTGGAATAAAATTAAAAAGCAATTTTCACAAAGAACGAGATTTTTAAAAGCAACAGTTTACACCATACCACTTTCAAAACCGTTGAAGCATTCCTCCTTTGTCTAATTTGCTCCCATGCCAAAGTTAGAGAGAAATCCCCATATGAAGTTAGAGCCCACATTATCTTGTCTGGTTGCTGGTTTGTAACCGAAATCTAAAGAATTTGAAGAACAACATTAGAAGGCACCCATTGCGACAATTTCTCCACATTCCATCCATCATTGTCGAAAAATTCAACAACTAAAAAATGGGGAGGATTGCTGGAATTTACTACATTCATAAATGCTTTATCTCCACACCATCTATCTAACTAAAAATCCACCATTCCCTCCCTTGCACACCAATGAATATGTTCCTCAACACTTCCCGAATTTGTAATAATCTTCTCATAGCACCTGAAGGCCTTCTGCAACTTGCAAATAGAGGATGAGCTCCCTTAATATATTTTTCATGCATAAATGCAGCCCAAATAGAATCCCTAGCTGTCAATTTCCACCAAAGTTTGATGGAAAAAGCATGAAGCATGTCATGGAGAGATCTCACAGTCAAACCACCTTCATCTAATGGGTAGCATAAATTCTCCCAAGAAGACCAATGAATTCCCCTTTTATCTCCTCCAGAACCCCATAAAAACCTATTAAACATCATTTCCAATGTTTGAAGCACCCTCTTCGGTGGCTGCAAAACTTGAAAGACATATGAAGGAATAGATGTTAGTACATGGTGTAATAAAATAATTTTCCCTCCAGCCGAAAGAAATTTTGTACTCTATTGTTGCAATCTTCCTCGAACTTTAGCCAAAATCCCATTATAATACACACATTTGGGTCTACCTTTGAAGATAGGCACACCTAAATATGTAACGAGAAGCTGTTTCCTACTTAAATCCATAATTCTTTCAATCAACCGAGTAGTTGATTGAGGAACCCTAGAAGCCATAATGGAAGAACTTTTTCCAAAGTTAACTTTCCGACCAGGAACATCTTCATAAAACTGCAAAAAATCCTTGAGCTCAACCATAGCATTTTGTGATACTCTTGTGAGAATGATAATATCATCTACAAATGCCAAATATAGAACCCTACCCCCAGCGAAACAAAAATATCTACTGTGTTCCTGTTGAAACAAAAATTCAATCCCTCTCCCTAAAAACTTAGTTGCTATCAAAAATAAACCAAGAGAAAGGGGATCACCTTGTCGTACTCCTCGATAAGATTTGAAAAAACCAAAAGCTTGGCCAATAATTAATAAAGAAAACTAATTATTCGAAATCAATCTATACACCAAGTCAACACCCCACTCCCAAAAGCCAAAAGCCCTCATCATAAACATGAGAAATTGCCACTGCACCCTGTCATATTGATGGGATGAAGTATTATAAACATGTTGAATTCATATTGAGTAATTAATTTGAATAAAGAGTTAGATTATGCAGCCACTCTAGAGATTATGAAAGAAATTGTACCTCAATTCTTAGCCAAGCATTAATGAGCTCAAAAATGAGCTTCGAGTTTTTTCACTTCTTTCTCATTTGAGGGATAAATAAAGAATATTAAATATTAGTTAGAATGAGGAATGCTAACTTCTATTAATACATCAAAATTACGAGAGGATTATAGAGTGTAAACAAATATTCAAAGAAATAAAAAACAAAATTAAATAAACAAGACACGATTAACTTCAATATTAAGCTAATTTGGTAATTTAAGGCCAAACAAGGGTTTAAGTTTTTTTTACATAGGAAAAGACTGAATTGCACAAATTGGATAGTTTTTGGGTCGAAATTGAAATATTAGAAAGTTTAGGTGTCAAAAGATGTAATATCTCAAAGTATGGGGACATACAATAATTTTCTAAATGTTTTGGGATCAAAATTTGTTATTAATAATTCAAGAATCAAAATGTAATTTTTAGTAACATAATTGAAAAAAATTTAAATGTTAGGGTCAAAAACTAAATATTACTAAACTTTGGGTATCAGATTGCAAATTTTTTGTTAATTTTAAAATCTGATCTTAAAGTAGATCAAATTGACATAATCTAGAACCAACATGCATCGAAACAACATAGTTTTAAAGAATTACAATTTTTCATATCCCCCTTCTTCTTCTTTCTCATCATAACCCTAATAATTGTAACTTATTCGAAGTATATATACATATATTTCGAAAAATAAAGTTAGAGAGATATATAAATATATGTGTAACTTATTAGAAGGTAGAGAAAATTGGGAGGGAAAGGATGAAACCATACATGACATAAACGCATGAAGTAGAATGTTTGGATTGACAATTGGTTGTATTCAGTTTAAATAAACTATTTATACTTTTTACAGATTGCGTTGGAGGGCTGTTACATGGGTTACCCAAGTTTGACCCTTACCGTAATCAAAATTTCAAAACTTTGCCCTATTATACTAGGGGCAACAAATCAGGGAGACAAACGGGAGATTCTTTGGTGGATCGGGTCTACTGTTCCACTTATAGACCTTTTGGTTTAAAAAAGTGCAAAGTAAATAAAAGCAAAATGATGCATACTAATCTAAAAAAAATGATGTAAAATGACATAAGGATGCTTATATGACTTTATTTTAAACCACAAGATTCACAAGTTGGGTCGTAAACCAGGTCCATTTAAGAATTTTCCAGGACAAAAGCAAAACTTTTGGAGTTATTACACCAAGTCCAATAGACACATTGCACATTGTTTGGGTTCAACAATTTAATGGTTAAACCAAATGGTTTATCAGAATTGCAACAAATAGAACTTTTTTAAACATTTGTGAATTGGAGAGTTTGATTGGAGTGGTTGACAGGTTAAACAGTTTGATTGTCTAAGCTCAACAGTTTAATGGTTGAACCGAATGGCTTATCCGAATATCCCTAAACAAAATGGTTTTAAACATTTGCTTGTTGGAGGGTTTGATTGGACTGGTTAACAATTTAAATGTGTTTCAATTGTCTAGTACAATTGTGGTTTCAAAACCGTGTGACGTGTTGCAGGGGTAATGCCACAGCTGACCGTCTTTGAGAACAAGGGATATGCTTTGTTTTTTTTTTTTTTTTTTTTTTTTTGGAAAACTGAAACATCCTTCATTAGATTGATAAATCATACAAAGCAGCATCCATCACTGGTGTTGGAAAGTTTGTATACCAAACAGTCGTGCCCTTAATTCTTAATGCTACTTTGGCTGCTTCATGAGCAACCTGATTACATTTCCTATTAACAAAAAAGACCCTAAAATGTTGGAATTCACAAAACATTTTCCTGATTTCTGTCACAAAATGACCAATGCTTGATAAGTCTTTGTACCCTACATTTATCTTCTGAACAACTCCAAGCGCATCTCCCTCTAAAACAAAATGAGACATGCCGACCTCTTTAGCAAAAACCAATGCTTTATAGAAAACCAATGCTTTGTTTATTTATTTATTTTGAGTAAAAGGGATATGCTTTTTTTTTCTTAACAAAATTTACTCCCACTTAACAAAGGGACATGCTTTGTTAAGTGGGAATAAATTTTGTTATGAAAATTGTAATAAGTTGTGGTAACAAAGTCATACCCAGATTGTTCTCAATCTTTTTATTAACTTTATCTGTTTGTAGCACATAGACATATTTATTAACTTTATCCGTTAGTAGCACACAGACTTATTTAAATACATCTACGAAGATGGCTATAAATTATCAAAAATCAAAACAGAAAAAATGGTAGTCATTCACCAATCATACAGTCCATAACATTTGTTTGGATTGATGAATTTTTTTTTTCTAGTAAAGATTTTAAATTAGTGGATTTAAAAAGAGAATGATTGAAATGACATATAATGCAGTGAAACTGAAATCTATCAATTTTAATTCTCTAAATTAATTCTCAAATGGATCTTAAATCAAAACCTCTTACAAATATTCCAAAACAACTAGAACGTATGGCTGTCAATGTTGTCAGAGTACAAAATAGGTGCCAGAGCAAATTGTATAGTAAAAGACAATTTTGTCCGTCTACTATTAATCCCACAACAAATGAAGGCCCTAATCCCTTCATTACTAAGGATCCAATCAATTTGCCCAAACAACGGCAACAATCCTTCCTCCATTTCCTCCATGTCTTGTCCCCTCTCAAGCAAGCCACTACTCTAGTTCATTTGTAAAATCTCAGCACTATAATTACAACTTCCTTCGCCAAGAGTCTAATCAATATTTATCTTTCTTATATTTGCTTGTGAATTATTACCCTAGCAACGATAGATTCTACTACTCTTCCATGACAAATTTTTTATGGGGTCCAAAACTTCTACCAATACCACCCTAAAAAATCAACATCAGATCCTGCAACTCTTCCATGGAAAACATTTTGTGTAGTCCAAATCTTCTGCCAGACTCCCCTGAAAAAGCAATATGTTTGAGTTAGATTATTATTTCCATTTTTTATTGGTATCTGATTGTCAAGAATTAAAGGGTTTTTATTGAACTGTTTTGGGTTTTCTTTACATATTTGCTTCCATTTATTAATAAGATTCTTGGCTTTTTAAATTTTTTTAGTTTTAAAGTTCAAAATTTCCCCTTAAAATTTTCAAAAATTTGTTTTAGTACTTTCTTGGTTGCATTTTTTTGATTTATTAAATTAGTATTCTGGATTTAATTTTTAATTTTGATATTGTTTATTAATCAATAAAAGAAAAAATGTTGAAAATTAGGCAAAAATGAGGAATTTGCAACTATTGCTCGTTGATATGGTTTGTACCATTTTTTTTTTTTTTTTGTTGCAAAGTATTTGATTTGTGTTTTGAAAAGTAAGATACATCTACGAAAAATAATGAATCTAAGAAAAAGTAATCGTGAAATAGAATAGGGAAAGGGGAGGGACGAGGTAGTTGATTTTGGCAGGATTCTAATATTAATTGGATTTTTTTGGGAATTGATACATTCTTCAGTGGAGGGAAATAAAAAGTAATCCCTCCGACCGTTCCACTTTGATAAACTTACGATTTTTTTTACATAATTTAAGAAAAATTAGTTAGCTTTATTTAATGAATAAATTAATCATGATGTTGCTAAAATATTATCATATTTATCAATAAACATTGACATTAATTACAAATACAAAATCGCAGCATAAGTCAAATGAATTACATTAGATATGTGAATGCATTGTTTGCTATCCACTTATATTAATATGGTAGTTATTTTCACTTATAACAAGGTAATTAAATAGGGATATTTTAGAAAAGTTAAAAGTTAATTACATTCTTAAATTAAAAAGTGGATTATAATTTGAGACAGATAAAAATGAAAAACAAACCTATCAAAATGGAATGGGAAGATAGGTACCTAAAAATATTTACCTAATTTAATAAATCTTGATTGGGGTGGGTAAAGTTGTCATTCAATACAAATTTTGTTTTAATAATTAATTTTTGGTCTAGCAATATCGTTGGCCAAAAAGTATTTGGGCGAAAAATTTGAAGTCTTTCACAACAGATTCTAAAAGAATCTTAATTTATAAATTGTATAGTTTGAGATCAACAAAATAAAATATTTTGACTTAACAAACCATAATTACACAAAAAGTCTTCAGTCACATCTCAGCAAACGAATCCTTCTCCTTCCAAATCTAGATCTGGCATTATAAATAAATACCAGTAAGCAAGACTTTTGGTGCCCAAATTCATTTTTCTAATTACATTTCTGCTGCCATAACACAAGCGGCTTGTCGGTGCGTTTATCTTTTCCCCATGACCTTTAGTTTTATTTGTATTTGTCCCCCTTTCGTTCCAAAGCCGACCCCATATAAACCGCCGTTTGCGCAACACAGCTAACAAATCCAACGATCCATGTTGGATCTAATTCCACGTGGCATCATCCTATAAATTCAAAGAATGCAGTGCCCCACCGGCTGCGCATTTTAGCAAGGAGCCTCGCCAATTATCACCCCATCAAAATAAAACGCTGACTGCACTGCTTGGAACAACACATGTACACTCACTCCCGCACACAGACTTCCACACACACACAAACACACGGAGAGATATGCATATGCTGATGGAATGCGTATCAATCTTGATCATGCATCAGGTAAGAAATTAAACAACAAACACCTTTTCGTTACATTACAGATCTTTGTTTGTATATGATGCCTCTTTGAACAATTTTTATTTACCTTTTCTTTGTTCCAGTTAAAAAGTTGCTAGAACAGAGAAGAAGAAGTCTTTAGCTCCCGTTGCCAATTTCCAGATCTGTAAAATCCTTTAATTTTCTGCTTATATTTCGTGTTTTTTAGACACCCTTTGCGTCATTATACTCGAATCTGCATCTTGGTTGTGTCCCATTAGAATTTGAGTCATTTTATTGGTTGTTTTTCCACGGTCATAATTTGTTTTATTTTCCTAAATTTACCATTTTAGAGCTCGGTTTTAGTGGACTGTGATTCAATTATCTTCAGAAAATGTTGGGTCGATCTCAGATTTTGCTGTCAAGGAATGGAAATTTTAGGCCGGAAAATTTAGGCCCTAATGCATTAGCAATGATAGGGAACCTTTGTTTCAGTATGTTTGTTCTTGGGGTCTTGATTTTTACTATTATTGCTGCAACTTACGAGCCCAAAGATCCTTTGTTTCACCCTTCAACAAAGATCACAAATTTTTTAACATCCACTTCCAATGCCACATTTAAATCTGATACCACTGTTGTCAAGACTGGTGAGGACTTTATGGTGGCGAATCAGACCGCGTTCGCCACGTTCATAAACATAACTGATGTGGATAATGCGGTACCAGAGGCTGTTGGGAGTAACAATAAGACTGATAAGCTTGAATGTGAGGGGAAAACTGATGAGCCTATTGACTGTACTGACCCGGAGGTATTCCATCTGTTGATGAAGGCTGCTATTGAGAAGTTTAAGGATATACATTTCTACCGGTTTGGGAAGCCAGTTCGTGGAAATGATGATAGTTCCTGCCACATGGCATGGCGGTTTAGGCCTATGGAAGGGAAGACTGCTGCTTTCTATAAAGATTACAGGAGTTTTGTGGTTTCTCGGTCAGACAATTGTACGCTTAGTGTGGTTAAAATTGGTGATTATCATTCTGGTGGAAATGCCAGGAAAAAGAAGAGAAATCAGAAGGGATTTGAGAAGACAACAGCAAAGGCACCACAACAGACAATTGCACTCCCTGAGGTTGGGGAAAGTGTGAATGACTCGCTCCCTGTGGTTGAATCAGAGGGCTCATTCAGTCATGGCAAGTACTTGCTTTACACCAATGGTGGTGATAGGTGCAAGAACATGAACCAGTATCTCTGGAGTTTCATGTGTGCTTTAGGTGAAGCTCAGTATCTGAATCGGACTCTGGTAATGGATCTCAGCATATGTTTGTCTAAGATATACACTTCGTCAGGCCTGGATGAGGAAGGCAAGGACTTCAGGTTTTACTTTGATTTTGAGCACTTGAAAGGGTCAGCATCGGTACTAGATCAGGGTCAGTTTTGGGCGGATTGGAAAAAATGGTATCAAAAAGATGGATTGACCCTCCATCTTGTGGAAGATTTTAGAACCACACCAATGAAGTTAGTCGGTGTTAAGGACGCTCTAATTATGAGGAAGTTTGGGTCTGTGGAGCCTGATAATTACTGGTTTAGGGTGTGTGAGGGTGAGACAGAATCCATTGTTCAACGGCCATGGCACTTGGTATGGAAGTCTAGACGGTTGATGGACATAGTATCAGCCATTGCATCAAGGTTGAATTGGGATTATGACTCAGTTCATATTGAGAGGGGGGAAAAGGCTAGGAATAAGGAGTTATGGCCTAATCTTGATGGAGATACATCCCCTGAAGCCGTTATGTTGGCCTTGCAGGATAAAATTGAAGATGGAAGGAACCTGTACATTGCAACAAATGAACCTGACACATCTTTCTTTGACCCCTTGAAGGATAAGTATACCACCCATTTTCTTAATGAATATAATGATCTCTGGAATGAGACAAGCGAATGGTATGAAGAGACAATGAAACTGAACAATGGAAATCCAGTTGAATTTGATGGGTACATGAGAGTGGCTGTGGATACAGAAGTATTCCTGAGGGCAAAAAAGCAGATTGACACTTTTAATGACCTTACCAAAGATTGCAAAGATGGTATTAACACCTGCACCGCTTCCAGCTGATTGCTAGACACAAGGTTTGATGCTGCTGCACTTCTGTCTGTAACTTTGCTTTCCATCTGGTTTTCCATAAAAAATTTTGGTCTTAATTGCTAGTTGGACAGGTGGAACTCCCCGTTTATTGTAATGTCAAGAAAATAACTAATCTATTTTATTGGTCATTGTCTTGTAGTTCTTGCGGCTAAATGTATCCCTCTATCCACTCATTTGATATCTATTTGAGTAGCCATTTATTTGCTCCTAAACTTCAGTACATGAGTCTTTTTTTTTAGACTAGAGTCTTGGGCGCTGTATGAGTGTGCTTAATTTGAAACGATTATTTTGGAGGATATGGTAATCATGCTTCTGTATATAGCATAAAGAAAGGTTGGTTACATCTCATAACAAGCATCAAAATACTTAGGGGTGTTTGGCTTAGGGAATCAGAGAGGAGAATGGATGTTAATAGTAATGACATCTATTGTTTATATTTTGAAAACAATTATTAATATCTTTCAATCGAAATGAAAGTGATTAATTGAGATTTCTATAATTTATCTCAAAATACTATTATATCAAACTCATTCATCTTTTGTTAGGGGTTAGGGAGGATGGAAACATAATACTCATTTCATTACTAAACCAAACATATTGGGAGAATAGTCAAAACTCATACTTATAGTAAAGTTAATAATATTTATAGTGATAATAATTGATAAATTTGAACCAAACCTCTCCTTAGTTTATAGGCATATGCGTGACCAATTTGGAAAAAAGGATGCAATATGCAAAGGGGTTTTTACTTTCTTTACTAATAGATGGATAAGATGTCTCCATTAGGAGACATTTGATGGGAAACTTGCCTGGCAGATATCCCGTGTTCTATTGTATATACAGGCTTTTCTTAGTCTCTCAACTCTAGATTTCTTACTTTGGCTTGCAGAATAATGCTGAGAGTTGCCTTTTGAATCTTAAAACACCGTTGGATGCTGCAAAGTGCAAAGTATGCATCAGTAGGAATTTGAGTAGTGTCGATGGCCTTTAAGAGAACCACAGAAAGAAGTGGGGTTTTTTGGGGCAGTTTGATGTTTTGGTCTCTACTTCATTATCAGTTTTTTAGCATTATCTGTAGTAAACTTAATTTGTTACGAGCAATTTACTGGTTTATTTTGACATTTATGTTTGGCTGCTATTACCGTGGTTTTTAATTATATATGGACAACTTTGATCATTGATGGGTGGAAAGTGGCAATCATACAGATGGTTTGCTTGGAAATTAAATTCAAACACACGAGATTGAAATAGTCGAGGTATACACAAATTTGGTGTTTGCAAACAAAAGATAGGAAAAATTGTACAAAAATAGAATTATCAATTTAATAACAAAAGATGCGAACAAAAGATGAAAAAATTGTACAATTATAAAATTTATTAATTTAAGAGCGAAATGTTACAATCTTTGGATAAATTGTTTAAGAAAAGAAAATGCCTTCTAATTATTCTATGCAAAATATTTAATTCAAGGGTTAAAAGTTTTGTTTTTTAATTAAAATTTGTGCTTTCTACAACTTAAGCATAAAAGTAAAAAAGGGTTGATTTGATGATATTATCTCAAATACTTGAATATTTGGTCTTCAAATCTTCAACATGAATGGTTAATTCGATGATATTATCTCAAATACTTAAATTTTGATCTTCAAACCGTCCACATGAATGTAAGGATTCAAATCTTCAACATGAATGTGAGGATTCAGTATGAATTTGAACTTAGATTTGAGTCTTTGATTATCAAGTTTTCAACACAAACGTAGAAATTTGATTTGAATTAAAAACTTTGATGTGAAATGGATTTGAACCTGGAGGGATTTAAGGGGAAGCAATCTCTTGAGGATTTATTAGTGTTTTCTCCAAATCTGAAGATTTGAATATATATATATATATATATATATATATATATATATATATATATATAGAGAGAGAGAGAGAGAGAGAGAGAGAGAGAGAGAGAGAGAGAGAGAGAGAGAGAGAGAGAGATTGATGGTCAAAAGTTATGATGTTGTTGGTTTAAAAGGAAACTTTATAGAATCTTCCATTCATTTGGCTTGCTTGTAGCCGAAAATACCTAAAGTAAATTTCAATGAATTGGTTGGTCTAGATAGTCAATTGTGAATTAATTAAAATAACTCACTTTAGTTTAAATAGATTTTGTACCTTAATTTGATTTAAACTCTAATTCCAATTGGCCTAATTTGTAAGCCCATGCATTAATGGACTTCTCCTAATTTAATTTTATTTATTTGAAATTAATTTAATTTATTAAATATTCGGTCAAAAATTTTATTGTCGACAATGCCTCCACTTCGAGACTTGTGAAGCATTGTTCGATAATTAACGGAAACAAAACTTGGACAAGAGCACAAGTCTGGAGCTATAGAAATTTCTTGGCAATATCCAAAAATCTGGAGCTCTTCTTTGATGACTTAAAATATAGCGCAACAAGAGCACAAGATCATTGTTCCATTGAATAATTCAAGGCCACCCATAATTGTGACCAACTGCAATTGCACACAATTAGTAGTAGGTAGGCATGTCAAGGTCTTATGAGCTAGGTTTTAACAAATTCAAACTCGACTCATATAATTAATAATAATTTTGGGCTTTTTGTTTTGAGCTTTGAATTCATAAATGTAAAGCTCATACTCACTTCACAAGACATTCTGTCTATGAACTTAAGATTATGGGTTTAAAATCCAAAACTAATACTAATACAAATTATTCATTTCAAAGTCCAAAATATATAACAACATTAGTCTTTTATACTTTGCAATCTATTAGCAAAGGCCTAATGATCTGAAAGTTTAGAACGGGAACTATTCGAAGAGACCAAAATATATATATGACACTAGCAATAAATGATTTCTCCCAAAACCGATTTATATGTTAGTTATAATGAGGCCTGATTGATCATATTCTAAACATTCAAGTCCCATTCAAAGATTAACATCATACGCGCAAGAGAACACATAAAAAACATAAGAGTGCAGGAGACAAAACTGCTCATCGAGACGGCAACGGAGTTTGGGGAGGCGGGAGGGAAGAGAGAAAAATTAGGGATACACACACGCACACATACACACACACGCGTATGTGTTTATATAATTTATGACTTGGGTCTATAACATGCTCTAGCTTAGTGAAGTCCGAGTTCGGCTTAGAAACACTTTTAATCTAATATTTAGGTCCAAACAGCCGGGCTGTTTCAGGCCGAGCAGCCGGGCTTGGACTGGCTTGGCCCTATTCGCACTCCTAGTAGGATTTGGAAAGTCATTGTCTTGCAAACTCCACCAATGCTAAGCTAATGCTTCAACAACTATGAATAAAGAATTGTAGAAAAATATTGGGCCTTTAAAAACAGAAAAATATTGAGCCTTTAAAAAGAGAAAAATATTGAGCCCTTAAAAAGATCCATTCTGTTTTCCTTTTGAAGTCATGATCAAATAAGAAAGGTGTCCAGCCTTTTTAAATGCCAAAGTCACGAGCAACTTTGGTTTTAGCCTCAAATTGGCTATTACCATAATATTGTCTCCTATAAACCTTGTAACATCTACCACATGCACCTTATTTCAACGACTATACTATCACAAGTACAAAATAACAATCTTGTCTTATATCCGGACAAACAAAATAACCAGATAGTACCTCCAAATTGAGTGGCTATGCAATTCTCCCCTTGATTCTAACTCTTGCACTATCTACAGACATTGAAAAATTAGAGGGGTGAGTTTTCCACACTCAGTAAATGTAATACATATTATAAACCGTTATATACACATAGTCATGTCATGCAGTTTTATTCTCAAACATCATTATGACTAATGCAACCAAAATATTATTACTATTCAAAATATTCACTTTCATGAACTCTTTCCTTATGCAATCTATACCTACATTACATATACTATATAAATCAACAATTGGTTAAATTCATGCTTTCACAAACAACTTTAATACTCTGATCATTTCTTGAAATTACACTGTGCAGAACATAAACTATCCCACGAAGGGTAACTGTCCCACGAAAGGTAATCTGTCCCCGAAGGGCTGTCCCACGAAGGGTAACTGTCCCTGAAGGGTATCTATCCGGCAAAGGGTAACTGTCCTTGAATGGTATCTATCCCGCGAAGGGAGGGAATCACATCGGACTTCCCTAGACAACAAATACTAGATGCACTTAGACTAACTATAACCCTGTTAACTTTAGTTAGTTCTGCATAGAGTTACTTCCAATCATAACACAGTTGAGTCCTTTAAATCTTAATTGGTAAAAATCATTGAAACAAATAGTCATTTCACTTTCTCAAGTTCTTGACTTAAAAATCATAAATATGTAAAAATTATATTTCGAACTATACAAAGTATATAATCTCATAAATTCAACATAAATAATTCACTTTTAAATAATTTGCCATCTTTATCAAACTTTTGTATACTAAAATCACTTTTCTGCATTCCAATCAACATGCATGCATACCAATCTAATTTATTTATGCATATAACATGCTACTGCACATTCACATAATACTTTGCAAGCAATATATAGTACTAGTGATCCATAATATGTATTACACTTACCTTCAAAATAGACTATGTGCCAAAATCTCGGACTCAATCACCCCCTTATGCAGCTTCCTCCGCCAAATGCTCTCTTGAATTATCATATAACATAACGATTAAAATTAATAACTAAAAATACATAAGAAAATAATAATCTAACTTTAATCTAGGCCCCAAGACTTAGCTCACTCATTTACCCAACTTACATGGCCTACACTATGGTCAAATCTCAACTTCAATTTTCCCAATTCAACTTTCCTCTTCTAATTTGGTTAATCCATATCATAATAAGGATTATTAACTCTAAATAATATAAAGAAATTATTTTTCTCCAATTTCCTAAAATTACATAAATCCTAAAATTCCATCTACTCAAATTCCCCCATGCATGTTGAAATTTCCATTAGACTAGCATAAAAATCACTATAACTATCATAATAAAACAAAATCTAACCATTAATACCTTCCTTGAGCTTCATTCTATTTTTCCATTTTTTTCTTTCTCTCTTCCTCTTCTCTTTTCTCTCTCCCTTTCCTCTCTTTCCCTTGCTGTCCAACTTCTTACCGGCGTCCAGATGGCCGGAATTGACTCACCGAAGACTCACCATCTTCTCCTTCCTTCCCTCTTTTCTTCGCACAGCCCCCTTTCCTTTTTTTTTTTTTTCTGGTTCCCTTTCTATTACTCTCCCGATGGCCATCTTTTCTTTTGTTTCTATTTTCTTCTTCTTTTTTTTTAAGTTATGGTCAAATGACCATCTTACCCTAACTTATGAAAATTTGTCCCTAAAAATGCCACCATATATGCTGGGTATTACATTCTCTCTCCCTAATAAAAAAATTCGTCCTCGAATTTTGAAATAAGCACATACCTGAATCTTGGAATAGATTTGGATACTTGGTTCGCATCTCATCCTCTAATTCCCATGTGCTCTCCCTAATGGAATTTTTGTAGTAGCTGGATTACCTATTGCAAATCATTTTGATGTTATTTGACATTGAGAAATACTTATAATATCGAAAAATGGTAGATGAAGCCTATTATATACACACATGAAAATAGTGGTATAAGTAGGTGGATTGAGGTTGTTTAAGACCACATTTCATGCATTTCACAAGAGTTTATTATGAGAATAGTTAAACTCTGGTCAATTCATTGTGAGAACAAGTTTTGATTTCATATGGAATTGCAATCCTAAGTAAGGCAAGATTAATACAGTAAGGTGTTAATTCATTCAATCATACTAGTGACAATTAATGGATTCTAGACCCTATTATTTGTATTTGTGAATTTCTCCAATTTGTTTTACTTCAAGTAGTTGAATTTTCTTACTTTGCACACCAACTATTTGATGTTTTGTATAGATAATAAAGCAAGTCAGTAGCTTTGGTACCTACTAGTTCTTGTTTCCTCATAGGATCGACCTTAATATTTCTATACTCGTTTCGACTTGTATACTTGCAATTATAGGGGAATTAGGTGTTTTTATTACTTGTATGTGTGTGAAATTTGAGAGATTTATTACTATATTTGTATACCTAATCTATCCACATCAACATGAAAGGCAAAATTTGAAAGGGATAAGACAGAAGGCAAGTGAAGGAAGAAGAGATAAAGGAGAAAAGAAAGGAAACTACTATGACCTGTAAAGATCAATTTTGTCATTTAATGCAAACGGTTGCTGATGTTGTCAGAGCATTAATTTTTTTTGCAGAGCAAAGTGTGACTAAATGACAGAATTGCACCTCAAGTCAACTTCATTGAACACAGATAATTTTATTGGGGGGTCCCATAATTTTTCAGTCTCCTATCTGTTTCCTCCAACCTCCCCCCAGTCCCCTTATCTCTTTACTTGTGTTATGATTATCTCTTTTCGTTGTCTGTCATCTCTCATCCCCTAACGCCCTTTTTTCTTTGCAAAAGAGCAATAAACAACTAGCATATTTGACCGTGTTTCTCACTTCTCTTCTTAGCTTCTTTTTTCACCATCTATATTTTTGCGGTTTTTTATTTACTCTTTTTTGAATTTCTCCTTTCAAGCCTAGTGTTTTATTTTTGCCATTAAACCAAAGTTTTGGTTTTTAACAGCAAAAATGATTATTATTCAATTTCTAATATTTTTTATACAAGAATTTATACATGAGATTAATAGTTGTTGGTAATTATAGTTCAATTTCAACTTATACGTTTAGATTAAAGTTTTTTTTTTTTTGTAATCAATGTTGGATGAAATATTGGTATTTGTTTGGTTGGAGTAAGATAGTAGTAGATGGGATTTTTTGTTTGCAAATCAATTTTTTCCATATTTCTCTACATCTCATTTATCAAGTTTTATTTTGTAACTTAAATTTTTGAACCTTTTTTTTTTGGCATATGCTGCTAAATAGGATAGAGGGAGGGGACGGGTGAAAGCATTGCAGATGAAGAACAATGGCTGGGCTGAGAGATTTGGAGTGGGGAAGGGCAGTGGAAAAGATAAAGAATTCAGTAGGACCCATTTATAATCAATGGAGTGTAAGTAAAGTTGACTGTGAAGGCCAATTCAGTCATTTAGAGAGAATTTGCTCTGGTAAGAAAGTTATTGCTTTGGTACTGAAAAATTATTAGGCTAAAGCCTAAGAAAAAATTTAGTTATATATAATAAAGTAATGTTCACTATCTATATGGTAAGTTAACTAATTTGGACAAGGCTTATGGTGCGAAGTGTGCGCCCAATTTTGTTGCTACATGTCTATATTAAGTTTTGAAAACAAGGTGCTGTTGTAGTCAACAGTTAATAGGTACTAAGTTTATATGACAATCATTAAAGTAAATCCTAAAATCATGTTGGGATCACTATTAAATTGCACAAATTAACCTTATGTCTTGATATTGTCTTTTTCCTTTATTTTTTATTATCAAATAAATTTCATTTATTCACAACCATTAATTTTATAACTAATTTTCACTTTTGCAACATAGGAGACATCATTTTATTTGAGGAGTGAATAAATTAAAATGAGATTTACTGTATTCTTAATGAATGGAAAAGAGTATAAAATATTGACAATATGAACAATAATACAAAATGGGTTTTTCAAGGAAATGAGAGATATTGGGAGAGATTATGCGATTCAATGGGAGATTAATGACCTTAAAGGAAAGAAATCAATCAAAATTAGGAATATGATTATTAAAATTGATTAAATTATTTAACTGAGATATAAAATTAAAAAGGAAATTACTAGATAAATCAGTATTACGTACACGCTCTGTTAAACATAATTGTCAATATATATATATATATATATATTATAAATTTATCAAATAAGATATATTCAAGCACACAACAAATAGTTTTGAATTATAGATGCAAGCAAATACTACATAGGTATCACACGTGTTTTCACTATTTAGGGTTTTTATCATTATTCGAAAAAAATAAAAGAAAAGTATTTGTAACTCAATTTCTCAATTAATGGAGGAGAGTTTATTATGGTAGCTTATTAAAAGAGATTTTCATTAAATTGTGTTACCATATCTAGGGTTGTAATTAAGTCGAGTTAAGCTCGAACATCACTTGCTCGAGCTTAGCTCAATCAATAAACAACTATCCTCGAGCTCGAGCTCAAGCTAGTCAAATATGTACATTTAGTGCTTGAGCTCAATTCAAGCCATAATCGAACATATTCAAGCTTGAGCTCGAATATAACCTCTAGTTTTATTAAATTTGGAGTCAATCTGCAAATTATAAAAAAAAATTATAAGGGGGGAAAATGCAAAGAATAAAAACTTACACATTTTATATATTTGCATTATATGTTTTATATATCTGCATACAAGTCCTTGAAGTATCTTTAATTTTCACAAGAAGGCCCTCAGTCAAAGCGGATAGCAGACTACTGTCGGCCACCGCTAGTCACTGGATGTTCGCTGCCTATAGTTGCCACCAATGAGTTTTTCGCTCTCAAATTATATCATCAGTCTTATTTTTTTGCATAGATTAAAAATCTAAGTTTGGATTTGGACAAGAATAGTCCAAATCCCACAAATCTAAAGAGAAAATCACAAATAGGCCGACATTGATTCTGCCCAAATCACCTTTGATTCGTACAATATTTACACCAAAATGACCAAAACAATTTGTAGAGCAAATATTACATAAACAATCGGCTATAAACAAAGCCAAAAAGGTACAAATAAAAACTACAAAACCCATTGTTCTTTTCAATAATTATACCAGCAATTACCACCAACATATAATAAAAATAACAAAAATCGTAGATCTCTTTATTGGGGTGTGTGTGTCTCTTTGTGTGTGTGTGTGTGTGTGTTTTTGTGTGTGGATTTGGTCCTTGATGGCCTATACTCGTTGAAGTAAAGAACCAACAAAGAGAGAGAGAGAGAGAGAGAGAGAGAGAGAGAGAGAGAGAGAGAGAGAGAGAGAGAGAGAGAGAGAGAGAGAGGGAGAGGAGGGGAAGGGGGAATGGTGAGAAGAACAGGAAGAAGAATGATTTTTGTTTCTTTCTATTCTTGTAATTTTCATTCTACATAAAAGGAATTTGCCAAATTCTCCTCTATCATTCAAAGCTAGATGATAGTAGGAAAGATGTAATTTGCCTAAAATATTTAAAACCTTTAAGCAATTTTACATATATGAAATAAAAATAATAATATATGTATTAAAATAGTTCGACGAGCATTCGAGTGAGAGACATAAAAGATTGAAATCGGCTCGATAACATATTTGGGTTGCTAGAATTCAACTCGAGCTTAGTCAACTTCAACTTGAGTCGAACCTTTAATCGAGCAGCTAGCGAGCTACTCGGTTTGTTTATTACCCTAACCATATTATTTGTAATTTGGTAGCTATTCAGTTCGTTTACACCCCTACCATACCATTTGTAATTTGATAGCTGTTCGGTTTGTTTACACTCCTTACTGTACCATTTGTAATTTGGTATCACAACGTAACCAAAGTTTTTTCCTCAATGGCTTCCGATTAAAGTAAAAGCATAAGTAAATGAATTTGAGGTGTAAAATCTAGGATTTACCATAACCTCACAATCCAGATGTGGTAAGAGTAAAAAACGGGCATCACTATTTTACAATTGCGGAAGGGAGAAAAGAAAATCCCAAACAGCCAGTATACGATGCAAAATTCTTTTTCCCCCTGTTTCCCTTGGTTTCATTGTCCGAAAAGAAATCTCAGAGCAATTTTGATGCTCCTATCCTGTAACATTATCAACAGGATATAGATCCCAGGTAATTCACAATCAATGTTTCTTTCTGTGTGTTTCTTATTAATTGTTCACGAAATACAAAATAATTTGTTATGTATCTATATTTGTTTTTCTTAAAACCATGTGGTATATCAATCTTTTGTAATACATGTTGTCAACTATGTTAATGCAATTGTTGTTGAAGATTATAAACTTTTAATCGGATCATTCGCATAAGAAAAAGGGTAGAATCTAATTACAGGATTTGATGCCAAATGGTTAATCACGTAATAACAATTATCATAGAATTTGATGATGAAAAGCAAGACTGTCAGATCAAATAATTTGCCCTTTTAAGGACGGTATATACGAAAATCAAAGCACGATTCTTTCACAGACATATGAAGGATTTTTGTTTATAAATAAGCTTTGTGAGTTGCATCTTGCATTCTATTGTAGCCTTTTGTTGCCGCCCTGAAGTTTTGTTTTTTTATTTTTTTGGGTTTCGATTGATGAACTTGGATTCAATAAAGAATTTAAATGGATGTATGTGAAGAATGTAGGATTCTAAAATGACATTGGTCTGAGTAAATCTGAAATTCACCAATTTGAGCCTTTCAAATACATTGATAACTAGTTGGCGGATTGCCATTTAAACAAGGACTCTCCTGTTTCCATCCATTGACACACCGGATGCAGCGTTACACCTGTAAAAGCGTCCTAGTTTTCATGTTAAGCGTCCTAGTTTTCATGTTACCTCTAAAGACTCTCATGTTTGCAGAAAGAAAGCTGTAAAAAATATAGAAAGCTTCTTCATATTCCAAACATCATGCAATGTTCGCGGTGGAAAAATGTGTATATGTTCTCATTTTTTATGTTGTTTAATGCTCTTCTTGATCTTTCTGGGAATGTGGAATTATTATGAGGAGAGTACAATTAGTAATCACTTTTTTAAAGGTGATGGCAGCATTAAAATGTTGTAGTGGTCCATTGGTGACACACACAGGAGACACGGCTGTAGAGGCTCCATGTTGATCAAGGACCAAGAACGTGTCTAACACACCCCACATAGATAGAGAGCGCACGCGTGTGTGATGAAAGAAGGTGTCTATCAAGTCAGTGAAGCGCCTTAGAAATGTGAAAAAAACTCTTGTAAAACAGACGACACAATACCTCACATGCCAGAGAACCAACAGCATTAAAATATAAGTCGTTTGATTTTGTCAAAAAAAAACCAAACGTGTCATACTAGCCTATAGATGGTATGCCAGGAAGGTTTTCACATACTAAAGATGATAGTGTAGTTGTGCAAATTTGGGATCAAATATAAACTTTCATAAGCTGATGAATCAAAAGGCGTTCACCATGTTCATGTGGTTGTTTCTGACATAGTATCTCCAGTTAAATACAGGACAAGGATGGCTGAACAATCAAGGACGGGGAAACAGCAGGAGAAGCAAAAGATGGTTATGCCACATATATGCATGGAGCCTACAAGAGAAGCATCATCAACCCCAACATCACCGATATCCCTAAGAAAAACATCAAGTGTCAAGTATAACTGTCTGTGTTCCCCTACTACACATGAAGGTTCTTTCAGGTGCCGATACCACAGGAATGCCGGTATGACTCGCAACAGCATGTCTGTTGGTGACAAACTCTCCGAGCTAACGGGTAAAATCAACTGAGTGTGTAATGCCATTTCCTTTTCAACAGCCTACGTCAAATATCTCCTGACCTGAGGCTGTTCTGGAGTAATAATTCTTGCACACTAGAGACGATTTTCTTTCTTTTCCCCCAACTTACATGGAAGTTGATCTCTAGTGTGTGTGTGTGTGGTAGGATAAGGTTTGGGAAGCTTATTGGTGTACCACCTTTCTAGACTTACTGGTTAACTTCTTTACTTGCTGATAATTGGAGCTTTATGGATCTGTAAAAGATTTTCATTTCTAACTGCTGCTTGCAGATATGTTGTACATATACTATTATTGAAAATCTATCTTATAGCCCCGGAACATCTTTAATCCAAAGCACAGAAGGTTGGCAATATTATCTGATCAACTGAGTGGAAAATAATGTCCTTGGAACATCCATAACAACTGAACTAGACGTATTTCAAAGTGTCTTCACATTTAGGATTTGAAACTTCATGTCAATTGTCCAATTAGTACCTCGTGTGTGTCAGGACAGAATCAGAAATTTATTTAACGCTTCCTGTTACCTGCCCAATCTCCCCTTATAAATTCATCATCCAACTTTCATGGGAAGGCTTTTCCGGATTCCAGAAATAATCTTTTTGCTTCTTGTGTTTGAATGCTTCCCGAGAATTCTGGCCTCAAATCAAGGACTAATTCACTTTCTTCTGGAAATCAGAAGCTGACGTCTCACTGCCGCTACCCTCTCTGAAAATTTTGGTTTACCCTCTCTCCAAGCAAGGAAAGTCTGACAATCTTCCCTCCCAGCATCAAGGTAATTAAGTAGCATAACCTTGCATTTGAAAATGAACAAAATCTAAGTACATTCAAGAGTTACGACAAATTCAATTTAGAATCTCTGGTGCATATAGCATCAAGCTCTTCAAAATATGTACAATATAAATTTTGCCTACACAGACCTGTCACCCTGGAGGTCGCAAAGCACTGGCTAAATGACATAAAGTATTGATTGTTTTATACACACTACTATGCTGTACAAGGAAGCCTCCTGAACCAGTAATTACATTGGCTGGTCACATTGGACAAGTATTTTCTTCTTCTTGAGGTAGCATGTAATTCCGGCAAAGAGGGCATGTAACATGCCAATATTTCAACCACCTTTCTAGGCATAAACTGTGAAATACATGGCCACAAGAAAGGTGGTTTATCTCTGCATCTGGCTCAAATTCCGTCAGGCAGACTGAGCACTCTTGACAATTGCGAGTGCAGCTGCGGACTGAACCATAGTGAATTGCTGGCGTTCTGCTTCGGAACTCCTCCATATATGACTCTGGGGGGCTTCCACAACATTCTAATGATTCTAAGGTATTATCAGGGGAATAATTTTCCCAGGATGCAATGTGGATGCCAACAACATGAAGGATGGAGTGAAATAACTCCTTGACAATAGAGATTGATATACCAGCGTTCACCAAAATTACACAAAGCAGTCCTCCATCAGCTGGAGTAGAGTAAGGTGAAAGACCCATAGCAAAAGTTATCTGCTAGATCAAAGTAAAACACCAACAATTAGCCAGACTGCAAGCAGAAAAGAAACTAATAAAAGAGTACTTGCGGGAGGAAAACCAAGGATCGACTATCTGTCATCCTTTTATCCAAAATAAATTTCAAACTGCAGGTGCAGCTTGAAATGAAAAGATAAAAATTCTACCATCTTCGAATAAAGAACTTTACAGATCAGATTTTCAAGATGTATGCTATACTGTTTCAGAGACAAGAAGCAACCCACACAAAAACTTATTTTAAGATCTTTCCCTTCATTGCAATGGCAAGATTTCTGCTTCTTTTGCTTCTTGCAAGTATTCAACAAATTTGGAAAAATATTGAATCAACATGGACTATCATCTCTAACAGAAAACATAGTCCAGCCATAAAACAGTCGAAGAGTAACAAACTGTCCTGTATGAGGCTTCAAAAAAACCGACTTGAACAGAAACTAATGAATAACATAGTAGATAATATTCATGAATTGTCTACATTGTCCTTTAAAACATTGTATAAGCGTTACTAAGACAAATTCAATCCCTCTTAAACTTCATACTAATCCAATTATCTCAAAACTCTTAAAAGAATGATCATACTAGGAAAAACAAATGCACGTATTTTTGCCCCATTCATAGGACATAAACAACATATGCACTAGCACCCAATACTAACAACAGTACACCTTGTTTTTTATGATAAATTCTTGATTGGGCTTGGAACTTCTGGGGGAAAATCTCCAATAGAAACGATGAATGAAACAGATCCGCAAAAGACAAATTAACAGATGTCCAAAAGGATGACAATAATAATATGCTTGACACAAATTTAGCAAAGCCAACATGATAGACTGATGTCTCTACTGAATAGGAATAGATTATGTGGCAAGAGAATAGCAAACAGATAGATAAGATAATAAATGGTGAAACAGAATTTTAAGGTTTTTAGGCTAATAGAAATTGTGAACACATTTGATCTGAAAGTAAAAATATATACTTTACTCCAAAACACGGCTGACAGATTTGCACCGAAGAAGACTTCTCCAACACAAAGAGCAAAACAGGACAAAAGGGCTGTCAATAAAATCAAATTAACCACCGCAGCCTTGAAAACTGAAGATCCACAACTAACAGTAACAGATCAGACAACCTTTCCATGTAAACAAATAACCCAAAATACAGTAGTAAAGATGAAAAAGAAAGAGACAAAGGAGAGAAAAACACAGATAAAAGGGAAGGACTTACAAGTTGAGCTGGAAAGTTTGAGGCTTTCTGGGAATTGTAGAAATACTTAGGCGGTGAAGGGTCAGCGAGTCGGATATTGGAAGAATTGAGAAACGGAGATGGCACGCAGAGGCAATCAATTCACTGTTGATAATGGCTAGTGACTAATGTATGTGTACGTTGGGATCACCATCGTTGGCGTCTCACCATTTTATTTTTATTTTTTTATCTTTATTAAAGTTCTAAAAAAAAATTTAACCATATTAGTAACTAACTAAAAATATAACTAACAATAAATAACTATTTCTTAGCATATTTTTATTTCATAGAATTTCAAAATATTTATTTTTAATATGTAACGTAGAATTTCATGAAAATTAATTTCTACAAATAAATTTTAATATTATTATTTACACACACTTTGAATATGCTTTAATCAGTGGGCTATATAAAGATAGAATGCTTTTGATATGTGGCGTCTCTCCCTTTATAATTATTAATGCTAAGGGCACACACAATGTATGTGATTTTTTATAAATATGAACTAAATTCATGAAAATTAACTTCACATTATTAAAGTAAAATATGATTATTTATTATATTTATAACATAAAAAGGATAATTATTTTGTCATTTATCATGTTTGTCAATGGTTTTATTAATAATATGTGTTTAGGAATTTAAGAAATGAATGAGATTTTTAAAAAATTAAAATGGGGGTAGTTATAAATAAAAAAATATGGGGTGTTAATAATATTCAAAACTAATTATGTCTAACATGAAATCATGAAAGATAAGAGATATATGGAATAATGATATTTCATACTAATATAACAAATAACCATTTTAACCCATAAAGTTAAAGCCATATAAAATTTTAAGAATGGCAATAATGACACATTTTGATAACAACAAAATGATTGACTCTACTTTATAAATAGCAAATTTTTTTAAATATTAACTTCAACTTTTAATGATATTAGCCTCACATAGATTTTCACAACTATTATAACTAACTAATATGAAAACCACACCCAATTTTGCAAATTTTACAAAAAAAATTGATAAGTAAAAAAGAGAAAGTAATAGATTGGCCGTTATCAAGAATTGATATTTTGTACTTTATAAATGTGTTATTAAAACAAAAAATGAGTGCAATATAAGAAATCTAAAAGATAACAAAGAAGTAACACTTAAACCATTGCTCTTTTAAAATTGTGAATTAATTATTGTTTAATTACTTTCCCTAAAAAAAACTCAAAAGAGATTTAAATTTTACAGACATTGAGTGCAGCAAGAACACATGAACAAAGTTTAAATCAAATATTACTTTAATGAAGTTTCAAATCCGTTCTTTACATTAAATATTATTTTTTTCACATTCAATGGTAACATCAAATTTTAATAGTAATTTTGTTTTGTCAATTACCATCCCCTACTATCTTATTTTTAGTAAATTATACATAACCCTCATATGATTTGGCTAAGTTACAAATCACCCTCTTCCACCCTATCTTAGTGGCGTGTTTTAAAACCTACACTTTTCCTCTTGTAATTTGAACTTGTTTGAGAAATAGATAGAAACAACAAAACGTAACATAAATACATAAAAGTCATAGCTGTCCTCACATACATGAGAAAGAAAGAGTAAAATTACAATTTGAAGGCTAATTGAAATAATGTTGTGTATGTTTCTCAAAATCTATTAGTTTTCACATTTTTCATCCATTTTTCAAAAAATTCATATCCCAAGGAGGATCATGTATAGGTATAGGTTTCCTAACCAGAATGTTTGTTTGCGAAATCACAAGGTGATTTTGTGCAATTTACCCTTATGTTTTTTTTCAAGAGGCTAAGCCCTTACACCTTAGAGGGGGGGGGGGGGGAGGGACGCTACTCCCAAATTTTATTAATGATAATAATAATAAAACATTCAGATGAAGGGGGACATAAACCCTACCTCCTATGCTCAAAAACTAAAAATTAACTATAAATAAGGAGTACTACTTCCTTTACATAAGCAAGTGGAAAATGAACTTTAAGAAAAATGAAAAGTAGGAAATCCTAGTTGATTAAGCCTAACTTGATGCGAGATGCACAACCAGGATCTAGCTTGAAGTCTTAGGTTCCAAAGGCACCACAACGAAGCTTGGTTCTTGGATGATAAGTCAACTTGAAAACCCTTGAGACAAACTCAAAAGGACCCTCAAGGTCTTGAAATTCCTTTGAGACAAACAACAAAGGAATCCCAAGTTGAGAAACTTTGAATCAACCTTGGGACAAACCACAAGAATGAACAAAGGCTTGCCTAAACACTTGGGACATTGAAGACAAAGGTGAAATAGGTGGCTTGAAGCCAAGAGAGAAAACTCTAAATTTCTTGAATTAATTCTTCCAAAATTCTATGAATAGTAGTATAAAAGATAGGTATTTATACCTTACAATTACATTGAAACCCTACTTCAACAAATGACCAAAAAGTACAAGAATTAGGCATAAAAATTTTGGTCAAAACATTTCCACCGCCTTTGAACAGTACAATCCGTGGATGAACAGTGCTACGGATGTAGTGAATAGTGAACCACGTATTTCTGCAATCGCGGATCCAAAATACGCCCAGAAGATGATCTGCAGGTCATGATCTGCGGATGCAGTTTTGGTGATCCGTAGATCCTGACCCATAGATCAACTTTCAAGCCCAAAATCTTAATGCAAATGGCCAAATCAGCTCTTGTACGAAACATAAAAGCTGTAGCCCTTTGAGTTAGCATTCCAATGGCAAAAGAATCAGGTCATTTGAAGGTCTATAAGTAAAGTTATGTTCAAAATATTAAGAACTGGTTGGACAAGCTTCGTAGTGATGACATACTTTAACAATCTGGATTTTTGGCTATGAAGACGCATGAACTGGACTTTGTGTTCCCCTAAGAATTGTAGAGAATCTTCTTAGCTTCAAAAGAATTCAAGAATCATCTCAATCCAACTTTTATAACTCAAGATATCATCAAAACACCGAAGTATGTCATTGCTGCCGAAACCTTTTCTTCTCTATTTCTTCATTGTCTTGAATTGTTCCAAGTTAAATTTGCTTCAATTGAGCTAAGGCTTGAAACAACTCTTTGAACTCCCTGATTTGAGCTCTCTTGGATGAACTATTTGAATCTTTCTTTTGGTTTTCACGAGCTCTATTGGTTCCATTATTGAATTGAACACAAATCATCAATTGAGATGAAGTCTTGTTCTTCATGATTTGGCCTTTTGTCAATGAATCGAATGAGGTCCAAACTTGATCACATTGAGCTCCTTGAGAGGTTTTGATGTCTGCATCATAACTGCTCCATAAGCCTCCTTTGGAATATTTGAAAATGCCAAATAAGTGATATTTTGCTTCTCTTTGATACCTTGATTAAATAAAATATCTGTAGGCTTATTTGCTTCTCTGTAGCAATGAGTAATAAACAAAAAATGCCGTTGGAAACCGTTGATTTCTTCCTTCCAACGTCTCAAATACCAAGGACATAACACCAGATTTTTCAAAATATTGACTAAGGTCAAAGAGTTAGACTCCAAATGAAAAGACATAATGCCTCTCTCTAAACATAATCAAATGTCACGCAACATAGCCTTCATCTTAGCCTCCAAGCTTGTACCCAAACACAAAAAACATGAGAAACCCACAATCAGTTTCCCATAGCCATCTCTTAGTAGGCCACCTCCACCACACTCACTAGGGTTATCCTTAGAACATCCGTCAGTATTAAGCTTGCATTTAGCATTCGAAATCAACCATTTGATTTGCACCGCCTTGACCTTTTTCTTCTGAGAACAGACCTAAGAAAACAACTCAAGCGTACTTGAACGAACTAGGGGAGCTTTACATTTCCCCTCAAGAGCCGTGCAGATGTCTCTCAATATAGCCAAAACAATAAACACCAACGAGTGGTGAACACCTAAAAACACATAAGCATTCCTTGCTTTCCACAAATGCCAAACAATTAGAATCGGGGTTATTTGAATGATAAACAAAAAAATATCATTGGATGTAGGATGCAACCACCACATCATTAACGTTATACGAATATTATCATGGTTCAAAAAAAATACCCAAAGGCCTCCCAAAAAACTCTCATACCTTAACTAGAATTTCCCCCCAACAGAAAATGTGTTCAACCGTTTCTGTTGAAGGGTTACTACAACAGAAGCAAATAGAAGGACCACGAAACTCCATTTTTAACAAAATGTCAGTAATAGGAATTCTCCTAAACAAAAACCGCACCATAAAAAAAGATATTTTTAATGGAATAAAGAATGCCAAATTCTTTTGAAGAAAAAACATGAAACCCTACAAGGATAAATCCATTCATATGCAGTTTTCATAGAAAAAAGACATGAAGAAGTTAAAGTCCATAATATAGTAGTTGACTTCTCATCAAAGGGAGTTTGGGGAATTGAACCATCGTCTAACAGCCATATGATATTTTCCTCAGCCACTTCACGTGAGCTCAGCAAACACCTCCAAGTTGCTGAGTCCAATCTAGTCCTTCGCACTTGGGTTGGGTGTTCTTGTTTACAATATTTTGCAATCATGAATTTGGCCCATAAAGAGGATTGTTCACTAAATTTTCACCATAATTTAATTGAAAAGGCCACGATAACAACCTCTAATGTCTAAAGACCCACACCTCCCTCATTAGTTGGAAAGTATAAATTCTTCCAACCAATCCAATGATGCTTCAATCGATCACCTTTTTGTCCCCCAAGAAACTTAGCAAACACCGGTTCCAGTTGAGATAAAACACCTTTGAATGGATTTGCAACTGTCAAAATATGTAAGGGAATGGATGATAGAACATGTTTTATGAGAATTAACTGCCCCTGAAGACAAGAAACGGTTTTGCCAATTTATCACTTTGTTCATGATAGAAATACCCAAATCAGGGAAATAAGCCCTTCTACATTTCCTCACATACAAAGGGCACTCTAAATATCTCATTGGGAAAGCTTTTTCAAAACACCCATAATCTGCTTGATAATCTGCTTTCTCGATCGAGAAACTTTAGGGTGAACATAGAAGCCACTCTTAGTACTGTTGATCTTTTACCCAGAGTGACATTTGGATGTCCGTAAGATCTCCATAATTTCAAAGATTTCTTGGAGGCACCTGAAAAAATAACCACATCATTAGCAAAAACAAGGTAAGATATAATCAGATAACCAGAAGGAACCCGAAAAGGAGTGAAGTGCAGATGTTGACTAAGCTGGTGATAGTGGATCCCCCTAATGAAGCGCTCTAGAAGATTTGAAAAATCCTTTAGGGACTCCATTTATGATAATAGAGAACCAACAATTAGACACAATACGCCAAATCATATCAATCCATCGTTCACTAAAATCAAAACCATGCAATATATTAATAAAATACAACCAGGATACCCTATCATAAGCTTTGGCTATGTCTAATTTCAAGACCAGATTACCATTCCATTCTTTCTTTCCCAACTCTCCAATCATTTTTTGGGCAAGCATAAAATTCTTCACCATAAGCCTCCCCTTGACAAAAGCACTTTGTTGGGTTGAAATTATTCGAGGTAATAATCTTGCCAGTCTATCCGTCAAAATTCTTGATATAATTTTGTTAACAAAATTACACAAGCTTATTGGACGGAATTAAGAGAAATCTTGAGGATGATCAACCTTAGGAATCAAAACCACCATAACTAAGGCTATACTCCTTAGGATTATTTCCCCACAAAAGAAGCTGGCCACGGCCCTATACAAATCTTCAACCACAATGTCCCATGCTATGGTAAAAAATTTTCCTATGAAGCCATCTGGGCCAGGAGCACTTTCCGCATCTATAGAGAAAACGACCCATTTTATGTCCTCTAATGTCGAGTATTGATCAAGCATATTATTATCCTCTTCTAGAATTAATTTTGGGATGAAGTCCACATTAAGATTATACTGCACTTCTTCATGAGAGAAAAGATCTCCAAAGAATTGGCAGACAACCTCTCCAATTGCATCCTCATTGTCAATCCATCCCCTGTTGAGATTTTAATATAGTGAATAATTGATCTACTCCTTCATTCAGCTACAATTGAGTGGAAGAATTTGGAGTTCCAATCACCCTCATTCCACCCTTTAACCCGAGTCTTTTGCCTCCAATAATTCTCTTCAATGCACAAAGCATTATTAAGTTCAGTCCATGTCATATGAAGTTGTTTAAGATTCTGTTCTAAACCCTAAGAATCATACTCCTTTTCCATTTGGGCAGCTCTCTCCTCCAACTTCTTAATATTCTCAAAAATATTCCCATAAGTCTGTCTAGACCACACACGAAGAACCTGCTTCATAGACTTAAGTTTGTGTACCAAGTTGATGAGAGGAGAACCCAAGGACCCCCCTTATGCCATATCTGCTTGATAACATGCAAAAAATCAAAATAAGAGGACCAAAAGTTCAAAAGCCTAAAATTTTTAGGTTTATTATCTAGGTTGGTTTTCCCACATATAAGAAGAGGAGTATGGTCAGATGGATGCCTTGAGATTGTTGAACCAAAATCTCCAAATTTAATTATTGATAGCCACATTCAACAAGACTCTATTAAGGCGTTTGCAAACTCTTGCTAAACCATGCCTATTATTGCACCATGTATAGGGTGACCCAGAATAACCTCCATAAAAAACTTGAATATCTTACATAAAAGAAAGAAATTCATCAGCCTCAGACATATGAAAAGGTCTCCCAGCACTCTTTTCATTAGCATGCACTATTAGATTAAAGTCACCCGCAACAACCCCAGGAGAATGAACATATTCATTTCGTAGACTATGCCATAAAGACGTTCTATCATTTTCTACACACTTTGCATGTACAAAAGAAAATTTACATTCTAACGCCAATAAAGAAAAGGCCACTAGAAGAGAAACATATTGGTCACTCTCTCCAACCATCGAGCAACCAAGAATTTATATAAAATACCCACACTGAGCTCATATTATTATCGAAGCCACCATCCATGCACAACTTCAAATGAATACTATCAAACATATCCCTACCAACTTTAGGTTCACAAATTGCAACTAATTGAATCGAAAATATTTTAATCAGCTTCTTCAACTGTCTAATATTTGGGGCCCTTGCAACACCTCTAATATTCCAAAACATCAAATTAATCATTTAACAAAGCAACAAAAGAATTATTGGAAGATCTTACTTGAGATCTCAAAATTCTATCCGAAAGAATCTGTTGACGCTGCACACTCTGTTTCCCTATTTTTGGTTTCTCCCATTCTCCATGATTGTCTTGTGTGTGCTGAAGTTGAAAGGAAGTAGCTTCCAGGTTACAAAAAGCTAAATGATTTTCTAGGTCATGATTTGTCTCTATTCGAGCAGCAACACCTTTTGGAGATAGATTTCCAGCAATAGTTTCAACATCCTTAATCAGATGTTGTTGTCGCTCATTGGAGACTTCGTGAATTTCAGCATCCACACAGCCCACTCCAATGGATTGTTTCTCAACCTACTACTCCTGAACATGTTCCATCACTTCCAACTCAGGTTCCTGGACATCACTTAGACCCATAAGTTCAAGCACATTAAGGGAAACACCATCTGGCTTAGCTGCAAAAATAGGAGATCACTATAGAATTGTCACTCTAGGAAAGATAGTCACATTAGGTTTCTTATTTTGAAGAGTTTGTCTCACTGTCATGTCTGGACGAACACCCCTCCACTATAGCTTCCTTCCCCTTTCCATTAACGCTAGATTTATCCTATGAAGAAGGATTCGTTTTGGGGACATATTGTATCTCAACTGTGTAGATATCAAATTTTGACATATCATTCATCTTTTCCAGCGTTGGGGGTATTTTCTATTTTTGTGGTCAAATTCTTATTTTTAAGCAAAAAGGGACAAATTTAACTCTTTCAGGAGGTAAAATAGTAATTTTCAGCATGTAAATATTTTTTCATTAGTTTTAGAGTTTTAAATGTACAGTTTGTATTTTTATATATTTTTATGGAATTTTATAATTTTTCGGGTTTAACTGATATTTTTTCTGTACATTTCGTCACTGTAAGGGCAAAATAGTCATTTCGCCTCGCGAATAACATTTTCACCCATTTTCGAGTCCCAAATTTGTTTTTCAGGTTTTTTAAGCATTCTCTAAATTTTTTTTATTTTTTTTTTAGGGTCAATCACTATTTTTCGGTAAAAACTCTGTTCGGGAGGTAAAACGGTCATTTTGTACAGGAAATATATTTTTGACTGAATTTTTAGTTTATATAAAATTTGTTATTACATTTTCTTTTTCTTTCTTTCTTTCTTTATTTTTTTTTCTTTTCACTTTGTGGAGTTTCTTTTAGAAAAATTATGTCATTTTTAATTTTAATTTTAGTTTTTTAGGTGTTAAAAATCTTTTTTAAGGACAAATTTGTAATTTAATGGTTGGGGGTATTTCAGTTATTTTTATCCATTTCTTATAGGTTAAGACTTTTGCACTATAAATAGCTATTGTTAGGAGAGAGAAAAAAATATAGAATGCCTAGAGAGTTTTTTAGTTTTTAGTTTTTTGGTTTTATCTTTTACACCAAAAACACACACTTTTTCCTACATTTATCTTCAAGCCTTTACCAAGAACATCTAGAACACACACTAGTGTATCTTCAAGCCTACACCTAGAACACCTAAAACACGCACTAGTATATCTTAAAGCCTACACCTAGAACACATGCTAGAACTTTACATTCATCTTCAAGGCTACACCTAGAACACCAACAACACACACTAAATCTCAAGAATATCTCACACACTTCTCTCTCACACAGCACACACTACACAAATTCGCATTTTTTTCACACACTCTACACAAATTCACACACTTCTCTCTCACACACCACACACACTACACAAATTTGCATTTTTTCTCACACACTCTACACAAATTCACATTTTCTCTCACACACCACACACATTAGCTACTCTTTCACACACAAACACACATCAACTACTCTCACAAAATTCACATGCACACCTCACAAACACACTCTCTCACCCACCTTACTTCATACACAATCACGCAAATACACACTACACATTCATCATCAACCACAAATACACAAACTCCTAATACACATGCAGTTCTATATGCAACACTCAAACACATACCATCTCACGCATAACTCACACTTGCACACAATCATTCATACATCAACACACACACACACTTATTTACACAACTCACACATAGACACACGCATTTTATGCATACACATATTTAGTTCCACATGCCAATCACGCATAGGCACACACGTTCAAACTCACTAAACCTACGCACAGGCACACACATTCAAACACACAAAACAATACACAGGGGCATACACTCACACACAGAGTAACTCACACACAAACATACAGCTCAAATGCATACACACAGTAGCCACACAGAAACACACACAACACACACTTCACAATCACTGGAATCATTTCCACACATCACCACCTCCACCACTAAATCAATTCCCCATTAGTCCAGCAATCACCAGCCTTCCTCACAACCCCAATCAGAAACAAACCCAGGTCATTAGCCATCAATCACGCACTCCACCTCAACCTCTGCCATATGCCAGCCCCAAAATAAAACCACCTTCAATCAGCCAATATCAACTTCATCCCCATAACCATTAATTGCCACCATAGATTATCCAGAACCAACCTGAACCACCACCATTCAAACCATCACCACTAGTCCAAGAAACAACAGCCTCAATCACAATCCCCTGCCACCCTCATAAACCTCCGATTCCACCTCTTCCATCTAGACTAAACTTGCAAGAAAATCACCCATAATCCACACTATAGCCCAACACCTGCAAGGAAAAGCAAAAGAAAAACAGACATAAAAAGTCTCCAGTACATCCCTATAACCCCGAGACACACCCGCATCCACCACCTGCCAAACAACCACAGAAGCATCATCCCATCTCCACTGATCCCACAGGGCAACCACATAACTACCTTCAACCGCCAGTTCAAGCCTTTTTCAACCGCCACTAAATCGCCAGCCATCACTATTGGAGCCCCCAGTCAGCTCACCAGACCACCAAACCTCACAATTAGAACCATCTTAACCACAACAATCAATAGCCACAGTTCACAGACTATCCAAAATTCACCAGCAACTTTCCCCATAACCAATACACAGCATCTCAGATAGCCCCACGAAACCATTAACAGTCCCAATTCCCTTTACCGCCACCAATCACCTACAAAGAAAAAATATACAAAATCCCAAATCAAATCCCAAACATCACCTGCTCACACCACCACTCATCACCGCATGAACACCCCTCAAGCTCACATAAATCTGCAACAACAAACAACAGCCCCCCATGGCTAATTCCCAACCCGTAGTTCCAATTCATAACCACCCCAAGGCCACAGAACACCCAAAATCACCATCCTACTTCCACAGCTCCCAAACAACCACTCTCTTGTCACTATCTCCACCTCAACTTCCAAAATCACCACCAGCACAACCAGGCCATCAACATCACTAGTCGACTGTAAATCTGCACTAGCACAGCCTCCATCATTAGCATCAATTTATTAGCCTCAAACTGTCTCAAACCCAAACTCATTGAAACCACAGTCACCATTTGCATTCACTGGAATAGCCACTCCCAATTGCTATCGCTCCACCGCCCCTAAACTCAGGTAATTTCATGGCTCATTTCTCTCAATACTGCTTTATTCTGGTTTCTGGATTAGTATCTAATTGGAGAGTTTCTCCATTGATCCTTACTTGATTATATCGGAGAATTTGGATTGGAAATTTTGGGAATATCCAGTTAAGAGAGAATTTGAAAATTAGGAGAATTTGTCTCGGTTCCTTTTTTAGAGAGAACGGAGAAAGAAACGAATAGAGAGGACTAGGAGAGAGTAGCTGAAAATAGAGAGGGAAATAGAGAGGGAGAGCTGGAACAAGAGAGAACAATGGGAGAGAGAGAGAGAGAGAAGGCATTCGGGAAAGAAGAAAAGAGAAGAACCTGAGAGGAGAAAGAGAGAAAAGTGGGAAGAGAAAGAGAGAATAGAAGACAATTGAGAGAGAAGATAAAGGAGAGAGAGAGAGAAGACAAAGTCTGGAACGAAAGGAACGAAAGAGGAGAAAGAATCGAAAGAAGCAGGAGTAGAAGAAAGAAGCAGGAGGGGGGGAGAGAGAGAGAGTGAGTGACCAAAATAAAAGGGTAGACAATTTTTTGATCATTTGTGGGTTGGGAGAATTTGTTTATTTTTGTTAGTCTAATTGTTCTTTTAATATTTTACAAGTGGAATTTTTAATAAATATTGGTGTTTTGGTTGTTAGAGTTTATGTAATATTACTATGCCCCTAGGAGGTTTTAATTTGATACATTTAAATTTTTAATTTAAGAGTTTGACCCTTTCTAAATTTTACAGTTTTTCAATTAGGTCCCGTATTTTGCATCATTCCCCATTGTATGGCTAGAATTTATATTCGACCCCATTGATATTGCTGGAATTTACATTTTGAGCCTCACACTTGCTGGAATTGTATTTTTGTCCCCTTTCTTAGATTTAATTTACAATTGTGTCTCATGCTTGCTTTTAATTTGCATTTCACCCCCTTAAACTTAGGTGAATTTCCAATTTACCCCTTAAGTTTTATAGAATTTTATTTTTATCCCCTTAGTTATTAGAATTTATTTTTTATTTCAATTTGTCAATACTTATATATTTTAGGTTTTGTTTGTTTATACCGAGATATCTTGACTTATTTGTTCATTTTGATTAGTATTTGTATTGGGTCTTCGAGAGGTATCTCTATTCCTAGTTAATTTCTCTTTATGTGTTCTAATATGCCATTATGTGATTTTTATGCATTTTTCTTCATATATTCCTTATTTTACATACTTTTTGTGTATTTATTTCCTTTATGCTATTTAATTTTTTGAATTTTATTATTTTGGTAAAAAAATCTAATATTTTGTATTCAACTAGCCGGTGTAATAGTTATATTACATTTTTCGTATTTTCACAAATATTTGTGTATTTAGATAGCAAGTGTAATAGATATGTCATTTTCACTTTTTTCCCCTTAAAATTGTAACTTAAACCCCTGGTGTAATAATTAGGGCTTATTTGCTTTTGTGTGCTCATATGCTTATATGTTTTTTTGCTTTCCTTGGAGTTTTGCATCTAGATATCATACTTACGTGTTATGTGTTCCTACTTGACCTTATATTCCTTTATATGTTTAATTTACTTTTAATTCATGTTTTACTATTTAATTCATGTTTTATATTATTCTGTCACCACACTAGTCCAACGTTAGTTGTAACTTTATCGTTTCCCTGTTAGTCCAATGCTAGTGGGAATCCCTACAAAGTGCTAGTCTAACACTAGGCCCTTGGGTCATGTTAGTACTAGGTGCACTCGTGTGCATATTACATTATTTCACACACTATTCCTTTTTTAGTTTTTCATCATTTTGCATGATTTTTATGTATGTATATAGTTATCAATATTATCTATTTTTTTAGTATTTGACAGTGCATGACATTTAGGTTACATTTTCACTTAAATTTTTAGGACATTTGTGTGATCCGACTAAAAATAGTCATCTACTTGCGTGGGAAGCGGTGGATTGACAAGGCCGTTCCCCCTCTCCGTGAGTAGAAAGATATCAGTCACGAGTTATTAGTCCCCTGTACCCATTATGCTACATCCCAACTTTCTTCGACTACTTATTATCTATATTACTATTTTTCTTTTCTTTTTGCATTTCATTTTGCGTAGACACTCATGGCTCTCTCGAGGTCTCGACTCGTGTTTCGCAATTAATGCGATAATCCTAACCAAGCCTCAACGGGACATTTCGACCCTCTTGATACTCATATTTATATTTAGGATTTACATTCATATAGATACATCCAAACGCGATAGAATTTGGGGTTAGTTCAGGAATATTTGATTAAATCTCGCAACTAGCCTCAACTAGATAGAAAGGGTACCTTAGGTGCGAGCCTTTACTTTTCCTTTCTTCAAATGTGACTCCTGGACCTTCTTCTCTCGTTTTTTCATAGACCGGAGTCGAGAAAGGGTTTTTTAATATTTTTATTTTTTTGTTTGTTTAAAAGATTTTTCGGGTGATTTGGTACACCCTAACTCAATACCAAGTGGCGACTCTATTTTTAAATAAAACCCTTTTTCAAAATTAGTTGGTCAAAACTATCACACTTTTAGTTCCTACCTTATTTTCTTTTAAAAAAACACCATTTTTTCTAAACAACACTTTTTTTCACTAAAAATCTGATTTTTTCTCACACGCGCACAGTTTTTTCAAAACTTATTTTTTAAAAAGGGTCTAAAAAGGGTCACTAGACCGGACCGCCTTCTCGGGGCGCGATGGTCACGAACCCCACCCGTGTTGCTTATCAATTTTAGGACGTGACAAACTACCTACTACTTCTTCTCTTTACGATCTGTTTCAGCACCTCCCGAAGGGGTCGGATGAAGCAATTTGCACCTTCTTTCATCATGCCCTTGTTTCTGGCAATTGGAATAGAATTGTGGCAAGCCTTCATAGCTCACCTTTTACCAGAAACCTCCACTACCCATTGCAATTCAGATTCGCTAGGGGAGTTCTTTAGTCAAATCAAGTTCCATACACACTCTTTCTATATGTGGCTTGGAGAGATTAACCGTGGCAGTATCAAGTTTCAAAGATAAATCAATGGAACTAGCGATCATGAAAATGGCTAATTTGTCAAAAAAAATGGATGGGTAATGCCTCAAAGGAAACCCAAACTGGAGCATGGGAAGGCTCCTTATGTAGTCTAAAATCGGGACTCCACTTAAAGACCTTCATGGGAAATTCTTGCACCATCCATGTCCCCCCTCAACCAGCATCATACCAAGTCTTCTTCCATCTAAAATCGAATGAGGACATGTCTATAATCCATTAAACCAAGTGAGAAAAAATTAGAAAATCCAATAGCAGTGAAGGCTTTGCACAGCAGCTCTATGTTCGGCCTTCCATGGAAAAACTTCCCAACAAGAGTGAAACAAAAAGGCACAGCAACTTTATCAATGTTAGCTTGAGAGAAATTACCAGCTGCTTCACCCCTATAAAGAGAAGGCTGCTTGATTTTAATTGGAGATGGAGGACTACAAGTGAGAATCTTTGCAAAAGATCTATTGGGAGGAGGTTGAAGGGCAGCCATGGCTACAACAAACCCTATTTTTCAAAAAATCAAGAGAGGGAAAAGATAGAGAGAGAAAGTTAGAATACTTGTTAATTTTGTTGGTTACTCTTCTCATCTTACCCTTATGTTTAAGATACATTCGCGGAGTGTGCATCAAACACTTTGTGTGTGTCTCTATGTATGTAGAGAGAGAGAGAGAGAGGGGAAGAGTGGAAACAGTTTTCTTGTGTAGTACTATTTTTGTCATTATAATTTCATTCTACTATTTATGAAAATTATTGTCTTTTTATTTTGCTAATATTTTGTTATTTTTGGAGGACTCTTGGAATAAAATTCTTTTTCCATTTTCCAAAATACGACTAAAAATATGGGAAGTGTGTGTATATGCAAGTATAATTTTTTTCCATACTATTTGTTGCTCGATTATGTTTGATGAGATTTAAACCTCACACATATCTTCGAATTTGAACTTATCAAATTATTCTAATTGCTCAAGCTCGATTGAGCTTTGATCGCGAAACTCGTTGCTCAGTTCACTTTTAGTTTAGTTACATCTACATCCCCTATGGTTTAGCTGAATTATCAAACAAACTAAAATATCTAAATTCAATTTCGCATTATAGAAAATTAAGCTTTGATACTTTTAGATTCATTTCCTTAAATTACATGACAAAGAAGTTAGACTTGTGTTAGCATTCTACCTAAGTACAAACATGGTGCATGTTACCCTTGTGTTACACAGTAAACTTGGCTTACACGGTTAACAAGCCACTAATTAAGTTGTTATAAATGGATTAAAAAGCAAGAAATAGTGGTCAAAAAGGGGCTACTAATAAACTTGAAAAAACAAGGAGAAATTGTGCTGGAATTTGGATGCTTGCGGTGGCAAAACCTAAAGCGCAAGATGTCACATACTTAAGGGTCAATTAGTGAAGAAAGCTGGTTAATTAAAGACCATACAATCTGCTAATTAGGCCTAATAGGAGGATTAGCCAAAGGAAAAATGAAAATGAAAAAAAAAACAATAGAAAAATCTGCCCATTAAGCTAGCTGGTCAAACAAGGTAGTAAGCAAGTAGAAAGTGTCATGTTCTTGGAGTTTGTAGGGTGAAGCAAGCACCTTATGAGCAACTAGCTTAATGTTCTGATTAAATGAGATAAAAACAACTGAAAAATGGAGGAAAAAAAAGAAGCTTGAAGTTGTGCACAGAGAGAGAGAGAGAGAGAGAGAGAGAGAGAGAGAGAGAATCTGGAGAAAACCAAGTTAGAACTAGAGCAAGGTTGAAGACTCTTGAAGGTAACACCAATTTTCTTAGCTGGGTTAATTCTAAATGTTGTTTAGCAAAGCATAAAACTTAGTTGTTATGAAAAGATGTTATACTTGTTGATTGGGAGGTGGAACTGAATAAGAAACAAGGAGGTTTTGAGCCAAGGAAGCATGAACATACTTAGAACTCATACTATAGTCACCTTTGTGTAGCTTTAGAAAACTGACCAAAACTTTGTTTAGAAAATTCAAGATTGGGTACTAGTTGTTGTATTAGAAACTAAATTCAAAGACCTTTTTATGGTATAAAAAATTAATCTAATTCGTTAGTTACAGATACCGGAATTGGCTGGAAACTGACTAAAAAAAGGACCTTGCAAGAGCAAGATTGATAAGATCCTAACTTTTAAGTCAATTTTAAGCATGATATGATTTAGATTTGAGTTTGAGCCCTTTATAAGAGTTTTAGTACTTGGATTTTAGTTTTCATTCATGTAAATATTATGTTCATACGAGCTATATTTTGAAAGATATGCCGAGTTGAAAATCAGCACATGGCTGAACCAGAAATTTGGTTTTGCACAAGACTAGTTTGCAACTAGGTTAAATTTTGGTTGAATTTTAACTTGGTCATGGTTTGAATTTTTAAATGATTCCTTCCAAAAAACTGTAGGAAATTGAATCTAGTTTCCAATTGTACTAAGTTTGTAGCATTTGGATAAGTATAACCCAAGTTATATTCAAACAAATAGACCTTGCACAAGCAACCATGAATGGATCCATGAGCTTGAAGCTCACGGCTCCAGCCATGGTTTCTCTCTAGAATGCTCCTACTAGGATAGTTTTCTTGGTCACTTTGGGCTATATTTTGCAAGGTTTTTCACTTGTTTCATAACAAATCATTGGGGATGCTTTTATTAAGTTAATTTTCGGTCGATAGTTTTGGTTTTTTAAAGTGAGTTAATTACACTTTGCATGTAATTTTGATGAGGCTGGCAACTCAAGCTATTTGAGTTGATTCTGCTAAAGGTTGGTGATAGTTTTGGCAAGTTGAGGTGAGGACCTATTTATGCTTTAGTTGAGGTGGCACTTATAAACTTTGTAGGCAAAAGTCTTCTATCAATTCTATACATAATGATATTTATAGGGGTGAGAAAATAGCTAACAATGGCTTCTAACATTCAAATTCAACTTTCTGCAGAAACTAGCCGTTAGACAGTAAATTTGTGGTCCAGGCATCCACTATCGTTCATTCGGACATTCCGATGCTCGTCTGCATACAATTTGTCCAAAAGTTACTGTTCATCCGGGGGCGCGTACTGTTTATCTGGATGCTACTATTCATGGTATTGTTCATCCAGTTACTGTTCATACGAACACGGTTATTGTTCATGCGGACTTTTAGATCCCAAGTCCTCATCACAACTTTCTTGTAATTTTTCCTCTTTTTGATTCCTTTTAATGGCTAAACACTTTTACTACAAGATTAACTTGATAAAACATTAGTAAATATTATTATTAGTTTGCTAATCATCAAAGATAAGATAATGTGAGACCATAAGGTTTTCAATCTCTCCCTTTTTTATGATCACAAACTAATGAGGAAAATGAGCAAAAAGATTTACAATAGACTCCCCCTTAGTATATGCATATTCAAAAATACTTATTTTCAAACTAGATCATCATATTAACATTTCTCCCTCCTTTGACATCATCAAAACTAGAATTGAGAGGTTTGTTTAAAAATTTATAAACAATGCTCCCCCCTCAATAAATGCATATATTATTTTCGGTATAAAATACCTTTTTATGATGAAAATCATTTGCTCCCCCTAAGTGTGAGCATATCATAAAAACTACATTTTGGTTTAGGACACAATACAAGACTCACTTTTGAAAAAAAAAATTTGGTGAGGTAATGAAATGAATTTTTCAAAAAAATGTAATATACAACCCAACTTTTTCAATAAATCAACAAATATGCACCAAAAAACCACCAGTGGTTTACATATTATGAAAATCACCAAACATATATAATCCACATATTCAATCACACAAACTACATATTATTATGAAAAATAATCAATACATTTACCCTTTAATCATGTTGTCCATGCACTACCTTGTCTTTTGGTGATCTTCAAACTTACAAAAGTAAATCAATATATTTTGGTAGCCATGTCTTCTTGGATCCTAGATTGTTAGTAATATCTTTCTGTACCCACATAGCTTTCATATCTAGTTTTATATTTTTCTTAACATAACATTCATTTTGCATATGACCACGTTGACAACAAAAATGACAAATAGCATTTGGATCTCTAATAAATGTAGATTTTATAAAGCAAATGTCATCTTTTAGAAAGTAGTGTGATGTTTACTCAAAACAATTTTTCTAATCCTTTTCTTTGGAAAATCCTTTTGTTTTTCACTTGAAATGATTTTTGAGAGCTCATCAATTTTATTTCTCAACAAAATTTGTTCCTCTTTGATTTTATCATAAAATTTGGATTTCTCATCCAATTTTCTTTTCAAGTCATCATTTTTGCAATAAAATTCAAATTTGTTTTTGAAGACTTCATTTTCCTTTTTCAAAACATTGTTTTCTAGCAAAAGCGTTGAATTTTCTTTCAACAAAGAATTGATTTTGACAACTAGTTCTTTATTTTTGGCAAAAGATTTTTTTCAAATTATCATGAAATCTTATAACAAAGTCATCAAATTCATCATCACTACAATCATTATTATCACAATCACTATCATGATAGGAGTGGCTAGATGATACCTCATTGTCTCCAATGGCCGTGAAGGCCATTTGTTCCATTCTAAAAGCTTTATCATCAACATCTCCATTTAAGTTGCAATCATCTCATGTAGAATGGAGGCTATTGAAGACTGGTTCTTTGTTTCCTTTCGCTTCCTCCATTTGTGCATTTTTATCATCCTCATCTTCATGCAACTCTTTCAATTTTTTCCAAATTTCTTTTACCGTCTTGCATCCTTGTATCCTACTAAAATCATTTTCATTCAAAGCAATAAATAAAACATTAGTAGCTTTGGCATTTAATGAGAGATTAGTTTTATCCAAAGCACTAAATTCACTTCTAGTTTTTGGTCTAGCTTTTCTTAGAACTTCTTTAAAAGTGATAGCTTCAAAAGGTCCTTCATAAACTATGTGCCATAGCTCAATATAAAGAGATTCTAAAAATATTTCCATATGTTGCCTCCATCTAATATAATTAACACTGTTAAACATAGGAGGTCTATCAAAGGGATTGCTCTTCTAGAAACATAGCATTATTGGGAGACCAAGTTCTGATACCAATTGTTGGCCCCAAAGATAATGCAACCAATATAGCAACAATCAAACTTGCAATAACAATGATAAAGACAAGAATTGTAAAACTCAAAATAACAAATAACAATAAAGTAAAGTAAAGAAAGAGCACACCGGAATTTTTATAGTGGTTCAGCACCAAACTCGATACCTACATCCACTCCTAAATATTACCACTTGGAATTTAATTCACTAGTAGCTTTTTCAATTGTTGGTGAAGCAAACTAACTTGAACATAAGGGAGGATCAATCTTGCTTTCTCTTCCTAGCTCTAGTTGAGCCAAAGTCCTCACTTTGCTCATACTAAGCTCTACCGAAACTAGCCAAGAGTTTTACAATCGTTCACAACCCCCACACTATGCTACAATTGAAAGTTTCCACTCACCCAATTGAAAAGCATATAAAACCCCAACAATCTACCTACCAAAGAACTACAACTACACCCCAAATAAGAGTATATTCTCCCAAAATCACTCTAAAATACCTGTAAACCTTGTAGGCAAAAGTCTTCTATCAATTCTATATATAATGGTATTTATAGGGGTGAGAAAATAGCTAGAAATGACTTCTAACGATCAAATTCAACTTTCTGCAAAAACTAGCCGTTAGACAGTAATTTGAGGTCTGAACGTCCGCTACTATTCATTCGGACGTTCGGATGCTCGTTCGGTAGCTCGTCTGCATACATATTGTCCAAAAGTTACTATTCATCCAAACGTTCAGATACTGTTCATCCGGACGCTACTGTTTACGATTACTATTCATCCAAGTACTATTCACGTATTGTTCATCCTGTTACTGTTCATGCAAACGTGATTACTGTTTATGCGGACTTCCGAATCCCAAGTCCGCATCATAAGTTTCTTGCAATTTTTTCCTCTTTTCGATTCCTTTTGATGCCCAAACACTTTTACTGCAAGACTAACTTGATAAATCATTAGTAAATATTATTATTAGTTTGTTAATCATCAAAACTAAGATGATGTGGGACCATAAGGTCTTCACTTATATTAGACTCATAAAATTTTTGTAATATTTTTGCTTTAATAAATAAATTGGGGGCTGGCATCCCCTTTTTGTGTATGGGTTTTGCCAAAAAAACCTATATATATAGATATATATATGTATGTATATGTGTACATACACACACACATACACACACAGAAATATATATATGTATGTATATGTGTGTGCATATACACACACATATACATACATATATATATTTCTGTCTGTGCGTGTATATGTATAAGTGTGTGTGTGTGTCACACATACACATATACATACACATATATATACATATGTGTGTGTGTGTGTATGGGATAGTGGAAAACCCTAAAAAATTAGAATCCCATGGCTACTAGCATCACTCTTTATCTTGACATTCTTCCCTAGTATTTTTATTCTTTCACTTAAACGCATATGTCTGCTGTTGTGCGATATGATGTGCCCGGATATTATTTGTTTTGAAGAGTGTATTGCAAACTACCATGATGATGGTCCTGGTGGACCATGTGCAAATACTCTCCAGGCAAATACTCTAGAAGTACCCCTGGATGGAACATTTTTCTGTCAACTCGGTTGTTCACTTCACGAATGCAAGAAAACAAGTTCAAATAAGGTGCTACTACACAGTTGCATGAACAGTTGTTGGGAGAGTTACTGCAGGCAATACAAGGGCACCTGACTTTGAATGTGGTGGAGTAGTAAAATTTGTAGCCAAAAATAGCCCCCGGGCTAGTAGGAAATTGGGAGACTTTTTACTTTCTGCAGAATAAAGATCTCAGGATGTGTTTTATCTGATTAAACATTTTACACGACAAAGATGGAGACTCCTTTTATCGAATTGAAAGTGATTTGCTTTACATTTTGGCATCTACCAAGACATTTGTTATGTTATAAAAAAATGTATGTATGTATACAATATGCAAATATACATATATATGTATGTATGTATGTATGTATGTATGTATGTATGTATGTACGTACATTCCAATGTATGTATGTCTCTATGTATGTACATGTATATGTATAGGTATAATCAACAATTTACTCTTTCTTTTTTAATTTTTCTCTTATTGGAACCTTTAGCTTAAATTCTATCCTTTTTTTGGATTTAATAAATTTTTGTGTTAGTATAATGGTGGCTGCTTCTTCTGCCAAATAGTCAGTTTCTTACTCTTTTCTTTTTTTTTTTTTAAGATTTTCTCTCATTGGAACCTTTTGGCATGGTGATTGATTGATTATTTTTTAGCAAATGAATAGTGGAATGTCTTTACTATTTTTCTTCTTGTTTTGAACTTAATAATTTGTATTAGTATTAGTTTTGGACTTTAGGCTCTTGATCTTGAGCACACAACCTAAATGTTTTGTGAGTCGATTCTAAGCTTCACATTTATAGATCAAAAGCCGAAAATGTTATTAATTATATAAGTCTAGTTTAGACTTGTTAAACCTAGCTCATAAGGACCGATTACTAGGCCTAACCGTTAACAATGTAATAGAAATGGTGAAATGACAAGAATAGCCTCGTTTAAAATACATTTACTCCCTTGAAGTTTTTTTTCAAATCACCAAATGATCCCTATAGTTTGGTCAAATTAGTTGAACCCTGTAAAATAATTATATGCTCATAAAAAACCCTTTATGATCAACTAAAAGGTAAACAAATAAATAATACAAAATAACTAGGCACAACCACTGTGTGCCAAAGAAAAAAAAAGGAAAAATATTAATCAAACTTGATAGAGTATTGGATATGGAGAAAGAAAATTTAGTTTGATTTATATATAAAAAGAAATTGTATTCCAAATTAAGTAAAAAATTTATCATGAATTTCAAGTTGATATTTTATTTTAATCTTTAATGAAATTTTAATTTTGACCTTTGTCAATTCCTGATTGTATATAAGATATTGAAATTTATTGGGTGATGGTGGCAATAGTGGAATTAGAGTATACTTATAGAAATTTATTGAAATTTTATTGTTTAATAAATAGAATTGAGTGACAAGCAAAGATCTAAGGAGATGAACCTAAGGTAATATTAGACATAATGTGAAATTTGGTTTTTCTTCACTAATTCCTCCTTAATTTGATGGCTCTGATACTATATAGGGACACTTAGTTATAATAACACTAATACCAAACAGAAGGTAAACCAGGAATGGGATTAAGCCAGCCATCCCACAATTTGCCCTACATTTTATCTGTTTAGGATATAGTATTATTACAGCTAAGTGTTCTTTAAAGAACCATCATCATACAAGAAGGAAAGAACTAAATCAGAAAAACCAAAAAGAGAAGTTTAGAACACCATAGTTATAAAAGAACACTTCTTTTATTGAGATAAACTCTCAGTCGAAAAAACCTCTTCTGAGTTTACACACCAAGTTTCAAGGCCATATATAGGAATAGATTCACACCCATAATTTCCTTATGATGTAAGGGTTTACATAATTGACTCTAATTATTACAGACACTATGTCTTGTAAATCACAAGATTCATAAAGGGCAACAACTTTTACAAAAGCTAAAAATTTATATCTATATGTATATCTATACTCTCTTTAAAAGTATGGTGAGTCTCAATAGCTTTAGAGTATTTGCATTTTTTGGTGGTAGTTTTCAAATGTGCCTAAAATGCCCTTTCGTGATGTAATGATATACTTAAGTACAACTTTGTTGTGCCCCTCAATTTTCATAGCATAGTACTTAAATAAGTATTAGTTGGTGAGGAATTTATAGGGGTGTTGAATAGGGTGAAAACACATATGTTAGAATGCAAATAGACATTGATGATGTGGAAAGCCTTTGTGGGATTGCCGTGGAAAGCCTTTGTGGAATTAATTGTATCGTAATTGAGGTAGAATTACAATAATGAAATTAATTGTCTTGTAATTGAGGTGAAATTACAATAATGAAATTAATTGTATTGTAATTAAGCAAGAATTTATATTATACTGGTAATTAAAATAAATCAATTCCTCATACAACACCATTTGACTACCCTTTCATTTCTAAATCAAAAATTCTTGCTGCTTCATTTCTATTGCAAGAATATAGTTTGAAAGGTATCTATAATGGTGGAGGAAAAGAAGAAGAGAAAAAGGTTAGAACAGTCTCTCAATTCATAGCATATATTGATATGTGATATTTAAAGTACAACTTTTTTGTGCTTCTCAATTTTCATAGCACAATATTTATATAAGTACAACTGCTAAGTTTGATATAGTTTTTTGAAGGGTATATCATCAGACCATGAAGAACTATATTTCAATGTAGGTATTCTACAAGACCATATGAATATTGTTGCTTGCATTTTAAAAATGAAAATAATGCAGCATGCATGTATGTAACAGATAAGCGATGTCATTTTTATTTTAGTATGTCATAAACTTAGGAAGTAAGATATGGTAGTCAAGGACCAAGTCCCTTGAACATCCTTGCAGGAGCTACTGCACGAGGAATCACTTCAATGAAGCAGGTGACACCCATTATGTCTTTGGTAAGAATGGAGCTGGGAAATCCTTAAAACTTAGAATTGGACTAAATAGGCTATTGCTGAAGATTTCTCTAGTGATAGGCATTGCATATATTGATGAAGTATTTTATGGACTGGTTAGAAGGTTCACTTTTGTACAAATGATATAGTAATTTGTTCCCTGCCTAGGTAGGTGGATCATTTGCGGGGAAAAAAAATTATTTTCCAAGTTGGAAGTAGTAAAGAACACTTAATTTGACTAGTAAAGAAAGGGCATGTGCATTAAACTTTGTTTATCATTTTCACCGGCTGGAAGCTTTATCCATTGACAGATTTGTTATTTATTATTATTTAGTAAGAATCGCCATACTTTTAAAGAAAGTATAAATTACAATGATAGTTGAGTCACTGATAAATTCGATAAATATTTTAGTATCAATGTTTGTGTCATAGTGCCACTTTATACATTTTCTATAGAACTTTAAAGAAATAGTTCGAACAAATTGATATTATGACTTAAAATTATGGTTTTCAACAACAATTATTGCAAGAAAAAGAAAGCATATAATCACTTTACTATTGCATTTATAATAAAAAAAACTTTCAAAAATTTAATATTTAAAAAATGTTACATTTTGAAAAAATATCACGTGCAAAGCAGTGAGTTGTTATTAGTTATTACAAAGGTAAAGATGACTAAAGGGCAACTTATAAAAACATTAACAAAGACAATTCACTTAGACGAATTTGGTGTGTCTGACAGGATAGACCCAGGATCGGTGATGTCATTTCAATGATGTGGTCCATTTTTTTTAATAGAATTTTCATAAAGAAGGGGATAAACCTAAATCTTCAAACCAACCCGAAAGGCAATTGTTGACTTTTAAGTTGGTTTAAGGGACTTATCTACTCTCCACTCGACTCTTTCCAAATCAATGTGGGACTAGGGGAAAGGGAACTTGAGAGTTGCTACTAAAGAGTAACTACCACTCCACTCACCAATATTTTTAACCTCTCCACTCCACTCACCAATGATGTGGCCCAAGTGCCTCCTTTTATTTTTCTTGTTATTCTTCTGTCTTCTAGCTTCTATCCTTGCCTTTGATCTTATCCTTGAGGTACCTGAGGATAAGGTATTCACTTGGGCATTCACATGGGTATTTCCACTCCATTGGCTATCAAAGCTCCATGGATCTTGAGGCTCATAAAACTGTTGGTAGCATGACTCTTTTGCCTTTTCTACATTTTTCCAGTGAGGATGGGAAGACTGAAAGTTCCACGATCCAACTGGACCGAGCAAAATTTTCTGAAGAATAATTTTGTTTTCTTGGAATTAGAATCTCTAAGTTTCAAAATACTCATCTTCCAAACTTCAGATAGAAACTGGATACCTGTGTTAAACACTCTAAAAGGGAGAGTCTGAATATGTGAATTATTAAGATGGTGTGGTCGATACAAGTGTACCAATAGAAAACCTTCATTATTGGATGTAGGACTCACAAAATTTATGAGGTTCAAAAATCAACTCACAGAATTACAGAATTGAGAGAAATTAATTACAAGAAAATATACGGAGACAAAAGAATAAAAACTCACAATATTATTAATATCTCAAACAATAAAGAAAAAATTCTGTGGACTCTAGACTCTTTGGGACTCTCTAACAAATTAGACTAACAAATACCCTATTTATAACCAACTAAACTTAATAGACAAGAAATACCAAACACCATCAATTACCAAATAAACTATTCTATTACAAATAGAAAATTACTAAAAACCAAGTAGGAATCTACCAAGCTTGATTTAATTACTCCAACATTGCCTCCCTTAAATCAAGCTCCCCATTGAATCAGTTCCAATTCCATCACGAGCACAAATCTCCATTGAAATTTATGTCACAGTATGCATGATGTGTAACACTTTGTAATTGACCTTTATCTTCACATGTGGTAGTGGACGAACTTTATACTTCGCAAATAATTTTTCAACCAATTCTTTTTTATCAAAAAATTCACTAATGCACACCCATTGATCAACATATTCACCATAGTTAATCTCACAAAAATCACCAACAAAATTGCTCAAAAAATCATAACATTCTTTCTTGACAAAATTTCCCCCATCAAATTAAAATACTCTACTACCACAATCTTCATATAATTTGTCCACTCCAAAAAATAAATTCTTATCATCATTCAAATCTCTATCTTCAAATAATTTCTCAATCCCAATAAAATCCACATTATCAATCCAATCAACATTGTCATGCATTTGATAATTTGGAATCTTCAACCCATCATCACTAATTTTAACATTAATTTTTCTTTTACCATTGAGAGAGTCCGAGTCAACCAAAAAAATTTCATCCACAATTTTTCCTTCTTCTCCTTCTAACAAATTAGCCACTTTCTCTTTCTCAGTAAAAAATTCTTTATCCTTAATCACTCCAAAAATTGTATCTAAATCAAAACTTTCAACCAAATCAAAATTTTCAGGAACAACTTTAGTAAATTTATCCTTATCAAAATTTACTTCGCATCAAAAACCATATTTAGGCTTCAAAAAAGATGACAAAACTTGTTTTGTTTTAAAATATCTCGCCAAACTTTATGAGATATCTGAGAATAAAGAAAAACTTTTCTATAAACTTTCCAATCATTGATTTGTACATAATCTTCTAAAATAACGAATTTTTTCAAGCAAACAATGGGTTAATTTTTCATCAATAATGTCACCTAAATCACATTGTTTGAGATATTGTTCCATTATTTGAATCCATTCTGTTCTCCCTTGGATAATAATCCAAGTATACAAAATTCTAAATTTTTCACCGTTAACTAACTCCGTTTTCATCTTAAAATCACAACAAAAAATTTTTTTTGTTTACTTGGATGAATAAATTCTTCTTCCTTCATTCTACAATTTATTTAGCCTCCCTAACTGATAACTGAATCAAACTCTTTAATTATGCAACTTTGCAGCATCAATAATTTTGACAGGATACTTCACAAATCTCTGTCCCACCAGTCACAGCCAATCACAATCTATGATTTATTCCTCAACAACGGAATATCTCAGGACCAACCTTGTGGTCTAACTTTGACAACTGAAAACTCCAAGACAATCCTTGCGCCTTAACTTCAACAACTGAAAACCCCAAGAATAACCTCTTAGTCTGGTTTCTATCTCCAACGAGAAAATTCAGGAAGACTGTTTCCACTGGCTCTGATGCCAATTGTAGGACTCACAAAATTTATGAGGTTCAAAAATTAACTCACAGAATTGAGAGAAATTAATCACAAGAAAATATACGAAGAGAAGAGAATAAAAACTTACAATATTATTAATATCTCAAACAATAAAGAAAAAACTCTATGGATTGTATGGAGTCTCTCTCTAGACTCTTTGAGACTCTCTAACAAATTAGACTAACAAATACCTTATTTATAACCAACTAAACTTAATGAACAAAAAATACCGAACACAATAAATTACCAAATAAACTATTCTATTACAAATAGAAAAGTACTAAAAACCAAATAGGAATCTACCAAGCTTGATTTAATTACTCCAACATTGGAGAAGGGATTTTTCCAGTAAGACAAAAGTTTCAACCGAATGAGGAATTGTTCCAAATATCATTTTTTTTAGAAAGCATAATTCCATATTGTTTGACTATATTAGCAAACTAATACAGTAACTTCAACGATTGGTGACTCAAAAGGTTGGACTATAATTGGTAAAACCACAAGATTTGTTTGGTAATTTAGTGAAACTTCATTTTTCCACCCAATGATACCTTGAAAAAAAAAGAGAGAGAAGGGGAAGAAAATAGAAGACGTTTTATTGAAGTTCTTTTTTTTTATAGTAATTCTGGATATAAGTTATTTTCCCTTGCCCAAGAGCACTTATCTACATCATCAATTACAATCAATATATACACAGCACATTGATTGAAAAAAAAAAAAAAAACTACACAGCACATTATAAAAAGAAAAAACCCAAGAGAAAATAGGTGATAGTTTTAAACTTTTTTTTAGAGCTTTCTACATCAAATTGTGTATACGAATAAAATTGTTGCATTTTTTGTGGAATTCAATGATATAAAAATTTTGTGGGTTTGTAATAGAAATATGGGGTTTTCCACATCCAAAAAAATAAAAAAATTCATCCTTCTTTTTATCTTGCTTTTAGTTGTTTGTAGTTTAAATTCATGGTTGTTTAGTATCATAATCATGTTCCTCATGACATATTGATGCTATTACATGTTTTCTTCCCCCGTTGTGTTTGTCTCATTACAATCATAATTTTTAAGTATAATTATTCCCTTATTTATAACCCCCTAAGCTAAAAGAGATTTATTGTCTTCAAAGGCAACGGAAGATTTGTCATCCCAAGGAATGACTATGAAGTCATTCATCTAGGGTAGCAACCAAGCAACCAAGTATCATATTGTTACTTCACCAACTCAGCAAAGCTCAATTGGCCAGCGAAACACTCTTAAAAGATGTTCCTCGCTGCCAAATCCGTCTTGGCTGGCTGATGTAGATTAGTTTGTGTTTGTTAGTTTAAAGAGTGCGTTAGTTAGGTAGAAGTCTCACCCAAATTGTGTGTGACAAAAATCTTAATGTAATAAATAGTTTGAGTAGAAAAAATTGATACTTGGACCAACTACTGTACCATTGGAACTCAACAAGTTCACGTTGATTTCTACTTTTTTTTTTTTTTTTTTTCTCTTCCCATTTCAAGGAAAGTGCAGTGCTGATTTTCAAGGCTACACATAATCCACGCTAGAAAGGGTAAACTCTATTAGCTTGGAATGCTTTGCAGCTGCAACTCTTCTTTGAAACTTTGATGATCAACTTTGGGAAATACTTAATTCACAAACAAATATACTTAAAAGAGCAAATGCCTTGCACAATTTCCACTGATTCCTCTGAAATGACAAAGAAAAGCTCAATTTGTGATTTTTTTTTTATCAAGTATCAACACCAAAACCAAGCCATTTACATATCATATCTTGCAACTATTACCAAGTTGCTCTACCACCATCTACCACAGTATACCATTAAAATTCTATACAATTTTAAAACTCTAGCATTATATCTTCATACAAACTCTTTTGAAAAACACATATATAGATGATAATTATATGAAGAAGATGGAGAACTTACCCACTCTTTCTTCCTTTTTTTTAATAAATTTCCCATCTTTTTTTTTTTCCCCTTTTTCGAGAAATCAAAAGTAAATTATGTGGAACTCTCTTGTGGCTTGACAAATATACAAATTATGTTCAAGTGATTTGGAAACTTACACTTTACTCCTTATACATTGGACATTTTTGCAAAATACAGGGAATAAGTGAAATCTAACAGATTTTGAGAAGTAGCCAGAATTTATTTAATCTTTAAATTGTAATCTCTAATTTTTATTTCTCATGTATAGGGATACCAAAGACTTCCTGCATGTTTCCATCACGATTGATTATCTCTATCCATTTTGTTTCCTTTTTTTTTTTGTAATAATTATCTCTATCATTTTCAAAACAATACAAATTGTAAAGAGGTAAAGTATTCCTAAAACATAGTGGGTAATTTGTAAGTTAGCCAAATTACAGGGGTTTTTGTGTAATTTATACAATAATCAACCATACACAAATCTCTATCACTAATCGCTAAGGACTAATGACAAAGGACTAATTGATACAATTGCGAAGGAAAATTAAATTTGTCACTCAAGTGAGCTGATCTTTTTTCCTCTTTTACAACAATGCCATTCGCACTTTGCACCTCCAAAGTGCAGAACATTTTTTTAATACACAAGCCTGACGAAATGAATTTTTTAATCGAAACGAATGAGTTTTTTAACTTTTACTGCCTGCTTATTTGGATTGAAAATATTTTCTTGGAAAATTTTTTGAAACTTTTCTTAGTGCCAAAGACCAGAAAATATTTCTTGTGTAAAATATTTTCTAATTTTCCTTCTTTTGGCTAAAAATAACTTACATATTCAATTAATGTAAGTAATATGTAAGTTATTTTCCTTAGAGTTCAAAGGTGACATTAAACCTTAAGTACCTACTTTTATAACTTCATTTACCAAACTAATTTTTTTTAATTCGTATCAATTATTTTTTTCATAATCTTGGGCTCCACAATAATATGATTATAGTTATTATATTTTACCATTATATTATTTTGAAGATTAATCATAAACAAAACAATCTCTAGTTAACTCCATTTATTTGTCAAATATTTATTACAATTGTTATTAGTCCATTTAACTCATATTAACAATAAAAAATTTAAAAAATTAAAAAAATATTTTTTAAAAGATTTCGTACAGTCATCCAAACACTAGAAAACTGTAAGGAAAATGAGATTTTTCATGTAAAATGTTCTCTTGATAAAACAATTTCCTTAGGAAAATATTTTGCATCCAACCAAACGGACCCTTAATGGAATTATTTTGGTTCGCACCTTCGTGGCGCCATTAGCACTACTAATCACAAAAAAAAAAAAAAAAGATATTGGATGGTGGATATTAGTGCAAATCAGCGAAATCAAAATGTTGGTGGAAGAGGGAGAGGAGGTGGAGGCAAAGGTAACTTTAAAGTCCATGATAGTGGTAATTTTTCTTGCCAACGTAGAGGTAATGATAATAATCTCAATAAGGATCAATAGAATATTATTCTTATAGACGTAATATTTAGTATCATAAATGTAAAAAAATTGGGCATTATAAAAATGAATTTTGGTCTAACAATGCTAATAATAGTGATGTACATGCTAAAATGATAGAGAATCACAACAAAAGAGGAGCCTTTTTTATTTTATAGTTTTGGAATTGAAGAAAATAAAAAGAACAATTGGTTTATTGATTTGGTGTGGCAATCATACGTGTGAAAATAATGATATATTCTCTAACTTTGATGAATCTTTCAGAACTTTGTTAAATTTGGGAATAATGTAAAGGTGCCTATTTTTAGAAAAGGAAAATTTGATATTTCATTGAATGACATCAATTTTATATCAGATGTTAGGGGTGTTCATGGATGGAGTAACCAATCCATGAACAAAAATTTTGACTTGAATCGGTCCCACCGATTCTACAAAATTTTAAACTGTAAATTGGTTTACATGTAACAAGCACCTGGCCTTCTGGTTATCTGCAAAACCTATTCGAATAGGTTGAGTACCCAATCTAGCCCATCATAATTAACTGGTATTTTTTAATATAAAACATAAAACAAAAAATTATAAAACATCATTAATCACTAATAACACAAGCATTAATTATCTTAAAGTTAAATTACATCCCAAAACCTTAATTTTCAAAGCAACAAAAAAAAATCTAAATAAGCAAATGGTCACTTAATTTTTCAAACTTCATCCTCACATTTTAATTGACCATACAAACAAAAAATACTCAATACATAACCAAACGAACACCACCCCAATTTCATTTTTCACTCTTCAATCTTCATTTTTTTGGTTCGCTTCATTCTCCTTTATTCTTCAATGTTCACCACAACATGCTCATCAATCAAGAATGAAATTTCTACATATAATGAAGACAACAAAAAAAATAGAAAAATGAATCAATGAATTAGTAAAACAATACCATACACAAAAAATAATAAAAACTACCCCTCACTATGGACCAAGTTGGATATCCGCTGGTTCACATTAACCCACCCAGTTAATTTATGAATCGACTCGTTACCTGACCCAGTGTCAATAACCGATTTGGTTACCTTCTTTTTCTGGTTCATAGCTGGTCGATTTTCTTGATTTTTCATTTTTTTTAGTTTTTTTAATAGCCCAATCTGATGTATTATATGTGCTAAACATTTATCCTAATTTGTTGAATCTACGAGGCCTTTTAGAGAAAGGATTTGATATGTGTTATAAGTATGATATTTGCACTATTAATAATGATTATTTAGGATTAATTGTAAAAATAAATATGAATCACTATCGCTTATGGCCTATTTCTCTTATTATGATAATTTACCTTACTTTAGTTCAGTGAATTTTGACGATAGTTGATTGTGATACATGCGTATTGATCACTTGAATTCTGGGAGTTTAAGTTTTCTTGCTAGAAAGAATATTGTGTATGGCTTGACTTCGATTGATTTTTCTGATAAGCATTGCGAGTTTTATATTTTGGGAAGAAACAAAGGGTTTATTTTAAAAGACAAGGCTTGAAGGGCTAAGAGTCCATTCAGATTAATTCATTCCGATTTGTACTCAGTGGAAGTTCTTCCCAATGCAGACAGTGAATATTTCGTAACTTTTATTGATGATTTTAGCAAGAAAACTTGAATTTATTTTTTGAAGAATAAGTCGGATGCATGTGATGTATTTAATAGTTTTAATGTATACGTGAAGAAAAGTATGTACTTAATTAAAATTTTGAGAACTGATAGAGGCACTGAATTTCTTGTTTGTATTAATTTTCTAGCAAAAACATGGTATCAAATTCCCCAGTTTACAGCTAGGCATGTTTCTCAACAAAATGGTGTGGCTATAAGGAAAATCGCATTGTAATGGATATGGTGAGAACTATGATACATGCTAAAAATATGCCTAAAGGGTTTTAGGCAGAACCTATTACTCCTGTTATATACATTTCTAACTATTGGTGAGTAAATTTGGCATAAACCGATTTACTAACTGATTTTAAAATAAATTTGGTTTTTGGACATTTGTCAACTGGCAATTCAGTAATGAAACATATATACCAAATAATTGAATTTGAAATAAGTGCGATGATGGTTTTGACTTTCTTAAATTGGTGTATGTAATGTATGTAATGTATGTATGTATGTGTGTGTACATATATTAGTGTATTACTAATTTGCCAAAAAAAAAAATAATGTTCAAAGGACTATTATACAAAGAAGAGTCTTCGATTCTTGATGTGAAAAATGAAAAAACAATATTAAATAGGTCTAGGAGATAAAAAAATAAAAATAAAAAGAACAACTGAATTTATAAAACCAATATTTGAATTTTGTGATATTGATTTCGGTACAGATATTGAATGAATTTGGTATGAAATCAAAATCGAAATATAGCAATTTGAAATCGAATTTGGTACAAGATTTCAAAACTTTAAAAAAAAAAAATTACTGAATATAGACCGATTACCACCCCTAATTTTAACAGTTGTCTTATATAGTGTAGAAGCCAAATATCAGTCACCTAAAGGTGTTTGGTTGTCTTGCTTGTTCCCATATACCGGATGCTACTAGAAAGAAGATGATGATAAGGTAGAGAAGTGTATTTTCACTAACCTTATTGGCCATGGTCATGAGACAAAAGGGTATAAGTTGTTCAATTCAGATACAAAGAAGGTAATGTTTAGTAAAGATGTCACCTTCGATGAACAAGGTGTTTGGGATTGGTTTAGGAAATTATTGGACTCTTTACTAGAACATCCACCAATTCATCCTTTTGGGGGGCAACTGAAAAGAAATGGTCTTCTAGAGGCAGACGACTCGACTGAAAAATATTTAAGCAAGGCATGTGAATTTCAAATGCCTAGAAATTTGTTGCACCTAATTGCCACTATTTTGATATTTTTTTTATTGCATAATAGCTAAATTAATAAAGTCTAAGAGACAAGGGGCTACCCGTAGTTTAGGAGTTAATTCTTATGGATATTAGTGAACTTTTGTCACACGCTTGGGGTGGTAAGAAATTTTTGGTCACATTTATTGATAACCATTCTAGGTATCGATATGTTTATCTAATTAATCAAAAATAAAAAACTTTTGATAAATTTAAGGTATTCAAGATTGAAGTTGAAAGAAAATTGAATAAATTAATTGAAGTTGTCAGGAGTGATCATGGTGGTGAATATTAAGATAAACATACAAATGTAGGCCAATCTAATGGACCTTTTGCTAAATATATGGAAAATTGTGATATAATAGCTCAATATACAATACTTGATACTCCTAAACAAAATGGTGTGGCCAATCACCGTAATCGAACTCTTAATTATATGGTAGCAGTATGACGAGTCAGACCAATTTACATAAGCCTTTCTGGGAAGAAGCGCTATACATAGCCATGTACATCCTAAATAGAGTCCCAATAAAGTTGTTCCCAAAACTCCCTTGAGTTGTGGACTAGGAGGAAACCTGACCTCAATCACTTACATGTTTGCGGATGTCCAGTTGAAGTGAGAATGTATAATCCCTCTAAAAAGAAGCTTGATCCCATAACTACCCATGATATTTTCATTGGATACGTAGAGGCCACTAAGGCTTAACAATTTTACTCTTCAAACAATGGCACAAGAGTTGTTGAATCAATTACAGCAAAATTCTTAAAACATGATGTTGGTGGCTTTGATTGTTTTCCTGATCGTGAAATTCTCCCAAAATCTCAAACTGCAGCAAAGGCTATTCATAGTGCAAGAAAGAATTGTACAAAATCCAATGAAAAATTGTGCAACCTAATCCTGCTAATGGTATTTCTAACCCTATCGATAATATTCCTGATCCTACTCGGGAAATTCCAAAAGTTAAAAATGTGCCTATTCGACATTCTCAATGTATGAGAAGACTAGCTTCCTCTGATGATTATTATGTTTTTTTGGGTGAGCAAGATTTTGATATTAGAGGAATCGTTGATCCAGCGACCTACAAAGAGGTAATTGCTAGCCGATTGTCAGATAAATGAAGGTAGTTATGTAAGAGGAGATGCAATCTATGGTCCACAATAATGTTTGGGAGTCAGTTGAACTACCTTAGCGTTTTAAATCTATTGGCTGCAAAATGCCGTTCAAAACCAAGAAAGATGCCAAAGGTAATATAGAGAGATACACACAAAAGGACTATGGATTACGACGAAACTTTTTCTCCTATTTTATCAAAAGATTGTTTCAGAATTTTTATGACCCTAACTACATATTATGACTTTAAATCCCATCAATTAGAAGTCAAAATAGCATTCCTAAATGAAGATCTTTTTGAAGAAGTATACATCAAGCAACCTAGAGAATTTGAAGAAAAAGGAAAGGTATACATGATGTATGAGTTGAAGAAGACAATTTACAGATTAAAACAAGCCTCTAGACATGGTATCATAAAAGACAGTGGTACATGAAATTTCATGATACGGTAACCTCTTTTCATTTTGTAGAAAATGCAGTGAATTCTTGCATGTATCTCAAAATGGGAGCAAATTTATTTTCATAGCACTTTAGGTTGATGATATTTTATTCACTAGCAATAATTTAGGTTTTTACATTATGTCAAAGGATCGGTACGTAAAATTTTTTATATGAAAGATCTTACAGAAGCTAGTTTTATTCTTGGTGTAAAGATCCATAGAGATAGAAGAAGAAAATTGTTGGAATTATCCCAGTCTGCCTATATTGGCCATATTCTTCATAGATTTTTGCAGAAGCGTAAAGCGGGTGCATCTCCAACAGTAAAAGGAGACAAATTTGAGTAAAGTGCAGTGCCCTAAAAATGATCTTCAAAAGGTTTCTATGAACATAATTCCTTATAGTGTAGTGGATAGACTTATGTATTTAGTTGTTTGTACAAAACCAGATATTGCCTATGAATAAAGTGTGTTCGGAAGATATTTTTTAAATCCTAGTCATAATAATTGGATTGCTGTCATGAAAGTGTTGGAAGTATTTGAAGAAAACTAGAGATCACATGCTCCTCATTTATAGGCTGGTTGATGATCTTCAAGTGATTGTTTATACAGATGCTAGTCTTGGAGGATGTATAGATGATAGAAAATATGTCACACTTGTATATTTAAACTTGCTGGTGATCCCACTTCTTGGAAGAGTTCAAAACAATCTCTGATAGCTTCTTCCACCATGCAAGAAGAGGTTATTGCATGTTATGATGCTTGGGCATAGGCTAAGTGGTTGAGGAAATTTATTTCAGAGTTCAAGGCTGTTGATTCCATCTTCAACCATTAAATATCTATATTAATAATTGTAGTGTTACGATTTTTTTACAAAGAACTCTAATGGTGCCAAGCAAATGGATTTAGAATTTTTAAAGTAAGGGAATGGGTTGATAATGATAATGTGGTCTATGAATACATAGTAACTAGCAATATGTTTGCTAATTAATCCATTGACAAAAGGTCTTCGACCTCTTGAATTTGATAAACATGTTGAATACATTGGAGTCTTACAATCTTCTAATGTATTTAGTTCGTAGGTGTTGTTAACTTTCATATATATATATATATATATATATATATATGTTATTGCAGGTGATTGCAATCAATAAAGTTTTATTTTCTTATTTTTACAGTTATGTATATATGTGCATATATTTAACTTTTCTATTTATAAAAGTTCCTGCAAGTATGGAAAAAAGGACTGTACAGTACACACTTCATCTTGTGAAGTGGCTTCAAACTAGAAATACTAACATGGACAAAAACTCCTATGCTAGTCTTTTTATGAGAATATAAAAATGACTGAATGTGGTTTTGACCTGCTTACTTTTGCTATTGGATCTTGTTAATCAAACCACACTGCACTTTATTATACCTTGAAAATTATGTCAATAAAGTATTGGTATTTGTAATTGTAGAAATCTTACATTGTCAAATAATGTATAGATATCTATAGTTAAATATGACTATTTTCATTGGATTGAATTTTGAAATTGAGATTTTTCTTTTAATAGTGACCATCAAAGTAATATTTGACCCAAGAGTCATTTTGTCAAAAACTTTCGTAAATTTAAAACTAAACATTATTATTGCTCAAGTGGGAGAACGTTGGAAAATATTTTCTTTATTTGGGCTAACACTAAATCATTTACTTTTATAAAAAACGTGTTAAACAAGGACCTGTAAAACCCATCATAATATGATCCATAAATTTTGTGTTTAGGTCTATCTCAGCAATATTAAAATGACCTTTTGATTTTGATTTACCTAATATAAATGAAATACCAACACTTTTAAGCAACAACTTTAAAGCAGTTGAAGACAAATTGCGGGTGAAAATTTTGGATGCAATTTTTGAATTTAAATTATTGTCAAAAGAATGCATATGGAATCATCAATCACCAGAATAGGCATGGTCCATTCTTTATTGATGGTCCTTAGGAAACTCTGTCATGCATTGTTTGCAAGTAGGAACGATCAATAGCATTTGCAGCTCATTCTCCATTCAAAATTCCAATTAATTAAAAAAAATAGGACTTTCAAAAATATCGAAGCAAAGTGACATTGTTTAGCTATTTGGAAGCCCATATTGATAAGGGTTTCACTTCACCCCTTAAAATGTATCGCAACTATCAGTTTTGTCCATAACGTTAATTTTTAATAACTTAAATCCATTTGTTGAGTCAAAGCACACAATTGGCCATAACATAACGGTTAGAAGGCTTTTCTCTCTTCTATGTTCTTAAATTGTTTACAAATTTTTTTTATTTTGTGCAATAACTCGTTCAAGACATTGCAAATATGATGAGATAAAAGTGTGAAATTTTATCAACTATTTGCATGTAGCAAAGATAATTTTGCAAAGAGAATTTTATGGCTACTCTATTACAAGGTATACTTTTCTCACGTATTGGTGTCAGTGAAAATTCTTTCCTCGATAGTCCTTTTCTTTTTGTAATTTTCTAGACTATGAGAAGGTGCAAATTTTTTCAATAAATGAATACTAAAAATTATGATAGGAGAAAAGTTATTGAGAAAATATTATTATCAATAAAAATGGCTATGCCGTTCAATTTTTTTAATTTCCTTACTTATTTTGTCCCACCACTTTATAAAGTCCATTTTTAGAAGTAAAATTTCTTTTTCAGGGGTTTCATGGGCATATTTGTCCCTTCATAATTAAGTTGGACCTAAGCATGTATTTTCAAATGACTTGTTGTAGACATCAAATTTTGACACATCCTTTATAAGAAAAAGGTATTTTACCTCATTCGGGGATACTTTTTATTTTTTTTTCAGGGGCTAATTGTAATTTTTGGGTAAATTATGTCTAATTCGTCACATCAGGGGCAAAATGGTAAATTCACCATATAAATATTATTTTATTTTATTTTATTTTTTAAATACATAATTTTACTATTTTTATCATTATTTATAATTTTAGTAATTTTTAGGAGTCATTTATTACTTATTTAAAATTTTAGTATTTTTTTTACTTAATGGCACATTTCCCAATGCATTCTGTTATGAGAATTTTTCAAGTGGAAAAAAAAATTTATATGCACATTTTTATATTCATAAATTTTTTGTATAAATTTCATAATTTTAGAAATCGCTTGATATTTATTTCAATATTTTTACCTTTCTCTATTGATAGCACGTTTTTCAATGTTATATTAATTTTTTGAACTTTATGGTGAATTTTATTTATTTATTTCTATAATTCCAAATTTTAGTATTTTTCTTATTAATTTTAGGGAGTCCAAGTATATTTTATTTTATTCTATTTCATTTGTTTTTCTTCAGTTTCTTACAAAATTTTTCTTAAAAAAAAAAAAAAAGGGAGTAGCAGTAGCGTTGTAGCTACTGCTACTACAGCTGCAATGGCTGCTTGCAGCCATACTTCAGCCCAGACACCATCATTTTTTGAACATCCTAATCTATCAACTCCAAGACTAATCCCATCACTCCCTCACCTCTTGCACTCTTGGGCAGATTTCATGGGATTTGGTTCAAATTTTTACTCACAGACTACTGACTCTCGCTCACTTTTTTCCCTCACTTCCTCAGCTCTCCCAACAGAAAAAAAAAACACTCACCAGAAGCTTCACAGACAAAAACATACTCACCATTCTCTCCCTCTCGACTCTCACACAGACAACAACACACATCACACAACCATACGACAAGCAATCCACAAACACACTTGCACTTTTCTTCTTCACCTGCATACACACAGCATATACACACACAGAGCTCACAAATTCACACATACAACCTATCACAACACACTTGCACAAAATCAGCATAAAAAAAAAAAACAACAACAACCTCCTACATCAGAATTCCCTCAGCCGAAGCTCCATCACCGTCGGAAAACAAGCTCACACCACCAGCGCACCACCACCAGCGCATCACTACCATCACATCCACACCATCTCTTAATCTGGTAAATCTCTCGGCTCCTCTACATGTTCTTTTGAATAAATTTTAATGCTTCAAATTGTTGTTTAGATGTTTAATTTAGGGTAATTGATTTTGGGGGAAGAGTTGAAAAGAGAAAAACAGAGAGAGATGGACTGAGAGAGAGAAGAGAGAACAAGTCAGAGAAAGAAGAGAATAAGATCGAGAGAGAAAATCGGGAAGAAAAGAAAAAAGAAAAGAAAAGGAAGTCTAGAAAGTCTGGAAAAGTAGAAAAGAAAGAAGAGAGACCGAGGAGAAAGAAGAGAGACCAAGGAGGGAAAGAAACCGAGGAGAAAAACTGAAGAGAACAAAACCGAAGAGAGAATAAAACCGAAGAAAGAAAAACTGAAGAGAGGAGGAGAGGCCGAAGAGAACAAAACCGAAGAGAGGAGGAGAGAACAAAACCGAAGAGAGAAAGAAAAACTGGAGAGGAGAGGCCGAGGAGAGAAAGAAAAACCGAAGAGAGGAGAGGCCGAGGAAAAATAAAACCGAGGAAAGAGAAAGCCGAAGAGAGAATAAAGCCGAGGAGAGAACAAGCCAAAGAGGGAATAAGGACGAGAAGAGAACAAAACCGAAGAGAGAATAAAACCGAGAAGAGAACTAGAGACCAAATTTGTGAAATTGTGAAATTGTCTTTTAAGTCTTGCTGAAATTACATTTTTACTCCCCACGCATTGCTGGAATTGTATTTTAACCCTTGAAAGTTGCTGAAAATTTGTAATTTGGTCCCTAGTGTTGCTGAAAATTGCATTCTTGTTCCCCAAACCTTGCTGAAATTTTATTTTTGTCATTATGCTTTGCTGGAATTACATTATTGCCCTTCAATATTGCTGGAATTTATATTTTGCCCCCCAAGTAGCTAGAACTTGCATTTTTACTCTTGAATATTGCTGGAAATTGCAATTTAGTTCTTAAGTTTTGCTGGAATTTCATTTTTTATCCTTAAATGTTGCTGAAAATTTGATTTTTGACCCTCCCTAGTTGCTGGAATTTTTACTTAGTCCCTTTAAGCTTGTTGGAAATTATGATTTTGTCATTGTGTTTGCTGGAAATTATGTTTTGGCCCTAAAATATTGCTAAAAATTGCATTTTTACCCCCATACTTAACTGAAATTTTTTAATTTAGCCCAAATATTTGCTATATTTTTTTTAAGCCCTTAAACCTTGCTGGAATTTGTGTTCTTGCCCTCTAGTTTATTATAAATTGCATTTTTTCTCTTTTAAGCATTGCTGGAAAATATTTTTGCTCCCATACTTGCGAAAATTTGCATTTTTACTCCCTAGGCTTGTTGGAATTTTTGTTTTGTCCCTGTGTTTGCTGGAATTTACATTTTCTCTGTAGGATATTGCCTTATTTAGATCTTTACCTCACAAATTATTGGGATTTACTTTTATTGCCTCATTTATTTAATAGTGATATTTTTGACATGTGTGTTCATTTTATTAGCAATTGATACCAAGTCTTTGGATGGGAGGTACCTTTGTTATCCTTCTAATTTCTCTTTATGTGCTCCTATGTTTTTTATGTGTTTTTCTTTATGTATTTTTTTAAGTGTTTATTATTTTATTTATATGTGAGCATTTATTTATGTTATGTTATTTATTTGAGCTTAATTTTAATTATTCAAAGAAATGTAATAGATAGGTAATATTCTATTTAGCAAAATTTTTGTATTTGGATAGAAAGTGTAATAGATAGTTTATATTTTCATCTAGTTAACAAGAGCTTTTTGTATTTTAGATAGAAAATGTAATAGATAGGTTAGATAGGTTAGCTTTTACTCTTTTCCATTTTTAGATTGTAATTAGGTTTTTCTCCGTTGTAATAGTTAGGGTTTTTTGTGTGCTATATGCTTATGTGTTTTATTCGCTTTCCCTAGGACTTTGCATCTAGAATATTATGCTTGTATACTATGTGCTCCTATGTGTTATTATTTGCTTTTATATGATTATTGCTTTAATCTATGCCTTATTTATTTATTTACTTACTTACTTGTTATAATACATGTGTATCGTCACCACACTAGTCCAACGCTAGTTGTGGTTAGTTCCGGTTTCTTTGCTAGTCTAACGCTAGCGGAGAATTTCTAGAAAATAGGCTAGTTTAATGCTAGGCCTTTAGGTCATTTTAGTATTAAAATCATTTCTCGTGTGCATTTCATGCCATTTCACACACATTTTCTCTTTTTAGGCCTTTTTCCATTTTTGTATGATTTTTGTATATACTTTATCACTTATTATCTATCTTAAACAAATGTTTAATGCATAACATTTAGACTTCACTACACATGGAATTTTAGGTTATTTGTGTGACTTTTTTGACTAAGAAAGAGTCATCTACTTACGTGGGAAGCGGTGGCGTACATGCCGTTTTCCCCTCTGTGAGTAGGAATAGCTAGTCACTAGTCTATTAGTCCCTCGTACCCGTTATGTTGCATCTCCACTTTCTTTGTTCACTTACTATCTATATTACTATTTTCCTTTTCTTTTGCATTCCATTTTGCATCTATACTTGTGACTCCATCGAGGTCTAAGTTCGAGTTTCACAATTAATGTGATAATTCCGACCAAATCTCAATGGAACATTTTGTCCCTTAACGATATCCATTTTTAGGACTAGATTTGCATTCATATAGTTGCATCCAAATGTGATAAAATCGTAGGGTTATATTAGAAAATTTTGATCTAAACCTCGCAACTAGTTTCGGCTAGGTTGAAAGGGTGCCTTAGGTGTGAGCCTTTACCTTCCCTCTTTTCAACTGTGACTCCCGAACATTTTTCTCTTGTTTTCAAAGATTAGGAGTTGTCTTAAAAAAGGGTTTTCTTGTTTTTCCTTATATTTTCTCAAAGTCATTTTTTTAAATAAATCATTCTCAATTTTCTTATGTTTATAAAATATTTTCCGGTGACTTAGTACACCAAAACTCAATACCAAGTGGCGACTTCTTTTTCACTAAAAACCCTTTTTTAGACTCTATTTTTGGGCCAAAAAACCGTCGCATTTTCAAAGTCCCATTTTAAGTCCTTTTTCTTTTTGTTTGCAAAAATAAAGCATTTTTTTTTAAAGATCAGATCTTTCGTCAAACCATTTTTTTTGTAAAGTATTTTTCTAAAAATCATTTTACAAAAACCTACACTTTTTTCCAATAGATAACACCACATAAACATTATTTCCTTTTCCGACTTTCAAAAAATGGGGCGTGACACTTGTGAAATACCGTTAGTTTAACGCTAGTTCTAGGATTTAAATGACTAAAAATTAACGTCAGGAACTAAGTTGATAGTTGGAGTATAGTTTAATGACGTAAAGTGATAAAAATCCTATTAATAAAATGGGTCCTATAAAAGATGTCAATATCAATATGTAGTCTCGCAGTGTTCCATATTGATACAACGTAGTACATTAGATGCAACTGAACACCTAAAAGATTAGATAGAGGATTTGAACCGAAAAGAAAGAATTTTGAATCACTTAAGGGTGTTTGATAATTTCACTTAACGCCGAAAACTAATGCATTAAGTATGAATTCATCATGTTTGATAATAAAACTCCTATATCACTTAATACATTAAGCACTTATTTAATTTGTGCATAAAATTTTAAGTGAAAATTTTTCACTTAATCTGCTGAATTTTGGATACATGTAGTATGCTCTCTCTCTCTCTCCCTCATGCACGAACTCTCACACACTCACCCATGCACATACATATACAAACATATTCTTTCACACAAACATTTGTGCATATACACACATTCAACACACACAATCATCCTTATAAACAAAGATATATTTGTTTCCTCACATATGCAATAACATAAACTTTTTATCACATACATACACTCTTCCTCTCATGCACAATCTCTCTCTCTCAACGTGCACGCACGCACACTTTTGCACATTATCAATAAATTATTTAACTTTTTCTAATAAAATAAATATATTTATAATGTAAAATATTTAAATTCATTGTATAAATTCTATTTATCATCAAATATGTATAATTTTATCAATTCAACAACTTAATATTTTCAACACTTAAATTTCAGATTTTAGATTTCAAACTTCAAATGTTAGTTTTACCAAACGCCACCTATAGGTGACAACACTCGGTGATATGTGACGTGAAGTTTGTTCCTTCAGCCAATTATTCGGGGGAGAGACCAGTGTTTTTTGTGGAGACTTTCGCTGGCTGCTTCCAGTTATGCCTCGAGCAACATGTCAAGAAAACCTATCAAAATTTTTGGTGATGTAGCAAATTTGGACCCAACCTCAAAAGCTATATTTAACAGAAACTGTGCTGCTCTTGAGGATCCAACATTTGCGGATTTTATACAAGTTAGTGATGGTAATGAATTACTTCCCACAAAAGGGAGAGTCAGAATTCCTTGATTGATGGTAATTCCATATTCTAGATGATGGTCCTTACTAACACGTCTTGGTCATGCGGACTTCATTACAAGACGTGCTATTTTGACGCCAAAGAATGAGGCCGCGGATGAGATAAATTCTATATTACTTCATGAATTCCATGGAAAATTGTACAAGTATTATAGTTTTGACGAGGCCATAGACAGAATTGGTGACCGATATCCAGTTGAATTTCTAGATTTAGGAATCCCAGCTCATGAACTTCATTTAAACGAAAATTGCTCGTGATTTTCTTGAGAAATATTGGATTATGCAATGGATCTCGATCAATATGCAAAAACTTCATGCCAAATGTAATTGATGCAGAGATTTCTTATGGCCAGTATCGCGGGACTTGAGTATTGATTCCTCGAATGCTAAAAAGATTTCTTATTGCAGCCATCTTTGCTAGATAAATATCCATTCAATTCTAAAAGAAAGCAATTTCCTATTCTGTTGAGCTTTGCAATGGCCATAAACAAAGCTCAAGTCACATATCAGAAAGAGGTGGTGGTGTCTCCACACCTGAGTCTGTTTATTCACACGGCCAATAGTATGTGGCTTTATCACGTGCACAAGATGCAAAAAAAAAAAAAAAATGTTAAAAAGAGTATTTGCTATTTCCATCAAATGAACATCATCATCGGCCCACAGAAACCCAAATGAATCTGTGGTGTCTCTTTAACTGAGTCTGTTTATTCACATAGCCAACAGTATGTGGCTTTTTCACAGAAACTAGAATGAATTGGTGGTGTGTCTTTTCCTGAGTCCGTTTATTCACACAGCCAACAGTCTGGGGGTTTTTCACAGAAACTAGAATGAATTGGTGGTGTCTCTTTACCTGAGTCCGTTTATTCACGTAGCCAACAGTATGTGGCTTTTTCACGGGCACAACATGCAAAAAATGTTGCTATTTCCAACAACCGAAGAACAACATCTTTTCGCAGAAACCAAAAATGTTATCTACAATGAAATTCCAGAAAGGACAACGAGCTCTCTTTGGTGGGTCAAGCATATTAGTATACTTGGTTTTATCATAGAAAGTAAAAAGGAGAACAAAAATGGAGCTTTTAAGGAACTTGACATCGTGCAAGAAGCTCTTTAAGGGGTTTGGTCAATCAAACAGAAGTCACACACACAAAATCAGATGCTATTGCGAAAAACAGGACATAAGAAAACTCACTGCATTCACAGCCTTCGTTTGTGTTCGTTTGGTTTATTCCAATTAAGTCGATTCAATATGTTCTTGTTTTCTCGGGGTTCCGAGATTGCTGTTGTTGGACATCCATTTTAACAGCTCTGAAATAGAGAAGAACAATTAGCCCGACCCAACAAATCGCCCTTGGCTTCCAATCATATTGTTATTGGTACCAGAGATTACATAGGGAGAAGCCGAAGTCAGAGACCATCAACAGATGAGAACAGGCGGACTTCGCTAGATGTCAATTGATCAAAAGATGAAGAAGCAGCCAAAGAGAAGCCGTTAGTAATAGAAGAATAAAAGTTCAGAAATTGCGGCAGCAGGTAACTATCCAAAAGTAGGACACCACAAGAAATAGAAATTTGGAACAATGTTTATTTGAAGGTAAAATGGGCGGTAAAGGCAAAATAAGGGTAGAGACAGATTTTTTTTATTAAATCGGGTAATATTGATTGAGAATTCAAAATTGACTAAATATGATTGATGTGATATTTTCTTCTGACACAAGTCTCTATTTAATACCGTCAACCTACCTCAACTAAGCTTTTCAAACTCGGACCTTAGCCCTCAGTTCCCCTCTCTCCTCCCTCAATTATAAATACCCCCTCATGAGGTCTCATAAATCTGAAAACACAAGTAAGCTCTCAACTCACCCGAACTCTTTTTCATTACTTCTTCATTTTAATACCTTATTGACTTAAGCGTTGAAGGTACAACGAAAGAGGAGCCCCACTTCGACCCTGTTCTTTTATGTGTGTTCTTTTATGTGTGTAGATAAACAGTGTCACCACCCATAAAGATGAAAAAAATGGTTTTTACAGGTAGCATTGAGAAATCCCCAAGCAGCTGCCTATCCTCCCTTTTTATATAGGGTATAGATAATTCCACCAACACATACAGGGACTTACATCCACGTTTTGCATAAGGGAAGGAGACAGGGGGCCGAAAGAGGGGAAAATGGAGTCACTGAAAACAGAACAGAATTCAGGGGCAAAGAGCACTCCAAGAAGGGAAAAATGAAGCCACTGAAAATAGTACAAGATTCTGAAACGAAGATCAAAATGATGCATGTGCAAGTTCAAAAAGCATGCATCCTCAAAAACAAGAAACATTCACTGTCTTTGTCCATGCCCTAACCTAACACAATTGAGAATCACATCACTTTCTCCCACAGTTTTGTATGCATCTCCAATTTGTCGTCACAAGCTTTTCCGGAGTATTTAAACAGACTATGAACAGTCAACAACTTTTATCGGGGATTTCTTCTAACACAGCTATTACAAATTAAACTCCAAGTAAAACCCAGGATTATTACAACCAAGTATTGATCCGGTGACTCTGTACAAGCTGTTTTGCAGTTGTATGTGTCATCTGAAAATCTAGGTTAAAAATATTACATTGCCTCATGTGATGTGGCTAGGAGATCTTGGAACCAAGTATGGTTCTCTGCATTCTGTCAGTGTAATACACGAACATTGGATTCTATAGGTGTAATGGACAAACATAATATATCAGGTTACAACAAAGAAATTTGACGTTCAAATGACATCCTCTTGCCAAGTTTAATCATCTAAGCCCAACCAGAGAGGTAAGAAGAGGACCAAGTAGGAAATAGTAATCAAATGGGTGTCGCAGAGTTATAGGCAAATGCATATTCCCTCTCCAAATAAGGCTAACCGCATGAAATTGTCTCAAAGAAGCTGACGTCCATTCCTGAGAAATAATGTAAAATGCATCGCGATTCATCTTTGTTTCTGTTCGTGAATTAGCATATAGAAGTTCGTTGGTGAAGCAAAGGAACGAGCTTCAATCATCTGACTTCATGCACCAAGAGAACTCAGTTCCCTGAGATAAAATCATAGAGCTTGTCATTGCAAGGAGGAAATAATGTGGAACTATCAATCTGCATGAAACATTAAAGAACACTCTTCCAATTTAATATCGAGTATGTCTTATATTTATGGTAAAAGATTTTACTCTCAGTAGCTTCTAGTTTGAGTCATCGGGTCATAATCATAAGCATCACCAGCCTTGACAAAGCGACCCTTCACGCGCCTTCTAACATCAGCTCTTGCCTTGCGAGAAGCATACCTTACTTTCTTCTCAAATCTATTACAGAATTAATAACAAGACAGTCAAAAACAGAAGAAACAAACAGAAGATGATAATGCTAAGATTGAACTCCTACAAGCTGAGAGGTGAAATCCAGCAAAAAAACGAGCATCATTGACCCAATTTTCACTGGGCTATACACCTTCTAAGGTTGTTATAGTGAATCAGGACATGGACAAATTTTCTTGACTGAAATATTAAACCATTCAGAAATTTTCTAAGTGACTGGGCATGGGCATAATGCAGCCAATGACATGCTTACTAGAGTCTATTGTCAACTCGAACAATTTCAAATTGAAAGAAGACAGAGGTAAGTGTTTTTACTTGCGTGTCTTTTTCTTTTCTTTATAACGCATTACAGCATTACTCCTGCTACTTGGAGGGACTGAACTTTCAGGGCCTGCAAGGCCCCAGGGCGGCTCACCCATAAGAAGCAATGAGGAGGCCCCACAGTCCTGATAATCACCAGCACTGCTTTCTCCAGTTAAACCAGAAAATGAGAGGTTAGACTGAGCTTGCCTTGTAAAACATATGTTTGGTTCTGTCTTACAACTTATCATGGAATCTGCAGATGCAGCAGTGCTGCAAGCTGGCTGTATGGCATTAGTACGTCTAATTGATGACCCCTGGCAACATGGCAAAAAAGTCTAAGCACATTTACATACAACGAATACAAGGAGGTTAAAAATTTAATACCAAATTGAACCCCGAAGACTTAAAAGAAGTAGGAAACAACAGTTCAAAACATGGTCAAAATATATAGTAGATATTGGTGGAAATATGACATTACCAAACTTCACACATTGATTTAAGTCAATTTTGTCCAATGTGAAAACAAACATAAGATCTATCTTTGTCTTCCAATGGCAGTTTAAAACTTCTCAGCAATAAGTCAACAACTAATAGCACACACATTATATGTATATTATACTTTTGACTACATGTTGAGGAACAAAAGGAATAACATAACAATAATATATATTATTATAAAACAAATTGTATGCTTAGACAAAAATTCATTAACAGAGAAAGTATAAAAAAAAAAAAGGAACATATCTTGAACAGATGGAAGGGAGAATAGGGAGAAAAGAAAATGTTTTTGTTCTTCCAAATAACCACTATACATCGATGGAAGGGAGAATAGGGAGGAAAGAGAATATTTTTGTTCTTCCAAATAACCAGTATACATTGATTAGTAAAAAGGCCAAATTCCTTCTTTGAGGACCTTTACTGTGGGATTATCTACAGAACGGTGGCTATAAGTCCATATTTTCATAGAATATAATCCAAAAAAATCCCAATCCAGAAGTGAATTTTTGGGTAAATGGACTTGGAAAAGAAAAGCACAAAAAGAAAAAAAGGAAAAAAGAGCTATTTATTTTCAAGATCAGAACTTCTCAGGGAGAGGATTTTCATTCTACATTCAATCAACTTAACTTCATATCATCGAAAACACCGTATAAATTCACATTCTTTATATCGCCAAGTTCACATTGTCAGCCTAATATTCAGCATCTGCAATAAGCGTTTAATTACAATTCAAAAGTTCACATCAAATGACCAAAGCTTTTAACCTGAAATTTCCTGCTCATTCATACTCCAAGGAAGAATCCCTTCTCTACTATCTATAATTCTATATTAGCTCTATGATCATCCCTTTTTTTCACATTTTTCTCATCAAATTACTCTAAATTCGCTACAAAATATTTCTTGTGATAGCTGCCTTAAACCTTAAAAGCTCACAAGATAAGAGTTATCTATCTATGATACGAAATGGCTAGCAAAATTTCTCCCACTCATCCAATTGATCTGATTCAAGAGTTATACTACAAGTCAAAGTCATCTTACCACACGTCGTATAAGTTCAACTTGTAATAATTTCTCAACAGGCAAAAGTAATTTCATAGTTCTCATAGTGGATAACCTTGCTCTGCACAAGGGGTTGGAAAAAAGTATACATTAAAAGGATCAAGGGACGGGCAAGGGAAAACTGAAGACACATCATAGATTAAGTGAAAACAGTAATAGAAATATGCACTGAAAGTATATTCAAACATGGACATCAATCATTTTTGGCACGAAATTTTCCAGGAGAAGGTCATAATCGGCAAAAATAACAGTGCTGGAACCAAAGTTGGATCACAGTTGGGGAAGGGTGAAATAGTGTATTGAGCAAGAATTCACTTAGGTAATAGCACTAAAACAAAGAAACCACAAGCCATAAATAAACCATAGCATGATTGACGACAGAAAACCTCAAGAACATGTGCATCCTGGCAGTTGGAATCAGCACCAGAAATCTCCATCCCAAAAAGACCGTCAATGTCATCATCTTCAAAAAGCTTTTCAGGATTATCAAGGGCCGCTCCAAAAAGTTCATCATAGTTCTCAATACTTAAATCAACTTCGTCCATATTGAAATTCTCATAGAAGCTATCATCCTCACATATTGTTGGTTCTTTTGCTCCAGAACAACCACCCTGTACATTAGAAAGTAAGGAAGTTTGAGTGCTTTTCAAGAAACAATGGAAAATGAAAATGATACACGTTCAAAACAGGACAATATCTTCACTATCTACAGTAGTAGGCTGCACTTCACTCAGTTTCTTTCTATTTTCTTATTTTCCTTCCAGAGGAATAGCTAACATTATTATACTGCAGCCAGTCACATTCTCTCTCCATATAGATTTGTCACTTTCTTGCCCCCCAAAAACCTTTGTCCTCTCATTGCTACACTTAAGATAATAAATCTATTTTGTCAATAATTTTGACCTTGGATGAAATCAGCCAGAAACATCAAAAGCTGAGAGGTAATAACATTACGGAAGAGACACTGCTTCAAATGAAATACGAAGATCCTACCAAAACTGATGAAAAGAAAATATATTTGTGACCTCTGTCAACATAAGATGGAGAGAGGCATTGTCATGTGATGATCAATGTCAAGAACGATCATCTCAACTTGAATATAACCATGTCTGTCAATATTCTCCTAGATAGAATATAAATTTGACAATTCTAGTTAACCATCTCCCAAACAAACAGATTTTAATTTTTTATCGTCAGGCTTTATAATACTGCATAGGCAAGAAAATTCATACAGGAGCACTTGGATAAGTTGCACAAGATTCTTTGTCCATAAAGGTGAGCGTGAGGTTTTGTTAATTAGGATTCGGTTTGAGCTCTTCTGAGTCAAGCCTCCCATTTTTTTTTTTTTTGTCTTTTTGTTCTTTGAAATTGAGTCCAGATGACCCAGCAAACTGATTACATGATTTAAACCTCTTTCTTTATTTTGACATGCCAATCTAACTGCTGAATGGTGCCCAATAAATTCAAATTCCAAAATCACCGGTCGAAACTGCGAAGAAAGGGCCCACAAAATGTAGAAGAAAGAAAGGATAAAAGGATAAACGATGCAATGGCTGATGCAACTTTAGGAGCATTGCTTCAGCCCAATTCACAAGAAGTAGAGAAGCTTGTGGTGGAAATTGCAAGGCTTTGGAAGAGCAAGTGTTCTAACCTATAACACAACCACTTTAATGGCACGGATTAAAATGGCAGAAGAAGTTTTTTAAGAAAAAACGTACAAAGACCCGTTTCTTGGGGTAATTAATTACATCACTTCTATGTTAGCTTCCAGACCCCTTGAAGGCCACATATTCTCTTGGTCCTTTGTTATGGAAGAAAAGGCAGCAGACAAGGCCTTCAAAGTTTTCCATGTGGATGGCCCAAGACGAAAACAAGGTTCAGCTGTTAAAGACAAACACCACAAATACACATGCAACCTCCACCCGTCGTCCCCAAAAACTAAAACGCAAAAGAAAAAGAAAATTCCTAGCCGTCCCGGAGCCACCCATTACGGCCAAAAAAAAAAAAATTCACAGAGAAGTTTCTGCATATTCTTTTTTCTTGCTGTCCAATTCACACTCCAACTTACCTTGGGTGAAGCAGCATAAGTCGATCCAGCAGGCAGTTCTACATTCTGAAGCTTGGTGTCTCGGGAAAGCATAGATGACCCAGCCCAAGCATTTGATTTATCCACGTTCTGAAAGTTGGTAACTTCAACCGCCACAGATGTAGCTTGAATGTCCTTCCCTTCAGCATTTTGAGTATCCGTTGGACATTCATTCATCATTGATCCCATTAACTGGTTGCAATTGGAATCACCAACCGAAGGGAAATCAAGGAAGAATGGCCAAATTGTTGAGAGTTCTGCTGCTGAAGGGCAATCAGAATAACAATTTACAGCTTGCCTCTTATGTGTGGAACCTGTGTTGGAACCACCATGCCCCATCCAATCACAATTCGGGCAAAGAGATATTTTTTCTTCAATACACCTGACAAATGCGGGTTGTACATTGCATCTTTCACAGACAAGTGTCCTGGAATGACGTCGTGAAAGGGCATTGGCAGAATGGACGTTGCGATCGCAAGATAAGCATAAGGAAGCTGCATCAGACCGGCAATACACAATAGACCTTTGCTCCCCACAAAAATCACACATATAACCCATAATCGAAGCAAGTATCCTTGTAGATTGAGCCCCTAGTATAATTCTGTAATTTCCAAGCCCTCAGACAATTACTTACAACTAACAAATATTGTTCCTCAGATGATCTGGATTGTTTTACAAACAGATCTCAGATACAGAAGCCAAATCCTGCACTTTCTTCTAAATAAGCTCAACAAATCTGCATCAAGGGTGGAGATGAACATTAATTTCAAAAAAAGGTGGCAGTTTTGATCAATAAACTACAGATTCCAAAGACATGCTCAGTGCTGCACATCAATGCTAGGTAAATACCACAAGTCATTCATGTTCCCTACCAATACACCGAAGTGGTTTTGATAATTAAAGCCAGCACTTAAAAAGTAGATTTTGACTGAACAGAGTTCAATTCCTACTACTCAGCCTCAGGTTAAGCTGTAGTAAATTTGGAAAACAATAGGAAAATGAGATGAGAAAAGAATAATAGATGCCAAAGGAATAACAATTATATCATGTCTCTAGAACAAAAAGGAGAGGCAAGGTGCTCTAACAGATTGGGTATCAAGAATCAGAAACTAAAGTGATGAATTTCATACAAATTCCTCCCATTTGTAGCCAATTATTTGAATCTGCAAAAGTAACTTTTATTTGGGAAAAATTTTAGCCTCAAAAAGCTACATGGTAATTTATCCAAGGAAAAAAAAATCTTTTCATACAGAAAAAAAGTCTTTGGATAAAAAAAAATGAAGCAAGTAAACAAATTACAGCTAACAGCAATACAAACATCCATTCATCAAAAGCAGCTATAATTCACAGAATTCAAGCTAAAGACATACACGAAACAAAATCCATAAGAAAGATCAGCCAAAAATAGCACATAGCCACATATACACAGAAAGCAAGATAACAGATGTATGTCTGAAAATATTCAACTTAAGCTGCAAAGTTTAACAAGAATATTTACTCATCCAAAAAGAATTAAAAAAAAAAAGGTCGTCAGAGAAAAATAAATAAATAAAACCAACCCAAAACAGGAAAAAATAAGGAATAATAAAATCCCATTTCAGAAATAAATTTACAAAAAAAAAAAGAAATGAAAATTCCAAGATAACTACCTTACCTAATTTAACAGCGAAGTAGGCAATTAGGGAGTACAAGAAAGGCCAAAAACACTACAGACGCCTTTCTTTTTTGCAGCTTTCTTACATCAGTACTTCTATAACAGAATCCCTACTAACATAACACAAAAGATCGACCTTTCCAGAATCTCTGTGTGTGTGTGAGAGAGAGAGAGAGAGAGAGAGAGAGAGAGAGAGAGTTTGGTCTACAAAGTCTTTTGCTATGGCTTTTGTTGGGAAGTCTGAGTTCTGACAATTGGATTATAATAATAATATAACTGATAAAAAGTGCAGGAGAGAGAAATATGAAGGGTGTTGAGGTGGAACCTGTCGCTTTCATATAAAATAAAATAAAAAAAGGAAAAATATTATATCGTCAAGCACGGTAAATGTTCTGTCTAATTTCTTTAGAGTTTAACTTCTTTTTTTTTTTTTTGTCTAATCTGTTTAATGTAAATCAATACGACCATTAATGTTATGTCTAATTTTTTTTTTTATGTTTAACTGTTTTTTTGTGTCTAATATATTTAATGAGCATTACGCTTAATTTTTTAAAGATTTAATCGTTTTTTTATCTAATGTGTATAATATAAAATAAAACGGTGTAATTTGTGATAATTTTACATCGATGTAATATAGTTTTTTATTTAACATAATTAAATATTAAAAAAATTAGATAAAAGATCTAAGGTGAATCACAATACTGTGATGTAATATATCACCCAGCAATCACAGTAATATGTTGTGTGCTTGTCTAATAGTTATTCGATGAGAAATATTCATAATATTTATTTTGTGTGAAATGCAATTAATATTGACATAGCACACCGATAATGATATACGACGTGTATCATAATCTTACAATACTTTCTTGAAAAAGTGGGGCACTTTCTCTTTCCTCCTCTCAGTCCTGGGCCCCCCACCCAAAAAGGCATCGCTTTTTCTCATTACTTGTAAATTGTTCTGCATAGCGTGGAAGGTATAATATAAATAAATGTCCTTTTGCCAAGTATATATAAATAAACAAATAATATAAATGTTATTTTTCCCTTTTTAGGAGAAGTACTCACCCAATAATTTAATTGCTTACCTTTTTACCTACTTGAGTAATCCTGTAAAACTCCTACACCAGAGTAATTCAGATTAAGTTATGCAAGATTTTGCACAGTAAAAATCAAATTTAGTTCTTATGATATTGAACCATTTGTCCTTTAATTTATTATCACTTTAGCAACTCCTTAATATTATATGCCATATATAAATGTTACTTTTTGCTTTTATCCTAATGTCACTGCTCCCACTAGATGAGTGTGGAGTTTTGCTTGTTGGGAGTGGGATAGAGTAATATTTTCTTTTGAAAGCGACTACAAAAGCGAATTCTGTGGTAGAAGAAATGCCATGGGCTCAATTCACCACTTTAAGATAGGCAGTACTATTGACAAACAAGCCCACATAAAAGCATTAATTACATAGATTTTCCTATTTATCGGTTGCATCTTTTGGAAATAAGAACACATATATCAATCAGTCACACAAGATTGTATCTACAACCAAAGTACTTTTTTTTTTTAACTTTTTCTTGATTTTTTTTTTGTAACATTTTTATACATATTATGAAGAATTTTTTTTTTTTTTTTGGGTGATCTTTATTAGTCATCATCACATATTTATCCAAATAGGAAAGTTAAGATTATTTAGCCCTGCCAACTACTTGCTCGTAGATATTATTTCAAAAGTGATTTAATGCTTGTGATGTGAAAGCTTACAAGTGTCTTCTTTTTTTGTTCAAGCTTACAAGTGTCTTCTTAAGTGTGGGGATGACCTCCCCGAGTACCAAGTAATTGAACTTTGCTTACCAAAACCAATTTGTTAACGTATATTGTATTCATGGTTAGTTAAACAAGGGTCTAGTATAATACATAATACTATATGTATGTATATTATACGAATTTTTTTTTTTGAAAGTAGGAATAGATAGAAAAAAATGAGTTTGACACAACATCAATCTTAAGTCTTATTGTTGTGCACCAAACATTAAATCAATTAAATTTTTTAATCACACACATACATGTGTGTGCGCGCATGTGGTAGATTATGAAATAATCTTTGTTGTTTTGTGTATAACTTTAGAAATATATAATTATCAATATACAAATGTATAATTTTGCTACAAATTGAAGTGTTATAAGTAAATTATAGCATAAGTTTATCATGTGCATTATGCACTTAGCCGAAAAGTACGAGTATTTTTCACTTGATACAAAAATTCTTTTAAATTATACATAAGAATATGTATTATACGTGCATAATATGAAATTTTAAAAAACTAGGATTGTATTTTTGCCATACATAATAATCTAAATTAAGAAATCAACGAAAGTATTAAAAAGATTAAAATAGATAAACTTATATTTTACATGTATTTTTTCTTTAGGCAATTTACCTAAATAGTCACTAAAATTTCAATTTTGTATGTTCTTGACTATCCAACTATTTGAATTTTCTACTCACCCATTGGTCAATTTCGAATTCAAATTGAGCTTGCGAACACTTCAGTTCCTTCATGACCCTCATTTTTGTTTTTGTTTGACAAAATCTAACGCACACGCAATGCACAGGCTAGAGTCGATGGAGAAATTTATCATCACAGCAATTTCTCCTTTGATGTCTTACTGAACTCGTGCAATTTGTCTTTTACTAGTCTGTCTGTATCGCCTCCTCCAATCCACTCTTCACGCAACCATAAGCCAACACTTCTCTAACATTTTTCTTTTTCTTTTTTTCACTCATGAATTTTAACTTTGTTGTATTTTGATCAAGCTTTTTGAGGTCGGAAAGGTGAGAGGAAAGAACTTTGAGATGTAGATTTGAAGAAAGAATCGGCTGCTCTGGTAGCTGGGGTGGTAGCGTTGTTATTTGACAATTGCCGGGCTCTACTGTTTTTGTGTTATATGTACAGCTATTATTAGTTGGTGAATGTCTTCATAGTAAATTTGCTTTCATCGTAGTACGGTAAGTGAAATATATAACTTACCATGCAATGATAGACTAAGCAAGTTGAGTTTGATTGTGAGTGTTTTTAAAAACATATTTTTAAAAAGTTTTAGATTTGTTTTTTGACTACATTATTATCTCGTTTATACACGTATCAAAAAAGAATCTTCAAAACAGTTATAATAATATTCTTTAAAATACATCCTAAAAAACCATCAAAGTGCATAGAAATGTATGATGGTTTCACATTAGAAAAATATTGTGATAAGAAAAGTTATTAAAAAAAAAGTAAATTTTTGAAAAAAAATAATAATTTTTTTATAAAACTCATTACTTTTTAAGAAAAATATTATATTCATCAATAATTATGATATAAAAAGTGATTGAATCGTTATCCTAGGCATCAAAACTAATTAATTAGTATGAAGTAAAATGATTTTGACATTCATTCATATCTCATAAGTCTTTTGTCTGAAATCCAAACAATTGCGTGGCAAAGCAAAAGTCAGAAACCGAAGCGCAGTGGTGGGATCCACATTTCTAAAATCCAGCCTGCCACCAATGGAATTTCGGCCGATTCGTATCCAGCTTGGGTATCATCTCTTTACTCGTTCTAGTATTCATGTGATGAAATAAATGCGTTGTGCTAATTCATTTATTCGTTTGTTTGGTTATGTTTTTGAAAAATATATTTTTTTAAAAATTTTATATATATTTTTTCACTTATTGCTTATCTTAAAAATATATAAAATTACTACAATAATTTTTTTTAAAAATACTTCAAAAATAATCATTCAGACGGAGTGTTTGCCCCCATTTATTTATTTTTTTTGTCTCTTTTGTGTTAGTTAAAATGGGATGCAGGAACAGCAAATACATCTAAGGGAAACTCACTCCACTAGAACCAACAGAGATTAAACTCATTTCAGTCTTGAACTCTCCTTAATTCTAGGTTTTTTCTTGAATAATGTTTTTAACGAGATGAAATGACCGATTTAAAAGAGAATATAAGCCAAAATGACAAGATTAATTAGCAGAGATCAAAAGAGCCTCTCACGGTGGCTCCCAAGGAAAACTCTTCAAAGCTTAGCTAAAGACGACTGAATATTGAGTACATAATTTAAGTGAAACATTCATTATATGATTGAATGTATCCTATGGTCATATTAGAGTATTAACGACCTACTTATTGTCTTCCGAGATTCAATTTTTATTTCAAATTCCTATGATATCTTAACTAATTTGTATTATTAGTGATATAGTTATGACCAGATCTGTGACAGCCCCACCTTACCCAGAGGCGCACCAAAGGGCTTAGCAGACTGCCTACCCAGCTCTCGCCAGGACTCGAATCGCGCACTCACGCAAATATCCAAGCGTACTTAACTCAAAATAAACTAAAAATAAAATAGAATAAAATAAAATACATTCATATTATTTGACTTAAAGGTACAAGAAACATCAAGAAATTTACATGTCATAATATATATGATTTTCACAAGGATAGCCTAAAACAGTTTGGCTATTACAATAACTAAGACATCTATCATATTCAAAACCAGTCGATCCAGCTTTAATTTTTCAGGAAGCCTGGGCAAAGGAAAACAAATAAAAGCAATGAGCTATAATAGCCCGGTGAATGCCCAAGTCATGCAACCATATCAAGATCTTATTATTTTATTGAATAAATAATCGACAAATTAAATAAACAAGATATGAACAATTTAATTAACAAGTAGTCAAGGGCGGATACAAGGCTCAACTACGAGAGCAAGCTCAACCGCAGGAGAAGCAAGTACTGATCATGTAACCATGACGTTAGGACCGAGATAATAGCTCAGGTCTTTATCAAAGGACATGCCAGTATTATCACGCAAGCCCTAACCACCGTTCACCTTATAACCTCAGTACAGGCTACCACATCCAGGGAGTAATCTCAACCTTGGAGGGCCAACACGCAAGAAAGTTCAATCCGGAGTTGGCCTCTTTGAGGATTCACAACTCAAAAGGGAAAGAACAACACGCCCTAAAATACCCAGCATCTTATATCCTCCCTAGCCTGTCTGGGTTAATTATCCGTGAAGTAACGGTAAAGTTAGTCACGGAAGTCTCACACACAAGTAACACATTGGATAGTGAAAGCATGTAACACATTGCGGAATAAATGCGATAAAGTACACATCTTTCCTCAAGTAACACATTTTATCACATAATATTTGCAAGTGTAACATAATATTTACAAGTGGAACATAACATTTCATGCATCATGCACACATAGAGACACTCACCTGGAATGCCTAAGAAAATATCTCGTAAAATGGTCGCGATTCATTTTTGGATCCTGAAATTTAAAAGAAATAATATAATGAAAATCCGATTAAAACCCTAGTTAATTTAGTAAGAAAAATTCAAGAAATACCCCACTTGTTTCTAGGGTTTTGGTTTTAGGGTTTAGGGTTTTCTTATTCTAAGAAAAATTTACTCATTATTTGGTCATTTTATCCAAAAATTTCTGCACACTAACTCTCTAAATTTAAAATGTTCTAGGTTAGAAATTTCATCTATTATTTTTTCCTTCTTTATTTCTACCAAAATTTCGGCAGCATTTCCCCTTAAAATCGGACTAACCCAAATTTTTTTCCTGCAAGAAATCAACCAACCAACCCATTTTTCAACAAGTTCTACAACTTCTATGTTCAATTCAAACTCAAATTCATTCAAAATTCCACTCAAATTCAAGATTTCTACTCCAAGAATCTTCTACCAAGCAACATATAACACATGAGATTTCAAGGTTTAAATGCTATTTATTAGTCTATCTAACTACAAGAACACTTTATCTAGCAAGTAAATCTTTAATTCTAACTAAATTCTTCAAGTAGTAATACCAAGAATCTAGATTTAAACTTGGACAAAAGGCTAATTAAAACTTGAAATTAGTAGGAAAAGTTCATAGTAGATACCTTAAACAAGCTTAGAACCTTGCTTAGGAAGAAGAAAAGCTCACTTTCTATGGTGGAATTACCCAAAATTTGGAGAGAAAGTTTCAAGAAGTTGAGAGCAAAATGAGAGGAAAAGAGAGAGTAGGATGGCCAGCCAAGAAGAAAGAAAAGAGAAAGAAATAGGCTAGGAAAAATAGAAAAGAAATAAAGAAAAAGGTGGAAAAGAATAACCAATCAAAACATAACAAAAGTCAAGTTAGGTTTTAGACTTTTAAGGCATTAGTGGTTAACTTGGATTAATTTGATTGGTGGAACTTTTTAATCTCTTATCACCTAGTAATTAGTAATATTATGGCACAAATATTAAAGCAAAAAGAGAGAAAAATAAGAGAAGAGAGAGCCAGCCATGAGGAAGAAAAGAAGAAAGAAATTCGGCCAAGAAGAAAAAGAAAAAGAAAGAAGAAATTTCGGCCAAGAGAAAAGAAAAAGAGAGAAGAAAATTCAGCCAAGAAAAAGAAAATAAAGCAAGAGAACAAGTGAAATTTTTTGAGTAAAATTGAGCTAAAATTCAAGTAGTCAAAAGACTAAAAAATAGTAGAATAAACTAGTCAAAATTAAACACTATTATAAATTAATGGTTCAATAAAATTATTCCAAATTTGGTACTTAGGTGTCCTACTTAATAATGAAAATCTTAGTTAATTAACCTAATTAACTTAAGAAATCTTTCAACTAATAAATCAAGGATTAACACTTAACCCTAAATAAAAGAATGTCTCTTGTAAGTGCACTTTCGATTTTTCCCTTTTCTTTTTTTTTTCTCTATATATATTTCTACTAATAGTCATACATGGATTAAATTATTCTTGTATGTATTTTCTAGGGTGTTACAAGATCAATTACATCCATCCTCCAAAAAAGGGAATTCCTCCCCCCTCTTGGGTATGACCTTCTTGGACTAGACCGAGATGATAAGTAAATATTTTTCGGGACTTCTTTGGCAAGGTCATCTACTTCAAGGCTTTTTCTTTTTTTTTTTTAGGATAAAATTTTAGACTTCCATGTTTCACTTATCATTTCTTTTATTGAATCATTTTCTCTTTGGATTAATCACTCATTTTGTCTGTTAGTTAAAGGGGTATTCTTGTAAACTCACAATGTTTTAAATGTTAAATTGATGAAGTGGATTGAAATTAGGGATAAAGTTGAAAAAAAATTAAATGTTAGGAGGTAAACTACAACTTTGACCAAAGATTACGAGGAATGTGAGATTCTAACAAAAATAATATGGCTTTTTGGCCTTCCCTTGGTTATTTTGGTTATTCTAACATCATGTTGCAACGTTGAGTCCTCGTCTTTCACCTCAAATTGCGGACAACTTTTTTTTTTTTTTTTCAAGAAATTAACCTTGCTCAACTTAGCCCCATAATATCATGAACTTTCTCTGCTTTTCTCTCATCTATCACTCCAAAGAGGACAATGGGAATGCTAAGACATAGAAATAACCGAACCATGCCAAATTCAAATAGGCATATTTAAGCTCCCCTCAAACAAAATTTAGATTTTCTGAGCTCAATTTCGAGTCTGAAGTATCTAAAAGTCAAATTCGAACTCAATGCTACTTTTATTATTCAATTTCGACTCGAATGATCTCAACAAAATTTTTTTGAGCCTTAATTGAGCTCGAGTATTAGCTCAGTCAAGCATATTTGAACTTAAATGATAAACTAATAAAATGTATATGCTTCTCAATAAAAAAATATATACAATAGATGTTTCACACTCGCAAATGTAAATATGTGTACATGAGGTTCAATTAAGCTTGATGAATTTTGAGCTTATGCATATATTTCTGAACTTGACTATTTACCTAAATGAGTGATAAGTGTCTAGTTTATAGATTCAATAATGTGTTTAGGTTGTTAGTTTAGGTTGGTTTTAGAGTTTAATTGATGAACTTTGGTCATTTTTATGTCTATTTCTTCCTATTTTGAGTTATATAACTAGAACATACATCTGAGCTGTTAATATGCAAATGCTTTGTATTTTGCAGGTTCTAGTTATTCAATCATCAATTCCAATTGAGTGAAGTGCACTTGGATGAATTTGTAAATATTTTGAAGTTAATGAGAAATGGAGAGAAAACGGACCAAAATTGTAGAACAAAGAAGCAATGGAAGAAGAAAAAATAGAGAAAAAAGGGATTGGCAATAATGACATATTTTAGTATTTTAACAGTAACTTGATTTACAAAAATTAGATTGAGATGATTCTTAATGTATTTTGAAGTAAGAGGATACTCTACAATTATTATAAGATATCATAGTCCAATTCTCATGTTTTCATTGCTAAAAGTCTAAGTTACTGAAGTATATTTTCGTTGCGATACTCTTCTATTAGTTCTTAGCATTTTGGGTGTATTTCAATATCTAGGTTTTCAAATGACATGATTCTTATGGCATTGAAAAAGTAAATTGATGAGCTATAACTTTCATGTTTTATGTAAAAGTTGATTTGACCTAATTCTTAGAGATATTTGGCTTCAAAAACCGACACCATACGTTAGGCTAATCTTCACGCCTATCGTTCATTGATTTGGACATTGAAGCAAAGACCAATGACCAACGTTGAACATTGGGCCAGCCTTCATTAGAAAGTTGAGCGAAACTGATATTTTTAGCTACAGTAAGTCCAATCCTACCTTATTAGGTATGTTTTAAGAAACTATAAATAGGTGTAGTCTAGGTCATTTTGAAGACAAAACACGGAAGATAGCATAGGAAGAAGAACATCGCGCGCGCGAGAGAGAGAGAGAGAGAGAGAGAGAGAGAGAGAGAGCATGATAGAGAGTAGTTGTAGGGTCTCTTTTAGAGATTTTTTTTTCTCTTTGAGAGAGCCATGTGTAGGTTATTCTAATCTCTCTATAGAAGAGCAAATTGGAAGAATCTCTTGTACACATCAAATGGAGAAAGGAATAGCAGATTGGATCTTTGTTCATCAATTGAATAAGATTTCTTTATCCTATTTCTCTCTTATATTTGATTGTTATATAGAGTGTTTAGAAAGTTGTTATCCTTATTATGAAATCCATTGTGTGAAAATAAATATCAATAATGAATTCATGCATATGATTCGTTTGTGGTTATTTATGCCATCTTGTATTGTTTATTCTCTATTTTCAATTCTATAGATTTGTAGTGTTTGATCACCAATATGAATTGTTAGTTATTATTATAACAATGAGGTTGGTAATAATGATGGAGAGAGAAAAGTTAAAGTCCAGGTTACATATTACATGATAGTAGTTGATACGAGAAATAGGGACCCTAGGACAACACTGCTTCTAAAACTCATGATTCTTCATATAGAATAATCACCCTAGAGGATCATCTTAAATATTAGGCTGTAATTTAACCCAACTCTTAAGTTGTTTAAAGCTAGACTAGCAATTGGGAACTTAGATCCAAACCACATTGATACAAACCTAAGCTATAGGATTAGATCACAACAAGAACTCTCTTGATAACATCTACCTAGTTCTTTCCAAGAACTAAAGAAAACTCTTAAAGGCAAATCTAAAATTTTATTGGTCTCATGAAAAATCATCATTACATAATGAAAACTTGTACAAAATATGCCTATTTATTGGCTAAATAAACCTAAGAATCACATATGGAAAGTAGGACACTAAACAAGTTAAAAGACTATTAAAAAACCCTAAAAAATAGTAAAAAGCGTAACTTCGCCGACACCAGCTGTGGGATCAACCGTCGACACATCTGACCTTGTGTCTACTCTCTAGACAAATCAGCCATGATTTCTCTATTGTGAGTTGTGGGGCATGGCTGAAATTTTTCAACCTGTGACTCCTCTTTGACCATGAGCCATAGATTGATTTCTCCAACCATTGAACCCTCCAAACCTGACAAGTCCTATAGCCTTGATTATGCTTCAAAACCATCTTTAAAAACACCCTCAAACAAGTATTTATTCATGGGCAAGCTTTCTCTAAATTTAGATCTAAATATTGAACACCAATTCGTGCAAATGCAAATAAGGATATTCCATGACTTCTTATGATGATTTAAGCCCTTTACATTCTCCACCATGCATAGTGAATGATCAGTCCTAGTGCGACTCAATTGATACACTCAATGGCTATCACGCACATATCAAACACCTCTTCTCTTCAAAACGATTTGTCCTCAAATCATCACTCAAGTTAGTTATAGTACATGGTGCATCCTTCAAAGGTGAGTCCGTAATGTCAATACACAACCCCAATGGTGATGTCTTATCTTCTATCATCTCTTCCAATGGTGATTCATGAACATGATGCTCTTCCATGGATGGTTGCTTATCTCTAATTTTCTCCAATGGTTACTCCTCATCTAGGCTTGGCTCCTCCAGAAGTGGCATATCAAATTCAATTGGCTCCTCCCATGATGGTGCCTCAATTTCATTCACCTCTATTGGTGGCAAAGCTTTTTCTTCTTTAAGCTCCTCAATTGGCATGTGCTTTTTTTCAACTTCATAATTTTTTCTCTGTTTAGCAGCAACAAGCTCTTCAAATGTACTCCCAATTCGATATATACATGTATCAACCATAACCTCATCGCACTTCATCTTTTCTTCCTTCATTGAGAGAATTTTGTTGGATCGGATTTTAGATATATTTATCTTTCTATGTTTTGAACACATATTCTTCATACTTGCAGAGAACTCCTACATAAGTTGCTTAAGATCTTCACTAGTCATCCTTGATAACCTGTAAGAATCTTTTAACAAGTAGACAATTTTCCTCCTCCCAAGCAGTGACTTTTATGAAGATTTCACGAATTTATTTAGCCTTTAACCACACATTTTTTTTATGAAGCGTTTAATAATTCAAAGATTCAATCTTTGCCTACTCAAACCCAAGAATTTTCAAAGCTTGAAAATTTTGAACCCAAGAAAAGTACAAATCTTGAACCCCCAAACATAAGACGAAACTTTGATTCAAGAAAAATTAAATCTTGAACCAAGAAACAACAAGAACAACTCAATAATGGCAAGACACAAAAATCCACGAAGAAAATTGTAGGAAATTGCAGTAAAATTGGAGAAAATTGGACAAAACAACAATAAAGTTTAGATATGGACACAATCAAGATCTTGACACAAAACAACAATAAAGATACTAACTTTGATATTTTTTGATGAGGGACAATCAAGAAAACCAACAAGAAGAAGGAAAACACAAGACCCAAAAGAAGAGATATATCTAAGTGGATTAAAAATCAACAAAAACAAAGAATATATCCAAATTTTTAAGAAAACAAATTTCAAGAAAACGGGGTTCAATACAAGAACCTAATATCAAGATTCAGTAGCTCTTATATCAATTGGTACGAGAAACGAAGACCCTAGGATGACGATACTCTTAAAACCCATGATTCTTCACATATGATAATTACCCTACAGGACCATCTTGAATAATAAGGTGTAATTTAACCCCCATTGTACAAGTTGATAGAAACTAAATTAACAATTGGGAACGTAGACCCAAACCAAACCATGTGGATACGTACCTAAGCTATAGGATTAGATTGCCACAAGAACCCTTTTGATATGATCTAACTAGTTCTCCCTAAGAAGTAAAGAAAATCTCTTAAAAAGAAATCAAAATTTTATTGATCTCATTAAAAATCATCATCACATAATGAAAAGTAGCACAAAATATGCCGAATTATAGGCTAAACCTAAGAATCATATATGGAAAGTAGGACACTAAACAAGCTAAAAGACTACTAAACAAAACCCTAAAAAGCAGTAAAAATTGTAACTCCGCCGACACCAACTATGGGCTCAGCAATAGGCGCTGCTAGAATTCTTCAACTCTCTGTATAAGTCGGCCACAACCTCTCCATTGTAAGCCGTGGGTACTGCTAGAATTCTTCAAACCGCAGCTCCTCTCTGACCACGAGCCATAGGTCAACTTCTCCAATTTTCGAACTCTCTAAACTTGACAAGTCTTCCAGCTTTGATATGCTTCACACCATCTTCAAAACACTCACAAACAAGCCTTTATTCAGAGCAATCTTCCTCTAAATTAGATCTAAATCTTGAAACCAATTAGTACAAACCCAAATAAGGATATTCCATGCCTTCTTTTGATGATTTAAGGCCTTAGAATCCTCCATCATGCAAAGATGAATGATCAATCCCAATGCGGCTTGATACACTTGGGGACTACCATGCACGTATTAGTAGCGGTGCTCTTAAGTGGATCAATTGGAGAATTCACGGGTTTAGTGAACCAATACTAGTTGCCTTTACCATAAGAGTACAATAGGCTTAGTAGGGAAGTACTTTTCAACTCATCACAAGAAATGATTGAGTACAATTGGAATTGGACTCTAAACAAGACAAGAATCAATTACACAAATTAATCCCTTCATTCATATAACCTTGGTCATTAGTTGAATATATATCACAGAATCTTAAGATTGATAGTTTCCTCCTAATTTGTTATTCTATAAAACTATTAGTCTATTTTCTTATTTGTTAAATTTCTTTCTTTGTCTCAAGTTTGATTATTTAGATGATAAAGTGAGTGATAAAGCCTTAATACTTCTATTACTTTTTTTCCTATAGGATCAATCCTGTTGTCCTATACTTAAATATGATTTGTGCATTCACAGTATATAGGGTAATTAGGTTTTATAACTTGATAATTTATGTGCGTTTAAAGTGGATTATTTGCTCTATTTCATTAATCTAATTATGCACAACCAATGAGCTACTTGAGCGCAATTCAAACTTGTCCAATGTATTAACTAAACAAACTCATGAATAATTAATTTAGGCTCAATTTATCTGCACTTTTACCGAGAAAAACAAGTAGAAAAATGCTCAATAGATGAGAAAGAGATGATGACCATCAAGTATTGCAATTTCATAGGCAAGGGTAGGAACCAAGAATAGAACTTACCAAATAACTTCCTATTAAAACAAGAGAGAAGCCATCTCATTTTTTGAGAAAAAGAGTCAAGCACAAAATTGACACACATAGTCATAACAAGGAGATAGCACCGCCCTTCTATCTAGCCACCTTTTTTGAAGCCACATAACCTGCTACCTAGAACTTTCCTCATTATTGGATTCATGCAAGAGTTGGGACTACATCTAAATGATATGTGCGAAATTTCTAAAATTTACAAGAAATTGGAAAATGAAAATGTTCCTTCTCGCGATAAGCTAACGATCAGAGATCATAACAATGAAGACTTGGCCAAAGTTAACCTCTTAGCATATCAAGGTAAGCTTCTTGTGCATTGTTTAAAGACTATATAATTCTGGTCAAGTTGATCAGGCAGATAAATACTAATTAGAGGCCAAGCTATCTTTAGCGTAAACCTCTGATAGTGCTACTCTTTTCAAAGTAGGCATGTATGAAAAATAACTCAAGAAAGTCACTTTGACTTAGAATGATTTTAAATCCACAACAAATTTTTTAAGATCTTCCCAAGAAGAACTATAGAAGAAGCATGTTCTAGAGATTAATACTAAAATAACAACCATCAAAAAGTATAAGGAATACCCTAACTTTTTCAAGTAGTTGACAATATACTTGTCATTGATTATCATGATACTTCTGCTCTAGTCGCATAGCTTACAACTCTACATTATTTATTAGCTGTGGCTATAGCATGACATTGGGAATTACATTAGTTGGATATTAATATTGCTTTTTTTGCATGGAGATCTACATGAAAAGGTATACATGAAAATACCAAAGGCTTTGCTAAATTAGGTGACAATTGAATTTGTCAGCTTCAAAAAAAAAATTCCTCTATGGCGTTAAGCAAGCCTTTAGAAATTGATTTAAAAAATTTTTTAATTCTTTGTAGAATATTGGTTTTCACTAATACGCTATAGATAACTCATTTTTTACATATACAGATGGAACACATTTTACTACCTTGTTAGTTTATGTGGATGATGTAATTTTTGCTGGAAATGATTCATTGAAAATTAATCGTGTGAAGCACCATCTTGATTCAACTTTTTGCATCAAAGAACTTAGGCAACTCAAATATTTTCTTGGCATTAAGGCGGCTCATAGTAAAGAATGAAATATACTTAGCCAGCGAAGCTACGCTCTTGATCTTCTTGAAGAATTGGTCATCTTGATGCACAACCTGCTGACGTCCCTATTGAATAATGATAGACTTCACAATAGGAGTGGATGCCCTAATCAAGGATGCTGGTCAATATCGTTGCCTCATTGGAAGGTTACTTTCTTTGACAATCACTTGCCCTGATATGAGCCATTTGATACAAGTTCTTAGTCAATTAATGCAAGACCCTCACGTTTCTCACTTAGATGCAACTTATAAAGTCCTTTGTTATCTTAAAATAGCACATGACCAAAGTATCTTCTTGTCATCCACTAGTCCACTACAACTAACTACTTAATTTGATTTAGAATGAGCAATTTGCCCAATATCTTGATAATCAATTGCTGGTTATGTCATATTTCTTGGTGATAGTTCGATCTTTTAGAAGTCGAAAAAGCAAACTATAGTCTCTCATTCATCAATTGAAGCAGAATACAGGTCAATAGCCAGTACTACTAGTGAATTTCTCTCAGCTGAATTCTTTATTTGTGGATTTGAAAATTTCACTAGTATCATCCATGTCTCTCTTTTATGATAACCAAGTTGCTCTACACATTGCTACTAATCCAGTTTTTTATGAACGAACAAAGCACATTGAAATTGATTGATATTTTATTGGTGATTGCATCCAAAGCAATGAGTTAGTACATCTCATGTTCGTTCATGTAACCAAATTGTCAATATGTAAAGCACTTGAAAATGCTCATTTCCACCGTCTATTGAGCAAGTTGGGCATTTGTAATCTCCATCTCCAACTTGAGGGGAAGTGTTAAGATATTCTATCATACAGTTGTATATATTTTGTTGCCATATATGTTCTGTCATAACATAATTCTTGGAGTAGTTTTACCTATCCATTACATGATTTTAGGAGTAATTGCGGCTTCTTATTTTTGGGTCCACAATCCTAGTCCTTGTGCACATATATATAAGTAAATTTCTTGAATCAATAATAGATAGATGGGAAGTTTTCCAACTTAAATTTCTCCTTGTCATTCTAGATGAATGGAAGACTAAGATAGATGAGTTGATCTTATATTTCAAAGAGGGAATACTGTCCCAAAATCCAAAAATAGCAAAACAAGTTAGAATTTGTGCTCATTATTGTGTCTTAAAAGTTGAAATTTTTCCCAAAGAAGTTATCAACAACCTTATTTAAGATACACCATAGCCGATTATGTTATCCGATGCGTCCATCTCAAAATTTGTAGAAGTCATTGTGGACCCTGTATACTTTTCCAAAGCAGTTATTTATCAACAATCTACAAAGATGTGAAAGAATTGGCAAAAATGCGCTCTCAATTCCAAATTCATGCTCTTGTATTAAGAAGATCAGCTGCTAAGATGATCCTAATGTCCAATTCATAGCCTTCAGCAAAACACGAGATGGACTAAGATTATAGGTGGTATGTAATTTTTCGCTAATAGAGTTTGATTATTTTACAAAGTTAATTTGAAGCTGAGTCACTTGCCTCTATCATAGATTATGAAATCAAGATGTTCATGTCAAAAATGTTGTCTATTTGTACATATTCCAACTCCACTTGTTGTAGGTAATGGTAAATTTTCTTAAAAGAAACCATTCAAGAATTCTTGTTTTAATCTCAACATAACCTAACATTTTTCCTTAGTTGCTAATTAAAATCAACGCATACAATCCATCAATGTCCATAGCCTATCTGGAGGCATTGTTGCTAAGCACAGTGATCATTTGCCTTGAAGAGTCAATGGGTTGATTCTTTCCTTTATGGACAAATTATACTATAAAACTGGCAAGTGCTTTTGCCTTTATGGCTATTCAAAGCTTCAAGAAATATTATGTTAACTTAAAACCATTTGGTTTGTTAAAACCATTTGGTTTGTTTTTTCAATATTCTCAAATTACTTAAAAATTGCTTCAATAGTTTGTTTATTAACACATATAGGGTGAGATAAGGAATAGGGCCGCAATTTTCTTGCAAAAGCCATTAAAGCCAATGTATCTTCTCTTTTGATATATACTCGTGGTCAACATCATTTAATAGATTTACTTATAAAATAATCTAGTCTTTATATACCTACTTCATCTCCAACAAGCACAAAACTTACAGAATAATTAATGGTAGAAAAAATACAAATATAAAAACTCAACTGGTCTGTGGTGAGCAATGGTAATTGGTTGATTTTGCTATAGGACAAGTGTTGGGATTAATAAGTTACACCAATGAATTCTTGGGATTTGGATCAAAGATTCTAAAAAATGAGAGAAAACTCTCAACTTATTGATTAATTAAGAATAATAATGTCTAGATATGCTAAAAGAAGGCTAAAGAAGCCTTTTATAGTTCTAAAGTAACCTAAACTTGTACTAAGAAGAATACCTAAAAGAGTTACAATAAAAGAATAAAACTACTAATAATAATTAGAAGTTCATAAAAACTCTGCTAAACAGCTGCAACACCTACAAAAGAAGCCACTAGCAGGGCTGATCTTCTTTATTCTGTGGCTAAGTGTATGATGCATAGGGGAGGGCAGAGTAATACAAACCGCGGGCGTGTTTGAACCACATTAATTCGTGGCTACTCTCTACCTTGTAGCCGTGGGTGCCATCCTTGAGAAGCAAAACGCAGCTTATCTCGCATCTTTTCATCTTTCTTGGTCCAAAATTCATCCCTAAATGCTCTGCATCAAATGTGCTCTTTCAAGCTGTGAAAATCCTATTGACATTCGTGAGTTCAAGAAAAATCCTTTCCTCATAGTAATGTATTAAACAAAGGTAGACTCTTATTAGCAGTTTTCAATAAGAATCAATTTGGGATTGTCCTTCTTATTAGTTGTTACAATTCTCTTATTCTGGGAGTGTAAGATAGGGTAATGCAGTGGAAATTTAAAATCTCATTATTACTTTAATAAAATATATATAATTACAAAGAGGTTTAATGAAAATACTTATAGCATAGATGATTTCTATGCTTGCAATAGGCAAATCCTTTGTTGATGAAGGTGTTGTGTCTACCATGAAAAACTCCCCAAATGTTGACCCTCTAATAATATCCATAATAACACAATCTTCAAGAACCCCTTTGGGCTTACCTAGCCTAACCTTTTAATTTTTCTCTCACTACTTATCTTTCTCGATTTTCTTGCATATTGATGTAGTAATGTTCAAGAGTCAAAGTGACCTACTTATAGATAATCAATCCTAATCTTTAAGAAATAGGTTTTTAGGAAACCGATAGAATTAGTAAACTTCAACCTTACCAAATAAGATAAGCAATCCATTTCCTTAAGTAAACCTAAGACCTCTTTCCACTTGGTTTTAGAAACTTTTTTCCACCAAGACTTAGATTATTGCAAATAAGTCTCTAAAATTATCTCATCTCATAAATTAACCACATAAGTATCTCATATTTATCTTAATAATAATTATTTAACCCAAAGATCATGTCCTTATTGTGTGTGACCCATTAGGTTCTATTCACGTCGGCAATTAATTATAGCTCATTAATTAATTAATTAAGAGATGGATAAATTAAATGCTTTAATTTATCATTAATTCAACTAATTAATCAATTTGCACTTATAGATCATGAGTGGCATCTAGCAGCACATCATGACCACCTAAGTAAATAAGCAAGTCATAAAGTGGATTTCATCCATCAATGACAATATTACCATAATTAATATCCTTTTACCACACTATATCCCTAATTAGACTAGAAGTGTAGTATGCACTCCTTAATATGACTAATTATTATTTTCCTATTCTTGAAATAACCTTTAATAAATTGCAACTTTGAAACTCTTTTCAAGTCATACTTTAACTTTTGCATAAAAGATTCTTTGATTTGTATTTATGCAAGTGACTAGTTTGGGATATACTCCCCTACTATTAAGAGTGGTGAACCTATATCCATTACTCACTATCTTTCCATGCTTCATACTATACCCAATATCTATCCTATGGGTTACTCTTTTATGAGCACCGAGTAGTTGAGCCAAAGTATGATAATCCACACTGAAGATATTATGGTAATATCAAGTATAAGAATTATTTATATCAATTCTATTAAGAGAACAAACCATTAGCACTATGAATGGTGACTCTCAGCGAATCAATCCAATGAACCTGTTTTCTAACAAGCATCCACATACCAGCTTAGATGTCACATATCATAATTGATGAGATCAATCCTCTTCATGTATGGTTACCTGATGCCATGGAGGGGCCTACTCCTATTTCCGCTCTTATCCATGCTGCTACTATGGTAGCAGCAGGAATTTTTCTTGTAGCTCGACTTTTTCCTTCTTTTCATACTTATACCTTACGTAATGAATTTCATTTCGTTGATAGGGATAATAACAGTATTGTTAGGAGCTACTTTAGCTCTTGCTCAAAAAGACATTAAGAGAGGTTTAGCCTATTCCACTAATGTCTCAATTAGGGTTATATGATGCTAGCTCTAGGTAAAAAATAGGAGTAAAGACGAAGAAAAAAATTTTATTTTTCTCCTATTAACTACGGCGACGAAGAATCAAATTATCACTATATTTATTCCTTTTTCTACTTCTTCTTCCAAGTGCAAGATAACCCCAAGGGGTTGTGGGTTTTTTTTCTACCAATTGGGGCTCTCCCTTCCCCACCCCTGTGAGGATGGTCTACAGGATTCATAACTACTCCTCTTACTACAGGACGTTTGCCTAGCCAACGCTTAGATCCGGCTCTACCCAAACTTTTCTAGGTTCACCCCAACATTCCCTACTTGTCCTGACTGTTGCTGAGCAGTTTTTGGATATCAAACGGACCTCCCCAGAAGGTAATTTTAATGTGGCCGATTTCCCCTCTTTTGCAATCAGTTTCGCTACAGCACCCTGCTGCTCTAGCTAATTGTCCACCCTTTCCAAGTGTGATTTCTATGTTATGTATGGCCGTGCCTAAGGGCATATCGGTTGAAGTAGATTCTTCTTTTTGATCAATCAAAACCCCTTCCCAAACTGTACAAGCTTCTTACAAAGCATACGGCTTTCTGGATGTAGATGATGATATCTATACAGATGGATCTTATATCGTACAATTAAGTACCCCATGGGTGGATATATGAATCCAAATCTGCCGAATGACTCATGTTATGATCTTCTACATCCTAGGTCTTGGCATGCCGCCACTCGGACTCGAACCGAGATGCTCTAGCACTGCTTCCTAAGAGCAGCGTGTCTACCAATTTCACCATAGCGGCTTGTCTTGAACTTATAATAGTCTATGACTAAACAATCATCGAGATTGAAGAACTAAATTCAGTGTAATATTTTTTTCCCCATATTAAGTAAAAGTGCAAACCTATAGCTGCAGAAGTAGGAATAATGGCACCTGAAATAATATTGTTTCCGTAAAGTAAAGATCCAGAAACAGGTTCACGAATACCATCAATATCTACTGGAGGAGCAGCAATGAAGGCGATAATAAATACGGAAGTTGCGGTCAATAAGGTAGGGATCATCAAAACACCAAACCTATCCAATGTAAAGACGATTTTTCGGTGCTAGGTTATCCAGTTCCATTCTCTTTTTTTTTTCCAAAAAATTATCTTGAAGATTGTTTAATGCTTATTCTCAAACTCTTCATTTACACAGTAGTGATTTTTTTTGTTTCTCTTTTCATCTTTGGATTCCTATCTAATGTTCCCAGACGTAATCCTGGGCATGAACAATAAAAGGGAAATTAGAGTTGGTCATTGAACTAGTTTATATATATATATATATATATATATATCAAACCTACACTATTACAATTGGGAAAGGGAAATTAGAGTTGGCGAGATTTGAATCACCGACCTTTGGGATAGAGTTGTAGAGTTCTAATTGCTTGACCCTCTATTCGTTCCCGTTGGACTAGTTAGGAAGCAATTTATAAGTAGATCTTACAACTTGACTCAAAAACATAAGAAATCTACACCTAAGTCACTAGAATTAATTTATCACACGCAATAATCCATAAATATCTCATTCTCATCAATTTGTTATTTTAATCTCAAAAGTATATCCTTATAAAATTAACCATTAGGTTCTAAAAACATATTGACAGCGAATGTGATTAATATTGTTAATTAATTAAATTAAGAATAAGATAGTTAAACAACTTTAATTTATTATACCAAATACTAAGCAAGGACAAATGGCTCGATTTTACCCTTCCACAATGAGATGACGTCTAATTATTCTTTCATTATAATAAATCCTAATTAGTCAAGGAGTATGAAATAAGTGTGAACTCTTATATTAAACCAATTGTTAATTCCTTACTCTTGAAACATAATTCTATTGAAGTGAAATATAGACAATCTCTCTAATTTCCTTCTACTTAAGGCTAAGATTCTTTATTTGATATTTTCAACAAGTGATGAATATATTCTCCCACTACTAGTAGCGTAAATTCTATATTATTACTTATTATTTTCATGCTTCATATTATAATCAATTTCTAGAGTATGAGCAACTCTTTAAGAGCAACAACTAATAGAGTCGAAGTGTAATCATTCATATTCAAGATAATATAATGATCTAAAGTTCAAGGATTATTTGCATTACTTGCCATGAAGGAATTAATTAATCAATGCTCAAATAATTATCATATGTAAATCTGTTGACGAATCAATCTAATAAATTTGTTCTTAACAAATATCCACATACATAAGCTTGGTGTCAACATACAATATTTGACATTTGTAGTACATATAGTCAATATACATGTTAGTTTGTTCGTATTGATTATGTCAAATCTTGTTAAATCTATGACTAGAGATACACAAGAATAATAGAATAAGTGTTATAAGAATTTCACCATCAAAATTCTTTATGATTTTTTTAATATGGTTAATTATTCTAAGGACTTCATCAAATAAAAATGTAGAATGCAAATAATTTAAATGATCAAAATTCACATACTGGTGCATAAATAAAAGTGACTTTACAACTCTAAACATTATTGCGTTTAGCACTAACCTCCCTCGGTACCTACTCAAATTTCACCTTCATGATAGACTTTCGATGTCAACTATTTCTCCATCCAGTTTCATCTTCCCCTTCAGATTATCGTTGTAACATTATTCTGGTCTCCTAGAGCATTACCTTATTCCTATAGAAGTAGGAATTTTAATCATAAGATGGTAAGTTGTCGAAACCTCCTTCAGTTTATGGAGGATGGGCCGCCCAACCATAGCATTGCAAGGAGACACTGACCACACCATCAAAAAGATCAGCCCGGATTGTCCTTTGGTTAGGTTTTTCTCTAACAGTGAACGGTAAAATGATTATCACCTGCATGCCAAGTTTAATTCCCTGTAAATCCTACTAGTGAAGTTTTGACTGGGATGAGTTTTTCCGTCACAATCCTAATTTCTGAAAAAGATTCAAAGTGTAGGATATCTGTAAGGCTCTCATTGTAAATAGAGATACACTTCATTAAAATTGCTAGATACTACTACAATGTTTACAACAAACAAGGGATCATCGTGGGGTTCCCCGTGGGAACATGAGATCTTTTTTGGATGAGAAAATGATAGTCTTCTTTCTTAAATTTCCTTCGTCGTGCTTCATCCACTGCTCAGCTTCTACTAAGTTTTCCTAGATGAAAAACAATCAATCTCCCCCAGCGGAACCGCGTATGATAACATTAATGACCGCCCAAAACATGATCATTACTTGTTTTTCTTCTAAGCCATTTCTTTCTTAGCCGAGATGAACTTGACCTTATTCGCAGTCTTTCTTTAGTTTTCGACTCATGAAACTGGCGGAGCTCCCCTCTCCTGCATGCATTCCTCAATTTCACGCTTATAATCATGACACGGAGAAAATTGACCTGTACAGAACAAAACTTGTGAACCTCTGCAGTAGTGCCAATCACGTTCCATGATTCCATCGTCAAACTTGGTATCAATCACTAAAAACTGTCACGTAATGTTCCTATTTTAAAAAATCACCTAATTCATCTTAAAAGTTATGGATATGTTTAAAATTTGATAGATAGGAATATAACATGGTATTTTTTGTAACTGACACTAGATTTGGTACTGAAGATTGATTCTAGTGCCAAGCCACAGGAGATTGATAGGCAATTGGAATTTTGAGTGCCATGATTCTAATGCCAATCACAAAATACTACCATATTGCGTTCTCACCACAGAACAATTATAATTAAAGTAGTAAAAATACTTTGAAATTTAATAAAACGAATTATGTATGTCAAAAAATATTAAAAAAAAAGAATTTTATCGAGCGGGCCACTGTAGGTAAGGAGCAAAGCAAGAGATAGAAGGGCGAGGATAAAATTAGGACTATTATTTTAGTTCTTCTAGGTTAAAGCTGGAAAGGTTTTTTCTTATACTTTTTTGAGAAATGCGGATTCAAGAAAAAGAAAAGGGATTGTTTTGGAAAAAGAAGTTTCCGACTTAAAACGGTCATATCAAACATGAGAATGAAATGAATAATTTCATTTCGGTCTCAGCTATTTCCTGTATAAAACGTAGGGTTATATTCTCTTAACCACAAGAAGGGAAAAAGTGAAGGACAGGTGCGTTTGGAATCAGCGTAGAGTACATGAGATTAGAGGATAGCATCCTCAATTCCTCCTTTGGTTTTCTCTACTGTCACTACAAGGGGTCAAAGACATATTAGGACGTCTTTATTGCACCAAAAAAGATTTGTTGATGCATATTTGTCGCTTTTAAGATTGCATTGTCAGTAATTCTTGTTGTGCCAATACAATAGTCAATAGATTTAAATTCTGTAGATTGTGTTGCCCATTATTTATGAAGTAAGTTGCAATATAGAGAAAATTTTAACGATATTGTTTAGTTGTAGCACAAATTTTAAATGTGTACCATGTATTGAATTTTTGGTGTTACTTCAAGCTTTATTCTTTATTGTATAGTTTATTTCACATGCCATGTTCTTTACTAAAATCATGTTTTATCATCTTTTTTGTGTCCAATGTCTGGCTTTAATTTGCATGACTTTCTTTCGAGGTTGTCCAAGTAGGTATTTCATTTTTTCTTTTCACTAGTTGGCATGATTATATGATATAAACAAGAGCATTTAGATCGATTCTCATTAAACTCCATTTCTCATGTCATCTGCAATTTATTTTCACTAAATAATACCGAAAGAAATGGATATTTTATTTTGGTTTTTTTTCCAAAAAATAATTGAATAAGAATGAAAATTTCCCCATTAACTTAAATAATTTATTGCTGAAATGACCTTTTCTTTTCTAAGTCATATTAGGGCATTTAGAGCAACTTAAATGGAACAAAAATAAGAAAGGAGAAAACTTAAGTGTGCCATATTATTCAGATAAAATTTATTTGAGAAGGAAAGAAATATGTGCACTATTATATTTTTATGAACCAAATATTTAAAGAGAAATAACATTTTTTGATAGTTTGTAAATACTATTCATTTTATCCATTGAAAAGATGATAATAGAGAAGCAACAACCGAAAAAAAAAAGTAAGCTTTTAACATTCAATAACCTTGAATGAAAAAGGGAAAATATTAAATAGTCCTTACGTTTGAACTTTATACTTTTTAGTTCTTCATTTTGAAAAAGATAAATTTTGGCACCTCAGATTCGAGCTTTTGTACTTTCGTAGCCCCACATCAAAAAGGTGGGAAGTTCGAGGACCCCCCCCCCCCCCCCCCCCCCCAAAATAACAAAATGCATCATTTTCGTCCCCAGATTCATTTTTAGTCACTTTTAACCTAAATTTGCAGTTTGCTATAAATCAAACCAAAGCTTAGAATGTAATATCATATGAGCTAGATTGCTATTTTTTAGAAATACTTTTATGTTGAAAAATAAAATGTCCAATTCTGTATTTTAAATTTGATTAAGTTGATTTTAGTGTAAAAAAATTATTTTTTTCATTGAAAAGCACTTTGGGTGAATTTTAGGGGTTTTATAAAATATGTTAGATTTTTTTGAACACTTTAATATTTTTATCTCGACTAGTAGCACGCACAATTTTTTGCAACAGTTTTATCTCAAAATCATATTAGCAATAATTTTACGAGTATTCTTATATTTTCATGCAATTTATTACAAAAATTTTGGCATTTTTTTTTTGGTTTGCCATGCAACTGCAAACATAATCTCAAACGAGTTTTGGGATCAAAACTGTGCAGTTTAGATAGGTGGAAACTAAACTCATTATTTTAATTGTGAGGAACTAAAAAAGTACAAAAGTTCAAACACAAGGACCAAAATGCAACATTTTAAAAAGGTTCCAAAAAAAAATAATACCTCATACATCCCGGTATTCAACATGTAAAATTCGACAATTTAAAATTTAAATTTTGTCGACAAAAAACACAAGTATGATCATAACTAAGACAATTCAGTTATAATCTTCCTTGTTAAACAAAAGATATTATTAATCTAAAAAATAAATTAACAGCAGAAATCTTATAGAAAATTAAAGGAAAAAGAGATATATATATATATATATATATATTTTCGATGGATTAGGAAAAGAGCAAAAATATAAAACAATAAAAACATAAATCACATTCATGTTAGAGACCTGCGTCAAAATCATCATGCTTAATGCTCATGCACATGATGACGTTAAATGGACGGGAACGACACCCGTGACTTGGTGCCACTTGTTATCAGACAGGAACAACAAGTATTACAGAATTCTTCCAATTGTTTTTGTTTCTATAAATTCTTTAATTTCTCTTTTAGTATGCTCATAAATAAGATTATTATGTTAAACTAAATTGTACAACACGATGAACAAAAGAAAATTATATCTCACTTCTCGTTTTGAGAAGTCTTATCTTCTTCTTTTTTGAATTAAAATGTCAATATAATATTATTATATTCATTATAATCTTTTAAAAATATTAAACACCATAGATTCATACGATCTATAGTTTAAAAGTTTATCATACACCTTAAAACTCAATTTCGCTTTTTTTTTTTTTGACACATAACTCAATTTCGCATATTTAAACATAATAAAGGGCCACTTGAAAGAAATATAAGTATTGATTAAAGTGTTGTTTCGTATAAGAAAATTCTCGTACTTACCGAGTGAGTATTGCGTGCACTACGCGCGTCACGTGGCGTGCCACGTGGTGTACTAAAACCAATCACACATCGCCAAATAATACAAGGTATGACCCACCATTGCCACATAGCGATAAATTATTGGTTCTAGTACACCACGTGGCAATGCACATGGTGTATTGTAACTTTTCCGTACTTACCCGATCAACCAACTTGATAGACAGTGATGAGACATGTGAGGATATATTGATCCCACAAATAATAAAAAGAAATAAAAGAGTTGCCAGGTTAGCCAGGTCACATTTCTTGTTCTATTTACGGATTTGCCCTTCTTATCTACATTTCTGCTGCAGTTGATGAGATGAAAGATAGGCCACGTCCTCAACAGTTTTCATTTTCGGACAGGTCAAATCGCAGGGCAAATAAAAAATCCTTTTGAGACCAAATTTAAACGTCTTATCTAATACGAATGGCTAAAAGGAGAGACATCTTTCAGTATGTTACTAAATCCATCCGTGTCCAATTTCACTCCATATATACATCCAAAAGGCTTCGGCCTCTCTTATAAATTTTACTGTTTCACCATGTTGTATCACTTAAATTAAATTACTATGTACAAGATGAGAAAATATGTCTCTTGTAACACAAAATTGTAATATAGAACCGAAAACCTTAATAAACTATAAACTCTTGCATACCTTCAACAACATATAAAATAAAAGGATAATTACACCAATTTGTTCTTCACTGCAAATCATAACAGATGGTACATGGCAAACAAATTTGTGCTTTTGTAAAGCAAACATGGAAATATAGCCATCATTATGTGCCTTGTTTCGTGTATGTATTTCGACCATCTTAAATCGAAAATAAATATTTCAAATTGTTAGAATTAAAGTACTCTAATTGTACTTATAGGATAATAAAAATTACTGAATGAGTAAAAATTATAGAGATGCAAGATGCTCTTTTACTCTTAATAGTTATATCACCCGTAGAAAATAGTAACAATGGTTCAATATGACTTCATAGGCTATCATTGTGCCACAATCGTGGACACTCGCTAGACAAGGTTTGAATGCTTAAGAAATATTCAGTACAGAGGGTTTTAAGCTTCTTTACCAAATAAGGATTTATAAAGATTAAGAATGAGAAGATTTAAGCTACTCTGTTGCTGCAACCACCGCAAGCATGGTGACAAAAATAAACAAATAAGATTAAGAAGAACACAGATAACGAAAGAAATAAGATTCAAAAGAGCACAGAATAAGAAAATTAAGAATAGAGAAGGAGAAAATAACCCGGAATTGGTCAAAATCCTGCACCTAGAACTCTACACCTTTATTTATAATATTATTAAATCTATTTCAGTAAGAATTGCGCTGACTTATATGTTTATCTGTAATGCATGCGTAGAAAACAAGATCACAACCAATTACGAATAAGTTTTTACCTATGTAAAAGAAAAGAATTAATTGTTCAATCAAAATATATAATTTTGAAACATAATCCCAAGTCAGAATTAACAGAATTAATTGGTCAATCAAAATAAATAATTTTGAGGCATGATCCCAACTCAAGTCTTCAAGGGTTGATAGAGAGGTAGAAAGCAAAGACTGGCAATCCATTAATCACGTCTTTTAATTTTCCCAACAAAAGTATTCAAGGGTTGAATTGTTATCATTATTGTTCAGTATTCTATATCATACAAATAAGTGGACTCAAATTGCAAAGACCAGATATCCGTTCATCCCATCTCTTAATTTGTCGAACTAAAGCAAATATATTTTGGCACGACTTATTCCTTAATTTTTAGAGCAAAGTATATACTCTTATTGTTGTTATTACTCAGCATATAAAATTTTTAACGCATACAGAAATCAATAGAAGTTATTTTACTTTAGAACTGAAGTAAACAACAAAATTATAAGATGAAACAGCAATTATTTTAAGGGTATATCATACTTTATCCCCTTTGTCTATTGCCTACCAGTTACACTGTACCTCTTCTGGTTCAAAAAATACATTATACCTCTTCTGATTAAAAAATACATACTTGTTGACAGTTAAAAATTCTATTTTTAGTTGTGAATATAAAGTGATAAAGTGCAAAAATATTGACACAGATTTGCCTTCTTCCATGCGGTGCTGACTGTGCTATTAAACTCGGACCAAACTTGGCAACTCGACCAAGAACCAAACTGAGTATTTAATTTGGTTCTTAAATATTGATGTTAAGTTTATAAACACCAGTGTTTACAAATTCAGACCATATTTCAAAAAAAATAAAAATAAAAATCCAGACCAATGGGCGTATTGTAAGGTCCCAATTTTTTTGGTTTGAATTTGCCGTTTTTAGTGTTGATAGAAGAAATTGAATAAGAATTAGATTTTAAATGCTATTAAAATTAAAAGTTCAAAATATAAAATAATATTATTAGAAAACCAGATTAACAACCTTGGAATTGAATATTTTTATCCCATTCCAGATCGAACCGTCCAATTTTGTATGGTCGATATTTAACAACACAGCATAATATCACATGAAGTTTCATTCAAACATTTTACACACAAGCATCTCATATGTAGAATTAAAAATGGATTCTTTGATTGAGGCAAAGTTTGCATTGTTTTAAATTCAGGGAAGAAACTCCATGGTAGCTACCAGAGATAAAAATGTAATTGACCCTATTTCAAACCACGAAATGCTGCATCTGCAATACCAGATCCCTCCCAGTGCTTGGCACGCCATAATCTTTGTATAGCAAAGCAATTACCCATAATTTTCTGAAAAAAAAATGAAGAAAAAAGACAAGACAAAAATAATGTTCAAGCAATGATGTTATGGCGGAGCAAAGAAAAATAGCTGCTAGTGTTAACTCGTTCGAAGCCAAACAAGCATCCAAATCCCGACTTGCCAGTCAAGAAAATTCATGAAGAATGCTGATTTTTCAATTAAAAGAAATCCACTTTAAAATGCATTATATGTAGACCTAGCCTTCCCATTTTACCCAATTTCTTCACCTTCCCTCCTCCCTATTAAACCTACTCATCCCTGCCACCCTGCTCCTTCCCCAACTTTGCATCAAGCTGTTATCTCTATCTTAATTTTGTGGCGTTTTGGGTGTTGTTGGTTTTTGTGTGTGTGTGTGTTTTTGGCGCCGCGCCGGGGTGGGGTGTGTGTGTGTGTGTGTGCAGTCGTGACAAAATCTGAAATATTACATGTGTCAATCTCTTCTTCCACGGGCCTATCAATAACTTTTAACTCCCCAGTTGAAAACTTGAAAGGACTGACATCCCATGACTTCATTTTTCTGTTCAAGCAAATCTAACATATTTATGGTTGTTCACATATACATTCAGATGACCAATACAATTATACAAGTGCAACATGCAACTCAGACTCTTACTGTGGGAGCCCAAAGTGCCTCAAGTTAACAAATTCTACACATTTGCTTCAACCAGAGGAATATGACTTACTCAAGCCTTCAACAAGTAGGGAAATACAACGGCATAGCCGCAAAATTCTCATGTATCCAGTTTTAAGGCTTTTAACAGCATCTCTAATTTCACCTATGGCAGGATCAACCAATGAATCATTTGTCCCCTTACAAGCTGTTAACTGCAAGGGAAGGATCTCTGACGGATAGATTCCTCTGGAATAAGCCATAGGACAAGTCAGTATGCTAAACAATAGGAAAAAGAACCATTAACATAACATATACAATTCATATACAGTGTAATTTGTGTAATGATGATGACTAAAAGTTTATTAGGGAAGGTATGGCATCTCACGATTTATCCAAGAACATGGAGATTTGAGGAGTGTATTTATGCAAGCATGTCAATTTGTCAAGTCACAGTCATTAATCTGTAAAAGCAAGTTTTCTACTTGAATGTACGGTGCTGAATTACAAAAATAACACGTCTAATTTCTATTTTGTCAAACCATATGCACACTTGGGGATCATCATAAATATGTGCTAATGGAGCCAAGAAAATGAAACAAGATGAAGCATAGCCACAATCAGCTCTAAGCCACAAGGATTTCCATCTCAAGGAGGACTAGAAACACACATTTGAACTGCACAGGAAAAGGAGATACATTTGACAGCCTGCACATGGCTCAACCTCATCTAAATCATCCATACTGAGATTTTTAATCGAGACATGCATTTTTTTGCTGAGATTTGGAATAAGTAAGGGCAAGCTGCATAAAGCCGTTGTCACAGCAAAGCATTACATCAGGCGATATACCATTACCAAACTAAGCAAGACAAGCACATTAATGAGAACAATTAGCTGTCAGCATAAACACATTTATTATCTTACAATTGGATAAACCAAAAAGTGGTCAGCCATCAAGAAAAGCAATGGGTATTAGCATGATGACAAGGTTCAAATGATGCATAAACTAGTGACAAAATCTACAAGAGGCAAAGCTTCAAAATCTAACTATTACATCACAAGGACAAGTTTCTAACTGCAGTGATCAAATGATTGGACAGATAAATGTAAAGGTGATGGGCTAAAATGTGAGGGCTGTCACCAATGGCAAATTATGCTGAATGCGGTTATACTGTCAGTACCCCGACCCTACCGGGGCCTGACCAACACACAAAAAAAATAAAAAAGAAAGAAAGAAAAGAAAAGAAAAGAAAAAGGAGAAGCCCAGTTTGTGAGAAAGCACAGAACCACACATGGGTAGAGAAATAATTTTTAAAATAAGCAAGCACACCTTGATACAGATAGCCATACAATTATATTATCAGGAAAGAAAAAGCCAAAAAAGGGTCATGCTGGGTTCTAAAACCTAGATATTCAAACGATAAATTCATTTTAGCCTTTTTAGGCACAGCATGAGTCATTAATTGAATGTCAAACCCTACAACTGTGACATAAAACTTTCTATGTGCATAATACAGCAATAGGAGCATACCGATTCAAACATGACATGTCAAGCATCAGTGAGACTTTTTTTCCACTCTTAAAACTGAAGAAACAGAAATGCAGATTCAGCTGCCCAACTGCAGACCAGGAACCATCAGTTAATTCTCGAGAGAAGCATGTCTATAGAATTACAAGATCATTTAGAACTCATGAAATAGGTAGACAAGATCACATTGTCAGGTTTCAAATACAGTACCACCAGATAGTACAAACTAACAGGAAAGGTGCATATAAATAAATTTCTGTCAGCCATATTTATTTCACTCCAAAAGGGAAATTGTTCACTTTTGTCATTCATTAAACTCGACATAACATAACTATAAAATAACTCACTGAATCTATATACATTTGAGGCAAAAGGATAGAATTATATCAAGAATTTAAAAGCTAACAAACATTACAAGAATCATTCCCAAGTCGTAATAGCCACTGCATTTTGACCAACAGTATGCAAAAAGGAAGCTGAAATTGATATCTAAACTCTTGAACTTGACAAATGAGAAGTAACATTATACTCCAAGAGGTGACAAGTGCAAATTTCATCAGAATTACAAGATAGAATAGCATCTGTGTAGCAGCACTTGTCATAAAAATGAGTCACATGGTACACACCATCAATTCTAGCCCAAAACAGATTAACTAGCCAAACCACCAGTCACTGCTGCAACACTATCAGTGATCAGCAGTACATCTCTTTCTTTTGAGAAACTTATAGGAATCCACACTTTTTCTTTACAAAATTCATTTAGGGGCAGTAGATCAGATTGCATCAATTTTGAAGCCAACATCAATAATATTTAGCTTAAATACATAACAATAAGCTTGAATCCTCATCCATATTGTCATTAAATTACATAAAAGAAATCTAGCTTGATTTTAGGCAAATTTAAAACTTTGTCAAATGATTTTATATCATTTTCACCAATAATATGGTTAGATTAAGGTTTGGAATGGAAAAGGGACATTTTCATTTAAGTTTTGTGGGGTTAGTGATGGAATGGGGGGTTGTTATGGTAGCTAGAGGACAAGCTGGTTGATTATGGTTGTCTCTTCATTTTTGTTAAATTTTGACATTCGACAAGTGGACTACACAAAAATAAAGTTTAATAAGCGGTCTAACAAAAAGAAGAATGTTGAAATGTCTGGTAACACGAGAAATTAAACCAAATATTGCCCCCAAGGTCCTAGATGACAAGCTAGCCACAACTGCAACCAAATCCTCTAGGCTGGGAAAAACAAAGGAATAAAAAAAAAAGAAATGCTAGGGGGAAAAGAAAAGGAAATTTAAGCTTTTAAAGAAAAATCAGCCTGGTTGAGTGCATGGCAATGTTGGGCCATTAAATAACAAAAGGGATTGAGTTTTAACTATATTGAAAACTCTTTTCTATTCCATCCACTTGTAATCAGAGTCTTGAGACTTCTAAAAGCAAGTTCCTCTGTTAGGAGTTTCGACTTCTTGAAGCCTATATTATTTCAGAGGAAGTAAAAGACAATGCTGAAGTACACACTCGAAACTGTAAAAAGCTTTTCAGAAGAATACGAAAATCTTCAGCTTATCTGGCAGTTTCATCTAGCATTCAGTTAATGGTAGCCAACCGATGTGGTGCGAATGACAAAAACGCTGATAGACAAAAACCGCTGTGGAATTCATGACTAAAAACATAAATCTCAGAAATGCTGGTTACCCAAAGTTTCATAATCACTCTTGAAAGGTCAATTAGTTTATTAACACGCTGAAAATTTGAAAACGGAAGTCACTGATGAATTTTGTCATCTTTAGGAGTTGATCATAAATTGCTGCGCACAACAACAGCAGATCAACTCTATTAAATACAACATTCCTAGTTTTATCTCACACTATGAGAAAATGAATACCTCCAATCAATAACATAAACACACTGCTGGTCTCCTATTGGCTACCTTTGTATTCTTTCAAGTGCTTCCTCTGTCAATTAGATCTTCCTATCTGTTGGAAAAAAAAAATGCAACAACCAACAGCCAGGTGTTCTTTCTGGTTGATATTTTTTTGTTTCCATATATTTGGTGATAATCTTTTAAAGTTTCTCGTCCTCTAAAAATAAGCAGGAAAAAAAAAATCAAAGAAGAATTACTAAATAACTGAGAAATCCTTCTCATGTAATTAGTCACAGCCCATCCAAAAGGGTTTTAATTCATTCCATATTAATGATGTCAATCACCCAAAGTTTCTCATCCTTAAAATTAAGCCGACACCACCAAAGAAAATTTCAACCTGGATGTCCTTATCCACAAAACTATTTTATTCATTCTTGACATTATCGGATCTCAAAATTATCCAATAGATTAGAACTGCCATCAACATGAAACCTGAAGTACACAAGGTACCTAACCGGAGAAAATGTTGATAAACATACTCAGCATGAATTGACCAAATTTCAAATCTGTCCACCACATGAATCTGTTACAGAAGGCGTCAAACCTCAAAAGGCAAGACTGACGTCATTTTTATATTCTCAAACAAACTTTTTAAAATGCCAAAAGAGAAAATACAATAATACCTAATGGGCAATGAAAGGTTGTCTCAGTCAGATTCCGAAGCTCTATCTGAGCAAGCTGTAGCTCCTGAAGCACATCCACCAAATTACCTAGAAGTGAACTAGTTACCTACAAAAGGATTGAAAATGAGATCAGTACTACCCATCAATCATAGAAATATAAAGTATTCATCAAACCCACGTGACTCAACTAACTTCAACAATTTTACGGATTTGGGTGATTTCAGCTCAGGAGTCAAAATGAAAGAATATTTAAGCCAAAGATCATGGCACGGACCAATGACATACTACTGATTGCAAATATATTGAACTGGCTCAACAAGAATCATTATACTTGAGACAATATCATTTATTTGAAACTGAGAACTCCAAATAGGACTATACTTGTACACAAATTCTTTGAAACTGTTCAATTTGAAGATTAATGCAAGGCTAAAATTATATCGCATCTAGGCTCTTTTAAAAAGATAACACAACCATATGCCTCATGTTTCCAAAACATGAGCACAAAGGTCATTAATCTCGTTAACCAGTACTATTTCAATAAAACTTTTCAATAAAAATGAAGAACTTCTATATCTAGTTTCCTCATCTCCAAATCTTCCAGAAATACTGTGTCCAAAAATTTATATTCCACATTGTGAAGGCCTTTTCCCATTTTTTCCTTTTACCAAGCAAGGACAAGGAAATTTTTTTTTTTGGCAAAGCATAACAAACTTACTTGCATTTCTTGAGCCAGAGTTCGTGAACCAAGATATTTCTGAGTGCTCCCAGCATTTAAGACAAACGAAAATGCTTTGCAAGCATCCATATTCGGGAAATTCTACTATCCAAGAAAAGGCAATAAAATTAGGCGAAACTTGAAAGGAAATAAGGGCAGACAACTTCTGCAATAACGACTTACTTTCAAAATATTTGTATCATTCAATTTATTGGAGATGACCATGCTTGACGCAGGACGAATAGTAAGTTTTAAACTGTTATTATCAAACAGATACAGAAATTCATCAGACTGGAGAATGCACGAAAATTAAAAACTTTCCATACTATTTCTCTTCATTTCTTTCCAACAAACCTTTGAGTGATGAAATTGAGATAGTTGACAACAATATTGTGATGGCCATTCCTACTCTTCACATCATCAATAACCCACATCTGATGAATGAACAGAAAGGATATCTCAATGGTATATGTAATTGTATAAGGTGAATTCAAGATGATACCGAGGAAAAATTGGGACCTGCATATCTTTACGAATGAACCTGTAACATGATCTCTTCATCAAATGTTCATTGACCAACATAAAACTGTCAGCACGGCTTGGCTCTCCCTTAATATTACAAGAAGTGTGAAGTGATTCAATTAAGTTAGCGTTCTTTTTATCCAAAGCTTCTAAGGCCTGCTTCATTGCTGCAACCCTATGGCATGCAATCTGGCATTGCACAAATTAAATGTATCTCAACATACCAAGACAATATCAAAGGAATATGTAGTACAACCTCTTTTTATTATACTAGATATACAAACAAGAACCAAAATAAATAGCTAAAACAAATAAATAAATGCTAAATGTCAATTACAAAATTGTTAAATGCAAAATGTCAATTACAAAATTGTTAAATGCTAAATATCAATTACAAAATTGTCTCTTTCTCAAGAATATACAAGTTCTCAAGGAAAATAAAGCTTGAATAGGGAAGAGGAAAAAGAAAACAGGTAAATTTTTTACATGTCCAAAACCAGGACCACAATAACCGCATTTAATTCCCAAAATTCTGGATAAAGCTGTTATTCAAACTAAGCGTTCACAAATACAACTCAGCTCGGCTCGGCTCATGAAAGCTCACGTTCGGCTCGTTCGTATAGCTAAATAAGCCAAGCTCGAATAAGAAATGGAGCTCGTTTATTAAACGAGTGTTACGAGTGTTCGTGAACAAGGGTAGTCTTGTCTTTTTATCCTTAAGTTACTTGATACCCTAAATTCCTAATTCCTAACATAACATATGATACCCTTCATCTTCATCTTCATCTTCATCTTCATCTTTATCTTTTTTACTTAAGCCATTCATCTTCATTGGATGACTGTGAAACCCTAGCAATACTCTTGTATTTGTAATTTCAGTGATTATAAATTCTATCACAGTACTTGTTTATTATATTAACTTTAATTGGAAGTAATTAAATTTTTATTTGTCAATTTTTTTATTTAATCAGAAAATAGATGGATTAGAACGCAGAATAATCAAGCTCGATTTGTTTGCATTAAACAAGCTAAGCTCGTTCAAGCTTAATTCGTTCGTATTAAACAAGCCAAGATCAAGTTCAATCTTGAGCAAACTCTTCTATTAAACCAGCCTTGCTCAAACACAAATTTTGGCTCATTTAATAAATGTGTAAGCTCAAGCTCCACCCGTTTATTAAACGAACCAAAATTTTTGTTCGAACTTGGCTTGTCTAATAAAAGAGCAGCTTGCTCGTTTACCAAACAAGTACAAGCTTGAACCGGAGATACTCAACTTGGTTTAGCTCATTTGGAACCCTAATTTTCGAACCCATAATGGGGCAAGATAAACCAAGCTACATACTATACCTCAACATAAAGCTTCTCCTTAATACACTTTAAAGAACCACAAAGTCGATTATGACTGTAAAAATTCCAATTCATAAAACTTTACCAATTTTGTATATCAAAAGCCAAAAAAATAACTGTATTTCACCAAACCGTTAGTTCCAAGACAGCAAGATACCAAGTATCACCAAACCAAAGATGCCATCTTTCTGAAGAATCGGGATGTATTTCACTAAAATTATTACCAATCACAGTATACACAAAGTATTACCAATTCCAAAATTACCATCTTCTACGTGACTATAATTTCTAGACTATAGTTGCCACAAACTGACAATCTAAAAAGCTCATGCAAAGCAAATTGGGTTTCAGACCAGCAGCTTCAAGATTTACAGTTCTACTTCAGAAAATCCCAATCAACATTAATGGATAACTTAGTTCAATCATTCTGATGACTGGCTTATCTTCCAACCAGTAAAGTAAGTTCATGGATATCATTGAAACATGTTTCAATTTAAACTAGAAAGCAAATGACTATTTTGAAGATCTTGTCAAATAGTTATCAACGTACTTGCTGAAATCTCCTAAATACTATATTGAAGATCTCCTAATGGAAAGGAATCACTGCTTACATGACTGGCATCACAGCAAATCAGGGAACACAAAATTCTTTCAGAGTGAGCTGAATCTTCTTTTATAGAGGTGGACATTATATATGGCCACTAGTTGGTCTACTTCACAATGTAGTAATTCTAAGTTACATCAAATTGGCCGCTTAAACAAAAGAGCTTCGCTTCTGAAAATTTAACCAGAAAAGTCCTAGTTAGGGAAGGAATTCCCTGCTTAATAAAGATGGAAGTAGTCAAATTGTACAAGTACGAAACCTAAACTAGCTTGAAGTGGCAACAGTAAACAACTACTTGGGATTGAATGTTGGTACCAGACTGATGAATGAGTTTAAGAAGCTTACATCTAATGGAAATTCCAATCAAGTCTAAATATTCTGCATCGAAGAGGGAAGGGGAGAATGGGGTAGTAAGAATCAAGCCTTCGCTCCAAAACGTGGAAAACGGGCCCTAAACATTTGACTATACTTTATTTGCGTCTCATCTCAGAGCTTGTACACACTATACAGTATTCATAAATGAAGCCAGTGAGAAAGGCGCCTTTATAAAAAAATTAAAACATCTAACAGTACCGAACCTCTGAAACATCAAAGGGAAAACAACAGGGAGAAAGGTATTAAAAGCAGTTCAATTGAAATCATCTATTCTCACCCAATCTTCAAGCAATAGAGAAGAAACCATTGGCTATAACTACTACTCACTCCATCAGGAAAAGATACTATTTATGGGACTTCAACTTAGTAAGAACGTTGTCAATGCATTGAGTATAGTGCATAAATTTCCAATTGTGTCCCTGCCTGAATGTCCACGTGATTACATTTTATTAAATGTGTATCGTGATGTGATTATGTAGGACCTTCAGAGACGATACTTCAATCAAGTTGAAGGATGAAGTAATGCACACACAATGCTTTTATGGAGGTATATTTCATGCACATAACATTCAAATGTCAGAGGAAAAGTAGATTATTAGCCCACATCTGGAAGAGATGCTCATTTTCTATAATGGTATAAGTTGGAAATGGGTAGAAATTTTTTTTGCCATTTTGGGGCATGACAAAATTCTTGGGACAGACCAAAGAGGAAAGCATGACAAGATTGACGGGACAGAGGGACTGCATGAAGATAAATATTGTAAAATATATTTAAAGCCACAAACAATGTTCATGACAACAAAGCTTTCTTTTTGTTAGTAAACCCAAAATACATGGAGGTCAATAAATTTTGAAGCAAAAATATCCAAAACTTTATTGTTAAAAAAGAATCATCTCAATAAACTAAGGTACCTTGAAAGTATAAGTGATGTCCCAGTGCCTCTAAATAATCCATTCTACCAACTAACAAACGGAACTTAATTGAAGCCAAACAAAAGCTAAAAACCCAGCTTAATTTTGATAATACCTCATCCCTCTGCTTTATACGGATGATATTTTGGAGGCCAGTGATTTTAAGTTGAGCATCTTTAGTGGACCTAGGCAAACAATTCATTTTCAACATTTGAGATTTCTGACTGCCCGAGCTTAACAGCTGTAATTTTTCCTGCACAGAGAGTGAATCGGCTAAGAAAACTACTTGGAGAAACAGCAGAATAAGACAAAAATGTCAAACATACCAATAGCCCCTGCCGCTTAACACGCATCAGCAGCAATTTTGCCTTTTCATGCATGATTTTATGCAACAGCAATTTTGTTTTACCAACTCTACATCATTATTTATACATGTAACATATTAGAGATCATAAGATCCTTAATTCAGATGTAAGGAAAAACTAGCACCATCTTAAAAAGAGTAGGATGGTCAAGTTCACCTTGCCGAGCGAAGGTCATAGAGAACAGATGTCTTCTGGAGAAAAATATGGATTATTTTGTCAGCCAAAAATTACATATATGAGCTTTTAAATATTCTAAAGAATGCACTGTTTAGTCATGCTGCTAATTGCTTTTCCTCCTTTCCTTTATATAGATAAATACACCCATGAGCCACTGTACCTGAGCAAGGATTTCATTGTGAAGCATCTCATATGTTTTTGACTTCTTCCATTGAATCAAAACATCTTCCAACAAGTCAACCTGCAATAAGACAAGGATAATCATAACAAAAACAAAAATAGGGACACGCAAACAAGAATGAGATCAAGAAATATGGCAATCAACTTGAGAAATACAAATCATAAGAATAATTGGTCAATAAACAGACTTATAGAGTAATAAGGGAGTACAGGTACCATAGAAAGATTAAGTTTGTCAATGGGAGGAGCAAGCAAGCTTTCTGCATTCTCTGAAAACTTTAAATATATCTGAAATGCACAACTTGAGACGAATCAAATCAATTTGTTTTTTCCACCTTTTTAGGAGTAAAAAGGTGCAGTCTAGTGAAGTGAGATTGCAAAAGAACAGTTGCAAAGTTTACATACATCAGTCCAATGCTTCAACCCATGAGCAACTAAAGATGTTTCACCACGATTTTCATTAGGATATCCAAGCATTTGTATATCCTGACACCCAACTTTCTGAAGTTTTGGTCTCCTTTGCTGTGCAACTACTTCAAGTTTATGTTCTCTGTCCTGAAGAGTGAACACTTCGTTTCTTCTTTTAAAGGAACGAGATTTCATTTGATTGGATGCTGGAGAGGAAACGTCTTCAACATCATGCATACATATATCGTCTCTGCCAATTATTTGAAACGGTTTGTTCGAGGGATTCCGTGAGAATGAATCCACCAGATTCTGATGTGTAAGATTTCCAAGTGTTAGAATAACCAGAACAGCTGCAACTGCTATTTATAACAGCCTCAGTGAAAAATGAATGAGGATTTAAATGGGATAGGGAATAGCACCCATCTAAAGGCAATCGATTTTCTAGGCACAATAATAAGGCTATGCTATTGTGCAGTTCACTGATTGAGACATGAGATCTTCAAAGATCAAGCCTATCCACACGTGCACAACGAAGTGATACAAGTCATGAAACAAGTTAGAATAAAGAGGGAAAAAAAAATCTACAAACCTTCCGAAATGTTAACTTCTCCAGATTCCTGTAGTCAGCTGGCACCAGAGAGCCAGAAGAAGCAGCTTCTGGTTCTCCCCCAGGAAGCTCACTTGTAGACCTTAAGAGACCAATTCCACCTTGGAGATTCCCATCCAGTTTCCTGGTATAATCCAGCTCAGATTCTTCCTCCCTTATGGGCGTTCTAAGCTTTTCAATATTCTCAAAAACACCATGCTTATTAAAATGAATACCATCCCCATCAACTGTTGCGTTAACTTCTATTAGGTTGGAACTGCTTACTTCAACAACAAGTGAGCTAGAATGCACTACTCTCTCAGCAGTAGAAAGATTTTCATCAATAGCACCTCCCTTTGAAGCTGAGTTTCGGCCTGGGTAGAAGTTCTGAAGTTTGACAAACCGATCATGAAGCTGGTCCTGGATTTCTGGTGACACTGTCAACTTCTTTTGTGACAATTTATCTGGAAAACAAACAAACTTCTGAGGTGTACCAGTTGATCTCTTCTCTCCAATGTAATCAAGGCTGATTTCAGCTGATGACAAATCAATTTCTGCGGGTAACAGTACTTTCTCATTTGCATCTTTAGTGTTGATCAGATTATGCTTTGTCTTATTCCCAGAAGAGATTAACTGAGTGGGTGAAACAGCAGCTCCATCAGCTTCATCAGTTCGAAGTATATGTCCTCGGCTCACTGACTCCTCAATATGGTTATTACCTGTTCTGGAGTTATGTACTTGTTCTTCTTTTTGATGTGAAGCACTTAAGAGTTGGCTCTCAGTGCCTATGGAAGATGCACCAAGATGTCTGGTCTGAAAGTTATTAATCTCTTTCTCCAAAAGGATGTTGAAAGGAGAAGATGTTGGAAAATCAGATGGTCTAATATTTAGATTCTTAATTCTGGCATTAAGAGAAGAAGAAATGGGAGATCCCTCAAGCAATTTTAGCTTCGAAATGCTTTTCTGAATGGATGATGCACTATGAAGCTCTATGTTTTCCTTAGATTTAAAAGAGCCTCTCTGTTCTTGAGGAGTCCCCGTTGACATATATTTGAGTGGTGAAGCACTACTTGTGAGTAGTTCTTTTTGTTTTGCAGGTGAGAAGGATATGAGATCAACCAATGGAGATTCATGTTCAACATACCTCTCTGTTTGACCAAGTTTATTATCTGAATGTGATTGACTAGTTCTCTCTTTACTTAAGCAATTCGGAGAAGAGTTGGTTTTATCCATCAAAATGCCTAAATCTAGAGAAATGGATGTATTGGACGAGAAATCACAGGCACCCGGAGCAGCAGGAGAGATCGGAAAACCACCATTTGCATCCCTTGATTTTCCAGGCAAACAAGAAACAGCCTTTCCATTGTCAGTACTATCCATCAGGTCACCCCCATTCTCTGTTTGTAAGAAAAACTTCTCTTCCAAGCTTCGATGCGACTGCGAAGCAGCATTACTGTTAGAGTTGGAGATTACATTGAAATTCTTGCTGCCTTCTGCCAAAAGAGCATCCAATCTAGGTGAAAGTTTCCCATAGTCATAGCTAGAAGGACTCCCTCCAACAAGACTCATATCACTTGAGCTGCTGCTACCACTTTTGTTCACAACAGGGGACAAAGAATGTGACATCAGTTTTTTTGGTACAGTAAGTTCCATGAAACTTCCTACAGTTTCGTGGGTTGGTGTCTTCTCCTCAAAGGACAGGTGAACTCCTGTTGGAGTCTTTAAGTCAACTCCCAAATCCGACCTAGCAAGGCTACGAAAATGCATGGAAAAAGCAGTTGAATCCATGGTAACATCATGATTGTCATCCGAAACTCCAGAGTCTGATAAACGGTCAGGCCTTATAAAACTAGCTGAAACAGGCCCGAAAAAATTATCTTCTGCTAGCAACAAGCAGAAAAATATAAGTACATCAACAGTCAGATAAAACAAAACAAGATTTGGAAATAGAGCATAACGTAAATCACATTGACTTGAATCTGAAACCTATGGACTTCTAGGTGAATCACATATGCTTAGAACATGCTCAAACAAATCTGAGATGCTTGGACATGCAAAACTGGAATGTATATTTTTACTATATCCAAAAACATGCCATGCAAAAGATTGGGCACATCCCAGAACAATTGATATACAAAGAGGACAATGGAATTACCATTGAAAAGTCACCAAAGCTTCGGTAGAGATAAATGAAATGCAATAATATATCCAGTCAAACTATAGCAGCTTCCTAAACATTGTCAAAGTGTCAGATGACATCACTATGTTGCAAAATATGTAGCTATCTCAGATAAAACATTGTACATTTTCCCATGCTATCACACACAAATACATACGTGTGTGAGAATCTATGTTACCCGGACTCGGGTACGGAGTGCCGGGTATGATACATGTCTAAAGGTCGGGTACATTATTTTCTAAAATGAAAGAAATGGGAACACCGCTAGAGTGTCAGATACAGGTACGGTGATACGGTTATATTTCCAAAAAGTTCTTCAGTTTTTTGTTTCAGAAATAATCCATAAAAAATGTTATTTAAAAAATTTACAATTTAGCACCTGATAAATAAATTTAAAAAATGAAAAAAATATCAACAAGTCTAATTAAATTTTTTATTACAGCCCCACACAACTTTTATTATAAATGCATAAATAAACAAAACCAACTTTCAACTTGGACTCCACAAGAAAAAGGAAGAGAATCTCACGTGAACAAAACTACAGAGGTCTCCACACGTGAACAAATTAAAGCCATAAAAGAATTATTGCTCAGCATTAAAAGGAAAAAACAAAAGAAAAATCCAGCTATCTATCACTTTAGTTTTGTTGGCTACGGCTGCTTCTTTGTCGCTTCAGCCCCCCATCACTGGCTCTTGCTCTTTCTCAATCTTCTGCGACTTGACGTTGCTGCTCTCCCTTCCATCTTCTTGTTTCTTCACAAGCTTCTTAATCCTTGTTTTCCACCCATTAGTGATTTGAAAAATCAAACTTTTTCCAACCATGGATCCACATCTGTGTATTTGCTTCCAACCATAGACCCAAATCTCTATATTTCCTTCCTTATCAAAACTCTTTCTTTTTCATTGGTGTCCCTTTCATCCTTAGCGTGGATGGGGTGACAACTGAACCATACTCAAGTCAATGTGTCCATGTGATTTTGACCGAATTGGAGCCGGACTTCGTACCTGCACCCATGTCGTGTCGACACCTGTGTGGTGCCCTTCATAGGCGAGTCCGAGTAATATAGGTGAGAATCTCATGATTAATAGAGAATAAGCCTTAATTTTTTCAAGAATTGCATGTCAAGATTTCCCGTGGTGGCCTATTTGTAAAGTCCACATTTATGCTTCTTATATAATCGAATGAAACATAAAAGCAGAACATAGATCACCATTAACGTTATAAAACATGAACATGAAGAAGATCTATCTCATAAAAGTTCCAAAATTTCTGCTCTTCTACCTTTTTCTTTTGATACATCCGGGGAAGGGTTCAAACCAGGCCTATGTGACCCAGACTCGCCTATGAAGGCCACCACACCCGTGTCCACACGACACTGGAGCGGGTACAAAATCCTACTCCAATCGGTCAAAATCACATGGACATGTTGACTTGAGTATGGTTCTACAGATGGAATTTTCAATTGTCACCCCATCCACGCTAAGGAGGAAAGGGACATCAATGAAGAAGAAAGAGATTTGATGAGGAAGGAAATACAGAGATTTAGATCTATGGCTAGAAGAAAATACACAGATCTGGATCCATGACTAAAAACAGTTTGATTTTTTAAATCAATAATGGATGGAAAACACGGATTAGGAAGCTTTTGAAGAAACAAGAAGATAGAAGGGAGAGTAGCAACGTTAAGTTGCAAAAGATTGAGAAAGAGGAAGAGTCGGTGATAGGGGCAACAAACAAGCAGCCGAAGCCAACAAAACTACAGTGATAAACAACTAGATTTTTCTTTTTTTTTCTTTTAATGCTAAGCAGTAATTCTTTTATGGGTTTAATTTGTTCACATGTGGAGACCTCAGTAGTTTTGTTCACGTGAGAGTCTACTGCTTTTTCCTGTGGAGTCCAAATTGAAAGTTGGTTTTGATTTTTTATGCATTTTTTAATAAAAGTAGTGTGAGGTTGTTTATCTATTTTATAAAAAATTAATAAAAATTTGAATTAAACTTGTTGAGATTTTTTTTCATTTTTTTCTATCTATTTTTCAAATGCTAAATTTTCAATTTTTTTAAATAAAATTTTTAATGGATTATTTCTAAAACAAAAAACTAAAGAACTTTTTGGAAATAGTGGAGTATTATATATGTTATAATCGTATCCCAAACCTGTATCCGACACTCTAGCGCCGTCCCCGTATCCTTCATTTTAGAAAATAATGTACTCGACTTTTAGACACGTATCACACCCAACACTCCATACCCAAGTTCGGGTGACATAGAACTAGGCACGTTTATGCTCAGGTCAATGTCCTTGCCAACTCCTATAGGATGGCTGGACAAATTTCAATCCCTCTCCCATTCCCCTGAAATGTACATAGAAGGAAAAGATGCTTGGGGATAGCCAATGATCTAATGGTTGCCCAATCAAAGGCAGAGTCAACAGGTTAATTAATAGCATCACAACCATAGGTTGCTTAGTCACCCTCCTAAAATATTCTGAATAATTTTCTTTTGGTAATTATAAGTATTACCTTAGCTTTTTGTTCATGGCTGTTAGCTTGTTTGTAAGTTAGTTTGTCCACAAGTTCATTTGAAATAAAATTGTCATAAAACAGAGTTATTTCTTTAAGCATAATGAAATACCGCTAAAGTAAAATGGTCAAGCATCATAACTAAACCAAAGTTGCAAAAAGGAGATCTTTAATTCAAACACACTAATGGAACTGGGAAAACAATTGGGACTGCAAATAAACTTAAAGATTTGTTAGAATTGAAATTAACCCATTAACTGTATATCCACATATGGAAAAACTCAGAATTTCAGCCCCGTATTGTGATATCTCTACTACTCATCAGATGAGGGGGGAAGGGGGGGTGAAGAAACTATAGCATCTTAATAGATTTGCAAATTCCAGGTTCAAATAGTTGATGAATCTACAGAGTACATACATAAAGGAACCACAGGAAGATCACAGACAGAAAAAGCTAAAGGACTCTCAAAGCGGAGATCACTAGATTTCTGAAGTCTCATTGCCAGTAAAGAGCTGGAGATGAGCTTTTTGAAATCTAGAAACTGCAGGCTGTATTCCAGCTTTTAAGTGCACCATGGTATAGTATTTTCAGGGCATATATAAATGGAGATAATCTAGATCATTGTAAATTCAATTGCAATGCAGAATCTTCTTCTACTTCAGAAAGTTCACAAAGCTGCAGATCTAGATGGGACATTGAGGATGCATGTCTCCCTAAGAGCAGAAGTGAAATAGAAGCTACCCTCTTCTAAGTATAGAGAAGGATATAGACAAATTACACAAGACAAATTTATGATGAGGCCTTAAAGGCGTCTTACATGTAATTCACTTGTATTACATGGTAAAGTAGGACATCTCTCCCTTAATTTAGAAGCCCAAACACTTAAACAAGAGACACATATTTTCCTCCTAGTGGGATATTCCTTGACGTGTAGACACATGACGAAACATTTCAGTTTGTTTCTTAAAATCACACACTGGGGAAAAAGTTAAAACTGAGAATACTTCCTTGGCGGATCAATGGAACACTTAGGAAACTTGCTAAAAACCTTGTTTTTGAAAGTCCAAAACAGATTTTAATCTGAAATCTTTTGTTGAGACACGAATATTGCAATAATATCAACAGTGCTTGCAAAAGTTTCTCTAGTCTAGAGTGAGCAGTATAAAGGATGGAATTGTTCAGATAACTTAATCGTCATAGCTGTACCAGGAAAGCTGGGATCTTTTGTATGTATAGTTTGTCACGTTAGCTACCGATCTAATTCAACATGCACCTCTAAACATCATTTGTTCATCCTTAAAAAGTTACATAGATAAATACAACAACACTTTATAAGTTTCCACAACAAAGTTTCACATAAACAAGAGAAAGCATATACTTTTTAGATGAGAGAAAGTATCAGTTTTAGACTTGTACAATTGCACTTAAATTTTTATTGAAATGATAGTTAGCTTTTTTCTTTTTTCTTTTTTCTTTTTTCTTTTTTCTTTTTTTTTTTTTATATGTCTGGTTTGTAAGAAAGTTACACAATTTTCCTCAACTTCCTCCCACATTCCTACATTTTGTGTCCCACAAAATTTGTAGGAAAAGTTGAATAAAATGGATATGATTTTGGTAGCCCCTGTTCCAGCCATGGAAGCTTCACCCAAGATGTTTATCCACCTATGCATTTTGGACTATTCAAAAGGTTCAGTTCATGATACAATGGCGCGGTTCATTCTCTTCATTCAATTATTCATGAATTGGTGTTCTAAGTTTAGATCAAAGTTCAGGGGAAGATTACTGATGGATAAAGGTTTGCTTGAGGTCATGTTGGCAGATATTGATGCATCTAAAAGGCTGAAAGCATTAGAGGACTCGGAAAGCTGAAGGCTTGAAGCAAAGGAGTGAAGGACAGTACATGTCCAGCATCGAACATGAGGGCAGTGTTGAAGCCGGACATGCACTAATTTTAGGTGTTTTGTTGGCTGGTTGGTCAGAATAAGACGGCCCAGTCTTGTTGCTGGTCATTATCGTGTTTTTGGCAGCGAGATTAGTTATTGTTAGGGTTTCATGTGTCTTTGGTTTTCTTTTAGTAGAACTTTCTAGTAAATTATTTTATATCACTTCTATGTCTATTAAAGATCTTCTAATGTACCCTTTATCATATCTTACGTTGAGTTAATATAAATTGTCATTCTATTTACCTCATTCTCTCATAAAGTTCACTTTGCCAAAAAGCTTTTCCTCTAATTGATAAAGCCTTAAAGAGCAGTGAACTTGAGAGAAAAAAAAAAAAAAAAAACCCACAAAAAAAATCTGATCTCAAGGAGATGAGCAGCTTGGAAACACCATAAGTTGAGAAATGAAAGTAGAAATCAATTTTATTCTACACAGATGCTATCCAGAAGATAGATTTTTAGGGCTAATAAAGCATGCTTTCAGTGGAGTGATGAACACTGTTGGACGCACAAGTAAACAAGTGAAAACACCTCAATCTAAACGCAAACATGGAAGAAATAATAATCCGTGAGATTCCATTTCACTCGAGTCTTAAAACCAACCAATTTGTTATCAACTGCTTCTGTTGATTCTCCTCGATATCAACTTCCTGTAACCATTTCCTATTCATGTCACATTAAAATTTCAACTAACCAGTCCAAAATAAACATTCATTTCCATGGTATAATCAGTTCTAACCTACAGGAAACTGGTCCGTGCCAAATTCAACTACAGCCAAAGGTCAGGAAAATAAATAACACCAACCCACACCTCAACCTTTCTTTACTTTTCCTAACTAAAGAAATCTAACAAAAGTAAATCCTCAAATAAAACAAATAAAGACACAATGCCTTCGGTCATATTTGCTTTTTAAAGTATCAAGCTTCTTCTTTCACTAAAAACGCATGTCCCCATTACTTTTAACCTGAGAATCTGCATCTATTCTTTTCCTTTTTTTTTTTTTTTTTGAAACAGGGAAAATTGAAAATATTTCTCAGAAGTAAGCACATACAAATCACAGCTGTAAACATAAGACCAAATTTTGCAAACATCAACGCATAGATTAAAAGAGGAACTTGCCGTCGTTGGAGGTAGCAGAACCAAAAGCGCTTCCGAGAGAAGGCGACTCAATCGGCCTCAAAAACGACCGGCGTAAATCATCAAGCTCTTCATCATCAGTCTCAACCTCTCCATCTCTATCTTCTTCATCATCTCCTTTGGAATCCTCCAATTCACGGAAACCTAGTAGGTCAGTTTTCTCTTCGCTATCATTTCCAACTTCCTTAGCCGATTCTTCCGGCGGCGTCTCATTATACTCGTCGTCGCGGTCGAAGAAGTGCACTGACGTCATCTCTGCAAAGCTCACCCTTCTCAACCGTTTCTTCTGCAAAGCCACTGTGGTTCCGCCTTCAGAGTTCCCCGTTGCTTCGCCTTCGCCACCCCCGCCGGCGGCGGTGTCGCCGGACTTAGCCGACATGGTTGCAATCGAAGTGATTTTTTTTTTTTTTTAAATTAACGCTTGGATTTTCTAGGGTTCGGTGTAAAGACCGAAATGAAACTGGAGAGAGGGAAATGATTTTGTGCGGGAAAGTTTTTGCTTTTATTTATTTTGAAAGAAGTTCTAAATTTTAATTAGACCCCTCCACTTTGTTGTTTTCTGTTTTGCCGCTCAGTGTTCCACAGGTGATGGATAATTATTTCCTATATGGACAGTTTTGGACACCAACAAGTTTAAATCCATAATATGCACATTCTTTTGAATTTTAAAACCCTCTCTTTACACATTCAACATACATATGTGATGTTCAAAAAAAAAAAATCTTTACATATGTTGATGTCAAAAAAATAGTTCAACTGCTTATTTAAAACTTTAGGCGAACTTTTTGAAATACTTTTTCCACTTACTACTATCCCAACTAAGATTCCTTATTACTCCTTCAACACCATTCTTCTTTCATCCGTTGATAGCAACTCTTCATGTACAATCATATAGATATTTTTGGCTACAGAAGTCCATGAATGAATATACAAAATAGTCCATTAAATTTTCTCCCTCTATGTGTATGCTCAATTTTCGTCTAAACATAAGCCTTCAAGGGTACTAGAGCTTTGTTCCTAGCCTCCAATTTAAGTTCATTGTTTTTAGAGAGAGAAAATTTAGAAAGATAAGATCTTGATCTAGGAATTTTGTAAAATTCAAAATGAATGAAAATAAAAACTAATCTCCAAATATATAGAAATGTCATGTAAATGGTAATGGTCTTATAAAATATCGAAACTTATATGATATGTATGATTTTCATTTACATAAAGAGATATAGTGACCCAAATGGGCCTTAGTGTAACATCATGACCCAATGTGTCACAGGTCGTTTGTTTATCCTTTGACATAACGATCCATGTGGCAAGTAACATCTCGCACGCCATTTCCACCTATTCAACCGACTGTGTGTCGCACTCACAAATATAGCAAACAAATGCATATATAAACTTTAGAGGCACGGTGGTAAAATAAGAAATGAGATTTCATTCAAGAATTGCAAGATTTACAAGTATCGTTACAACTGACTTTGCATCCAACTCCTTATCAACCCCTATAGTAGTCCTAGCAAAAAAAACTCTAAGTGACAAAAATAAACACTGTTTTTCTGTACAACAGGAAAAAAACATAAACTAGTCTATATACATGTACAAGAAGAATTAGCACATAAAATTACATCACTAGACTCCTGGTGCTTGGTTCTTCATCCTTGGCAAGTATCGCACAGATCGGTGATCGGTGGTCCCTTGTGTTCCAAGTGTTGGTGGTACCGAGCATGCGATTTTGTCTTCCCAGGAGTCACGATAGGCATCGGTAAGCACTGTGCTAGGCGTGCAACTACGACAGGAGTGCAACAGGTAATACTAGCTACAACACGAGTGCAAAAAGTAAGGAACGCACGGGTGCAATAAGACATGAGGGCTGCAGTACAGATGCGCCAGGTAATGACCTAACGACTGTGGGTGCGGACAAGGTATGCGCATAGGCATGATCAGCAACAGCATGCAATCTTGGGTAACGTACTTGGGGGACTTTAGCACGTCACAAGACATAGCGTCTAGCCAGCCCATGACATTCTCCCCCACTTGATTTGGAGATATCCTCAGAGCCTTTGAGACATTGTAAATATCAAATAGTTTTTGGACGGCTCTGAGGTTTGTTAGTCGTTCTCAAGAATTTTCATTGTCTCCACATTGTAGTCATTTTAGAATGTACTCTTGATGATCTCTACAATTGTTGTGTCTGGTCGCCCTGTCATAAAGAATAGCTTTAGCAATTTGTTTCCCTTTGGCTTCAATATAGAGACTTTTCTACGCGTATGGTCCCCTGAATAGATTTTCCATATCTTTCTGGTATGGTTTTAAAAGACTACCATGAAAAATCGAATGATCTTTCAACCACGTTAGAACTTTTGATTCTTTTGCAACACCCACCATGTGAGCTAGTGGAGGTTGTCGCCATGTAATGATTTTAAAAGAGCTCTTATTAGTTAAAGAACTTCTTTGAGTGTTGAAGCATATCTAGGCCATATCCAAGGCTTGCACCTAATCTTTCTGACTGGCCATCGTAAGGTGTTGGAGATACTCCTCCAACATTTCGTAGAACCGTTTTATCTGGCTATTAGGTTCAGGATTCACCGTGGGACTTATACTGAATTTAGTTGGAATCGGAAGTGACTCCGACCCCGTAGTCATTGTGCCCTCTTTCTAGCTCAGATACGTCAGGAAACTTGTTTTCCTCAGTTTTAGGCTTTTCTTTAGTTTTAGCATCAAGAGATTCGTTCCATCAGATTTTCTCACTAAGATCCGAATCAAACATGGATTGTTACTTAGAACAATTAGAGCATTACCATGAGGGTATATGGCGATCCTTGCATCTCATAGAACCTCCAACCTAATAATGAGTTTGAAGTCATCCATCTTAACTGCTGAAAAGCTAGTTTGTGCTGTAAACGAATCAATATTTATGGATATGCCATTGGCAACTCTCACGATTGGTTGTGCGGCAGAGTTAACTGCCTTAACTCTACCGGTAGACTCCTCCAATACTAAATTCAATCGCTCTACCTCAACACTGGAAGAAATTATGGGTCGCCCCCGTATTGATTATTATCTGTATTGACTTCTCATTTACTTTCAGATCCACATACGTCAGACCGTTGTTTTTGCCCCTCATTGGCCTGACCTGCACAATTTCATCCTCTTCAAGGGTTGGCGTAGCCGCAGCCTCCACGGTCGGCCTTCTCATTCTGATAGCAGTGTGGTTTTCTTATTTGGTAAGTGCCTTTGCGTGGCACTAGGCAATCACCTTGTTAATTTTGTCTTGAAGAGGTCTTTTGGCTTTTGTGGTCTGCGTCCAGCTCTCAAGTGCATTGCACTAGTAGGAGAATGTCCCCACAGCTTGCTCTTCCTGGTCGAACAACTCCTTGCCACCGTCTTGCTCTGAAGGCGACTCCTCTTGGCTAAGAAGGTTGCCTTCTGCAAGCAATGCATTCAATAGTCTCTTGACTAGACACTCAGTCATTCTGTGAGGATCATTACAAATATAGCACTCTCATCTCTATTGGTCCCCATTATTACTGGTGCTCGAGCCTCAACCCTTAGATTGTTTAGATTGAGCATCATTTTGCAGTATGGAGGGTCTATCTCCCTTACCATTTCTCTCATTTGATCGATTAAATTTGTAGCCAGATCCTTTAGACTAGTTGATTGCTGGTCTCGTCTCCCATTGCAGTTCTAATTGGTAGTCAACCAAGCCCTCAGCCTGTGCAATAGCTGAGTTCAGATACTCAACCCTTGCTCGTTGTAACTCTGCTCTCACCCACGGCTTCAGGCTCTCTTTAAAGAAGAAGAGTTTATTCTTCTCCGACATATCCATAAAGCTCAGGAGATAAGTCTGAAAACTCTTAACATAGTCTCAAATCGTGCTCATCTGCCTCAATTCGCATAAGGCACGGCGAGGCTGTTCCTGAACGTTGTGTGAAAAGAACTGTCGCTTCATCCTCTACTTTAGTTCCTCCCACGTGTTTATTCGAAGGCATTCTGCTTGGATCTCTACCTTCTAGGTGCGCCACCACACTTTGGCGTCCCCCAACAAATACATGGAACCAGTCGTCACCTTCGTGACATCGTCTCCGATATTTGTTGCCTCAAAGTACTACTCTATATCGAAGAGGAAGTTCTCGATCTCTCTCGCATCTCGTGCTCCGCCAAACGTCTTTGGCTCGAAGATTTTCTACCCGTTGAATGCCTTTACCATTTCTGGAGCATTGGTGATAGTGTTGTTATTGGCAACCGCCAACTGCAGAATCCGCACCTCTACACGAAGTTCCGTCATCATCATTCGCAATTCGACAATTGCATTAGTGTTCCCCACGACTCCTCCCTCAAGGGCCTGAGTCTCTACCGAAATCTTTGAGTGGTCCCTTAGTTCCTCTCAAAATCCACACTCAGGTGGGTAAGGTCCGTTTCAGCCTGACCCACTCGCAGGTCTAGGGGAGCGACACCTTCATCACCCAAATAGATAGAGGAGAGATGATTGACTGTCTATTCGAAGGCAACAATTCATTTTCTATGAGTAGCCATCTTCGTTTATTGTAACCTCGATATCTCACCCAGAGCTTTGATACCAATTGTCACGGGTCGTTCGTTTATCCCTTGACGTAACGAGTCGTGTGGCAACTAACGTCTTGCATGTCATTTCCGCCTATCCAACCGACTGTGTCTCGCACTCACAAATATAGCAAACAAATGCATATATAAGCTTTAGAGGCACAGTAGTAAAATTAAAAATGAGATTTCATTCAAGAATCACAAGATTTACAAGTATCATTACAATCGATTTTGCATCTAACTCCTTATCACCTCCTATAATAGTCCTAGTAAAAAAAATTCTGAGTGACAAGAGTAGACACTGTTTTTCTGTACAACAGGAAAAAAATATAAACCAGTACATATACATGTACAAGAAGAATTAGCACTTAAAATTACATCACTAGCCTCCTGGTGCTTGGTTTTTCATCCTTGGCAAGTATTGCATCGATCGGTGATTGGCGGTCCCATGCATCCCGGGTGTTGGTAGTGCTGAGCGTGCAATTTTGTCCTCCCTAGAATCACGATAGGCATCAGTAAGCACTGTGTTAGGCGTGCGGCTACAACAAGAGTGCAACAGGTCATACCAACTATAACACGAGTGCGATAAGTAAGGAACGCACGGGTATGATAAGGCATGAGGGCTATGGCACGAACGCGCCAGATAACGACCGCACGACTCTAGGTGCAGATAAGGCATACACACAGACGCGATCAGCAACAGTACGCAATCTTGGATAACATACTTAAGGGACTTTAGCACGTCACGAGGCATAACGTCTAGCCAGCTTGTGACACAATAGCTAGATATTATTGAGCCTAACAGCTAGTTTGGGAGTTTGTGATAGAAAAAATAAGAAAAGAAAGAGTGGGTGAAGAGAGAAAAGAAAGGATGAGGAAAGATGAAACTTTCTCTCAATATTGTTTGCGAGTTTAGGAAAAAAAATGACTTTCTTTTATTTGGAACTCAGAAGAAGTGAAAATAAAGGATTGTCTAACTCGTTACTTGCACAAGTGTGCCTTTATATTAACAAGTTCTTCTAAAGTATATAATTGTAACAAACTTGAGAACTTCAGGTCTAAACACCTTTAAATGAAAGAAATATTATTTGGTCAATAGCTTATTAATTTACTCTACTTAAAGTATAATTATCATACAATTCTCCCAAAGCACTTCTCTACCATGCTGCTCCTAATTTTTTACCTTACTGATTGAATCTATATATTCAAGTTGGCCAAATTGAAGAATTTTTTGTCATTTAACATTGAGTCTACATATCTAATTTGTCCAATGTTTTAAATTCAATATAATGGTCCAATCTTCAAATAACAGCATGAAGAAAAAGGACATTTGGTTATGCATATGTAGTAGGTATTGCAAACTGTTACATGTAGTAACCCCTTGTTCATGTAAAGATAGTGATCAGTCCCAGATAATTATCCCACAAGGTATCAACATAAGATTTTCAAAAGCAATAAATACCCACACCACATCTCACTTATCATTGGATTCTGTTAGTTCAAGGGTTATGATTACAAAAGAAATTGCACAACAATTTTTAAATGATCTTGTAGATCCTAATATCAAAAGTATTTCTAATACAGATTTTACGTGGAAGACAAAAAGAGAAAGGATCTACATATTTTTAAATAGTGAAGTAGGGAACTGAAACTGCAAAAAAAAAAGCATAAACGTTGGGCAAATGAAACAAATGGCGCTGAAATAGAAAGCTTCATTACTATTGATCATCTTCTATATCAAAATGAGATTCCCTTAGAAAGTTTTGAGACTGCAAATAATGCGAAAGCTCTAAAATCTTGTGACCAAAAGTCATCTGAAGGTATGCCGTCTTCTCAAGGAAGAAAAAGAAAAGTCACTAGCATTAATGAAGAACTTGAATTTTTTAAATGTGCATTTGACAATGTGGCTGATGCAATAAGAGAAAACGATTTTGTGTTGGAGCAATCTAGACTACGTGTTTACTTAGAGGAAGAGATTTTCAACAAGTTAGTTGCAATTGGCATTAAATCATAATACATTGATAAATGCCATCTCTTCTTACCAAAATCAAGACAAAACAAGAGCTTTTTTTGGTTGCCTAGTAGAAAAGTACACAAATATTTTGAACAAATGATGACTGGTCTTCCACATAATTGTTGAATTTCAAGCTTTCAGCATTCCAAGTTTTTGTCAAAGGGCTCCAAGAAAAACCATTAAACTTTCCAATCTAAACAAGTCGTAGCACTCATTGAAATGTTGCTTAAGTGTCTTCATCTGATTCATCAAATGATTCTTGATGAAATCCATACAAACCTTTTCCTTTAAGTACTTGATAACATTGTTGTATAATGTAGATGTGAATGTTCCATCAGTCCAATATTTTTCATAGTGCTGATTCAATAATATTTGTACAAAAGCATCATCCATTGCAATAGTCCATTTCAAGTTTTCTTTCATAATTTCTAGATCATTCTTTATATTCTCACTCATTTCAGATACTAATTTGTAATAACAAGGTAGTAAATATAATTAGTAATCAATACAAACTTTTAGATAATTTTAGTATTCAACTAAATTGCAAGTACATATGCAAACCTCCAAAGCATAGTTAATAAAACAACAAAAAAGAAAGGTTGATAGAGTATACAACATCAAAATAAAAAATTTAAAGCACATAATCATTCCATATTTGCATGGCTTTTTGGTTTCTCAAAGAGTCACTTTGTGTTGAGTCTTCTTCAATGCTTGTGGATCTAGTATTGTCAACTTCAATTGTAGGTTGGCCTAACAACCCTTCATCTACTTCATTAATGTATTCCAAATCTATATCAACTTCCATAAAAAAATTGTGCAAAATGCAACAAGCAAGAATAATTTGTATTGTGTATCAACACTACAAGTAGGCTCATTATTGCGTATGATTTGGAATTGTTTTTTCAAAACACCAAATGCTCTCTCAATTGCATTTCGCAATGATGTATCCGAAGATTGAAAAGTTCTCGATAATCCCTAGTCTCTTTATTTGAGTACTCTTTCAAATGATGCACCACCCCTTTATAAGGTGTAAGAAGCTCACTTTTTAGCGTGAACCCACCATCAATAAGATAGTCTTCACCAACAAAAATTTGAACTTGTTATTTATTTACATATTAATGCAACTATGAAAAGTTTTAAAATTTAAGATTACCAAGAGGAATGATCAATTTGTATTCTCTACTTAGAGCATTTTGTATAATCCTTGAATCGGATGTTATTTCCTCCCATCTAGGTAAAACATAACAGAATTTTAAATCGAAAAAGCAAGTAGCTAACACATTTTGTGTTGGGTGCTCCTTCCTGTCACGATATCTTGTTGCATCAATATTAGAGACTTTGACATGAACATGGGTTCCATCAATTGCACCCACACAATCTCAGCATTTGTATAATTCATTAAAATTTAATAAGAGTGTAAATCCAAAATTGGCATTCAAGCTAATATTTCAAATCAAATCACCATGAAGTGTGGAAACAACCTTTGACTAGTAAGGGTTTCTGGAGGTAGTTGTTGTGACAGCCCCACCTTACCCAAAGGCGCACCAAAGGGCTTAGCGGACTGCCTGCCTAGCTCTCGCTAGGACTCAAAACACGCACTCGCTCAATACATATAAACATACTTAACACAAAATAAAACACATTTATATAATTTACTTGAAAGTACAAATATCAATAATATATTTTACACACTAAAATTCACATAGTATTTACAAGAATAGCCTAAACAAGTGGCTATCAAAATACATGAAAAAGAACATGTACAACGTCCAAAATTAGCTTTTCCAACTTTAGTATTTTTGGAAACCTGGTTAAAGAAAACAAATAAACGGGATGAGTTATAATAGCCCAGTGAGTGCTCAAGTCATGCAACCATACCAGAAACTCATGATTTTATTCAATACAAAATATTTAACGAGTTAAATAAACAATGTATGAACAATTTAATTAACAAGTAGTCAATGGCAGATACGGGGCTCGACTACGGGAGCAAGCTCAACCGCAGAAGTAGCAAGCACTGAACATGTACCCAAGACGTTCGGACCGAGATAATAGCTCAGGTCCTCGCCAAGGATCATGCCAGTATAAACATGCAAGTACCCTAACCACCATTCACCTTGTAACCTCCGTACAGGCTACCACAACTAGGGAGTAATCTCAATCTTGGAAGGGCCAACAAGCAAGAAAGTTCAATCCAGAGTTGGCCTCTTTGAGAAATTCAACTCAATTGGGAAAGAACAACACGCTCTAAAACACCCAACATCTTATGACCTCCCAATTACGACCGGGTTGACTAACCGTGAAGTAACGGTAAAGTTAGTCACGGAAGTCTCAAACACAAATAACACATTTAATAGTGAAAGCATGTAACACATTGCGGAATAGATGCGATAAAGTACACATCTTTCCTCAAGTAACACATTTCATTAAATAATAATGTCAAGTATGACATGGCATTTCATGCATCATGCACACATAAAACACTCACCTGAAATGCCTAAAAAAGGATTTCGTAATGTGGTCGGGTCTCACTTCTGGATCCTGAAATTTAAAAGAAAATAGTCGTATAAAAACTTGACTAAAATCTAAGTAATTTAATAAGAAAATTCGAGAAATACCCCAAGTTGTTCTAGGGTTTAATTTCTAGGGTTTTGGAGTTTAAGGTTTTACCCTAGGGTTTAGGGTTTTCAAAATTAGGGTTTTCTAACTTTTTAGGGTTTTGCTCGGAAAAGTTCAATTCACTAATAGCTCAGCTACAGAAATTTCTGCACGTTCTAATCATGAAATTACAGCTTATATAACTTTAAATCATAGCCTAATCACTTTTACTTCTTAAGTTTTACCGAAATTTCGGCAGCATTTCCCTTATAATCGGACTAACCCAAAATTTTTAACCTGCAAGGAAAACAGCCAAACAACCCAAACTCAAGTAGTTCTATCATTTCCATACCAAAATCAATTCAATTTCACCCAATTTTGTCATAAAAACACATAAACCTCTCCAAGGTTCTTCAACCAAATCCTACTTAAATTATGTCATTTCAAGATTTAGTCACTATCTACAAGTCATACAAGCCCATAAACCTCATATTCATGGAATAAAATTTCATTTTCATGGCTCAAATAAATCATGCTTAACTTTAAAGATATGGGTAAAAAGCTATAAAAACTATAACTTATACTTGAAATAATAAGAAAAGTTCTTGGTGAATACCTTTAATAAGGCAAGATCTTTGCTTATGAGGAAGATTAACTCACTTTCAATGGATGAAAAGTGATCAAATTAGAGAGAAATGCTCCAAGAAAATGAAAGCAAATGAGAAGAAAAGAGAGAGTGAAGAAACCGGCCAAAGTGAAGAGAAAGAGAAAAAAAAAAGCTAAGTAAAGTGGAAAAGAATTGAAGAAGAATTGGAAAAAGTGGTGACCAATCAAAGCAAGACAAAACTAAAAGTAGAGCTTGACTTTCTTGTAAATTAATCTCCATTTGGCCAAGTATAATTAGAAGAGATTTTTAACATTTATCTTACCATTAATCTTGCAAGACTTCTAGGTACAACTCCTAAAGGAAATGGTACAACATGCTACTAATAAATAGAAATCATTTCCTTATTTCTTTTCACTAATTTCAGCCCTCTTTTTTTTTTTTCTAACTAATGGACATAATACAAAATAAATAGTTTTGCATGAATTTCTAGGGTGTTACACTTGTTCCATCTGTTGGTTGATAGAGAAATTGTTTTTCTGATTGTATTATTACTTTTAAGCACTTTATATGAACAATAACTTACTATTTCACTTGAGTGACGATAAATGAATGATACTATCCCATTTTTTGCTAGAACCGAAAATATGTGGAGGAATTTAGCAACTTACTCTGCTACTGTTTAACAAGAGGCACAACTGTCTAAAAGTTTCAGGTCTCATTCGAATGACCTTATTGATATTATGATTTGTCTTAAGTTGCATCAATATTTCCTCTCGCATATTCTGGCTTTGTTTAGATCGATACCGAATAAGTTTGTTTACATAATTTGTGCTACAAATCCTTTAGACATGACCAATTTTGTGACATGACCAATTTTGTTACATAGCAAATAGCCTCAACACTAACTAATTGTCGATGCTTTGTTGAATGTGAAATTGATCTAGAATCTTTGTGTGATTCCTTATCCAATCTAAAAGTATTAATGTTAGTTTATTTGCTTTATGGGTTAATGGGTACCTAAAATAATAAAATTGATAACTTATTTGCTAACCACACAACCTTACTATATACATACGAAGTCCTCAAAACTTGATCATAGTTTGACACCCAATACAAGTTGAAAAAATCAACTATTTCATGTCATATGCTGTCTTACAAGCATATTACTCAAACAAATAGAAAAAGTTGCAAAAATTTTTGTGAGTGATTATTTTAAGCAACTAATTGGTAATAATATAGGTGGACTATACTACTTAAGATCAATTGTTAAGTGTTGCACAAATTGATGTCCCAGATGATTCAACAAGAATAAATTATCAATTATCCAAATTGTTTAAAAATTGAATTCAATGCAAACGGACTTTCTAGAAACAATCCATCATAATCTGATATCAACTTGTTCAAGATTGTTAGATATTATTGAAGAGGGGATAATTTTGAAAGATTACTAAAATCCTATAATGATTCAAATAATCAGGTTAAAGACAAACAATAAACTATCAAGTATGCAGAAAAAGCACAATCAAGTATCCTGTAAACAACTAATTTGTAAATTTAATTTATGAAGCAAATTTGGAAATTCATAAGACAAAAATGAATTCCACCATATATCCCACATTAATGTTTCCATAATGTGAAGAAATTATGAACGGAACAACAATCTTGGAGCAAAAAGATTCTCTGTTTTCTCTCCACCAGAGTTCGTTGGAAGAGTAAGATGAACATTTTGTTGAGTGGGGTTTTATGAGGAAGGTCGGAGTCATCAGGAATTTAATTTTTTGCACTAGAAACTTTTAAAGAGTAAAATCATCATATTGTAAAAGTTTATATAAGCATTTCCTTTTCCCACCATTTCTACCGAATTTTGGGGGAATAATATTTGGACTTTGGAGGGAAAGGAAATCTATCCAAATCTTTTGTTTTCTTTCTTATGGTTTTGCCCAAACACTAGAAATTAAAAAGCATCTTACCAAAACTTTTCTTTTCCAACTGTTTCTTGCTTCCCAAATGCATCATAACAGTTTATTTTTATGTTTGAAATAAGTTTATCTAGGTTAACGGTAACTTCATCAATGAGACTTTTTTTTTTTGTGGGATCTTTTATTCCATTGAACTAACAGATTTCATCTCACTAAAATTGCAACTAATTTTTCTCTATGAGAAAACTAGTAGTCTGCAATAATTTTATTTTTCTAAGACTTAGATAAAATAACTCTTTATCACTTTTCTCTTATGTGTTGCTCCACTCTTAAGTTGCTAGTTTTTCTCAACTAAGTAGCTTGATTTTCTAATATTTCTTTACTTTTGGTTCATTGTCTTATATTTTCTTTATCATAAATAGATTTGCATAGAGAGTTCCTTAGCAATATCTATCATAAGCTCAATTAGCTTTTTGGCATAGGACAACTTTAACTTTTATTTTGGTTTTTCAGGTTATGCCTTCATTTCGGCAATTTTCTCTGATTATTGCTATTTTAAAGAGAAGTCCCCAGTTTGGAGCCTTTTTTCTTGGCTTTCTTCATATAACATCACCGCACACATGGTGTGCAGCAACTGTGAATTTTTTATTAAAAAAATATGTGCAAGTATGTGCAGATATGTGTCAGACAACCAAATGGAGGGTTTGGAGCAATTTGAAACAAATATAAGAGTCACTTCACACTAGGTGTGGGGTGACAGAAAGCAAATTTTCTTAATTAGAATTTTTTTTATAATTTCGGGATTATATTTCAGGGATTAAGATACAATTTTGTTAGTTTGTGAGAGTCACTACATAAACCTTGTGCGGTGACTCTCACAACTTTTACACAATTGCATTTTAGCCCCCCTCCCAAAAATAAAAGTTTTTTTTTTAATTTTGGGGGCTCAATTAAAATACACCAAAATTGTGAGAGTCACTGAACAAGGTCTATGCAGTGACTCTCACAAAATTTAAAATAGGTTGCGAAATAAAAAAGAAAAGTAGATATTATTTCTTTGGGAGGGCTAAATTGTAATTATTTAAAATTGTGAGCGTCACCACACAATGGGTGTGCGGTGACACTCACAAAGAATTTCAAAAAAAAAAAAAAAGCTGACGCATTAAAAAAAAAAGGAAAAGCTTTAATTTGAAAAACAAAAGGCTGACGAAGTTTTAAAAAATATACATGTTTGTTAGTGTTAATGAACATGATTGATGCGGTAACACAAACATAACCAAGATTCCTGGGGTGGCTCTACCTTGCAAAAATGTAGGGGAAACCTCACCATGCAAAGAAAAAGTCTGTCATGCAGTGTAAAGAAAAATAAAAAGCATTGACCGCAATTTTCCATGTAACGCAAAGAAAAAGAAAAAGCATTGACTACAATTTGCCTTTTCTAACTCCAACTCGTGAATTTTGCTAGTTAATTGGTTGAAATGGCCTATAAACAACCATTTCGCTCCTTCTTCTTTATTCACAAAATAGCAGCAATCCTTTCTGTTTCTTTTTCATTCACAAACAACTTCCCTTTCTCTTTTTCTTTCTTTTTCTCTTTCTCTTTCTCTCTTGCAGAGTTGTGCTTTCTCTCTCTCTTGGTTAGGTGTGTGCATTCATTCCACCAGTTTTTTGTTTTTCTCTTTCTGTTTCTGTTTCAATTTTAGCCTAACAAATTTTACATTTTTCATGTTGTGTAGTAAAGAGGAGGCCGAAGAAGAAAGCAATTGGAAGAACAGTACAGTGCAATATTCGACCAGAAATTGTGACAATCAATACGATTTTGGCATTATAAGGTTAGTATTCCAAACACAAGTTTAAATATTTATAAATAGAGTTAGGTTCAATATTTTTTATTAGATATTAATAAATTGCTAATATTATGTATATGGCTCTATTGTTAATAAATGTTTAGTTTGCATGTATAATAGTTTAGTTATTAAGTTAGTTTTATCTATTCCTAGTATTTTCATTTCAACCCTTAGTTTTTATTTGTTATCATCATGGCTGGAGTTTTTATTTTTATTAAGTCCTATTATTTATAGATTAATCCCCTAGGCTTTAATCCTTTTCAATTTGACTCTGTTTAGTTAGTCCTATTATTTTTCAATTTCACATTATTTGTTCATATAGTTGCTGGAATTTCATCCCTTGGGCGCTTATTATTGCTGGAATTTCATTTTTGATCCCTTATTATTGCTAGAATTTTCATTTTTTGAACTTTAAGTTGCTGAAAATTTGATTTTGTCCCCTCCCTAGTTGCTGCAATTTTCTTTTAGTCCCATTAAGTTGCTGAAAATTCATTTTTTGGTCCTTAAATATTACTGAAAATTTGATTTTGACCCCTCCCTAGTTGCTGAAATTTTCATTTAGTCCCTTTACGTTGCTGAAAATTCTTTTTTGGTCCTTATTGTTGCTGGAAATTCGATTTTGACCCTTCCCAAGGTGCTGGAATTTTCATTTAGTCCCTTTGGTTATTATATTAAAATGTTAAAATTATTAGGTGTTAGGGTTATTGTAATTATAATATGTTAAGATTAAGTTTATATAGTAATGTTAAAATATTTGTTTTTGCATGGATAATTAGTTATGTGAAAATTTTAAATTATTGTGGATAATAAATTAGTGATTATTAATGCCTTTATTATTATGTTAAAATTATTTTAACTGTATTATGTTAAAATTCATTTTCTATAGTAATTTTAAAATATTTATTTTCCAACCACGAATTATTAGTTATGTTAAAAAACATGTATTATGGATAATAAATTAGTTATTATGTTAAAATGTCAAATTACATTTGTTATTATGTCAAAATATTGTAACTGTGTTATGTTACTGATTTAATTTTAGGGTTATGTGTGTTTAGTACGGAAAAACATGTATTATGATAATAATGTAGTTATTACACTAAAATATTAACATGACTTTATTAATTTGTTAAAATTAATGTAATTGTATTATGTTAAAATTAAGTTTGTACAATAATGTTAAAATGTATATTTAACCTTGTATAATTAGATATTGAACATGTATTATCAATAATAGTTTAGTTATTATATTAAAATGTTAAAATTATTAGGTTTAGGGTTATTATGATTATATTATGTTAAGATAAATTTCATATAATAATGTTGAAATATTTATTTTTACATGGATAATTAGTTACGTGAAAACTATAAATTATTGTGTATAATAATTTAATGATTATGTTAAACTGGTAAAATGCCTTTATTATTATGTTAAAAATATTATGTTAAAATTATTGTAATTGTATTATTGTGATTGTATTATGTTAAGATTAAGTTTATATAGTAATATTGAAATATTTATTTTTACATGGATAATTAGTTATGTAAAAATTTTAAATTATTATGGATAATAATTTAGTGATGGTGTTAAAATGTTAAAATGCCTTTATTATTATGTTAAAAATATTATGTTAAAATTATTGCAATTGTATTATGTTAAAATTAATTTATATAGTAATTTTAAATATTTATTTTCCCACCGTCGAGTATTAGTTATGTTAAAAAACATGTATTATTATGGATAATAAATTAGTTGACATGGTATAGATTAGGTATAGCAAATATGAACAATTACACACAAATCAAGTAATAAAAACTTAATCTCCCAACTTAATCCGCAAGTGCACGAGTCTATTGTAGTACTTGGAGTATTAGGTGTCAAATCCCACGAGGAATCAAATACGTGTAACTACTAAAGTTTTTTCACTAAATTTTATTATCTAAACACAAATAAAATAAGATGGAGATGGGGTCCCTTCAATAGAATAGGTATATGATTGAGAACTTTTTGTAGAATCTAAGTAAAGAAGCCTAGAACATAAAATCCACTAATGAATCTTGCATGAATGACTTACTAAGTTTTATCTTGCCTTGTTTAGAATCCAATTCCATAAGTGTCATAACTAGATCTCTCTATGAAATGACAAAATTTCAACCATTCTCATGATGAAACTTTATGATAATATGAATTGTATTGATTCACTTAAGCATCCATTATTCTCATATGAAAGACTTAAGCATTACTTATTAATTTTTCATTGTTACATGCATCTCTCAATGTCAAGTAGCAACTAAATGACTTGTTTAAGTTGGCCAAGCAAAAACAAGTGTTAAAGCTTGAACAAGTAAATAAACAAATACAAGCTTAGTAAATGCAATGAAGTTAAACCATGTTTGTTGATTCATTATCTTCATCTATGGTCTAGATGAAGCTTTTAATGAATCATGACTAATGAAACAACTAAAAGTATAACTTCAAAGCAAGAATTCATTCCAACAATTGAAAGTAAATAGAGGGGAGTAAGAATTGCTCAACTAAAGTTTAGACAAGGCTTTAGAATTGCTCAACCAAAGTTTAGACAAGGCTTCTCTTCTTATTCACCTTCAAAGTTGAACTTACAATAGTTCTCTTACAATGCTTCTCACTATTCTATTGAAGGATGAAGAGAATTCTATTAACTCTCTACCAAAACTTGTATAAACTAAGCTAATGCTGCTTTCTACTTCTCAAACTTGTTTTTAAATGCTTTACAAATGACTCCTATTTATAGACAAATGTTCTTCAAGTCATGTTCCAACTCGCATGATTCATTAATGCATGGAAATGATGAAAATTGCTTGGGGACTCCAATTGAGCACAAAAGTCTTCATTTATGTTTTCAATATGTTCCCCAACTTGTAAAACCCCATCCCTATTTGATAATATCTGCAAAAACAACTGGTGGAATATGCAAGTTGATGACCTAGAAGAATCCCAACTGACCTGCGATCCGCGGATGAAGATCCACAAGTTGTCATCTGCAGATCCATCTGCGGATCACAGCTTTGTGGCCCCCACTTGATTTTTGATTTTTGCTGGCTGGACTCCATGTGTGCAAGCACTTTTTCACATATTTTCAAGCATTTTGATGAAGAATTGGGTTTTTCTATTATTTTGCACAATTGTTCATCCAATCCTAGCCTTTTGAATTTTTTTTTCTTTTACTCAAATTGATCCAAAATAAGTTTAAGTATGATAAACCTACAATTATACACAAAAATTGTGCATTAATTTGCTAAAGATTCCGCCTTAAATTTCGAAATTCAATAAAAACCCTAATTCTTATAAATTGTTGAAAAATGAGCATTTGTAGCCAAAAGTATTATAATTAATCTAAAACAACATCTAAAATATATAATAATATATATAATAATATTTTTAAATTTATTACTTATCATTAGTTATCATGTTAAAATATTAAAATACATTTATTGTTATGTTAAAATTATTGTAACTGTATTATGTTACTGAATTAATCTTATATTTTCACATGGATAATTAGTTATGTTAAAATATTATCTATTAGTATAGCAATTTTAATTTTTAATATTTATTTGCCCATGAATAGAATTAATAGAATAATTAATTTATATGATTTGTATAATTTGCAATAAATAGTTATCATATGCTTGGTCCATGTTTTGAAATTAAATATTTTAATTATAAAGTTGTATAAAATTATTATTTGGAAAGGCATCGTTAGAATTTTTTGGTATATGTTTGGGAGTAACTACACTGAACGTAGGATTTTTCTGACGTCAAATATCGGGGCAAGGATTTTACATTACTTTTTTTTTGGAAATAATAAAAATTGAATTAAATAATTTATTGACTTAAAATGACAGTTGTGTGAATAATAGGCAAGGTTTTCAATGGACAACAGTTTGCTTATTCAGTTGTATTGGGAAGGAAGAATTGTAGACAATGGGGGATCGTTGGCCTACGATCCTACGAGGTGCAATAAAATGATATTAGTGAGGCAACGTGTAGAGTTTAGTGAAATGGTTGATAAAGCATACAGGGCCATGCAAATGGATAGAGAAGTTGGTAAGATCAATCTTTTGCTGAGAAGTCATGTTGGCGGGTCTACTTTTATCGGTATGCCAATAACGGACGGCGACGATGTGGATAATTTATATCATATGAAGTAGATAGTGTTGCGGCAAACACTGTGTGAAATATATGTTGAGGTAGTGGAAAATTAAACAAATGCCAACATATGCGGCTCGGGTATAGGCGTATTAGATTATGAACCATATTCGACAGCAAGTGTGCCTTCCTTACCTGTGATTTCTGGGGGTTATGGTAACGCTGTTATTGAATGTGAAGTAGTACCATTGCCTCCTAATCCACCTTATCGTAGATGCCGTCGTGGGGCCAGATATGTGGATCAACCTAGAAGTAGTCGAATGGTTGATAATATTTCAGCTCTATCTTCAGGTCATTTCATATCTAATGAACTTGATATGTAGGATGATGAAGATTCCAATCCGGAACCAGATAGCAATAAGTCGAAGCACGAGGATTTAGGGAATGAGACAAGACAAATGGACGGGGTAGGTCCTAGCATTCCTTCCACAAGCGGTGATAAGAGAAAATTTTGTCAATATTAATATATAGGTTATTATGTATTTTTTATGTATTTTTAGTAGAATTATAATACTCTTGGCTTCAATTAACTTGTTTTTGTATAAATTTGGGTTTTCTTTCCCAAATTAAGGTTTTGACTCTAATTTGTTGCTTTGAAATATTTAATGCACAATTCTTTTATATATTTATAAATTCATCACACTTAATCTCCATTGGAACCAATGAAAGTTAAATAGGATCAAAATCAAGGTGATTAAGTGGATTGAACAAATTAGAGAATTATTGAAAAATTAATTGTGCAAAATTTGAAAAAATAGAAAAATCAGCAAAAATACATGGAAATGCATGAAAAAGGACCAAAACATGTGCAACAACAACTCAACAAACTTTGACAGAAGTGAGCCTAAGTATTGGGATCCGCGGGTCACGATCCCCGGATCACCATCCATAGATCGTGACCCGCGGGTCAACACGGATTTTCAATTTTCTATTGTTGCAACTTGGTTCATCCTCCAATTGTTTTTGCAAACTTTTAAGTTCTAGACATGGTTCTACAAGTTAAAGATTTCATTGGGAACACAAATAAAAAATTTTATGCCAAGATAGATCATCAAGAAGGATTTTCATCATTCTAATGCATTAAATGTAGTTGCAAGTTGGAAAATGACTTGTAGGATTCTTGTCTATAAATAGAAGTCATTTGTAAAGAGTTTCATGTATCCGAAGTTAGAGAATTTGTAGAGAATTGCTAGAATTCTCTTAGCCATATAGATATTGTGAGCTTGAGATCCTTTCTTGTTCAAAAACCAGTGTAGCAACTTTTGTAGAAGAAATACAAGCTCTTAAAGCCATTTCTCTATTGAACAAGCTCTCTTTAACTTTGTCTCTTTCATTTACCTTGATTGCTATAGCTAGTTGTCTTCAATTCACATGTTTTGATTTGGAAACAGCTATATTGAGCTAAATTCCTACTTCTAGGGTTTTGATGAAACTAATGAATCCATATTGAGCCTTGTAGTTCATTAAACTTGCTATGTCTTGCTTTTGTTTCCTCAACTATTCAAGTTTTAATCTGATTTGAAAGGCCATCTCATGCAAAGCATCTTAGTTGTTAAGATTCAATTAAGTTTGTTCTTAATAATGGAAAATGAATATTTGAGCTTAAGTACTAACACATGAAAATAGTATTATGCTTTTGAGGATTTAATGAAGCAATTCATGCATGCAAAAGCAACTTTATCATGCTATTAGGCAAGTTGAATCAAATCATTATGAAAATAAGTTTTGGTACAAATGAAATTGCATTCTTGAACAAGACAAGTTCATATTAGCAAGTTATTAATCTCTATACCTTAATCTTGATCATTAGTGAATTCATTACCCTAGAACTCATTCATAATTGTTTTTCTACAAGAATTCTTGCATTTCTATAAGTTTCTCTTTGTTAGCTAAATTCTGACCATATCATCTTGTTCAATTAATCATTGCTTAGATAATAAAGAAAGTGATAAAACTCTAGTGATTGTACTTAGTTGGTTCCTTGTGGGATTCGACCCTAATTTATTATACTACAACAACCCGCATACGTGTAGTAAAAGTTGAGAGATTAGATTTTATTATTTGAATTTTGAGTGTATATTGCTTTGATTTGATTTTCTACACCTAATCAAGTCCACGTCAAGTTTTTGGCACCATTGCTCAGGAACCACGACAATATTAGAATAAAAACTAACTTTATTAATCTAAGCTTTCTTTATTTTGTCAGTTATTTTCTTCTTTGTTTTTGTAGTGCATGCATAGATCCTCGAGGGTGTTGGTGCCATTTGATCCAAAAATTGAAATAATCGCAAGGAAAGCTAGGAGACAAGCTCAAGCAAGGCTAGAGGAAACTACAGGAGATACTTCAAAGGTGAGAACCCCAATAGACATCATGACGGAGGTAAATCCTAGAGTTTTGTGTGATTATGCTTTATTCGATAACATCGGTTTACAAACAAGCGTTGCACGACTATTGGTAAATACTAATAATTTTGAACTTAAGCTAGCCTTAATTCAAATGTTAAGATAAGAACAATTTGGAGATAATGCAACGGAATATCCTAACTCACACTTGGCTAGTTTTTTGCAAATATGTGATATAACTAAATATAATGGAGTAACGGATGATGCAATTCACCTAAGATTGTTTTCATTTTCACTAAGGGACAAAGCAAAACAATGGCTTGATTCATATGCACCTAATACTTTCACAACTTGGACTGATTTATCTCGAACATTCTTGAACAAATACTTCCCACTAAGGAAAACTGTACGATTGAGAATGGACATAACCAGTTTTACCCAAAACGAGGGAGAATCATTATATGAGACATGGGAAAAATTTAAAGAACTATTAAGAAGATGCCCTCACCATGGCCTCTCGGACTGGTTAATTGTACAAACATTTTATAATGGGCTTAACTATCCTACAAAGATAAATATTGATGTAACTGCAGGTGGAGCACTTATGGGGAAATCAGTCGAGGAAGTCCAGAATCTGATAGAAGATATGGCAGCCAATCATTATTAGTGGGCCAATAAAAGAGGTAACTCTAAAAGAGTTGCAGGTATGTATGAACTTGATACCATTAGTATGTTAAGTGCTAAAGTTGATTCCGTTTTTAATATGCTTAACAAGTCAAATGGTTCTAGTTCTAATGTAAATGTTGCATGTTGTACTACTTGTGGTGGAAATCATGATGTAAATGAATGTTATGAGCAAGTGTAATATGTTAACAATTACAATTATCAATCCCAAAGCAGTCCTTATTCTAATAATTATAACTAGGGATGGAGAAATCACCCTAATTTTGGGTTGAAAGAACAAAGACCAACAAATCCACCAAGTTTGCCTTCTCGTAATAACACTTCTGAGTCTAAATCTTCTTTGGAATTAGCAATGAAAAAATTTGTTAATGATACTCATGAAAGATTTCATAAATATGATGTAGAAAATTTTGAGAGGTTTAGAAAATTAGAAGGAAAAATGGATACTAGATTTAAAGAGCTTGATTTCAAAATAAGGCAATTAGCGGAAAACATGAACACTAGGAATTCGGGAGAATTACCAAGCAAAATGAAAATTAATCCTAGGGAACATGTTAAAGCAATTAACCTAAGAAGTGGAAAAGAATTAAATAAGCCAAGTGTTGAGAAAGAGAAAGGAATTGAAGAAAATAAGTAAAAAGGTGAAAAAGAAATATAACTTGAGGAAAAAGAATAAAATGAAACCATTGAATATGTTCCTATTCCACCTAACGTTCCATTTCCACAAAGATTGAAAAATGAAAAACTTGATAAGGAATTTGAAAGGTTTGCCAAGGGTCTTAACCAACTTCACATTAACATTCCTTTTGTAAATTATATTTTACAGGTTCCAAACTATGTAAAATTTTTTAAAAATTTGGTGTCAAGGAAGAGAAGGTTGCATGATTATGAGACCATTGCTTTGACGGAAGAATGTAGTGCAAGAATTCAAAATAAGTTGCTTCCAAAGTTGAAAGATCCAGGTAGTTTTTCAATTCCGTGCACAATTGGTAAGATTGATTTTTCAAAAGATTTGTGTGATTTAGGAGCTAGTGTGTCATTAATTCCTTTATCGGTTGCAAGACAATTAGGATTGAATAAGCTTAAATGCACTAATATTACATTGCAATTAGCAAATAGGTCTATTAGACATCCATTAGGAATTCTAGAGAATGTTTTAATCAAAAGGCAAAAAATTTACATTCTTATAGATTTTGTAGTATTGGATATGGAGGAAGATATTTCTATGTCTGTTATCCTTGGTAGACCATTTTTAGCTATTGTAGGTACTATTATTGACGTCAAAAATGAAAAGCTCAAATTTCAAATGGGAGATGAGAAAGTAGAGTTTAATTTGAATGAAATGGAAAGATTTTCCTCTTTCACTAATCAAGTTTATTCAATTATAATAGAGAAGGAATCCATCCAAGAGGACACACAAGTTTATCTTGGGGATGATCCTCTAGAATTGTGTTTGTCTTTGGCAGGAAAGCTCATTAAAGAAAAAGAGAAAATTGAAGAGGTTGCAAATTATTTGAATGCTCAAGTGCCATACAAGGAAAAAGAAGTCTTCGAAGGCCTTGGACCAAGCAAAGAATTTTTACCGGTTTCAATTGAGCAAGCACCAAAGTTGGAGCTCAAACAGCCTCCTAGCCACCTTAGGAATGAATTTCTTGGAGCAAATGAAAATTTACCTGTGATTGTTAATACTAATCTTGACCGTGAGCAGTTTGAGAAATTGTTAACGGTTTTAAGGCAGCATAAAAAGGCCATTGGATGGACTATTGCCGATTTGAAAGGAATTAGTCCCTCCTTATGTATGCACCACATTAGATTGGAAGAAAATTGCAAACCGGTGGTAGAAATGCAAAGACAACTCAATCCAAACATGAAAGAGATAGTAAGAAAAGAAATTCTTAAATGGCTTAATGTAGGTATCATCTTTCCTATCTCCGATAGTGTTTGGATTAGTCCTATACATGTTGTGCCAAAGAAAGGTGGAATGACTATTATAACGGGTAAAAATGATGAACAAATTCCATCTAGAATTGTAACCGATTGGAGAGTGTGTATAGATTATAGGAAATTAAATGCTGCAACTAGAAATGACTACTTTCCTTTACCATTTCTTGATTAGAATGAATAGCAGGCCATGAATATTATTGTTTTTTTTATGGTTATTCTGGTTATAATCAAATTGCAATTGCACCCAAGGACCAAGAAAAGACAACTTTTACGGGTCCATATGGTACATTTGCATTTAGAAAAATGCCATTTGGCCTATATAATGCACCTACTACATTTTAACGTTTGATGATGGCATTATTTTCTAATTATATTGAGAAGATTATGAAAATATTTATGGATGACTTTTCAATTTTTGGATCATCTTATGTAATTGTTTGCATAATCTTGAATTAATTTTACAAAGATGTGAAGAAATGAACCTTGTCCTTAGTTGAAAAAAGTGTCATTTCATGATTAGAGAAGGCATAGTGTTGAGGCATAAAATTTCATCTAAAGGCATTGAAGTAGACAAAGCTAAAATTGAAACAATTCAACAAATGCACCCACGAAGTAACATTAAAGGGATACGGAGTTTTCTAGAACATGCAGGCTTCTATAGGAGATTCATCAAAAATTTCTTCAAAATAGCAAAGCCATTATGTGATTTATTATGCAAAGAAATCCCTTTTGATTTTGATGATAGGTGTTTGGATACTTTTAACAGGTTGAAGAAATAATTGGTGTCAGTTCCTATTATTACTTCACCGGATTGGTCACTACATTTGGATTGATGTGTGATGCTAGTAACTATGTAGTTGGAGCTGTTTTAGGACAAAGAAAGGACAGAAAGTTGCATGTTATTTCTTATACTAGCAAAGTTTTGAATGATGCATAGATTAACTATGCAACTACTGAAAAAGAATTGTTAGTGGTCATGTTTGCGTTAGATAAATTTAGATCTTATCTAATAGGATCTAAAGTTATTGTGTATACTGACCATGTAGCTCTTAAATACCTGTTAAATAAAAAGGATACCAAACCAAGATTAATTAGATGAATTTTATTGTTGTAGGAATTTAATTTGGAGATCAGAGACAAAAAGGGATCTGAAAATGCAGTTGCAGATCACTTGTCAAGATCAGAGTTCATCCTTACCAATAATCAAGTTCCAATCAAAGAAGATTTTCCCGATGCATGGGTAATGGCTAGTATACAATCACTATGGTATGCCGATATTATAAATTATTTAGTGGAAGATGTAATACCTAAAGATTTAAATTATCACAAAAAAAAAAGTTCATGCATGATGTTAAAAGTTACTTTTGGATTGAATCATTGTTATATAAACATTGTACGGATGGTATGATAAGAAGATGTGTGGCAGAAAATGAAATAAATAAAATTTTATATCATTGTCATAATTTAAAAATTAGAGGACATTTTAGTACATCTAAAACGGTAGCTAAAATATGACAATCAGGATTTTATTGGCCTTCTATGTATCATGATGCAATAAAATATGTAAAGAAGTGTGATACATGCCAAAGAACTGGTAATATCTCTAGAAAACAAGAAATGCCACTTACTACGTTCATGAAAGTTGAATTATTTGATGTTTCGGGTTTTGACTTTATGGGACCATTTCTTAGTTCTTTTAATAATTAGTACATTTTAGTTGCAGATGATATGGGTTGAGGCCATTGCTTCACCTATTAATGATACTAAAGTTATGCTTAGATTCTTTAAAAAGAACATTTTCACAAGGTATGGAGTCCCAAAGGCAATATTGAGTGATGAAAATAAGTATTTTTGCAATAAGCAAGTTGACTCACTTTTATCGAAGTATGGATGCAGGGACAAGACTTCATTACCATACCATCCTCAAGCAAATAGACAAGCCAAATTAGCCAATCGGGGGTTAAAGCTCATCTTAGAGAAAACGGTGACTAAATCAAGAAAAGATTGGGTAAAGAAGCTCGATGATGCTTTATGGGCATATAGAACGGCCTATAAAACACCATTGGAAATGTTTCTATATTGTCTATTTTTTTAAAAAGCGTGCCATTTGCCGATTGAAATTGAGTGTAAGTCATATTGGGTCATAAAGTCTATTAATCTTGATCTAAATCTTGCAGGTAGGAAGAGATTGTTGAAGTTAAGTGAATTGGAGGAATTTCGGCTCCATTCATATGAAAATGTCAAGATGTACAAGGAAAAAGTCAAATTTTGGCATGACAAGCACACAACTCCTAAGTAATTTGAAATAGGTTAACAAGTTTTATTATTTAATTCAAAACTTAAATTGTTTCCGGGGAAGTTGAGATCAAGATGGTCGGGACCCTTTGAAGTGACCAAAGTATTCCTCTATGGAACGGTTGAATTGGTGAACTAAAATGGAGAACATTTCAAAGTCAACGGTCAAAGATTAAAGCCTTACCTTGTCGGTCAATTGGTTCCTAAAGGAGTAAATTATCCTTTAGGAGAAGCCAATCGTAAGTGATAAAAGTTAAAAGTCAAGCTTTTGACTATAACTAAAGCACTTGTTGGGAAGCAGCCCAACGATTTTGGTAATTTAAGTTACTTTAGTATGTTATTTTTATGTTTTGGGTTAAGTCTTAAAGTTAGTTGTTTGATTGGTTGATAGTTGAAGTTGAAGGTGAAGTATGATTTCTAAGTATAGAGATTAATGACTAAATTTGGATGTTGGATACCTATATTGCATATCTCTTAAGTTTCATGTGATTAGAAAGGTAGGACATCTTTGTTTTATCATTTGAAATATGTTTGAAGTGGTTGTGTGACTTAAAGAAACAAAGAAATCAGGGGGCGTTTGGAATAAGGGGATTGGGGTTGGGAATGGGATTAAATTCCATAATGGAAGTTTGGATTAGGGGGATGAGATTTGGGATTTGGGAATGAAAACTAAAAAATTGGGATTGGCCAATCCCCAACCAATTTGGAGCGTTTGGACCAAATCCCAAATTTCATTCCGAAATTTTCACTTTCATTCCCTCCCTCGCACTTTTCTACCTCCCGCCGTCTGTTTCATCATCTCCCTCCCTCTCATTCTTCTTTCTCTAGCCATCTTCTCTTCTCCCTCTCACTCATCATCTCCCTCATTCTCACTCTTCTCTGTCCTGCCATCTTCTCCCTCTCACTTATCATCTCCCTCTCTGTCACGCCCTGCGTTCGGGCTGGCCCAATAACTTTTGAGCTTTAAACCACGGGCTCAAAATGCTTAAGCTAAGTTATTTAGTAGCCCAAACGTAGGATATCATATACAAATCATTTTCTTTTCTTCCCACCAATGTGGGACTTTTTGAGGGGTCTCACATTCACCCCTCCTTATCAGGCTTTGAGTCCTCGCAAAGCCCAATCCATATCATAATCCGGACTGTCCACTCGGTTGTATCAGATTCTAGAGGTGGCTCGTACGGGCTCTAGAGGTAGCTCCCGCCCTTAGGTCGACGTAGCACTTAGTCCCGCATAGCACTTAGTTCCTCCACTTCCTTGCGTAGTCCTGCCCAAATACCATAGGCCCAGTCTCACCCCGTGCAGAGACCTACACGAGGTTCGCTCTGATACCATTTGTCACGCCCTGCGTTCGGGCTGGCCCAATAACTTTTGAGCTTTAAACCACGGGCTCAAAATACTTAAGCTAAGTTATTTAGTAGCCCAAACGTAGGATATCATATACAAATCATTTTCTTTTCTTCCCACCAATGTGGGACTTTTTGAGGGGTCTCACACTCTCACTCAACATCTACCTCCCTCTCGCTCTTTTCCCTTTGCCATCTCTTTCTTCTTGCTCTTCTCCCTCTCACTCATCATCTCCCTCTCTTTCACTTTTTGATCTCTTACTCATCATCTCTTTCGTCTCACATCCTCACCAACTTAGGTATGTTCTCCTTTCTCTCTGTCTTTCTCGCTTTGATTTATTTTTTGCAATTTATTATGAACATCATGCAAATTACTTTGCCAAGCTAATGTGATTGCCATAATTGCTCTGCTCGTGAGTTTTATTAGATCCTAATATCTCTAATTGTTTTGTTAGAATTCTTCTTCATTTTAATTTTATTTTGTTACAAATCTTCTTTATTTTAACTTTCCCTTTTTATTTGTAAAGTTTTGATGTTGTGATAGCATATTTGCTTAATTTAAGGCTGTACAGAAAGCTATAATGTAAAACTACATTTGTGTCTAGTTTGGCTTTTTAGTGCTTTTGCATAAATAAAAAGGGAACTTTTTGCTCTATTGCTTTTTTCTTTCTTCTCCCTTAGCTATGAGGACAAAGAATATCAGCATACTTACAATGCATATTAAACTCATTTATATCACTTTCACCAATATCTTTGTGTATTTACAAAAAAAGTGCAAGTAAAAGATGTGAAGAACCACAACTTGGTTGATAGTGTGTTACATAATTCTGCTGAATGCATTTGAAATTTGGTCCCTTATTCGGCCAATTTATTTCAGAAATTAATTAGAGTATCGTACAAGTTCTCATTGATAGGAAATAGTCTATAATTGTAGTGGACAAACTGTTTCCTTAACTTGTTGTTCATAACCTTCATCTTGTGGTGTTTGCTTAATTAGGAGACTCTATAACTCGTAATGTATTCATTTATTGCATTATCTTTTTTAAGTTTTACTTATTCATATAGCATTTTATTGTAGAAAAATGGCACGTCTTCCTATTACAAATAGAAGATGGAAGCAAATGTGCACTATTTGGATTATGTCTGCAATGCTTATGACTTTCATTGTGGCTTTCATGATGTGGTACCATGTCACTTGGGTGAATATATATAAGAAACGTTCAATAAAGTCTAAAGAGGAAAAAACAATTGAGCGAATGCAATAGTTATTTAGAATTACTAGAGAAAGCGACACTAATTGTGTGAGTATACTTCGTATGGATAGACAAACATTTGGTATATTATGTGAGATGGTAAAAGAGTTTGGGGTTTTGACACCCACAAGAATCATGAGTGTAGAAGAAATTGTTGCCATGTTTGTGTATACTTTGGCTCATCATAAAAAAAAATAGAGCAATTGGCCTTACATTTTTGCGAAGTGGAGAAACAGTGAGTCGTCAATTTAATCTATGTCTTCTAGCAATACTGAAATGACATGAATTGCTGATTGAGAATCCTGAGCCAATCACTGATGAGTGCACAGATGATAGATGGAAACATTTTAAGATACTGTTAACTGTAAATTGAAATCAATATTTGAATCTAATTAGATTTCTCTTTGACTTGTAAAAGAGTTTGCCGCTAATTTGATGTATTTGGTTCCATATTAGAAATGTCTTGGTGCTTTAGACGGGGCTTTAATTAAAGTAACACTACCTAGTGATCAGAAGCCAAGATATTGAACAAGAAAAGCAAGTATTGCAACAAATGTATTAGGAGTTTGTTCCCTAAATATGCAATTTATATATGTTTTGCCTGGTTGGGAAGGTTCTGCATATGATGGACGTGTGCTTCAAAACGCTATTTCTAGGCCTAATGGTCTTAGAGTACCACAAGGTAAACATATCATTGGAAATCCAGTATCCTAGTATGGTTATTTTTAAAAACAATTCATTAATTTTATGTGATTTAATGTTGAAGGTTGTTATTACTTGGTGGATGCTGGATATTGCAATGCAAAGGGATTTCTTGCTCCATTTCCGAGGCAAAGATATCACCATAATGAATTTCATGGTCGTCGACCAAAACACCAGAAGAATTATTTAATATGAAGCATTCCAAAGCAAGGAATGTGATAGAGAGGTGTTTTAAATTGTTAAAAGGATGATGGAAAATTCTAGCATCTCCTTCATTTTTTTCAATCCGAACACAAGTATGGATCATAATGGCTTGATGTTTATTGCATAACCTAATTCGAAAGTTCATGACTTATGATCCACAAGAACCAATGGCATGTGAAGAAGAGTTTGACAGTGAAGACGATCAAAGTGATGTACAAGAAGGAGAGATGGAGTATATAGCAACTAATACACCAAGTGATGAATGGGCCAATTTTAGAAACAATTTAGCTCAAGCAATGTTCAATACTTGGAGAGCTACATCTAATAGTTGATTTTGCGTATTTGTACTTCCAAGAATTGAGTGACTTCTTTTATTGATTGAATTTATGTTCAATGTATCATGTTGCAATTTCTTTATTGTACTATTAATTTATGTGACTTGTTCTTTAATTAAAGTTTGCATATGGACATTTGTTGAATTATTCTTATCATTACCTATAGAATGACATTTGGATTATAGGATGGAAAATGATGAAAGCACATGCAGAAAAGGAAGAAACAAATGTTTCTGGCATGACAATGAGATAAAATTGTTAATTGAAGCATTACAAGAGCTAGCTTGTGATCCTTTATGGAAGACGGATGGTGGATTAAAAAACAATTACATGAATGAGTTGCACAAGTGCATAGTCTGCAAGCTTCCAACTTTTGAAAAATAAGTTCTCCACATTTGGAATCAAAGGTGAAATGGTTAAAAACCAGATATCATGCAATCACTGATATGTGCAAAGAGAGTAGATGTCAATGGGACGATGTTCACAAAAAGATTCAATGCGAAAGGCAGTGGTATGAAGATTGGTGTAAGGTAAAAAAAGCTAATCTTTTCAATTTTTTGGTATTGGTGACAAATAATCCTTTTAATTTGTGAAGGCATACATTTTATTTGATTGTTATTTTTTTAGATGCACAGAGAAGGCAAAGGCCTTTGGGATGTAAAATTTCCATATTTGCATGACCTTGAAGTAGTATATGGAAGAGATAGAGCTACTGGAGTTGTTGCCGAAGATTTTGCAGATGCCATCGAAAATATAGAGAAAGAAGTTGAAGAGGTTGCTGCTACAGTGGACTTAACTAATAATGATGATGGTGACTATGAAGAAACAAATTCAACAACACAAGTGCCTTCAACAAGTTCAAGAAGTTCATCAAAAAGGCAAAAGAAAGCATCACCTACAGTTGGACGTCCATCAAAAAGGATTAAATCTACCACAACAACACCAAATGTTGATGTTCAATTCCAACAACTAACAAGACAATTTGGATCTTTTATGGAGGGCATTGCTACTAACTTCATAACGATGGCAACTGTCATGGCAAATGAAGATAAACGTGAGCAGTTGGTGGTTGGCAGAAGCAATAGCTTGGTTAATGAATTGGTCAATCTTGGATTACTAAGTGGAGATGTTTATAAAGCCAGTGACATCATAGGTGCAAATCCAGCAAAACTCAATATGTTCTTCAATCTTCTTATTGACATAAGAAGGCAATATGTCATTAATTGTCTCTATCCTTCATGTTATCGTTAAACTATGTTAGCTTGTGATCACTTTTGGAATCTTTTGGGAACTTTTTTGGTTGCCTATCTTGAAACATGGATATAAGGTAGTTCTTCTGGGTGGTATGGACTAGTCCGCTTTATTGATTGCATAAGAGTCCGTTTTATTGATTGCATAAGAGTCCGTTTTATTGATTGCATAAGCGTCCGCATGATCTCTGAACCTTCCGGACGTTTGCATGCCTTGTCCGCTCCAGCGTCCACAAGCTCTCTGTGATCAATCGGACGTCTGCATGTCTTGTCCGCACCAGTGTCCGGATACTCTCTGGAATCTTCCGGACTTTGCATGTCTCATCTGCGCCAATGTCTAGAAGCTCTCAACAAATTAACCAGACATCCGAACGCATCATCTGCACCAGCGGTTATGATTCCAATCCCTAGAAAACCAAACAACAATTTTAGTAATGATACCCATTCCAGGTACCGAATCAAGCACATGTATTCAAATCCTAGGTTTCATTCCAAACCCAAGAGTAATGATTCCGATTCTGATTTCGATTCCCAAGTGCGAACCAAATGCCCCCTCAATTTGATGCTTTGAAGAGCAAAGTTATTATTCCATTCGTTTACTATTCGTGCATAAAGTTAATTGAGCAATGTAGTTGGCATCAAGTAATCTAGGGATAGTTGATGCATGAATTGGTTTTGGACAAGTTTGTTGAACCATTTGGAACATAATTCAAGTATTTGAGAAGTTAAAATCATACAAAGAATCAAATTGAGTTATTGAGTTCAATAGTCATTATTCATCATATGAGATTCTTTGAGATTTGGATTCTACTTTGGTAAATTTTATGTGTTTGATGCCTAAAAAGCATGCGAGCAACTTTATTTTCATAATAGAAACATGTTTGAAATGTTAAATTGTTCAAAAACTTGAAAACAAAAATTTTGAATTTTATGTTCATATTGAAAAATAATGTTCTCGGTTTTTCGAAAGAGCTACTTTGATCGATTCTCATTTCATGTATGTTGGTGTTTTAGATGAATTTAAGGCATGATTCTAAAGTTTGTTGACATGCCTACATGTTTATAAATTGTTTTGCCAAAAATAATAATCAAAACTGATTAAATTAAGTAAGCAAAATGTTGGAAAAATTAGTCTAAAATACAGGTTAAGATCCACGGGTGCGGATCAAATGAGCATCTGCAGACCCCTGATCCGCAGATTAGATTCTGTGAGCTCAGCAAGATCTAAGGGCACAGAGATTCGCGGGTCACATCCGCGAATTGTGACGCACAGATGAGATTCTTGGAGGGTGCCACAATCTGCGGGCACAGCGATTCGCCGGTGGGATTGATGATCCGTGGACCTAACCCGCAGATCCTCTGCAGAAATTGGCAAATACCAGGCAATCGAACAAGTATCTTCTTTCCATTTTTTTTGCAAACACTCTCACACACCTCACCCCAAATTCATCTCTCCCTATTTTCCCATCAAATTCCTAAGGAAATCTTAACAAAAACACTCCACATAACATCATCCAAGTTCTATAATCCTCCAAACCCACACGAAAAAGGGAAATTTTGAATTTTACATAGAACCCTAGATTTTTCCCTTTTTACTTTGGTGTTAATTCGAAGCTAGTTGTGGTCAAATCTTTACTTCTCTCACATCCTTGGAGCACTTGCACATCAGTGGAGGTAATTTTCTACCCTAGAAACTTGAATTTTAATTCTTCAATTTTTCTATATTTTTCATACCCGAATTTTTGAGAGAAAATTTCTTGCTATGCTTTGTAAATTTTGAGGATAAATATGCTTTATTTGCACTAGTGTAAAAATGGGTAACACTTGTATGGAGGAATTTTTTATATGAATTCTTGAATTGTGATTGTTTCATCTCTAATTTGTGGAAAAAATGTGAATTTACTGTCTAGTGCATTTTGATGCAACGTATGGCTTAATTCAATCATATAACGATCTTGTAAACATGCATGAATAATTAAATTAAGCTACATTGTGTTTTAATACCCAGTTTGAACAATGGCGATTAAAGAGGCATAAATGGAACAATCATGAACAAATTGAAAATATGAGGACATCTGTGATAACATTTATGATATTTGGGCTGAAATGAGTCATTTGAACATTAATGTGAGACAAAGTGGAGTCTTTTAGGTGCTGAAATGGAGAATTTCCTTAGGGAAATCATGAAAGCATGTAAACGAATACATTGTTGAAAAATGCTAACTTAAATGAACTTGTGTACATGTATGTAAAACTTGGGGTAGTTTGTGAGTGAGTGAAGGGTTACTTTGGGTTTTCACACCAAGATTCCTACGTCATTGGATTATAATGCCATGAATGTCATGGTTTTCGTTCTTTCTTGATTCAATGATTAACTTCACCTTCATAGTTTGGCTATTCATGCTCTATTACAAGATAAATGGGATATTTCTATACTTTCATCTTTTTATTTCTATAAACTTAACATCTTCCTTTCTATTTAGATAAACATGTGACAAAGACGAGAAAGAGCACAAATTGCACAACCAGAGGAAGAGGAACAAGCTCCTCAATTTGATACTCAGCACTTCATATTCTTGGAAAATGAGCAATGGTACAATGCACGGGTACATAAAGAATTGATCAAGGAGAAGAGTTTGGATGATAATGTAGATCAATTCTTCCACATCAGTGACCAATTTGCACGAATGGGATGGGCACCAATCCTAAACCTACCCAAGCTTATCTTTCCCAACCTAATGCGCGAATTATATGTCAACATAGACAACAAGGAGGGACACAATGCATCATATCTACAAACGACAGTCCGAGGAAAGAGAATTGTATTGCTAAGGTCCAGAATTGCAGAAATGTTGTGATGTAGAAATGAAGGGATAGATGTGGACTACTATCACGACCCGAACCTAAAGGCCACGACTGACACGTAGCTCGAGGTGAAATAAACCGCCCCAAACCACGTAAGCCTTAACTTTCCTCTAAATTCTACCGAAATTTCGGCAGCATCTCCTCTGTATCTGGACCTTTCCCAAAAAATTTAAAAATACCTGCACAAAATTTCAACCAACCCAAGTATTTCCAACACATTCACAATACATCATATCATCTCATTCACAACTTTACACCATATTTTTCCACAAATTTATAACCTACTAACACAAGTCATCAATCATCCTATTTCAACCATAAAATAAATGCTCATAAGAACTTCATCTATTTCTATATAAATATTCCAAGATTCATAATTTACAACCAACGGAGCAACTAGGCCAAAAATAATATTTACAATACCAAATATTACATCACATGGACCATAAGTGTAGAATAATACTTATATTATCCTGTACCCGGAACGACAAAAATAACCGAGTAATACCTCTGATTTCAAAGTGGCTATGAGATTCTCCTCTTGGTTCTAACTCCTGCACTTTCTACAAAATACTGAAAAAATATTGAGGGGTGAGTTTTCACACTCAGTAAGCATAATACATATTATAACCATTTTAAACAATTTTACTTAAAATCACCACTTTTGGTATAAAATCTGTATAGTCATCATATATGACATAAAACAATCAATAAAATCACATTTTTGGTTTCATGAACAACTTTGATTATTTCTCGAAGTCACAACTATGCAGAACCTACTATCCCCGAAGGGTAACTATCCCGCGAAGGGTACTCTGTCCCCGAAGGGCTATCCCCGAAGGGTATCTGTCTCTGTTCCCCGAAGGGCTATCCCCCGAAGGGTATACTATCCCGCGAAGGGAGGGAATCACTGCGGACATTCCCTAGCCGGCATATACTAGGTGCACCCAGACTAACAATAACCCTGTTAGTTTTAGTTAGCTTCTGCATAGAGTTACTTTCAAATCATTTTCACAACTAAATTCTTTCAACTTTATTTGACAAAAATCATTGTCACAAACAATCATTCACTTTCTCATTCTTTAATGTTAAAACTTTAACGATATATAAAAACATACTTTGAAAAACGTCAAATGTATTATCTTATACACTCAACGTAAATCATTCACCGTTAAATGCTTTGCAAGCTCATTTAAACTTTCAGTGTACAAAATAAACCACTTTGTATGCATTTTCTCAACGTACATCCATTTATCAACATATATGTATGTCAATCTCAATTTATACATATAGCACACTTTAAAATATTCACAAAATGCTTTGCAAATAACATATAGTACTAGTGATTCATAATATGTATTACACTTACCTCAAATTAGACTATGTACCAAAAATCTCAACTCGATCACCCCCTTAGGCGGCTTCCTCCGCCAAATGCTCTCTTGAATCTATTATATAACATAACTGATCAAAATTAACAACTAAAATACTTTAGAAAAATAATACTCTAACTTTAATCTAGCCCAAGGCTTAACTCAATTACATACCCATCTTACATGGCCTAAACTATAATCAAATCTCAACTTTAATTTCCCAAATCAACTCTTTCATCTTCTAATTGGTAATTAACACCATAACAAAACTATTAACTCTAAATAATACCAAGAAATCATTTTTCTCCAAATTTCCTAAAATTTCCTAAACTCTAAAATTCCATCTACTCAATTTCTACTCCATGCATGCTATCATTTCCACCAAAAAATATCATATACTATATCATAACTTATTTAATAAACAAAATTCAAGCATAAAATTACCTTATTTAGGTTAATCTAAATTTTCCCTTTTCTTCCCTATTTCTCTTCTTCCTCTCTCTCTCTCTCTCTCTCTCTCTCTCTCTCTCTTGCTGGCCGGACTTTCTTCTTTCTTCTTCCCCCTTCTTCTTCTTCTTCTCTCTTTTCTTTTCTTTCTTTCTTCTCTCTTTTCTTTTCTTTCTTTCTTCTCACTGCTTCTTTCTTTTGCTTTGCAGAAAATTCTGCTGGCTTCTATGGGAAAAAATCCCACCGACTGCCCTTTTTTTTTTTTGGGCCAAATGACCTTTCTGCCCCTCACTAATATTGAGTATTACATTCTCTCCCCCTAATAAAAAATTCGTCCTCGAATTTTGAAATAACTACAAACCTGAATGTGGGAATAAATTTGGATACTTGTCTCGCATGTCATCCTCTAACTCCCACGTGCTCTCTCTAATGGAATGATTTCTCCATTGTACTTTAACCATAGGAATCTCTTTATGCCTGAGCTTCTTAGTTTGATGATCCACAATTGCTATTGGTTGCTTTACATAGCTTAAATCTTCACTCAACTCAACTGTTTGTGGTTCAATGACATGCGAAGGATCTGCCACGTATTTCCTTAACATAGATACATGAAATACTGGATGAACTCTAGAAAAATCCGGCGGAAGGGCCAACCTATACGCCACTGCTCCTATCCTCTCAAGTACCTCAAATGGTCCGATATACCTAGGAGACAATTTTCCTTTTTTTCCAAATCTCATAATCCCTCTCATAGGTGACACCTTAAGAAACACATGATCTCCAAAACTAAATTCAAGATGTTTTCTTCTTACGTCCTCATAACTCTTCTGCCTACTGTGAGCTGCTTTAAGACGCTCTCTGATCACTGCTACCTTCTCCGTAGTCAATTGTACAATTTCAGGACCCAATAGCTTCCTATCTCCTACTTCTTCCCAACAAATAGGAGACCGACATTTTCTACCATATAATGCCTCATATTGAGCCATCTCAATGCTCGATTGGTAACTGTTATTGTAGGCAAACTCAATTAATAGTAAATGTTGCTCCCAATCACCTTCCAAAATCCATAACACATGCTCTCAACATATCCTCTAACGTCTGAATGGTACGCTCGGACTGACCATCTGTCTGAGGATGAAAAGCTGTACTAAAATCGAGTCAAGTTCCTAAGGCCTCTTGAAGTTTCCTCCAAAACTGTGATGTGAATTGAGTGCCCCTATCCGATACTATAGACACTGGTACCCCGTGAAGACTCATGACTTTGTCAATATACAATTGAGCATACTGAGCCACTGTATACGTAGTCTTTATCAGAATAAAATGAGCTGATTTCGTCAACCTGTCCACAATTACCCATATTGAGTCATAACCCTTTCTCGTACGGGGCAATCCGACTACGAAATCCATCATCACTCTCTCCCATTTCCATTCTGGCAAAGGAAGTTCTTGAAGTAAACCCGAAGGCTTTTGGTGCTCAAATTTCACCTGCTGGCATACTAGGCGTTTAGCCACAAATTCTGTAATGTTTCTCTTCATCCTATTCCACCAATATATTTTCTTCAAATCTTGATACATTTTGGTCGAACCAGGATGTACCGTATAGGTTGACTAGTGTGCTTCTTCCATGATCTCCTTTCTCAAATCCTCCACATTTGGAACACATAACCTATTGCCACAATGATGTACATTATTTTCATCTATATTGAACTCCTTATTGTCACCTTTAACTACTCTGTCTCGAATCTTTTCTAACTGCTCATCCTTAGCCTGATTTGCTTTGATTCGATCTAAAAGCACTAGACACACATTAATATGAGCTAATAATACTCCACTGTCTCGAATCTCCAATTGAGTCCCCTGATCATATAACCTGTGTAACTCTTGAATTAATGGTCTTCTATCGACTGCTATATGAGCTAAACTCCCAACTGATTTCCTACTCAAAGCATCCGCTACCATATTTGCTTTTCCAGAATGATATAAGATTGAGCAATCATAATCTTTTAGCAACTCTATCCACCGCCTTTGCCTTAAATTCAAATCTCTTTTCTTAAATATGTACTTCAAACTTTTGTGGTCCGTGTAAATCTCACATTTCTCCCCATACAAATAATGTCGCCATATTTTCAAAGCAAATACTATAGCTGCCATCTCTAAATCATGAGTAGGATAATTTTGCTCGTGCTTCTTTAACTGACGAGAAGCATAAGTCATAACTCTTCCATGTTGCATCAACACGCATCCCAAACCTACTCTTGAAGCATCACAATAAACGACATATCCACCAGAACCTGATGGAAATGCTAACACTGGAGTTGTAGTCAAACGAGTTTTAAACTCCTGAAAACTCTGCTCACATGTATCAGTCCATTCAAATTTTACATTATTTTGAGTTAACCTCGTCAGCGGGGCAGTTATCTGCCAGAAATTCTCCACAAAATGCCTATAATAACCGGCTAGTCCAAGAAAACTACGAATCTCTGTGGCTGACGTCGGTCTCGGCCAATGTGTAACTGCGTCAATTTTCTTTGGATCGACTTTTATTCCATCCTTTGACACTATATGCCCAAGAAATCCCACACTATATGCATTTTTTTCAACGTGCATCCTTTTAGCAACATATATGTATGTCAATGTCAATTTATACATATAGCACACTTTAAAATATTCACAAAATGCTTTGCAAACAACATATAGTACTAATGATTCATAATATGTATTACACTTACCTCAAATTAGGCTATGTACCAAAAATCTCAACTTGATCACCCCCTTAGGCGGCTTCCTCCGCCAAATGCTCTCTTGAATCTATTATATAACATAACGATCAAAATTAACAACTGAAATGCTTTAGAAAAATAATACTCTAACTTTAATCTAGCCCAAGGCTTAACTCAATTACATACTCATCTTACATGGCCTAAACTATAATCAAATCTCAACTTTAATTTCCCAAATCAACTCTTTCATCTTCTAATTGGTAATTAGCACCATAACAAAAACTATTAACTCTAAATAATACCAAGAAATCATTTTTCTCCAAATTTCCTAAAATTTCCTAAATTCTAAAATTCCATCTACTCAATTTCTACTCCATGCATGCTATCATTTCCACCAAAAAATATCATATACTATATCATAACTTATTTAATAAACAAAATTCAAGCATAAAATTACCTTATTTAGGTTAATCCAAATTTTCCCTTTTCTTCCCTCTCTTTTCTTCCTCTCTCTCTCTCTCTCTCTCTCTCTCTTGCTGGCCGGACTTCCTTCTTTCTTCTTCCCCCTTCTTCTTCTTCTTCTTCTTCTTCTTCTTCTTCTTCTTCTCTCTTTTCTTTTCTTTCTTCTCTCTTTTCTTTTCTTTCTTTCTTCTCTCTTTTCTTTTCTTTCTTTCTTCTCGCTGCTTCTTTCTTTTGCTTTGTAGAAAATTCTGCTGGCTTCTATGGGAAAAAATCCCACCGACTGGCTTTTTTTTTTGCGCCAAATGACCTTTCTGCCCCTCACTAATATTGGGTATTACAACTACAAAAGGAGTTTAAGTGGGAAGTCCAAAATTGGGATATTCAAGAAGCAAAAAGGAGATTCGGAGTCCATGATGAGGTAACCCGACAAGGAGATCATGAAAGGACCGGCCTACTTGCCGAACGATTTGATAATGCTTATCATATTTGTATTTACATTTTTGCTTATAATATAATGCCTAAAAGAAGTAGTAAGAATGAACTAAGAAATGTCGATGTCTATCTCCTTGATAAAATGGTTAATGGGCAAGAATGCGACCTTTGTCGGATTTTTTTGCCTAGTATCATAATTAGCTATATGCGCACTATTGGGCGAGTTCGGGTTTTAGAAATATGTTTTGGATTTCCCAGGTTGTTGACTATGGTATTTGAGCACTATGGAGTCAACACCCAATGAGAGGCACCTTAACTTATTCCCAAGATAGATATCATCACCGTGACTCTTTTTCGTCCCATTCACCTGAAAGACCCCAGTTTTTTCGATCAAATTTCGGGCCAGCCAGCAGGAGAACAAACAGGAGAGTAGCAAGAAAGCATTGAAGAGTTTTCATATCACGTTGAGTCTTCCATATCTACTCAAGCAAGACCATCTACTGCTGCCCCCCTAAGGCGATGCTCAACTCTTTGACAACAATTAATGGAAGAAATGAATAGCTTCAGAAATGAACATAGGGAGTCCCTACAATCTATCCATCAAAGGTTTAACACTATAGATGGACAATTGCAATCCTTGGAGCAAAGCTAGAAAGAGTACCATGATCAGCCTCCACCTTCGTAGTTCATTAGGATTTCTTCATTTTGTTTAAAGACATGTGTTTCTGTTAGTGTGTATTTGACTGTTACTATTTAGACATAAACTAATGTTATTTGGTATTATTCCTAGTACTATTGAGATTGTCAAGATCCGTGATAGCATGTTCAAATTGCTCAGACAGCTTTAAGAGGGAGTTTTACTTGTTTTACAAGTTTTTCTACTTTTATTCTACTTTTTTTGTCACACATTGACGACAATATATATTCTAAGTGTGGGGAAGAGGATTAAGGCTATGTTTACGTATAAGGTTGTTTAAAATAGTGTGAAAAGTGCCTTGAATTTTGTGGTGGAAATTTGGTTGAAAATTTTGAATTGTCTTATGTTTGGCAGGAAGTTTAATCCATTTATAGGGGAGACTCTATCAAAAATTTTCAAAAAATTTTCAAATATTTTTCAATTTAACTATTTTTCTAATCACATTTTTCAAAAAAATTTCAAATATTTTTCAATTTAACTATTTTTCTAATCACATTTTTCAAACATTCCCTAAGTTAGGAAGGCAAAATTGACCTATTTTTATTTTTGCAAAGATTTTAAGCTTATTAAAAGTCTTCTACAATGATTGAAATAATTACATGTGATTTCTCAAAATAGTGTGATCCAAATAAAGGATAATAATTATTATGTAATTGAAAATTCTTATTTTAAGGAAAGTATATTAGGTAAATTAGAAGTAATTATTCCCAAAAGGCCAATTGTTTATATTGAAATTCTTTTCTTTACTCAATTTTACAAATTAAATAATAAGCATGGGTAGTTAAGTAGTACAAATGCTTTATAATTATTAGTTTAAGAGGGAAAATGTTGTGTTCATTGAACTTAAAAAAAAAAGAGAAACAAGGAAATAATAAAGCAAAAATGATATCTCAAACTACTCCAATATCTATTGCTTAGTAAACGGAAATCTTAATCATAAAATGTCAATTTTCACATCAAACAGTACTACAAATTAAGAGTATTTGCAAAGCAACTTGAGAATAAAAATTGTCAAGTAACTAGTGATCTTCATCCAAAAATATCGATCTTTGCGTCAATAGATGATTTTCACTCTCAAGTATTAAGTGAACAAAGTGCAAAAGGAAATGAAGTTTTGAGTAAGTGGGGATCCTCATCCAAAAATGTCAATTTTCTTGTAAAAAGGCAACTTCATATTATTCAAGAAAATGACTCATAAATACATCCCTCTTTTATGACATAAACTTAAGGTATAATGACTACTTGATTAACTATATGAATTGTTGTTTGTAAAACTTAGTAAGGCAAGGAAATTTGATTCAACTAATGGAATGTATGGTATAATTACTTTTTCTTTGCTTAATATTATAAGTACTAAAAAGTAAGAACAAGACATTGGATAATGATTATATACTTGCTTAATCTTGGAAAAATTATTTTGAAAGATACATGAGTTATTTCAATCCTTGAATCTTTATTTGAGCTCTTGATTCTCTAATTGCTTGAGGACAAGCAATGATTCAAGTGTGGAGGAGTTTGATAAGAGAAAAATTTTCCTATATTAGTATATAGGTTATTATGTATTTTTTATATATTTTTAGTAGAATTATAATACTCTTGACTTCAATTAACTTGTTTTTTATAAATTAGGGTTTTCTTTTCCATATTAGGGTTTTGACTCTAATTTGTTACTTTGAACTATTTAATGCACAATTCTTTTATATATTTACAAATTTATCACACTTAATCTCAATTGGACCAATGAAAGTCAAATAGGATCAAAATCAAGATGATTAAGTGAATTTAACAAATTGGAGAATTATTGAAAAATTAATTGTGTAAAATTTGGAAAATTACAAAAATCAACAAAAATACGTGAAAATGCATGAAAAAGAAGCAGAATACGTGCAACAACAACTCAACAAAATTTGACAGAAGTGGGCCCAAGTATTATGACTATTATTTGGGTGGTTGTGGTGGCAGAAAGAGGGAGAAGGCTGCCGGTGGTATGGTTTGGCTTGGGACTGGCTTGAGAAATTGTGGGTTGTGGGTGGAGGCTGTGGAGGTTGAAACTTGATGATTGAGAGCTGTCTGTCGTTGAAGAAGGAGAAAAATAAATCCCAAAACAAAAAACAAAAACCCCCCAAACACTAAAACAAAAAAAAAAAAACAAGATCAATATAAAAAATTAGATTGAAATGAATCAAAGCAGAACAAGGATTGAAATAAAAAACAAATACTTGATGAAAAAAGTTAGGGGATGATGATGATCTTCAATAACTAAAAATGGAATCTTTTTGCTGCTTTTTGAAACTTGAAGATGATGAACAGTAAAAGGGCAAAATGAAGAAGCGGCTATTTGTGTGTGTTTTTGGTGTAAAAGTGTGTGTTTTGATTCTAATGGCTAAAAGAACATGTGTTTGTAGGTTTTTTTTTGTTTTACTTTTTTCTGATTTTAATGGGGTTATTTATAGAGCCTAGTAGTCTTAGCCTCCAAGAATACTCCAAAATAACTAAAATACCACTGGTAATAAAAATCTTAACTTTATTCTAAAAAAAATTATTTTTGACAGAAAAAAATTAAAATTAATACAAGAAATGACAATGAACTCCAAAATTTGCCAAAAAATTAAAAAGTAAATTTTCAGATTTAAAAAATAAAGATTAGAGTTTAAAACTGACTAAAATGCGTTCGGGGTGTGAAATGATTATTTTTTCTCTATAATGACAAAATGCACAAAAGAATAGCTATTGGTCTCGAAAAATTAATAAAAATTAAAAATAAACTTAAAAACCAAAAAAATGCATTTAGGACTCACAAATAGATAAAAAATGCGTTCAGGGTGCGAATGACTATTTTGTCCCAGAACGCAGTATTTACTGAAAAAATGCAATCGTCTCTGAAAAATCAAGAAAATTTAGAAACATGCTTAAAAGTATGAAAAATAAACTTTGGACTTGAAATGAGTGAAAATAGTGTTCGCAAGATGAAATGACCATTTTGTCCCTATACTGGTAAAATATAAAAAAATACCAGTTGAATTTGAAAAATCATAGAAATTTAAAATATGTATGAAAGTAGAAAAATATGAATTTAAAACCCCAAAACTAATGAAAAAATATTTACAGCTAAAAATTACTATTTTGCTCCCCAAAATTGCTGACTTTCTTATTTTTTTTCAAAAATCAAGATTTAGCTCCAAATAGTAAGAAAAGGTCCCTCAATGTTAGAAAATGAGCGGTGTGTTAAAATTTAGTATCTACAGCTTGCCCCTCTTTATTGGGAATCTCATAAAGATTTTAGATAAAGACGTAAACAACACCAAATTTTGACTCGCCTGATTGTGAAAATAAATGCAAGTACAAATTGAGGCAAACATCTAAATAAAAGACAAACAATTGAATATGTAGAAAAATGTGACCGAACTCTCTAGGAACTGCCTACGTATCTTGGTGAAAGGAATCAGGCCAAATGTAGTTCCAACAATGAAGTAAAAGGTTTGGCCTGCCCGACCTAAAAAATAAAATTAAAATAAAATATAAAATGTCCAGTTTGCTAGAGAGATGTGTGATTCTAGTTTTCTAGGATTGATGAAATGCAAAGAAATTAAATATGAAACATCTAGTTTGCTAGACAAATGCAATCCCAGTTTGCTAGGGTGAATGCTAGAAATTATATATGAAGGTCCAGTTTGTTGGACATACACCTAATTTGCTAGAGTGAGATGCAATGCAAAGTTTTGTTTGCCAAACTTAAAAAATAAACGTGAAGGTCCAGTTTGTTGGACATGCACCCAGTTTGTTGAGGTGAGTATAAAGAAATTAAACGTGAAGGTCCAATTTACTGGACATGCAGCCAATTTGCTGGGGTGAGTACAAGAAAATTAAACATGAAAATCCAATTTCTGAACATGCATGAAAGAGAGAGATTTTTTTACGCCAAAAAACAGCCCACAAATCAATGTGAAACATCCAGTTTGCTGGACAAATACATAAAAAAGATTAAAAATATTAAAAGCAGTCTACAAATCTGTTTGAAACTCTTTTTTTTATTTATTTATCCCAATATCTGCACTTGCATCAAGTATGAATCCTCTTTTACTCAATGATCACCATTGTCAATTTAAAAATCAAATATTTTTAATTTGTCCCGATGTTCTAATCAACTTGAGATCATTCTGGTCAAAATTGGCCTAATATCAAGTATCAAAATCCATTTGAAATCAAATCCATCTAAAAATTTACTTTAGTGTAAATTAGTCTTTTTAAAATTTTGCTTAAGGCATGAAGCATTAAAATCACTTTGAAATCTAAATTTTTCTTTAAAAATTTGCCCCAGTATAAATTTTGGAATCAATCTTTAGAAACAAGATTTTTTTTGTTTTGTTTTTTTTTTAGTTTTTTTTTATATTTATTTTGGTCTTACCTAGATGTGAAAAAAAAAAGATATCACTATAAACTAAAACATCTAGACATGCGTAGTAATAGAAAGTGATGAGATGTAAATCGATGAAAAACTGAATATAGAAAGACATGCGACCGAACTCCCTAGGAGCTGTCTATGTATTTCTATGAAGAGAATCAAGTCAAACGTAATTCAGGTGTAAGTGAACTGTAAATGTTAAACACAACTGTAAATGATAACATAAGAATTCTAATTTTTCAAGACTTGTGATCAAAATAAAGAGATGTAATATTTGAACTACTAAACTAAGATAACCCAAAGCGATCCAAGTTATTGGACAATAAACTCATAAACTAATTGCAGAAAGCAGACCTAAGCTGCTAGACAAAATAAATGCAAAAAGCGGTGTCCAAGCTGCTGGACAAAATAAATTCATAAACTAAAATGTCGAAATCGGTGCCCAAACTGTTGGACAAAATAAATTTATAAAGTAAATGCAGAAAGCGTGCCCAGACTACTGGACAAAATAAATTCATAAACTAAAATGCAGAAAGCGATGCCTAGGCTGCTGGACAAAATAAATTTATAAAGTAAATGCAGAAATCATGCTCAAGCTGCTGGACAAAATAAATTCATAAAGTAAATACAGAAAGCTTGCCCAAACTACTGGACAAAATAAATTCATAAACTAAAATATAGAAAGCGGTGTCCAGGCTGTTGGACAAAATACATTTATAAAGTAAATAAAGAAAGTGTGGCCAAACTACTGGACAAAATAAATTCATAAAAGTAAATGCAGAAAGCAGTGCTCAAACTGCTAGACAAAATAAATTTATAAACTAAAATGCAAAAAGCGGTGCCCAGGTTGCTGGACAAAATAAATTCATAAAGTAAATGCAAAAAGTGTACCCAAACTGCTGAACAAAATAAATTCATAAACTAAAATACAGAAAGCGGTGTCCAGACTACTGGATAAAATAAATTCATAAAACAAATGTAGAAAGCATGCCCAGCCTGCTAGACAAAATAAATTCATACAGTAAATGTAAAAAGTGGTGCCCAAGTTGCTGAACAAAATAAATTCATAAACTAAAATACAGAAAGCGGTACCCAAACTACTGGACAAAATAAATTCATAAATGAAAATTCTGAAAGCGATGCCCAAGCTATTAGACAAAATAAATTCATAAAGTAAAATACAAAAAGTGGTGCCCAAGTTGCTAGACAAAATAAATGCATATGGAAATGTAAGACACAGATAAATTTAAACAAATGCTGAACCTAGCATTCAACTTTACTCAAAAACTGATTTTTCTCTTTTTCTCTTTTTTTTCCCTTTGTTTCACACGTTTTTTTACCCCAGTATCAGTTTCCAACTAAATTGAAAATCACCCATTTCAAATTTTGATCTTGTGTAAAAACATCAAAATTTATTTGAAATCGATCTTTTCAAAAATTTTCCCCAGTATAAAGCAATCTTTCTAAAATCCTGCTTCAGGTATAATGCATCAAGATCATTTTGAAGTTGAAAATTTTTCTTTAAAAAATTTGCCTTTGTATATGACACTGAAATCAATGTGAAATCATTCCTTTCAAATTTTGGCTCTGTATAAAGCATAAAAATCCATTTGAACTCCATTCTTTTAAAAATTTTTGCCCCAGTATAAATCAAGTGAATTTCATTTGAAGTCAATCTCTTAAAATTTGCTCCAGTGTAAATTTTAAGTCAGTTCTTTCCAAAAAAGGTTCAAATATAAAGCATCAAAATCAACGTGAAACCAAAGTTTTTCAAAAAATTTGTCCCAGTATCAATTTGAAATCAATCTTTGGATTTGAATCTTGCCCTAGTTTTCTCTTTTTGACGAAAGTCTCGAATGGTGATGGTGTGATCTTACCTGCAAAAGAGAGAAAACAACAGCAATTACAAAAGTGATGTCACCACCTGGCGGTCTCTAGCACATATATAAACATGAATGTGGTCATCTTAAATGTCTAACATAGTCCCTTACTTCATTTTCTATAACGTCCCAAACTTAATGTATTCTAGTTCACAATTCACATCAAATCTCCCAAATAGTCTTGCTATGACTCTGATTTCTGATAAATTTATGATTCTCTTTGCTTTTATTTCAAATTCAAACAAAGTAAATGTCAACTTTTTCAAAACATGAATTGGTTAGAAAATGCTTTGCATGCAATAATGTAAAGAAATTATATACAGTAAACAACACGAAACACACAAAGACTAAATGAAATACAAATAAATGAAACATTTTTTTGAAAAAATTAATTTTGAAATGATTGCTTAAAAGATGCATTTTGATCTTTGGATGTCATTTCTATTTGAGTTTCGAAATTGCCACAAAATGATTAATACAGACGAGAAACCTCAAGCAACTGTGGTCACCAACTTCCAAATGAATTCTATATTGGCACAATAACTTTTCACTGCTAAGCCTTCAGCTGTTATATTTGCCCAACTACAGTACTCTTCTAGACTATTATCTTTAAAGGAAGAAACGAAATGAACAGAAGTATCCAAACTTGAGATAGTCTTTCCCATTTTCATTAAAACAAATTGGCATTTGAAAAATATTTGACATCAGTAAGACAATCTTCCCTTTGATGATTTGGGATAGATATATTAATATCATATGCCACCTTTGATTTGCAAATTTTCTTTCAAATATCATAACAAAATACAGACGGAAGTTGGTAACATTCTTGGATTTTGCTAACGGGGTCAAATAATGTGCTGGAAATGTTAAGGTTGGAAAGCAGAATTCATGAATGGTGTAATTAACTTGAGGTCGCATTTGCAAAGAAATTTTCACCAGTTTTGGCAATTTCTATTTTTTTTTTACAAATTTTTTGACCCACATTTGCTTTTGGCTTTTGGGGTTTTTTCTTTTTTTTTCACATTTATTTTTCAAAAAATATTTGCCCCAGTTTTGCTACTTGCTTCAGGCTTTTTTTTTTTTTTCCTATTGTCATACTTTCTTTTCTTTTTTTTTTTTTTTGGAAACACAAGTCAAAATAAACTTTGCGCCAACGTGGGACGAAATAACACAAAATTGCTCCGGTGCGAGAATGCAACCTTCAAATGGGTTATCAAACGAAAATTTCATATTTTGAAGACGCAGAGGGGAAAATCGAAAAATAAATGTTTAAGGAAAAAGAAAGAAGGCATGCCTTTAACCCGTCCTCTTTTGCAACAATTTTTAAAGAAAAATTTACTAAATCAATATAAGAAACTCATTTGTGGTGTCTGAATTAATGATCCAGGGAACTATCCAACTGTTTATTTATACTAGGATCCCAATAATGTTTCTCTTTTTCTCTTCTTGGTGAGAGGCCGTGCTCCAACTGATCCAATCTGTTCGAATGTCCTTAACCTGCAAAAATTCCAAAAGCTTGTGTGTCAATCTACTCAAATTATTTCTACCCTAAAATTCTAAATTCAAATGAAAAATATACAAAATGAGTTAGATTCACACTAAAAGAAACAGCTCAGAAGTATAATTTTGACATTTGTCAATTCCCCCACATTTGAATCATTGTTTGTTCTCAACCATTTGGAAAATGTGAGCTCAACTAATGATTGAAACATTGAAATCACATATGTACATTCTAAAATGTATTTTCTCAAGATCGAGTAAATAATCACTATGCAATTTATTGTCTTGTCTTTAATACTCATAATATCAAGCAAAGGAGAAAGAATTATATCACAATTAAACAAATTCAACTTAATTTCTTCGCCTTACCGAATTTCACAAGTAAATGAATCATAAGATCAATCAAGGGGCATCTCATGTCTAAGATCTATTTCATTTTTCTCTTGAGGGGTCACTCAAGATACAAGAGTGCCTTTTGACGTGAAAACCGACATTGGCTATAAAGGTTCTCGGTTATTCAACATCTCAATCTTAACCAAATAGCAAAAATTGTATTTGAGAAGTAAAATTGCCTTTCTACGCAAGAATCGACATTGATTGGATGAAAATCCCTTAACTCAACAATTTACTTACTCAAATTGATAATGCATTACTCATAGTTCAAGTACCGTTTGACATGAAAGTCGACATTTTGGATGAAAACTCCCAGTTACTAAGCATAAGAACTGTTGGAGTAGAAAAAGTTATATCATCCTTTTTCTTTCTTTTTCTTTTCTTTTTCTTCTTTTTTCATTCATTTTGTTTCATAAAATTTCCCATAATAACTTTTACGTCATAGATTACATGATTGCACTAATTGACCATAATCAACCTTTAACATGCGAAATTAAATAAAGAAGAGAAATTTTCATCAAACATGCAAAATTTAGACATAATTCTAACTACTTTACAAGACATATTTTCTATAAGAACAAAACTTCAAACCACATAATAATCATCTTTTAATACTTGAAAAAATCATTTGCCGAAATACATAAAATAATTTCAATGAGTAGGGAAATTAAACAAAAATCATGTTTGCTAGCAATAATTCACAAGCATATGACACCACTCTATCTTAATCTCACAATAACTTATGCGCTACACTCCAAATGTAAATGAAGATGGTGGATATGAAACAATATAATTTCCCTTGTGAATTGGTTGAAGTCATATCCCCTGTGTGTCTGTTCCATCTATTGTACTCGAATCTTCTAAACATACATTGTAACCTTGCAAAATCTAGGTCTTCAAAGCAAAAATGCACTTTGACTTAACTCCCTGGCCAATGTATTGGTGCTATGTTCATAGCTTTTGTCTCTTTCAGTTTAAGCTTGGGTTCTTTTGTTTGTATCATTCAACATACTTAACATGGAATCTCAAATTTTTTTTCGATATCGCTCTAGTTCTCCTTAACAGTTTGCATTATTTTGGAGTCTAGAGAGATATCAAAGATGCAATCATCAACTTCAAGTGAGGTGACATCCAAAAACCATGGACATTTATTTTTTTGCTATCAAAACATAAAGGAAAATGTTTTCTTTTTATTGAATTTGAATTTGCCTTAACTCATCAAAAGAGAAAATCTTACACAAACTTGGCATTAGGCTTTAGGAAAAATGTAACTAATTTTGAGGCCTCATTAAAGAATTATTTACTTAAAAGGATTTTGAAGAAAACTCTTTCTAAAAGCTCGATGCAAGACATGAAGGGAAAATCAAATATCACAAACAAATTTGAGAAAGCAGCTTGTTTAACACATCATTTGAGAAATACTTTTGAATAGAAGGCAATCTTAAATTTACAGAAGGAGTGCAGTTATTAGCATCCAAATTATTACTATTCTTATTAAACCTAAAAGGAACAGTTGTCTAGCTATGAAATACAATTTCATTTATCCCACTAGTCATCCTAGTCAAACTCATCTATCTAGACCCTAGGCACTACCAATTTAAAAAAAATTGGTTTTTTCTCCAGTCCTTCGAATAACACGAAAAGAGCGCTCGTGCTTTTATGGCATGGTAAATGTCAAGTGTATGGTACTTTGCTTGAGTAAAACTACGTTTTAAAGAAATACTTGAATGCAAAAATTGAATATTTATCAAACGTCTTTTCCAATTTACTACCTCCGTTGGTGGACCTGTAAAAATAAAAAATCATAATTAGTATGTGTAAAAGCAAAAATGGATGTATGTTCTAGGGGGAGCCCTTATTGTGTCAAAGGTAGGCCTAACATGAAATACAATCCTTTAGGGTAAGACCTCCCTTTTAAACGAAGATGCGCCAAATCTGCTAGGAAGAAATGTCTCCATTCCACTCATATTACCTCACCTAGGGTCTCACCCGCCAGGATGTACCAAAAATATAAACATACATGTCCTTTTAGGGTTACGTACCCAAGACAAAGGGATGGATTTCTTACAATGGGATTCTCGAAATGGCATTCCCCCTGGGGTTTATGCATGATGCTAGTTTATTAAAGCAAGATAAAATATACAAAAAATGAAAAAGTTAAGAAATAATGCAGAATTTCTTTAAGAAAGATAGACCATCAACTTTACAAAAGAAATTATTGACTTCAAATGTATTTGATTGAAAAATCGAGAGCCTCCATGAGGTTATAAGACACAATATTGCAAGAAAAATTAAAAACTTATGACTTTATCTGGGAATCTACAAGTTAGAAATGTTAGTTTATTAAAGTATGACGAGGTATGTTTTAAAATCACTTTTTTGTGTAATATGGGATGGGAGGGTGGGGGATACGGCAAAAATAATGCATTAATTTCATTGAAAAAAGGATAAATGTGAATTATGCAAAGTTCGACCACTTGGGTACATTTATTGGTTCTGAAAAAATTTGATTCGGACAAAACTAACAAGTACATCTAGGATGAGGAAACTTTGAAAAAGATCTAAAATTACACCTGTTATTTAAGAATATACAAGCCAAAAAGATTAGATTTTCGGGCACATTTTTAAAAACCTACAATGATCGAACCTTTGCACTTTTTTAAATTTTATGAAAATCTCATTTTCATCTTTCTCGAAGAAATTAATTATGAAAACAAAATTTAAACGTGTCGAAAGAGGATTGGCTTCTTACGAGAGCACCATGCCAGGGCTCTTTATTCTATGGTTGTGAATGCGATCAAAGAATGAGAGAGTGCGTTGGTTTATTCAACAAATATCATATAACACATTGATAAAGCAAATAGCTATAAATAGTACAAAAGAAAAATAAAAGGGGTTGGATTCCTTCCTCTCGTGCCTGGTGTACCTAATAGGGTAAGGTCGCCTCTGTCTTAGGCTTATTCTATATAGATGCATGAGGTTGGATTCACTAATGCATCTAGACTCGATCAGGCTGTTGGTTCCCAAGCCTTCAAATCTAAGGGTAAGGGTCATCAATCCCAAAGCCTTTGGTCGGTGGCTCGAGTGATCTTCCAAACATTGCTACATCCACATCGTGCCCCGGTCACGTGTCTTAATGGATCTATTCTTAAAACCCCAAAATTCTAGACTTATGGACTTAAGACAAGAGTTTGGGTGATCTCCTAGACATGGTCACGTGCACATCGTGCCACAATCACACATCCAAGTAGATCAAGCCTGCGGTACGACTTTAAGGCTCCCTAACCTTCAGACTTAGGAATCCAAAAATAACAAGTCCATCAATTTCAAGGGTTTCAGGTCGGTGGTTCGAGTGATTCCCTAGACACCTCTACATGCACAAATTCGATGGCCACATGTCTGGGCAGATTGGTCCTAGTCCTAAAGAGATGGGTGGGTGGCAACCACCAAAAAGAGAAAAAGGGTAAAAAAACATCAAATGCACATATGGACTGCTCTTTATGAGAGGAGGGAATGTAATATTAACACGGGTGGACTCTAAGGGTAACTAACCCCTTCCACAAATGCAAGCGCAGTCGAATAGCAAAGATAAACAAACCATACATCACATAGATAGACGAGAGACGAGGTGTGTGAAATACAAAACAAATCCTAAAAATCTAAAAAATGCAATCCTAACATCCAAACACGATAGAATAGAATGGTTAAAGAAGGAAAAGGTGATTAAGCCTTATGCTCGAACTCACTAGTGATCCCCAGTGGAGTTGCCAAAATCTGTCGCATCCCAAAATGACGCACGGTAGGGTTGTTAACTGTCGTGCCTCAAAAAGGTAATCCGGTCCAGTGACCCTTTTCAAAAATAAAGTTTTTGAAAAAAACTGTGCGTGTGTGAGAAAAAATTGAATTTTAGTGAAAAAGTGTATTTTTTAAGAAAATGGTATCTTGAAAAACAAAATAAGGGCGAGACTAAAAATACGATAGTTTTGGCCAACTAATTTTGAAAAAGGGTTTTATTTAAAAAATAGAGCTGCCATTTGGTATTGAGTTAAGGTGCACCAAGTCACCTGAAAAATTACTTAACAAAATAAAAATAAAAATTTTTTAGAAAAAAATATTTAAAAAATCTTTTTCCAACTCCGATCTATGAAAAACCAAGAAAAGAAGGTCCGAGAATCACATTTGAAAAAATGGAAGGCAAAGGCTCGCGCCTAAAGCACCCTTTCTACCTAGCCGAGGTTAGATGCAAGGTTTAATCAAATTTTTCTAAATTAACCCTAGATTCTATCGCGTTTCGAATGTATCTGTAGACACCAAATTTTGACACACCATTTATTTTTCAAACATTGGAGGCATGTTTATATTTTGGGATCAAATTCAAATTTTTTCAATAAAAAGAGAGATCAAAATCAATCATCTTGGGGGGCAAAGAAAGTAATTTTAGCTATAAATATTTTTTCATTAGCTTTGGAGGTTTTAAATTCATATTTTTTACTTTCATGCATACTTTTAAATTTTTGTGTTTTTTCGGGTTTAATTAGTATTTTTTTATATTTCACTAGCACAAGGGCAAAATAGTAATTTTTTTACAAATACTATTTTCACTCATTTCAAGTCCAAAATTTCTTTTTCAAAAATTTTAAGCATGTTTCTAAATTTTCTTGATTTTTTCGGGGACGATTGCTATTTTTTCTGTAAATATTGCGTTCAAGGGCAAAATCATTATTTCATATTTTAAACGCATTTTTGAGTCATAAATCAAATTTCTAGAGTTTTAAGTTTATTTTTAATTTTTGATAATTTTTTTAGACCAATAGCTATTTTTTGTGTATTTTTGTTTATCTAAGGGCAAAATATTTATTTCACACCCCGAATGCTTTTTTAGCCAGTTTTAAGATCTAATCTTTATTTTTTTTAATCTCGAAATCTACTTTGAATTTTTTTTTTTGTAAATTTTGGAGTTCATTGTCATTTCTTTATATTTTTTATTTTTTGGGTCAAAAATAATTTTTTAAAATAAAATTAGAATTTTTATTACCGGGGACATTTTTATTTTTTTATAGTATTCTTGGAGGTCAAGACTGCTAACTCTATAAAAAACCCCCCATTAAAATCAAAAAAAGGAGGAAAAAAAGAAAACCCCTAAACACACACTCTTCACCCATTTTTTGAGATTAAAATACACATTCATTCACCACAAAACACACACACATCAGCCGTCATCTTCAATTTCTTCTACTATTCATCATTCAATCAGCAGAATTAAAAAGTAACATTCTGAACTTTAATTTTCTTTTTACAATCTTTTCTAAATAATCTGAAATTGATTATTGTTGTTTTGCTTTATTGATTTTCTTGGTTTCCCTTTTGGTTTTTTTTTTCTTTCTGGAATTCTTGTTTTTTGGGTTTGAATTTCATCTTCTTCTTCCTCCAAATTACAGTCATTCACCAAAAATTGCTAAACCTTCTTTCATCATCACCCCACCATTCTTTTCTCCCCTGCCAGTTATTTTATCTCTTCTAATCTCCAATCCCACCTCCACCAAACCTCCATCACCACCACAACTACAACCCCTTCTCAGCCCAAATCATCCCAACAATCACCAATAACAAACCAAAACCAGAAAAATAAATCAGCATCTCCAAAATCCAGCTCTCTCCAACACCCTAAAACCATTGCCTCTCTCTCCGTTTCACCATCACCTCCATGAGCCCCAATCAGACCACCAGAACCACAGTCGATAATATCATAAATCTATGCAACCCAAAAATAATCACCATCTTCATCTCCCCAAAATCAACTGCAAAAAAATTAGTTCCAAACGACCCAAGTACAAACCCTAATTCTCACCATCACAATCTCACGCACACACGCCCAATTCCAGCAACTCAGCACCAACATCCCTCTGTCATGGCCATTCTCAGCCCACCACAAACGTCTCAAAGCAACTAATCTGCCCCACAAACCCATTGAAGCTTCCAATCTCATTCTAAATTGTTCTTGCAAATGCCATCCAAACACCCAAAATTCACCACTACTTGCAAAAAGAACAAAACCAACATACAATTTCACAGCCCACAGCCATAATCCCCTGTCACAGCTATCCCAAAATTCCATAAATAACAGGCAACCAAACTAAATCAGCATCACCTCCACACCCATAATTTGTCATTGTCACCTGCAAAAAAATTTAAAAAAAAATAGCCAAAACAAGTCCAGCAACACAATGACTTAGCCATCTCCACCATCCCTTAAGTCCAAAATCTACCCACAGCTCTTCCCCCACAGGTACGGTCACCAGTTTCAACTCCACCCCTGCTCAATCAAGCACAGTCCCCCATTGCCTCCAATCACCACCTCTCCCAGAAAGTTAACATAGCTATCGGTCAAAGCCATCACCACTCTCAATTTCTTCTTCCACCAACCTTCACCCACTATCACTGAATCACATCCATCACCAAGTCTCTATCTCCTATGTTTCTGCGAAGAAGAGATTGATTTGGGGGGGGGGGAAGGGAAATTATTTCTATCAAAGAGGTGAGAAAAGAGGAGAATAGAGATGGGAAAAATAAAATAAAATAGAAAGAAAAACATAGAGGGAGTGAATGAGAAAGAGAAGCTGCGTGAGGTTGAAGAAGTGATTTTGTGGGAATTAGGAATTTTCAGTGGTGATGATGATTTGGAGGTGTGGTTTTTGAAGGAATTTCGTCTTGGGTCTCGGTGGTATTTCAGTTGAAAGGGAACCGAATTGGGGAGGGTTTGGTCTTTTTTTTGCTTTTGACAATTTAGGGAAAGGGGAAGGGGAACCAACCTTCCTCAACCCAAACTGAAAGCAGGAATGAGAATAACACCTAACATTTACCCCACAAACCCACTCCAAAAGCCATGGTAACTTTTAGAGGGGCGTAGGAGCTTAAGTACTAGACTCTAACAAGCAACTCTTGTTTGTTTTTGTTTTGTTTAATTTGATTGTGCTTGTAGTTTAAGACTGATTGACATATGGGGTTTTTGGGGGGAATGTGAAATTTAGTTTGTTTTGCAATTACAGAACCGACATAGCACTTTGGGTGATGTGTTTTGCTTTCTGTTACTTTATTTATTCTTGTATATTGATATCTAGGCCTTAAGTTGTCTTTATTATTATTACATCCTTATAATGTTTGGAGTGTTGCACTTTGTATTTAGATAATTATGGATCAGTCTTTAGATTTTAAGTTCTTGTCAATTAGGTCCAGTTTAATTGCATTTTTGCTCTCTTATATTTTTGGAAATTATATATTAACCCCTTTTGGTCTTGTTGAATTTTCACCTAAACCCCTAGACTTTGCTGTAACTGTGAATTAACTCACCACGACTTGCCAGAATTTTGATTTTACACCCCATCAATTGCTGAAAATTGTATTTTAGTCATTTTATGTTGCTGGAATTTATTTAAAACTCTCATTAATTTCTGAAAATTGTATTTTAATCCTTTTCATGCTACTGAAGTTTGTATTTTGGTCCCCACATGTTGCTGGAAATCTTAATTTTTGTCTTTTTGGCTTGCTAAAATACAAATTCACCCCCACTAACATTGCTGAAAATTACATTATCACCCTCAAGCTTGCTGAAATTATGATTTTTGCCCTTTATACTTGCTGTGGATTGTGCTTTCCATCTTAGTTTGCTAAAATTTGCATGTTTATCCCCCAATTTGTTGGGAATTTACATTTTATGCTTTATTTTGCCTAAGTAGCGATACCTTGACATGTTTATTTGTGTTCTTAAACATTAGTACCGGGCCTTCGAGAAGAGATATTTTTGTTATTTTTAATTGCTTCTTTATGTGCTCCAATGTGTTTTTATGTGATTTTTGTGCATTTTCTTCAATGATTTTTCTTATTTTATACACTTTTTTCGTATTTGTTTACTTTATGCTATTTAGTTTCGAATTTTATTATTTGGCAAAAATGTAATAGAATAGATCACAATTTTCTTTATTTTGGCCTAGTTTGTATTTAGCTAGTCAATGTAATAATTAGGCTACATTTCTTATATTTTAGCAAAATTTTTGTATTTAGATAACAAATGTAATAGATAGGTCGCTTTTATTTATTTTTCTCTTAAATTGTAATTTAAATTCCCCCCATGTAATAATTAGGGCTCATGTGCTTTTGTGTGTTTGCGTGCTTATTTATTTTATCGCTTTCCTTAGGATTTGCATCTAGATATCATGCTTACGTATTATATGCCCTATGTGCTTTCATATCTCTTTATATATTTATTTGCTTTCAATTTATATTTTAGTATTTTGATTTATATTTTATTAATTCTTATTATTCTGTCACCACATTAGTCTAATGCTAGTTGTGGCTTTATTGTTTCCCCGCTAGTCCAACGCTAGTGGGAATCTCTAGAAAGGACTAATCCAATGCTAGACCCTTAGGTCATTTTAGTGGTAGTTACACTCGCGTGCATTTCATTTTATTTCACAACACATTCTGCTTTTTAGAAATTGCCATATTTGCATGACTTTTTAGTATATTTTATTAGTATTATCTATTTTAACATTTAATATTGCATGACATCTAGGAAGTATTTCACTTAGAACTTAGGCCACTTTGTGTGATCTGATTAGAAATAGGCGTCTATTCACATTGGAAACGGTGGCGTACATTCCGTTCCCCCCTCTGTGAATAGAAAGATATCAGTCACGAGTTATTAGTTTCTCATACCCATTATATTGCATTCCCACTTTTTTCGACCACTTATTCTCTATATTACTATTTTTCCTCTCTTTTTGCATTTTATTTTGCATATACATTCATGACTCCTTCGAGGTTTCGACTCAGATTTCGCAATTAATGAGATAATTCTGACCAAGTCTCAACGGAACATTTTGACCCTCCCGATACACATTTAGACTTAGGACTTGCATTCATTTAGACATATCCAAACGTGATAGAATCTAGGGTTAATTTAAGAAATTTTGATTAAACCTCGCAACTAGCCTCGGCTAGGTTGAAAGGGTGCTTTAGGCGCGAGCTTTTGCCTTCCCTTTTTTCAAATGTGACTCTGGACCTTCTTCTCTCGTTTTTCGTAGACCGGAATCGAAAAAGAGTTTTTTAAATATTTTTCTAAAAATTTTATTTTGTTTTGTTAAATGATTTTTGGGTGACATGGTGCACCCTAATTCAATACCAAGTGGTGACTCTATTTTTTTAAAATAAAACCTTTTTTCAAAATTAGTTGGCCAAAATTGTCACATTTTATTCTCGGCCTTATTTTGTTTAAAAATATCAATTTTTCTAAATAATACTTTTTTACTAAAATCTAATTTTTACCATACATGCATAGTTTTTCAAAAACCTTCTTTTTAGAAAGGGTCACCGAATCGGACCGCTTTTTCGGGACGCGACAGTCAACGACCCCACCATGCTTATCGATTTTGGACGCGACAGTATCTATATGAATGCAAATTCTAAATCTAATATGGATATCGGGAGGGTCAAAATGTTCCGTCGAGACTTGGTTGGGATTATTGCATTAATTACGAAATCCGAGTCGAGACCTCGAGGGACTCGAGGGAGTCACGAGTGTAGAATGCAAGATGCGATGCAAAAAGAAAAGAAGAATAGTAATATAGGTAAGGAGTAATTGAAAAAAGTGATAAATGCAACAAAACGGGTACGGGGGGCTAATAACTCTTGACAGATATTTTTCTACTCACAGAGGGGGAAACGGCCTGTCAATCCACCACTTCCCACGTAAGTAGACGACTATTTTTAGTCGAAGCACACAAAATGACCTAACTTCTAAGTGAAATGTAACCTAGATATCATGCACTATTAAATGGAAAGAATAGAAAATAATAAAATATATACCAAAAAGTCATGCAAATATGGAAAATTCTAAAAAAAAAAAAAAGAAATGTGTGTGAAATTAGATGAAATGCACGCGAGTGAAACTATCACTAAAATGACCTAAGGTCCTAGTGTTGGACTAGCCTTTTCTAGGAATCCTCCACTAGCATTAGACTAGCGGGGAAGCGAGATAAGCCACAACTAACGTTGGACCAATGTGGTGACAGAATAACAAAGTTGATAAAGCATGAATCAAAATAATAAAGCATGAATCGAAAGCAAATAAACATATAAAGTCGTATGGAAGCACATAAGAGCATATAACATGTAGACATGATATATAGATGCAAATCCTAAGGAAAGTAGTAAATCACATAAGCACGCAAAATACAAAAGCACATAAGCCCTAACTATTACATTGGGAGAATTTAGCTACAATTTTAAGGGAAAAAAGTATGAATAACCTATCTATTACACTTGCTATCTAAATACACAATTTTTGCTAAAACATATGAGAAATATAATCTAACTATTGCATCGGCAATCTAAACACAAAATAAAGGCCAAAATAAAGGAAATTATAATCTAACTATTACATTTTTTCCAAATAATAAAAATTCAAAATCACATGGCATAATGTAAATAATTTTGCAAAAAGTGTGCGAAATAAAAATGCATGAAAAAAATGCATAAAAATCACACAGGAGCACCTCAGAGCAAATAAAGGAGCAATTAATCAAGAAATAGGAATACCTCTTTGAAGACTTGGTTCTAATGCTTAAAACACAAGAGAAACACGTCAAGGTATCACGGGATAAACAAATAAAGGCTAAAATAGGCAAATATTAACAAATTGGGGTAAAATGTAAAGTTTAGCAACTAAGGGGAGTAAAAATAAATTTCTATAAAATTTAACGGGTAAAATTGAAAATTCACGTAAGTCTAAGGAGTGCAATTGAAAATTAAACCAAGATTGGGAGGCAAAAATATAATTCTAGCAAATGTGGGGCCAAATTACAAGGATAAAAGGCCTAATTGAAGGAAAGTAAAATCTAAGGGGTCCATCTACAATCACTAGGGACTTGATTGAATGTCCTAAAAATAGTTGTGAGGGCCAATTAATGATACACAAAATACAAGGATTAAAATGTAAATATTTGCTATAAATGAAATTGCGAAAACAGAAAATGAAAACTAAATTCAAAACTGAGATAATTAACTAACTAAAAAAAAAAAACTTGGTGAATCTGCAACGACTAATTAAAATAAACTAGACCAAGCCATTAACACATGTGGGTTGGAATAAACAAACATAATGAGAGGACCAAAAAATGTCCTTTAAATTTGAAAAAATTTTAATCGATTTCCAAGTTTGTTTCCTTCTTCTTCCCTTCAAAAAATTGCCCTTTTTTTTCTCTCTGGTCTTTCTTTTTTTGTTTTCTCTCTCTTTGCTGCGTTTCCTTCTCTCCTTCTGGTTTTTCTATCTCACTCTGATCTCTCTTTTCTTTTTTTTCTTACCCTCCTTTCTTTCTTCTTTCTCTGGTTTCTTCTTTGATTTCTCTCTCTCTCTCTCGCTCTCTCTCTTCTCTCTCTCTCTCTCTCTCTCTCTCTCTCTCTCTCTCTCTCTCTCTCTCTCTCTCTCTCTCTCTCTCTCTCTCTCGAATTCTTCTTTCTTTCTCTCGTTTCGCTATCCTTCTTTCCCTCTGATCTCTTTGCAATCTCTCTTTCTCTCTCCTTCTCTCTCTATCTCTCTCTTTCACCACGTCTTCTTCTCTCTGTTGCCTGCCCCTTTCTCTTTTCTTACTCAACTACTTCTTTCTCTCTTTTTTTTCATTCATTTCTCTCTCTCCGGTTCACTCTCTTTCTTTCTCTCCCCCTCTCTCACTGCATCTTCTTCTCTCTCCTATTGCTCCTATTGATATTCTTTATTCCTTCCTGTTTCACTCTCGATTCTCTTTCTGCTTTATTTTTTCTTTCTATCTTCTGCTTTCTTCTCTTTGATTCCATTTCTTCCCTCTATTTCTTCTCCGCACTCTCTTTCTCTCTCTCACGTGTCTCCTTCCCCTACTGGGATTATGGTGTGCAAGAGTGAATTTGGAGGTGGGCTTGGTGAAATTGGGCTGCTAGGGTGGCTTTTGGAGTGGCTGCGATGGAGCTTTTGGGGCTGTTTTTTGCCCTGATTTTGGGGGGTAATTGACAGTGATTGGGGTTGATGGGTAGAGTTTTTGCGGGTAGAGCTTGCTGGTTTGTGGATTGGCTTGTGAGTAGTGCTACGTTTGTTGATTTTGTGTGTGTAGTGGTAGAGATTGGTCGTTTGGTGGCGCGTGGGTGATACAGGGGTTGATGACTGGTGGTGGTGATTGGGCTAGGTTGTGGCATTGATTTAGGGGTTGATTTACGGTGAAGGCTAGGTGGATAGAGGTTAAGACTGATGGGGAGGTGGCCTTTCTATGATGGCAGTGGTAATTTGCTTGGGTGGTTTGGCCATAGTGCAATTGGACAGAAAGATGTTGGTAGTGGGCCGATAGGGCTGGCGAGATGGAGGTTGAATTGGGCTTTATTGCTGGTTGTGAAAATGATTTGGTGATGGGTTATGGAGCTGATTGGTTCTAGTTTTGGCGATGGATTTGTGGCTGTTCTTTGGAGATGATTATTGTGTGCATCTGTGAATTGCTTAGTGATGATGAATCTATGTGTGAATTTTGTGTGTGTGTGCGTGCAATGGTAAGAATTTAGGGAAGTTGCTGATGGTCTTGTTTTAGGGCTTGTGGTTAGGGGTGTGCAACAAATTCGAATTCGGAAATTCAGAAGCTTGAAATTAGATAATTCAGAAAATTGGAAAGGCTTCATCCGACCGATTTTGAATTTGAAATCACCCTTGTCTGATTTGATTTCAATCGAAATTGAATTCGGAAATTCCGAATTCATGTAACAACTCAGCAAAGCCCGATAAACAAACAAAATCCAATACACAAATAGAGCCCGTTTATTAGTTTTATAAACAAACAAAGCCTAATAGTATACTCATTTAAAGATCCAAACTTGACTAGAGACATGAATAAATTTATTTGAATATTGTTATTTTTTGTGGTTTAAGTTTAATAACTAACTATTAGTCTATTAGTTATGACTTAATTGTATTAGTATAATATATTAAATTATTAATGTTAATTATTATATCTATAATATGTATAATAAAACTATTTCTTTATTTGACTATTTGTTATTTTATGTGATTTGAGTTTAGTTTATTTTGACTATTGTTATTTTATGTGGTTTAAGTTTAATAACTAACTATTAGTTTATTAGTTTTGACTTAATTGTATTTGCATAATATACTAAATTATTAATGTTAATCATTATATCTATAATATATATAATAAAAATAATTATTATATATATAATATTACGAATTCGAAATCGAATTTGGAATTTCCGAATTCGTTTTTGTTTTTAATTAGAATTTGAAAATTTTGAATTCAAAATCACTATATCCGATTTCGTTCCTAATTCATTGTATTTGAATTCGGATACTTTCGAATCCAGTCCGTTTTTTTATTTTTCCGAATTTGATTTTCTGAATTCATTTCGAATTCGGACTAAAAATAAAAAAATTCGGATTTTGCACACCCCTAATTGTGGTGACTGTGGGTGGTTGCTTTTTGATGATTGTGAAATTCTTGCAGGTCTGAAAAATGGTTGCCATGGTAGTGGGGGAGGCCTTGGTTGTTCCTGGTGGAATTTGGGCTAATTTGGTTAGCTTGGCTGGGCGAGAGAGAGACGTTTGAGAGGCTGGTTATGGTGGTAAGTCTAATTGTTTTGCTTCGTTGGTGTGTTCTGGTTGGTTTGTGAGGATGATTGGCTTGGGAAACACTGGCTTCAAAAGAGGCATTATGTGTTGTTTTGTCGTTGGTTTTGGGCTTTTTGCTGGTTGCTGATTTGGTGAGGGATGAGAGGTTATAATTGGGGAGTGGCGATGGTGTAGGTTTGGTGGTGATTTCTTCTGGTTTGAGGGATACTAGGGGAGTATTATGGCTGTTATTTGGGTGGTTGTGGTGACAAAAAGAGGGAGGAGGCTGCTAGTGGTATGGTTTGACTTAGGACTGGCTTGAGAAATTGTGGGTTGTGGGTGGAGGTTGTGGAGGTTGAAGCTTGATGATGGTGAGCTGTCTGTCGTTGAAAAAGACGAAAAAAAAATCCCAAAACAGAAAACAAAAACTCTAAAAACTAAAACAAAAACAACAAGATCCATATAAAAAATTAGATAGAAATGAATCAAAACAAAACAAAGATTGAAAAAAAAAACAAATACCTGATGAAAGAAGTTAAGGGCTGTGATGATCTTCAATGATTGAAAATGGAATCTTCTTACTGGTTTTTGAAACTTGAAGATGATGAACAGTAAATGGGCAAAATGAAGAAGCGGCTGTTTGTGTGTGTTTTTGGTGTAAAAGTGTGTGTTTTGATTCTAATGGCTAAAAGAACATGTGTTTGTTGTGTTTTTTTTTTTAGTTTCTTTTCTGATTTTAATAGGGGTATTTATAGAACCTAAAAGTCTTGGTCTCCAAAAATACCTCAAAATAATTAAAATGCCACTGGTAATAAAAATTCTAATTTTATTCTAAAAAAATTATTTTTGACACAAAAAAATCAAAATTAATACAAGAAATAACAATGAAGTCTAAAATTTGCCAAAAAAAATTAAAAGTAGATTTCAAGATTTAAAAAATAAAGATTAAAGCTTAAAATTGGCTAAAAATGCGTTCAGAGTGTGAAATAACTATTTTGTCCCTATAATGACAACATGCACAAAAGAATAGCTATTGGTTTTGAAAAATTACTAAAAATTAAAAATAAACTTAAAACCCTAAAAAATGCATTAAGGACTCAAAAATTGGTAAAAATGCATTCAGGGTGCGAAATGACTATTTTGCCCCAAAACGCGGTATTTATAAAAAAAATAGCAATCATCCCTGAAAAATCGAAAAAATTTAGAAACATGCTTAAAAGTTTGAAAAATAAATTTTGGATTTGAAATGAACGAAATTGGTGTTCGCAGGGCGAAATGATCATTTTGTCTCTATGTTGGTAAAATATAAAAAAATACCAGTTAAACTTGAAAAATCACAGAAATTTAAAATGCATATGAAAGTAGAGAAATATGAAAATTTGAAATTAATGAAAAAATATTTACAAGTAAAAATTACTGTTTTGCCTCCCAAAATTCCTCACTTTCTTATTTTTTCTCAAAAATCAGGATTTGACTCCAAATAGTAGGAAAAGGTCCCCCAATGTTTAAAAATAAACAATGTGTCAAAATTTAGTGTTTACAGGAGAGACTGCCTACTCTTCAACTGGAGATCGTCACCCCAGTGCTATTATCAGCAGGCCAATATACATGGGGAGTGTGATGGAGAACTACCAATACGGGTGTTAATTTACCCCAACATTTTTTGCCCTACTATTGAGATCAACTCTCGAAACTTAGACAGTATGATGTAAGTTGTGTGATCGTCTTTAACTTAATAAAAATTATTCCCTCATCATTGTATATAATTCCTAAAATTGATAAAAACCTATTTCATGTAGTTCATATGGAAACCGTACACGACAGGTGTCCTTGCCTCAGTACACTCGGATTGCACTGTTGATGTGCATATATGGCAAGTGAGGGTGTCACTCATCTATTTCCATATTATAGAAGTTCACCTACCAAATCACATGCTTCGATAGTTTGGCATTCATCAAGACATTTTTTAGCCGTCAAACATGCATCCTAAGCTGCATGCATTGGGTAGATTCGGCCATACCGGTCAAGATTGGATAGAATATCATAGCAATTGGATTCATTGGTGGAGCATCGGTATTGAGTCAGTGATTGATGAGCCCCCTGCAGACCCGTACTCTCCCAACACTAATTACATACGTTGGTGCTTGCTACATACTGTCTGGTATATTACATCTTTTGTTGTGCGCCTTTCACATCGAGATGCCTTACGTGGAGATACAGGCCGACATAATTATTTGATATGCCTTAATTTTACATTGTGTTTAAAAATTATGTTGCATTTTATTTAACCGTTTGTTTTTTAAACATCTTTTTTAAGTACAAATTAACTCATGCAATTCGTATTCTACTTCTTTAGATGGACAGTATGGCATGCATCAAATGGGCTTCACATGAGTGCTTCAGGCAAGATGCACCACAGCATCATGATATGCATACTCAACTATAGTCTATATGGCAAGAGGCGTTTGGCAGCATGCAACACATTGAAAGAGACTATCGCAGGCAACTTGGGACATTTGACTGGCTTAAAGCTGGTTCATCTTTGCAGGCTCAGATGTCGCATGAAGCCCCCATTTTTCGTGTACGCAGGCAACGACAAAGATAAAGCCGAAGGGGTCATCGTCGTCAACAGGGACAGGTACCACTAGATTGGGACGATGATGTTAGTTTTCACTCTTCCCATCATAGTGCTGATGCCTTTGGACAATCAGGATATGTTTCGACGTATGATCCATTTAGCACCTGTACACAGATCCTGGCATTTGGACCTCATACTGATCGGGGTATGTTAACATAGAGTTCTTCAGTTAGAGACGATATTATCTATAGGTTTATGGTTCGGAGTAATGTTCATTTATCGTCTCGCCCTAGCACTTCTAGGAGTGCTATACCCAGTCATTATGAATCGGAGTCATGTCCACGCTGCGGCCAAACTCCGATTGCTACTGATTCTGATGATGCTCAGGAGCCTCTGTCATCGTTCCATCATGATGCTATACTAAGGAGATCTTCTGGCCAACAGGAGCAGCAGTACATAGCACACTAAAAAGGCACTAGAGAAGCGGCTATTCCACCACACTACGGGGACAATATTCTATATTGTCATTCTTGTGTTTATTTTGCATCCTATGACGATGGTTGTACAAAACTATATGTTCTTGTTTATTGGAATTGTTCAAATTCATGTATGCAATTCTTTGCATCAGGCTCATGTATGATTTATAGCTAGAGTTAAAGTTCATTATTAACTTTTTATGGTTACTGTTTACTTTACGAATTTTTACGCTTATATTTTACAATTTACTTGCTTAGTGAAGAGATTACAAACTAGGATTTAGGGTTCACAAATTAAGGTAAGGGCATTTTTAAATTAGGGTTAGGGGATTAGAGTTAGTGTATTTAGATATCAGGGTTAGTGTACTTAAATATTAGGGTTAGGGGATTAGAGTTAATGTTATAATAACTAGGGCTTAGGGTTAAGATGGGTTAGGGTTTAGAGTTTAGGGTTTTAGGGTTTTAGTGTTTAGGGTTTAGGGTTTGGAGTTTAGGGGTTAGAGTTTTAGGGCATAGGGTTTATGGTTAGGCTTCGGATTTAGGGTTTAGGGTTAGGGTTTAGGGTTTAGGGTGTAGGGTATAGGGTTTTGTTTAGGGTTTAGGAAATATGGTTATGTTTAAGGTTAGAGTTAGAATTTAGGGTTTTGGTTAGGGTTTACAAATTGGGATTAAGCTTTAGGGCTTATGTAGTTAACAAGAGTGCTTATAGATTGGGGTTAGGGAATTAAGGTCACGAGAACTAAGAACAGGTTTTAGAACTAGGGTTACAATTAGGGTTTAGGGTTGGAGTGTTTACAAATTATGTTAGGGTTAGGGTTATGGTTTACAAATTAGGCTTAGAGTAAATTTGAGTTAGGTTGATAAGTAAGGTTAGGTTTAGTAATTAGGGTTAGAAATTGGAATTTACACAAATAGGGTTTGGGGTCCAGGGTTTAGGGCTTAAACCATATACCATAATTAGGGTTGGGGTTTCAGGGTTTAGTGTTTAGACCATATACCGCAACCAGGGTTAGGGTTTTAGGGTGTGGGGTTATAATCTTCTTTTTTGGTTATTAACTAGATAGTCCTTTCTTTTGAATGATGGCACAACACCGACATGGGTCAATTCAGTTGGATGCATTATTCGTCCTTTTGTCCCGATAAATATCGTGAAATATATAGTTTCTGACAAAAATTTGCCTAAACGTCATGATTATGTGTGTTCATTAAGCATTTTTTATAATATATATAATTATCTTAATTTAACAAACTAAATAATAATTTTCTTAATTCAAAAAACCTTATTTTCTTTTCCAAAATAGATACAAATATTTTTAGGCATAAAAACCATTTTTTCTTTTTGAATATACACACACGCGCGCATATATTTTTAATCATATGGGGGACTAAGTTGCAATTGGGAAAAATTAGTGTTACCACACACCCCCTATGCAGTGACACTCAGTAATTTTACAAATTGCACTTTAGACCCAAAGGAAAAGTAAAAAAAAAAATATCATATGAGTTGCCACACATTCAGGAATTTTTCAAATTGCACAATTAGGCCCTTTTTGAGCCCTATGAAAAAAAATTTGCATTTGGGTTGCCACACAACCCTTGTGCGGCGATGTTTTAGACCAAAAAATATAAATAACTAACACAGCTCTGACACACGATTTTAAAAAAAAAATTTCACCGTCACTGCACATCTAGATGCAGAAAGCTAGAAAAAGAGACCCCAAATTGGGGACTTTTCTTTAAAAAAGAAATAATTAGAGATAATTGCCCCTTCATTTCCTTTGATTAATGGTGATGTCTAAGATTGACCATCCACTTCAAGTAGTAGTATTCTTCTTTATGACTTTTTGACTTCCCTTGTTTATCAAGATTCAGTCTACTAAAAAGCATTAGCATCAAGAACTAGAAAACTATAGTCATCTTAAGTGATGGTACCCCTTGGAGGTAGGCATGTTTAAAAAAAAAAACCCAAAGAATCGAAAATACTAATTCAATCCGAATGATAAAAATGGAGTAACTAAACTGATTATTAGCATTGGGTTAAATACTAGTTCGGCTCGAGAAGGTGCCAGGTGGAGTATTGATTTACACTTTTGTAAACCTATGAGAACCCAAACAGGTCCATGTGCAAAAGCACTTTTATAAATTTGCCCATTAGCGCTCCACTCCATTATTTCCTCCCTCTCACTCTCCGCCTCCTTCCTTGCCTCTTCTCTCACTTTCTCTCCTTATTGTTGCACCTCACTTGTTTGTCTTTCTGCATCCCTCTCTCTCTCTCTCTCTCTCTCTCTCTCTCTCTCTCTCTCTCTACGTCGTCTTCAGACATTTTCTCTAAGATTTCTACTTTCTCTTTTAGCTCCTTAGTATGTCTATTAAGATAGTTTTTGATACGCGTGGAAGTAGTAAATGCCAAGAAAGTCTTGAAAATTCTAGGTTGAACAACTCGAATGCTTGACTCCTTTGAAACCCCGTTCAAAGACTTCAAGAATCATGAATTAGTTGCTTTGATTCTATCCAACTTCGTTGAATGTTCTCATTTTAGAATTCACTCTAGACCCTTAACCAATTTGTGGTGTAGATTCCTAAGTAGACAAACCTAAAAGACTAACAACAAACCGATTGGAATAAACTCTAAGCGAGAACTTGAACTTAACAAAATCTCTTCGTTAAGAACAAGGGTAGTTCTTAATCACCAAAGAACTAAGAAGATCTCATCACGAAGAAAAACACTCAAAGTGCTGAAAATTATCAATAATCATCATATTAATTCAGATGAACAGTAACATGCCTATTTATAAGGCTTACAAAGAAAAGTCTAGAAGCTTAAAATGAAGTAAACTACGAAAACTAGTTGTAACCTATCACAATTGGGCAACTAACTAAAAGTTACAACTTGTAAAGACTTAGGAAACTAATAAAAAAACATAAAAATTCGTCCAAATTCAATTCATGGGCTGGACGTCCCTTCCTAACCTCCATTGGGCCTTCATTTAGCAACTTCAAGGGCCCTCTAAGCAAGTCCAAGTAACCAGCCCCTTGTAAGATTGTTTTGGACAGCTTAATATCTTCAATTGGACCATCTTTGTATGTTGACTTGATCCACAACCAATACTTTATCTCTTGGCCCAAGGTACAAGCATGATCAATGTGAACTTCAAGATTGTAAAAAAACCATAAGTCGTGAAAGTCCCTACATGAGTAGCCATGTTGACTCATCCAAGCCATGCACACCGTTGATTTAAGTCATTTATGTGGAGGTGCTCCTTGGTTCATATCGATTGATAGCTCCTTAGTATGTCTATTAAGAGAGTTTTTTTTTTTAAGAGTATTCCTGTTGATTGGCTCTTTATTGTGTACTAGCATGCTTTATTTACTCTCTCATGAAAAGTCTATTACTACTAGGTGACCAACCTTTTGTTGCTTCTAATCAAGTAGCCTTTAGCTTAAATAAGCATCCTTTATTAAGGGAATTTTTTTTTTTTTTTTGCATAGATGGTTCTCCTTAAGTTCTTGGAGAGAAGGTTGAGGTAGAGTTGTCAAAGAGTGCTCTAGAGTTTTTAAGTGATGTAGATTTTCTCCCTAGACACAGAATTGTGCAATACTAGAGCGGCTTAACTTTGATCTTCAGTTAATACACGAAGACATCGGTGTTATCTCTTGAAATAAGAATTAAGAAATCATCTTGCTGGGAAATTAAAACCAACACTCGAGTAGCCTCGTGGAGGCAACCAATTCTTGTCAAAAAATCTTCATAGTCTGAAACATCTTAAGTTGCAACGTTCAAAAAGAAATCCATGATATTTAACTGATAAAATAGTAATTATTTTTTAAACACAGTTTAACCTAATTTAAAACGACAAAGTTCAACTAGACATAACTCATCAAATAGTTTTTTTTTTCTTTTTTCCAAAATCAAAGGTAGATTAGTTAGACAGAGAGGCACACCAGAAACGTCAGACGTAGTGACTAAACAAGTAAATTAGTACTCAAACCTAAATGGGACTCACGAAACTCATCCATCCAGGCAATTGCGAACTGGAGAAGAGTCTCATGGAACTTAAATCTAAACACTCCCTTACTCATTCTTCCAATGTGGGACTAAAGCACAACTACTCAAATCTTTAACCTCTCAATTTTTTTTGCTCTCACTCAGGATTTTTTTTTCTTTTTTTCAAAGACAAAGTTAGATTAGTTAGACAGAGAGGCACACCAGAAACGTTAAACGTAGTGACTAAACATCAGACGTAGTAAAAAAATTCCTAAGTGAGAGGAAAAAAATTGAGAGGTTAAAGATTTGAGTGGTTGTGCTTTAGTCCCACATTGGAAGAATGAGTGAGGGAGTATTTAGATTTAAATTTCATGGGACTCTCCTCTAGTCAGCAATTGCCTGGATGGATGAGTTTCATGGGTCTCGCTTAGATTTAAGTGTTAACTTACTTGTTTCGTCATTATGTCTGACATTTCTAGTGTGCCTCTCTGTCTAACTAATCTGACTTTGATTTTGGAAAAAACAAAAAAAAATTTCCTAAGTGAGAGTAAAGATTTGAGTGGTTGTGCTTTAGTCCCACATTGACAAAATGAGTGTTTAGATCTAAGTTCCATGTGACTCCCCTCCAGTCAGCAATTACTGTATGGATGAGTTTCGTGAATTCAGCTTATGTTTGAGTGCTAACTTACTTGTTTAGTCACTACGTCTGACATTTCTAGTGTGCCTTTCTGTTTAACTAATCTAACTTTGACTTTGGAAAAAAAAATAAGAAAAAAATCCTGAGTAAGAGGAAAAAATATTAAGAGGTTAAAGATTTGAGTGGTTGTGCTTTAGTCTCACGTTGGAAGAATGAATGAAAAATTGTTTAGATTTAAAGTTCTCGAGACTCTCCTCCAAACTTTGACTTTGGAAAAAAGGAAAAAAGAAAAATTTCCTGAGTGAGAGAAAAAAAAATTAAAAGGTTAAAGATTTTAATGATTGTACTTTAGTCCGACATTGAAAGAATGAATGGAGTGTTTAGATTTAAATTTCATAAAACTCTCATCCAGTCAGCAATTACCTAAATGGATAAATTTTGTAAATCTTGCTTAGATTTGAATACTAACTTACTTATTTAGTTACTACATCTGACGTTTTTTGTGTACATCTCTGTCTAACTAATCTAATTTTGACTTTGAAAAAAAAAAAAAAAAAACTCATCAAATAGCCAACTATAAATACTAGTTGACCTTTTGACAACAACAAAAAAAAAAAAAAAAAAAAAAATAGCCAGCCATAAATGATTGAATGGGATAGTTTGGTTGATACTTGAGTCCACGACAGTACTGGCGCAATTATGATTGAGTTTCACTCCTAGACGAAAAAAGATCGAGCAAACAACACCACCACAGGAAAACATATATAAGTGCTACTTGATCTCGTCTTCCTGCCAGTATATTTTATGGAGTTGATTACCAACTAAGCATTCTGCTTTTACATCTCTGCCTCTCTCTCTCCCCGTATGGTGAAGGATGGAATTTTGCTTTATCTGCAAGAATTTCTGATGGTCTGTTTACAGGTTCATCATTCTTTGGTTCATTTACTTGTATTTGAATAAACAAAAAAAGAGAATCATCCATACAAAGCACGCCAAGGCTCTCCGCTGATCCTTGAAGACTTGGACGGATTCCACACAATCCTCTCCCTTAAAAAGCTAAGAGATGAGTAGTTGGCTAAATGCTCTCCCATTTCATAAATTACCTGGGTAAGAAGATGACACAAAATTTCAAAACTAATGACAAAGACACATATCACAGCTAAACAGGGACAAACAAGTTAAAGCAATAACATGAATTCTTTGTTTTAAGAAGGTAAGAAAGCCAGCAATGAAGACAAAATGCATCGTGATTTCTCACAGTAGCAAATGGCACATAATCTTCTGGCATTTCACATAAATGAGTTGAACATGCTAAAGCATCTATTAACTATAGTAAATCATTTATTAAAGATATTGTATGGCATCATCTACCTTAGCTAGCTTGATCTTTAGCAGCAAGAGCTGGTATTATGCCATGTGATTTTAATATTTGCAACTGTTAAAACTTACTGAGTGACTATACTTGAGCCAATCAGCTCGGCCAGCTGCAATTAGAAAAAATGGCACGAAATGACTTTCAATGTTACTCCGACCCTCCTCTCACCCCAACATAACTCATGTCGTCTCATGTCGACATGGCTGTGGGTGTGGAAGTGTTATACTTTAACAGTATTATTCAATTTGCTTTCCTGTACACATTTTGGACTCTTCATTTGTACCCATCTCCACATAATGACTAAAACAAAAGGCAAATCTAGACTCAAGTAACCTTTATAGCTTCTGCAAAAGGTTACTTGCACAACTGGGTGCCCACAATTGTTTACTTCAGTTGAATAGTTCAAGATTATATGGTTGACAGGACATGGCACATACATGTGTCTTTGACGCAGAACAAGAAATGGCAAAATATTTCAAACATATGTGTACATGTTTTTATGTTGTTGCACATCATCTGCTGAATAAACCATATAGCAGAAAATTTTATTTTCTTGATAAGCAATGGTATTCATTAGGAAGTTCTCCACAGGTGTAACAATGACTTCTATGCTCTTGAAGAATAGCATGTCTTACTGTATCAAAAGTTAGGCTAAAGTACTGACTTTTAAACCTCAAAATGCACATTCACTTAAGAAGGTTGCTAAATTGGAAATTTGTACCGAAAGCAATCGAACATTTACGTCCCAGAATATGTCAATGCGCATCCACTTGAGTTGTTTGACACAACTAAAACCATATAGGAAGCAAATGAAAACAAAAGTTCAATAATAAGTGTGCCCAATTGCTGCAAGTTGTACTCAACTAAAGAAAATGTACCTCAAGGTCCTCTTTCAAGGTATCACGGGAAAAATGTCGAGCATGCTGTCCAACTAGAACAAACACTGGGATATCCAAGACACGAACAATATGAAGCAAGCAGGCCAACTGCTCATCATAAATCTGCAATGATTTTGGAGGGTTTAGAATCTTGGAGGCCCATGCTTGTTGTGAATTGTTTACTGGACCGAATTCCAATCTGTAAAGAGAAACTTCATAACTTGTACTAGAATTCTTATTCCCCAGTTTAAGCTTTGAGGCCTCCACAATGAAAGGAACTACAAGAGTAGGGATGTTTGATGAGTTCTCTCCCACTATTGATGCCAGAACTTCATTCAAAGCACAAGCCAAGATTGGAGGCTCATAATATTCCAGGACCAAGATAGACAACTGAGGAACACATAAAAAGTTCCATTACAACCTCATATGAGAAGATACAAGGGAATGTGCATTAAAAGGGCCAAGACAAAATTGGTTGTGTGGTTGAGGTAAATTTCTCAAGGACACATATCACAAGTGTGCAAAATTGAAACCAAAGAAGAAAACAAACAGGAAATTTCAACGTTCTTACTCAAACCATTTTTTATTGGTAAATGCAAGTAAATTAAGATGCAACGAAACTTCACGGAACTGTAATCTGTGGACGTTATCAAAAGGCAGGTTAATTTGAAAGGTAGAAAGGTCAAATCAAACTTCCCTAAATGCCCTTACATATCTGCATAAAGAATCCATGTCTCATACAGTTCTTTTAGAATTGATGTACATGTTGAGGACTCAGAAAAACAAATGAAGAAAAACATAACGCCCTTATTCTCCTTTGACGCCTTCCCGAACCCCAGAGATGCAACTATCCACAGCTGCTGCTACTTCCCGCCATATACCATCCCCATAAAATCCACACAAAACTAAGAAAAGTTGTAATTTTCCTTTCTGAGATCCGTGATACAAATATTGATATGTGTATATACATCTATTTTTTGAGCCGTTAACCGTTTTCGAATCCACATAAATGGGAATGTATATAGAATTTCTGCAATTAGAAAATTAAAAAGCAAAGAGAATGGAGAATTTTTAGGGTTGGAAATTGGAATTAGGCCTTGAAAAAAAAAACTGCACTATTTTAATGTTACTTGCCCATAATTATTCTTTAGAAATGCATTATCCCATCTTTTATTTGTTACTTAACCATCCAGAAAAAACGCATTATCTTAGCTGGAGACCAGGTGAAAAAAAAAAACCTGCAATTCCATGCATTACAACAATAATTAATAATTCCTGAATCCCACACTGCACCTCAATTCACCATATAAATCCACCAAGAAAAATACTTAAACAAATGCAGAAAATTAAATATTACTATAGTCCATTTTTAGTCAGAGGAATGCAAAAAAATAAATAAATATCACTAAAAAATAAGCTAAAAAAAAAATGCCGTAGTACCTCATATGCTCCATTATTACTGAGGAAGTGAATAACGTTTCCAGAAGCTTTATGATCTTTGGTTCCGTACTTCTCCAGCGACAGCTCAAATGAATCTTCCCTATAAGCCCATTTACATAAAATACTAAAAATAAGTAAATAAAAGTAAGAGACCAAACGAAAGAGGAGAAAAAAAAAAAGTCAATATCTTTACATACAATCTTCGGAGATCAGAATTGGGATTTGGTTGGAGAGAGTTTGCGATTGAGGACGCGAACCCTTCGCCGCCGCCGCCGTCCTTAAAAAGAAAAATCACTTTGGCAGCAGTCTTCATTTATAGTGTTTAGGGTTTGTTTCCTTCGGCGGCTCCGCTGTCCGGTCTATTGTTATTTGAAGCTTTGAGGGGATGCTATATAGGCACTTGAAAGACAGGGTAAGCTCAAAAAAAGCATATGCTGTGTTTGTTTATTTTTATTTTTTAAAAATTTCAATCATGTTTTTTAATTAATTTTTTATTTCATAAACACATTTTTTAAAAAAAATTTTTAAAATTATTACAATAATAGTTTTTAAAAAATATCTCAAAAAATAATCATCCAAACAGAACCATAGGCTCGTTTGGATAACATTATTTGGAGTGTTTTTGAGAATTATTGGGAAAAATTATTTAGATTTTTTTTTACTTTTTAGAAAGGTGAAAAAGTGTTTGGATGTGAAAATTTTTTTGAAGTGACATGACGGTGGTTTGAAAAGTAATTGAAAAAGTGTTGAAATAGTTCAAAAATTTTAGACCTACTTGCACTTATTTTTAAATGATTGTACAAGAAGGACATTGATTTTTTTTGGAGAAAATTTATCTAAAAAAAATGAAAAAAACACCAATCAAAATTCAATCTATGTAGCTGGAAAAAATAGTGAAGTGGATGTCCACTCCTTTAAGCGGACGTCCGCTTCAGAGACAATTTTGTCTCTAAAGCGAACGTTCACTTAAAGGATCGGACGTTCATCGTCCGCTTCGTCGTCCCACCTCAAAACCTACCGAAAATGGATCTCATTTTGTTACTCGCGATTTTTCTAGTTTTTCTAAACAAATTTTGAATATAAACATACTTGCTTTTGTAAATAATTGTGTAAAAAGTCTTTAAAGTTCATTTGAAATTTCGAATGAAAAACTTGGTAGGAAAATTTGGTAAAAAAATTTGACCAAATTTTTTTTTAACTTTTGGACCAAAAAAATTTTCACTTGTCCAAATGAATTTGGAAAAAAAAATTTCAAAAAATGCTCCAAAAAACCAATCCAAACGAAGCAGTAGTAACTTATAAATTTGATATATTTTTTTTATCTAAGTTAATATTATATAGAAATTCATAATTGAATTTAATAAAAAATTACAATTTGAGCTTCTAAAGCAAATATTGCTACTTTAAAATGGAACGAGATATAACAATAAGAAAACTAAATTTAAAAAATAAATTCAAACTTTAATTAAAGACATAAAAACTAAATTATGAAGTTATGATATAAAAAATAAAAAAAAAAGTTTACAAAATAATTTTGATAAATACAAACTTAAATTACAAAAAAATTAAAATCACAAAATACTTAAAACTTTAATAAAAATCATTCAAAAATTAACTTCAATGAAATTTTTATGAGTTTCTAAACATAAAAGTTATTTGTTAATTATAAATTTGGCCAAAATGATTTATTTATAATTAATAAAGTTATTATTTACAAAATGATGGTTCAAGTTGTTTTGGCCATTAATAAAGTTTCTTATATCGTGAAAATCTGATCCAATATTTTTAAGAAACAAAAATTTTCAAGGATAAAAATCTTCTAACAAATACTATTTTTTGAAATACTTATTATACCTATGCATTGTATGCTTGAACCTATAGAGTACCATATCGATTAGAATTTTTAAATTTTGTACGTTCACCCTACCCTAAGAAAAAGCTATATACTATTCTTACTCTGCCTTAGTTTAATAAGAGTCAGGATCAAGTAAGGTATTGATTCATCTTATATATTTGCTAACCATTAATGTCACATATAATTTTTTTAAAAATGACTAATTTGAGTTTCTAACCTATAAAGTTTTAGTTTTAATATTATATCATTTGGAACCCAAGAATTTTGCATCATGGAGACAAAAGAAGCCAACTATAGAGGTTCAACTTATCAGCCCAATTCGATATTTTAAATATTAGCTGGACAGAATGAAAAGGCTCTAAATGAGGCAGGTCATTTCTGTTTGTTAACCAGATTATGTTTTCAGGCCTCTTAACATAGCCCAGAAAGGGCAGAAACAAGGCCCATAGGCCGAAGACATTACACTAGTAATCTGCAAGTAATAGCAGTTGGGCTGGTTCAATTCTAATTAAGCCCAGCCCGTGATTCTTTCATTATATCCCCATCAATAGCCAATATGAGGCTGTAGAGACATATTCTTGGTTGTTCCATATTGGATAATGCCTCAGAATACCTACGCTCTCAAAGGTCTTTGCTGGTACTTTTGGATAAGGGAAAATAAGGCGGCCAACAAAATTATGGGTCGTAATAACTCGGGTAAACTAAGACGTTAGTTCTTATAAATAGATGACATGTTATATCCACTTGATGGTATGAATGTTAATATTATTACCTAACCTACACGTCAGCTCGGCCACAATAACATCTCGGACAGTTTTCTTCTAAAGACCGAACTATTCCTGATCAAGAGTTCATAAAACAGTTGTTGAGTTCCTTAAACGAGATGATTCAAGGTTGATGTGACAAATGCGACATGTGATACAGGCTATACTCGCCAACCTATGATATCTAAAGTGCCAGTTTATGACACACCTTTTCATATCTTTTACTAATATATAAACTTCTCTATGATTCAAGAGAAAAGAGGAGGAGGTACTTTTTATTCCTTAAAAAGCTTCTCGATTTATTAAGCTTTCCGAAAACTAACTTAAGCATCGGAGGTACTTTGGGAGATTTATTCCCTTTGTGCTTCTAACTTTCTTTGTTTTGCAGGTTTATATGAGTGTTCAGGTCAGCTCATATGAATAAATGACATTTTCAGCCACATCAATTGGCGTTGTTTGTGGCTTGATTTTTCATCCCATTCAGATATACAACCCATTATTATTATCAACAAGAAGATGCTCATTGATTCAAAGCTATGAAGGAAAAGGGAGATCCCTGTCAAATTCCTAAGATGGGATTTTTTTAGGTGGTTTTCCTGATGTAATATAGCCCTTATATGGATCCATTGTCTTGGTTTTAAATCTCGTAGAAATTTCAAAAGTGAGAAATTTCTCTAGGAAGCTTTTCTCTGAAATAACTAAACTTTGATAAGGTCACTAGTCATGTGAATCATGACTTACTATGGTTTCTCGACTTAAGAGCCTATAAAAAGTTTGAAGATGAGAACTTCCTAAAAAAACATAAATATTGCTTCATGGATTGGGCTAAGTAATCTCTTGGAAATCAAGTTTGCTTCTAGCTTGAAGATTGATTGTTGTTCTCCTATTCTTATCTTAAAACTTGACCTCATGAGATCATTACTGAAAGGATTCTCAAGGTAATGACCTAGGGAAAGTTAGCCTAGCTATCTTCAGGGAGACAAACCTTGATTCGATGAAAACCGTGGTGACCAAGATTGGCAAATATGGCTAAATAGAATTTAAGCTAATAAAGCAAGTATTCCTTGAATAGGAATTCTCTTGATCCAGCATCCTGAGTCCAGAAATCCACTCTCATCAAGCTCAAGTCATTAATGCATATGATACTCAACATATCTGAGAAAGATGATGAACACGAGGATTAATTATTCTATTGTAGACAAGGAGTAGCTAATGAGTTTTTCTCTTGTGAGAAGAAGAACCAGCCATGATAGAAGGCGGTAAAAACTCTAGTAAGAAAGTAGAAAGAATTTCGAGCAATACTTAAAACGGAGAAAGTTTGAGATAAGGTAGGCTTACAATGAAGAAACCTTGGGATATTTTTAGGAAAGGTTAAGGAATAACCGCCAAATTTGGGGAAATGAAGAGCCTATCATTATGATGATAGTTAATGAAGATATGGGAGAATGTGATGCTAAAAAGTCACGTCCTCGAATAATCATATAAAAGGTTGTTACAAGATCTAAGGATGATGAAATCTGAAAGCAAACACGTGGATGTATTCTCTGGGATAAGATCAGGAAATTAGGGAAGGTTTGATCATGGCTTAGCAGTTAGGCATTATATCAAGAAGATTGGAATTAATTATAAGAAAATTTCGGTCATGATGTTTTGTTAAAACAACCCAGAATAGTTCTACATTAAGCTCGGTATAAATAAAGTATTCCAAGAAATATGTGACTTTTTCATATGGTGATAGACAAATATTGGAAGAGACTACCAAATTCGTTGTACTCGGGTAAGCTTAGAAGAAGTGGTTTAGAAATATGATATAGACATCTCATTAAGTGTGGATAAAATCTTGAAAAAAAGAAAAAGAAAAGAGACGACAAAGAACTAAATCTGAGTTGAGAGGGCCTCCTCCTCAGGAAAGATGCTAATTTATGTTGAATCTAAAGCCCTCAAAGAATAAAAGTTGTAAGGTCAATTCCTTCACGAGTCTATTTGAAAGAAACTTTTTTTATGGGAACCGAGAAGAAACAAAAGTAGATGTTATAATTATTGTCTTCATTTTTTCAAGTAAAAATCATATTTCGGCATTCTTGATCTCTAAAGTAACCATTGTAACATTGCAGCTCATGATTTCCCAAGACCAGGGTTCATCAGTATATTAGAGAAACGACATCGGCAGTTATTCTACCCATTTTACAAGTGGATACCAAAAATATGATGGCTAGAATCATCTCGATCTTACACTTGTTCAATTTGGATATATAAGCTTGGTTGCATTATATTACTTTGGGAGAAACATCGTATGTAAGATGTTGGGTTAAGAACTGCCGCAATCAATTCTGTCAGGAGAAAAGTAAGCCTTAAAAAGCACCATCTTCATGATTTAATTGACACGATTGTGCAAACATTGTTTTAGCATCACTAATGCCGATCAAAGAAGGGCATTCTTATGATGACTACATAGCCCGAATTGTAAGATCAATTGCAAATTTGTATTCCTATGATTAAAGACTGAGTTAGTCTAAGTTAATAATTGGTATTAGTTCAACATATGAATCTAGAGTACAAGCAAAGGCATTGCTCTTGAAGTATCCCATTCCCTTTCAAAACAATCTCCTTTTGAAGAATTTTCAGGATAGGGAAAATGTTGAAGTCTATCTTCATGACTTTAAAGCATTCTTATTAGAAAGTGAGAAAATCCTGTTGGAAAGAGGTGAATTCGTAGAAGCTTGATGGAGAAATTGAAAAGATGTTTGCTAGAGCATTTGATGTTTCGATTATGACTCTTTGAATCCAGTCAAGATTTGGAATCAAATCTTCCTCAAAAGTTGGAGAAATTTCTTGAGAAAAACACCATTAAATGACATTTAAGACAGTCATCAAATAAATAGCCTTTACTCCTATCCAGAAGACCAAACAGCAGCTCGGGTATGAAAGCACATCTTTGGTTTCTCGCTCGAGTTGGGGGGCTCGTGTAGAGGTTGACCTTATCAGCCCAATTCGATATTTTAAATATTGGATTGGATAGAATGAAAAGGCCCATAATGAGGCAGGTCATTTCTGTCTGTTTACCAGATTATGTTTCAGGCCTCCTATCATGGCCGAGAAAAGGTAAAAACAAGGCCCATAGGCCTATGACGTTACACTAGTAATATGCAAGCAATACCAGTTGGGCTGGTACAATTTTAACTAAGCTCAGCCTGTGATTCTTTCATTATATCCCCATCAATAGCCAATATGAGGCTGTAGGGGCATATTCTTGGTGTACCCATATTGGATAACACCTCAAAATATCTAGGCTCTTTAAGGTCTTCACTAGTACTTTTGAATAAGGGAAAATAAGACAGCCAACAAAATTATGGGTCGTAATAACTCAGGTAAACTAAGACATTAGTTCTTATAAATAGATGACATGTTATATTGACTTTATGGTATGAATGTTAATATTATTACTTGACCTATGCATCAGCTTGGCCACATTAACATCTCAGTCGGTTTTTTTCTAGGGATCGAATTGTTCCCAATCAAGGGTTCATAAAACAATGGCTGAGTTCCTTAAACAAAATTATTCAAGGATGATGTGATAGATGTGACATATGATACAGGCTATACTCTCTAACACCAACGACCTATGATTTATAGGCTATCAGTCTATGACACGCCTTTTCATGACTTTCTCTAATATATAAAATTCCCTATGATTAAGGAAAAAGGGGGAGGAGGTACTTTTTAGTCCTTAAAATCCTCTCGATTTATTAAGCTTTCCCGAGGACTAACTTAAGCATTGAAGGCACTTTGGAGGACTTACCCCCTATGTGCTTTTGACTTTCTTTATCTTGCAAGTTTATATGAGTGCTCGGGTCGACTCATCCGAATAAATGACAAATTCAGCCACATCACCAATATTTTTTATATGAAAAAACTAGTGAAGAGTGCTATAGTAAACATGTGTCGAAATGAGACAAGATTCCCTTTTAAACTATACTCAGGCATTTGTTATATTTGTCAACGGATCTGGTTCCTAATAAGATATGCAATGATAATAGATACCATGCTACATTAGGTAATTGTCATTAACTAAAATACATAAATACCACCCATTGTGTTCCCCTCTCCTATAAATATTGACTTCTTGAAGTGAATGTCACTATCATCCATATTGGAATGAAAAGGCCTATAGGAGCCTGTAATGTTCAGGAATTTTTCACATTTAGCATATATAGGTGTCTATCTTTATCATTAATAATAATAACATTATATAATTAATAAATAAATAAATTTGGATAAGGCAAGATAGTTGGGTGAAAGAAGTTATCAAATTGTGGCAGAGATATGAAGGGACATGTTCTCATAATGGGCAAGTGCTTGCCAAAGGAGTGATAACTTCTTAAACTACTTGTATAACTAAATATACCATATAAACTAAATGTATGAGACTTCTTTTTTTTCCCAACTCTCTCTTTCTCTCTCTGCTTTCTCTTCTCCATATAGACAATAGAAACTCTAGTGAGGAGAGGAAAGATCTAGTGGCCTAACTAGAATCATAGTGATAATACATCTCTTCCAAGACCAAAACAAGTAAGTACCTAATCTAGTTGTTGTTGTTGTTGTTGTTGTTGTTATTATTATGACAAATCTTTTTAATTTGCTAATTTAAGGAAACAGTCAAATGAATTAGTATGCTTTTAATTTATTTTCTGGGGATTCTTGTTTATTGATTTGTTAAGCCACGGTCTACTAGTTTTAAATCCATAAGACATTGGGAATGCAAATGACATTTTGTCAAACTATATTTGAAACCTGGATGCCCTGATGATTTTTTTTTATGCATTTTTAGTTGCATGTACTTTGTAATTGGATAAACCGCTCCTAAAAGTTTTGTTCTCTAATATTTCTTAATCATTTAAGTTGTTAACTATCTTGGTTTCAAAAGTGTATCATAAAATAGTTTTCATAAATAACAATAGAATGCATAATTATCTAGTTTTGTAAAAAGAGAATAAATAAATAAAATAAAATAGAGCTAATGGAAATTTTAGGGAGTAACTATTAGTTGTTGCAATTGATCCTGATTTGAGATGGTTAAACTATCGTGTTTAAAAAACTTTTTTCGGAATCGTTGCTTGGAGACGTTGAAACATATATATATATATATATATATATATATATATCAACAAAAGAAAGTTGCCTAGCAGTTGATGTGGTTAATTGGGAAAAAATCAAAGAATATAACATAATATAGTAAATGGCATTATTTGCATGTCACTAGAGTAATTGGCATGTAAATCAAAATTGGGATGTAAATCAAAACGGAGTAGTCTCTGGTAGGCGGTAGTAATTGGTGGATAATGTAATAAATATAATGATGAATTAGTCATGGTTCTACTGCTTTGTGCACATGTACAAAAGACAAAATGTTGGTTTTGATTTATTAACTCTTGGAAATATTAGATGTTAGTCATTATGTTCAGAATTATTAGTACAAGTCATATGAAAAGTGATAATATATATATATATATAGATATATATATATATATTAAGTTGATTATTACTTGTGTTGAACTTTGCATGGGTATTGAAGTGGGTTTTTTAAGTTGAAAGTTAGCCCAGTAGGTGGGCTGACTAATTAAATTACTTAGGTGGGATAAATTAATTATTATTAACTTAACTTTGCCATTAATAAAATTGAATAATTGGGCCAAATTAAACATTGGACCTAACAAGTTAAAAGAAACAAGCTTAATTATTAAAAGGTAAATATTTTAGAATAATTAAAATATAAAGGCCCAATGCATTTTATGTATTACAAATTAAAGTGTATTTTCATTAAGGGCCATAATCCAATTACTAAGCCCAAAAAAAAAAAAAAAAAATCTTGGAGCGTCACTCTATACACACCTTCTATAAAAGGATTTATTTATTTTTTTAAGTAAAGAACCATCTATATTAGTAACCTTTCAAAAAATGGAAAGTTTCCATTTTTGGAAAATTTTCTGAGCACCCTTATAAATTATCTAGACATGCATAATAAAATACTTAGAACAAGAAAATATACTTTATGATCAAAGAATATAAGCTAATTAGAATGATCGTATACCTACTATAAGTACAAGCTAATAGTAAGAGGAATTAGGAATATCTCTTCTGAGCAGTTTGAGATAGGTGGTGATTACCCTCTGCATTTTTTTCTTTTATTAAATGTTTTATTTCGATATATGCAAGAGATGGATCATGTATGCCTACTTTCAAATGTTTTACCATGTTAAGCGTGAGAAAAATGAATGGCATTTTTTTAATTTTATTTAATTATGTAAGTGACATATGAAAAGATTTTAAGAATGAAAGGCTCTAAACGGTCATGAAATAGATGGTATGAGCTATAGTCTTATCATGTACGATGATCAAGTGAAGATTAGGAAAAATGCTTGATCGGTTATAGATAGTCATGGTAGTCGGCATAAAGATCGGCCGATTGACTTATGTATGGGTAGGCTAAGTCATGATCAAGGAAAATGCTTGACTTACTACCCTCCTAGAATGGAATTAAACTCTAGACTGAGTACTCAGAAGCCGAATATTACACGTGCATGTTTATGAGCCATGTTTTATATGTTTTCTTAATTGACAATTTATGCTATGCATATGTTTATCTTATCATATAATTTGTGCCACTCGATTCTTATGGATATTTACATGTGTTTAAATTTACATTATAATTGTCCTACATTAATTTTGTATGTAGTATGTTGTGACAAATATTACAAAAGTATTATAACTATATAATAGCTACACAATCCAACAGAGGTGTACATGCTGCCTACTGAGTATCGTGTCGCTCAATCCATTCTCTCTTATTATTTTTGCAGACTTTGAGAACTATGATGTTGTATATGTAGAGGATCCAGAAGATGACTTCCACTGATTACTTTGTGTTCTACGTAGTGGATATTAGTGTTAGGATTAAAAGGTTATGTAGTTATGGATATGTATCAGAACACTTTTAAGTTGATGTTTCTGCATGTTGATTGGGCGTGGACGCCCAAATTGAAAGCTAAGTTATTTACTTGTTACTAGTTTGTGCAACACTTCAATAGTCATATTATTATTAAATATTAGAATATTATTTTTAGAATGATAATTGTTGCTTCGTACTCTCGGGTCTTGAGAATACTGCGATTGTATTGTGTCTAGCACGTGCGGGCTAAGAGTGTGACAGTTTAAGTGGTATTAGAGCTAATTAGGAGTGTATCTGTGACCATTTCACCAGAAGCCTAAGCCTCAAAATCCGTCATAGCATGCACCCTTGCATTCACTTTGGACTTGTTGTCTATCATTTTAGTATTCTTTCCTCCATTAGTCTTTGGATGTGGAAAATAACTAGCCCTGTGTTGCTGTTGCACATGGTTGAAATAGGCTCTGATTTTGTAATGACACTCTCTTGAATGATGCTGACCACATGTCTTGTAGTCAAGGTAGCTCCCTTCTCCGGTTGTCTTAGGGGATGGTAGTCCTCGACTCTTTTTCACTAGTAGAAATGTTCCACTTGGCTTTAACATTCTAGTCACAGACAACTCAATACCAGGTATGGGCCTATTATGCTTAGCCTCTTTATCCACCCTCTTATAGTTAGCCTCAGCTTTCACGCTAGCATCCAATATGTCACTAAATGTAGGGGTGTAGGATGAGTTCACTCCACTCTAAATTCGACTCAACAGTCCCCTAATAAACTTGAATTTCTTTAACACCAAATCTGCCATTATAGACGGAACAAATCTCCTTAACATGGTAAATTTGTTTACATACTGCACAACAGACATTCTTGGTGTCTGTTTCATGTTCTCAAACTAATCTATCTTTTGCATCCTAATAGCTAGTGGAAAGAAATATTTAAAGAATTCTTCTTTGAATTTTGTCCCGTTAACTGGTGTGGTCATGTTGGGTTCTATAGTGGAGTGCCGTTTGTTTGCCTAGCCCACCAAAAAGGGCTTAATGATAAGATATTTCATTTCTTCAGGCACTTACAATAACATAAAGTTATTTTCAACTTCATCCAACCATTTCTCTGCTATGTCCAGGTTGAAGGTAACATCAAAGGTGAGAACATGAATCCTCTTCATCTTCTCATAGTAAAAGTGGGTAACATTTTAACCATGAGCTTGATTTTGGGCTACTTGAATTTGTGCCTGAACTTGGCCTTGTAAAGCTTGAGCCATGCCAGTGAGGGTAGCCACCATTTCTACGAGTACCATCATAAAGGTTGGGTTCCCATTTGGTACGTTTCCTTGGGGATTCATGTTGCTATTAGCATTTCCAAAATTCAACCCATTGCTTTCATTGTTATTTTCATTGGTAGCATTGTTGTTTCAATTGCCATGTCACCTATGCTTTGTTGCCATGTCCTATAACTAATAGATGAAGTCCCATACTAAGGTTAAAAAGAGAAAGTTAAAATTTTAATTTAATTTCACTTTTTTTCATCCATTTCTTAATAGGGAGAAATTTGGACAGAAAAGAAAATAACGATACATATTTAAGTGAATTATTATTTATATGTATTGGAAAAGTTATTCGATTTACCCATTGCTATGTATGACAAAGTATTAAATATGTCTATTTAATATATATATATATATATATATATATATATATATATATAGTTGGTTAGTTAGTTAGTTAGTTAGTTAGTTAGTTTTGTAGGTATTTTAAATTGATTATTATTTGGGTGGAACTTTGCAAGGGTATTGAAGTGGGCTATTTAAGTTGAAAGTTGGGCCAGTAGGTGGGATGACTAATTAAATTGCTTACGTAGCCCAAATTAATCATTAATGAACTTGGCTTGCCATTAATAAAATTGAACAATTGGGCCAAATTAAAAGTTGGGCCTAACAAGTTAAAAGACTAATAAATTTAATTAAAAAGCTTAATTATTAAAAAGTAAATATTTTATAATAATTAAACTACTAAGGCACAATGCATTTTATGTACTACAAATTAAAGCATATTTTCATTAAGGGCCATAATCCAATTACTGAGCCAAAAAAAAAATCTTGGAGCATTACTTTATATAAATCTTCTATAAAAGGATTTTCTTTTCAACTAAATATCACGTACCTTTTCTAAGAAAAATTAGACAACCTAAATCTCAAACATATTTAACCAAAAAGAAGTTTCAAAATCTCTAAATTATTCACCTTAGTTACTCTTAATTGACTATTTAATAAAACTTATGTATACACTAGCCTATAATCAAAGATCAAGTTAGTAAATTATTTAGTAAAATGAAGCTTAAATCAAATAACAAAAGAAAGGAAAAAAATACATGCTAATTAAAATGATCGTATATCTACTATAGGTTCAACCTAGGAGTAAGAGGAGTTAGAAGTATTTGGTCTAGTAGTCCGAGGTAGGTAGTGTTTACCCTTTGTACTTTTTTCTTTTATTAAATATTTTACTTCGATATATGCAAAACATGGATCATGTATGCCTATTTTCGAATGTTTTACTATACTAAATGCTAGAAAAATGAATGGTATTTTTTTAATTCTATTTAATATGAAAAGATTTTAAGTACAAAAGACTTTGAACGATCATGAAATAGACGGTATGGGCTATAGTCCTATCATGTATGATGATTAAGTGAAGATCAAGGGAAATACTTGATCAATTGTAGATAGTCATGGTAGTTAGTATAAAGCCCGGCCGATTGACTCATATATGGGTAGGTTAAGTGAAGATTAAGGAAAATGCTTGACCTACTGCCCTCCTAGATTGGGGTTAAACTCTTGGCTGAGTACTCAGAGGTCGAATATTACATATGCATGTTTATGAGCTATATTAATATATTTTTTTAATTGACAAGTTATGCTATCATTATGTTCATGCTATGTCATATAATTGGATGCCACTCGACTCTGATGGATAATATTATGCATATTAGATTTACATTACAGTAGTTTTGAATTAATTATGCATGTGGTATAGTGTGAGAAATGCTACAAGTGTATCATAATTACATAATAGTCACATGATCCAACAGAGATATACATGCTACTTACTGAGCTTCGTGTCGCTCAATCCATTCTCTATTATCATTTTTGCAGACTTTGAGGACTATGATGTGGTACACGTAGAGGATCCGAAAAATGACTGCTATTGATTACTTTGTGTTCTATGTGCTAGATATTAGTGTTAGGATTGAGGATTATGTAGTATGAATATCTGTTAGATTACCTTTAAGTTTATATTTTTGTATGTCGATTGGGCATATAGGCCCAAATTGAATGTTAAGTTATTTTCTTACTAATATATACTACACTTATTATTAAATATCAAAATAGTATATTTAGAATGACAATAGTTGCCTTGTATTCTTAGATCTTGAGGATATGGCGATTGTCTCATGCCCGCACAACGCTTGAACAATTGGGCCAAATTAAATGTTGGACCTAACAAGTTGAAAGACTAATAATTTAGTTAACAAGCTTTTTTTTCTTTTTCTTTTTTTTTTTTTTTGTTTTTTGGCAAAACCCTGTACACGGGGGAGGGAAGCCATCCCTAAGTTTTATTAATAGTGAAAAAGGAAAACAAGGAGGGAGACATGTAACCTAACCTCCAGATCTGGAACAAGAACTAGAAAAACGAATATAAGGCGTGTTATTCATATCTAGCCTAACTAATGACTTGACCTTATTAGGTAAAGACTCTACAGAATGAACAAAAAAGTCATTTCCAATCTGAAGGGAAGATAAACTATCCGCCACAGCATTAGCCTCTCGGAATATATGACAAATCACTGCTTGTGATTGATGCATAAGAAGCTTTATCTGTCTAAGAATAAAACATAGAACCCAGCTCCCTTTCACCTGTGATCGTATGAGTTGGACTAAAGATAGTGAATCTACTTCAACCACAAAATTCATTAACCCCTAGTCCGCACAAAAACGTAAACCATGTAATAATGACAAAGCATCTGCTTGAAGCACATCCACATCCCCAAACTCTTTATAAAAAGCAAAAACTACCTTCCTTCAAAAACTACATCCCAAATTTGGCTTTAACCAACGAACAACCATTGGCCTTTTCCCCTGATCCCATGAAACTTTGAAAAAACTCACCCAATAAGTTGTTTCAAAAGGGTTCAATTGGGCCTTTTTAAAAGTTTTTTAAACAGCCAATTGAGCCAGGAACTGCTTCACACAAAAGATTACCCATGAAGTCTGAAATTGTTTACCCTAGAATTTTGCCTCGTTCCTTCCAATCCAAAGAAACCAGAGAATACACCTTGGAGCATCACTCTATATGCACCTTCTATATAAGGATTTTTTTTTTAGACAAGAACCTTCTATATTGGTAACATTTCAAAAAATGAAAAATTCCATTTTTGGAAAAAATTTCTCAGCACCCTTATATATTATCTAGACATGCATAATAAAATACTTAGAACAAAATTAATATACTCTATGATCAAAGAATGCAAGCTAATTAGAATGATCGTGTATCTACTATAGGTACAAGCCAAGAGCAAAAGGAATTAAGAGTATCTCTTTCGAGCAGTCTGAGGTCGGTGGTGTTTTCCCTTTGTGCTTTTTTTTTTTAAAGTAAATGTTTTACTTTGATATATGCAAAAGATGGATCATGTATGCCTACTTTCAATTGTTTTATTGTGCTAAGTGCTAGAAAAATGAATGGCATTTTATTTTATTTTATTTTAATTAAGTGTGCATGTGACGTGTGAAATGATTTTAAGTACGAAAGGCTCTAAACGGTCATGAAATAGTCGGTAGGGATTGTAGTCCTATCATGTATGATGATCAAGTGAAGATTAAGGAAAATGCTTGATCTATTATAGATTGTCATGGTAGTCGGTATAAAGCCTAGTCGATTGACTCATATATGGGTAGGTTAAGTGAAGATCAAGTAAAATGCTTGACTTACCACCCTTTTAGAAATGGGTTAAACTCTAGGCTGAGTACTCAGAAGCTGAATATTACATGTATATGTTTTTGAGCCATGTTTGATATGTTTTCTTAATTGACAAGTTATGCTATGAATATATTCATGTTATCATATAATTTGTGCCACTCAATTCTTATGGATATTTACATGTGTTTAAATTTACATTATAATTGTCCAAAATTAATTATGTATGTGATATGTTTTGACAAATATTACAAAAGTATTATAACTATATAATAGCTACATGATCCAACAGAAGTGTACATGCTACCTATTAAGCGTCGTGTTGCTCAGTCTATTCTCTGTTATCATTTTTGCACACTTTGAGGACTATGATGTGGTATACATAGAGGATTCGAAAGATGACTTCCATTGATTACTTTATGTTCTATGTAATGGTTATTAGTGTTAGGATTAACTGGTTATGTAGTTATGAATATGTATCAGAACACCTTTAAGTTAATGTTTTTGTATGTTGATTGGGCGTGTAGGCCCAAATTGAATGCTAAGTTATTTACTTATTACTAGTTTATACGACACTTAAATAGTCGTATTATTATTTAAAATTATAACAGTATTTTTAGAATGATAATGGTTGCCTTGTATTATCGGTCTTGAAGATATGGTGATTGTCTTGTGCCTTACATGTGCGAGCTAGGGCCTCGGGTTGTAATGTTTCTGTGTGTTGATTGAGCATGTAGGCCCAAATTGAATGCTAAGTTTTTTACTTATTATTAGTTCGTACTGCACTTAAATAGTATTAGAATAGTACTTTAGAATGATAATGGTTGTATTATATTTTCGGGTCTTGAGGATACGGCGATTGTCTAGTACCTGACACGTGCGGCATAAGGGAGTGACAGAGCCATTCAAGTTTTCCAAGTATATACTAAAAAGTTTTTTACTATCTAGTTTATGTTAGTTGGATTGAAAATATTTTCTTGAAAAGTATTTTCAAATTTTTTTGGTGAATATTAGAAAATATTTTCTTGTATAAATATTTTCCAATTTTTCTCTCTCTGGTTGAACACAACTTACAGGCTTAATGAGAGTAAGTTATTTTTTAAGTTCAAGAGTTAAATTAAACCTTAAGCACTTATGTTTGTACTTTCATTTACCAAATTTATTTTTATTTTTTATTTTTGTCTATTGAGTCCCACAATAATATATCAATAGTTATACATACTTTACCTTTGCATTATTTTATAGATTAATTTTAAACAAATAATCATTACTTCACTCTAATTATTTGTCAAGCATGATTTGAATTGTTATTTGTCTTTTAAAATCATACTAACAATATTAAAAATAATAAAGAATATATTTAAAAAATTTTTTGACTGTCATCCAAACACTAGAAAATTATAAGAAAAATGCCTGTTTTCATATAAAATATTTTCCTAAGAAAATAATTTTTAAAAAAATATTTTGCATCCAACCAAACAAACGGACTCTTTATGGGAGTTTTTTGCTTAAAGGGACAAAAAGTTCTAGTGGCAAATGCACATATAAATATATCTCACAAGAAGTTAATGCAGATAACAATTTAGAATTATATTTATAAAGTAATTATTGTAAATATTACAACAAATTATTGAATTATTAGAATTTTTATACACCTTTCCACCAATCAGACGTGACGAGTGCTCTCGCTTCGCTGTAAAGCTCAGTTAATATACTTTTTGTGACTTTGAACATACTGCTTATCACAAAGAAAATATGCAAAAATCAATGAGGTTGACTCCAACATAAGTAATTTTGAAAACTCTTACATTCCTTATGCTTGTTTTTCAAGTTTAAGATAAAATCTAACTTAACATATTACCATGTCAATTATAATTATTGATAAACTCGTAAACAGTAAACCCTACGCATCCTCTGATATGAAAATCAAAGCTTTGCATAAACTCTTTTTTGCTATGCTTAGCTGTTAATGTACTGAAAGTCACCGCGAGAAATATCGAGGCCCAATTTGCGAGCTTAGGTGAGAACATTTAAGCTAAGAAAGCAAAGAAAAATGAGGGATTGCAATTGTCTTCTTAAGATAAATAAGGTTTTAAAACTAAGAAATAGGAGTCGTCTCGATGTATGCAGTGGATCAAGACAATTATGTCTTAAGAAAAAGAGAAAAGAATTTCTGAAGAGTGGTATTTGATTTTACTATAAACCTATGGAGCTGGAAATACTAATTGGGAGAAAAATAAGAAAGATATGAATAAATTAAAGACAAAAATGAAAAGCCCCTTACTGAGATGTTTTTTAGTTTACAAAATACCCAGAGATGGTTTGAAATCTTGGCTGAGAAAAGAGAAGTCTAGAATTAACTTAATTTAACTTAACTATATTTTAACATCCATCTAAGCTGGTTGCACGGTTTGATGTATATTTTCTAAAATAATCGTGGCTATATATGTATGTATGTGTGTGTGTGTCTATACACACACGTGTGTGTGTGTGTGTATTAAATTTTGAATGTGAACAATATAAATACAAATATGAGTAAATGAAGATCCTAAAAAACCTAGAAATATAACCATAAACCCAAGAAAGTACAACGAGTCTAAATGCACTTTCGAGATTCGACAAGTATCACCATATTTATTGTGGTATACTGGGCAATATAGACTTTAGAGTGGCATGAGAGATACAAATAAGATAAAAAAAAAAAAGTATTTAAAAGCTTGTACTCTATAGCTATAAATAGCCAAAGAAAAGGAAATTCAATTACAAGTACACGGAACGAGACTCGTGACACTAAGTTTTCTTTCTTATAAAATAGTACGAAACATGCTAATGCTAAAGATCCAAACTTGTGCCTTTTTTTTTTTTTTCCTAGAAAGGTAACTTAATCTATTCTGAATGTTATACATCAAGCAAATAAAATTTTTGGTCTTTATTCTGTATATTATGCAAGGCTATACGAAATAGTAATAAATATATTAGGCATGTATAAACATAATATAAACTAAAAAGGAAAAATGGCACGCATGGGATGAAAAAAATTCCTGGAAAATAAAATATTGGGGGTGCTCATGAGTTAAATCCTAACCAAAACAACTATACTTACCCAAGTCCCAATCCAAGTATCACTCAAGTGGTTTACTCAAGTTTTTAAGTTAAGCAGGTTAATTTTATTTTTGAATGAAACATAATAAAAGACCCAAATATTTAAACCAATAATATAAACTCTTTAACCGGAAGCCAAGTTTACAATCAAAAGACCAAATAAAAGAGTTAATATATCTAAATACAAGTGAACACACCTAATGTTATTCTCATATCACCTCATTTCTTTGGCATCAAAATTAATAGTTACTAATTTTATAAAAGGATAAATTTACCCTAAAAAGTGTAATTTAGGTAAATTACACGAAACCTTCTTAAGGTCAGCATATTTTAAAATCCTCACACGTGTTACTGTCAAAGGTGTCAAAATTAATCAAAATTCATATCTGATTGTATCATTTATGCATTTTTAAATTCTAGAATCACAAAGCACCAACTGATTGTTTGTAGACTTGGAGAAAGATTCTCAAGTTAAGAGAGTTAGCTCGAGAATGAATACAAAAATGTCATAGATGATGGCCTAGAAACATGGTTTTGATATGAGAATTAGCACTTCTTAGGGCCCCTTTATAAGAGGCTACCACAGATAAGCAACTAAAAAGGTTGGGGATAACCAAGCAAGTAAAAGTAGCTGATTTCATAAACAAAAAAAGTTAGGGATAACCTAGCAAGCAAAAGTAGCTGACTTCGTTAAAAACAAAAATTGAAACTGGCCACAAGGAAGGAAAATGTCAAGTGAAAGTCAGCACATTGAAGCAGGCCACTCCAAGTCACATGTAGCCCATGCAAGACACACAAGATCAGGTATAGTGGAAAGGCAACAAAACAAGCACGTTCTCAGTCAAATCAGCCGTAAAGATCTTTCATGGAAATGTAGAAACTATAAAATGTTATAAGCTGGTGTGGGACAAAGAGCATATATCCAAGTATTCTTTCATTCTCTGGCTGATTTATAAGACAAGACTTACTACAAAGAGCAGAATGAGAGCATGGGGCATCCTACTTGAAAACACTAACTGTGTTTTCTACAACTTGAAGGAAGAGACAGTTGATCACTTATTCTTTAAATGTCCTTTTACTCTTGTAATTTCGGAAAAAAAGTACTTGAGTACTGTTCTATTACTAAAGGGGTGCACAATTCGAGAATTGAGTTAGTCTGAATATGTAATACATGGAAGACTAATGATTTTACAGATAGGTTGATACATGGAAGACTAATTGAGTTAGAAACCAACTGTTTTACCTAGGAAAGGTCACAAGAGCTGAGAAAATTGTGACAATAGTTAGAAAAATCATGCATGAAACTATTTTTACTTGAAAAAAAAAATTCCAATAACTAGGAAGAATTAGGAACTCATGTTAGAATGAAAATTGTCCCCAAAGATTTTTGCAAATTAACAGCTTAGTCATTTTGTAAATACATTTGCATAAATATGAATATGTCCTTTAGATTGGTGTAGAAATTAACATTTGTACAATCTCAACAAATTATTCAATAAATACATCATCAAAGATTTGCTAAAAAAATTATTTTTTTATTGTTGATTTTTTTTCTTAGTAATCACAGTTGTGCTACAATGTAATTACCTTGTACAAGTCGAATACGAGAAATCTTAAACTGTTTGCCACAAATGTTTAGGAAACTAGTCTACCCTCTTCCCCTCAAATCCAAATTCGTAAGTACCTTAGAGGAAATTGATCCTTGATTTTTATTTGTAAACAAATAAACATCTTGCAGAAATACAATATTTTAAATGCTCTTACTGTGAAAATTTCTTGTGTGCTCAGAAAACAAAATCATCGTTCAACAACAATTTACATTCCTTCACGACCTCTCTCATTTGACGGGCACGACACCACGTAAAATTTAAAAAGCACATTAGTCAATTGGACAACCCAGCATCTGCGAAACAGTTATAGTATATATCACCTTGTCACATCTCCAGACTGCAGATGTGTACTCATTCTATACCAATAGAATCTCCTCTGTTTCGGTAAAACCCAAATGAAAGATTCGATTGTTCTCATTCATGGAAACTTAGTCAGATCAAATGACATAATATTGTGGCTTGACCGAAGTTGTATCAACACTTTGGCTGCTATTCTTCCCCAACTTATTCAACGGCATTGGAAGGCTCATTTCGATATCCAAAATCTAAATTTTGGTTAGCCAAATATGCACAATAAAATAGGCATCAATTTTCTATGGTTCCGATTCATGAAAAATTTTGACAGAGTCGGTCACTAAAAGCATCAACAGCATCACAATAAAAAAGACTGACGTAGTACCAATATTTAACCGGTATTCATTTGTATTTTAACTGAAACAGCCAACTAAAAAGCTCTTGACACAAGCATCCAAAACATCCTTCCCTCGCCAAATATACAAGTGTAAACCATCTAATATAAAGAAACTGAATTACCATCACACATTATGCGTGTTGTCATGTATGGACTGCTCAATCCCCTCTTGCTTTCTATCACCTCTTCCATGGGAATGTTTCCAATCTCGTCCTGATCGCAACTTTCCTATAACGTGGTCTTCCAATAGACCAGACTGCATGGCCTCCAAATACAATGCTTTCACCAAATTTTGGAAGCGCCTCCTGAATGTTGGGAACCTTGACAATGAACCTACAATGCCCTCCAGTCTAGCACAGATTATAAGTCAATAAAGCATCAAGCAACAAACCACAGTACGCTAATACAACCACAAGGAGACCAGAATGAAGCTGAAAAACTGAAAAGAATAAGAAATGATAAAAAAACCAAAATTGAAATTAAAGCAAAATGATTCACATAATCTAACAAATGAAGGTACATTTTACTCAGCCCCTGATTGTAAGCCAAAGTTTGCCCCTGCAGGTTATATATCAGTCCCGAGAGTCCCGATCATTTACTGGTTTCATTGATTCTAGACAAAATACATTGTGCCTTGAACATAACGCGAGACTATCCAGGTTTAGATATACATTAGACATAACATGTCTGTGACATGTATACCTATGTAAACTTGCTACTTTATGATCTATAACTACTGCTGTACTAGCAATGTTTAATAGCAAAATACTCAGTTTAATATTTCATCTTGATCATGACAATTATTATGCGTAAACAACATATGGGCCTGGATAATTATTATGACGTCACTTCTATACAGCGCAAACTCTACGTGGACTAGTTATAAAAAAATAAATACAAAAGAAAGAAGAAGAGGAAGTTGCAGAACTAACCGCCTAATGATAGCTTGCAACTGTGCTCTCCTGACACTATCATTGGATGGAAATCCTGTGTCCTCCCAATCCTCTGGCCTTTCATTTTTGCACTGCATGATTAGCTTTTTGAGGCAAATTTCTTCTTCCTCCTGCAGTTGCAGCCCTTTAATTTGCTCCTTAATCACAAATAGTGGCCCAAGGAACCACTCAAAAACTTTGTCCCTTGGCCAATTAGTCATTGTCAACTCCACCTCATCAGCTAGAAAGTTCACATGGGCAAAATAAATAAATGTTTTCCATCTGATGTTGATCAAATGGAAGATGAAAGTTATCTGAGAAATGACATACAAATCAATAATCCAGAGGAATTGGATCTTGCAGATGCTATAAGGCATTGTAATATGGACCTAGCAGGTAGTTTTATGCTCAACTTCTTACATTTCCCCTTCACTATGCATTCCTCAATGTCTTTGACATCTATCAGACCTTCGTGGAGAAGAACCCTACCATTTGCCTCACAGGATTTGAAGAGCGCATCCCATACCTATAACATTGTTTTAATCAATTTTCTCATTCCACTAAAGTGAAGCTGCAGTAACATGTGTTAACAGTATCATAAACCTGCATAGGTGCATAACGTTGGATATTTTCTTTCAGTGTCCTGGATCCTTCTGAAACCAGCTTGGAATTGGACATGCTTTCTTTCTCGTTTGTCCCGTCGTTTGGTTTTCTTTCTTTGACGGGATGAGCGGGGCCTTTGTTCTGACGATAACGAGGCCTGACTGTCACAGGATTTGTTTTATCAACAACTTTTGAGTACATTGCAAATTTGAATATCACAACATAGCAGTGAACAAAAGCAAATTGGACAAAATTTTGTTCCCCTGAAGAGAGTTTGATATTTTAGTAACCTCCAGTAGAATGGAATTAAAATCATAGCTTGTACCTCGGAAAACATGAACCTTCCCTTAAGTAAAGTAAATCATTTGTGTATTCATCAAACAGGGAAATGATGGCCAAAACGTATGCCAGTCCCATCTTAAACGAGTCTTCCTGCAAATAAATAGAGAGTTATTGGCTTAAAGATTTATTTAAAGAAACATGTCCGAAAATTCTAAAATCAATTCTTGTGCTAATTAAATGAAAAAATGTGAAGAGGAAAGCATGTCACAAAAAGGAACAAAAATGGACCTGATGTACAATAATTCCACCATAAAGTGCAAGGAAGAAGCTGGAAAGGCACGCAGCTATCACAGATCCTACAACTGCCATAGGCCACAACACAATTGCAAGGCCTGCGAATGGGACACATACTGTTTCAAGGAATGGCCCTTCCCGTCCAATCAAGTCTTCCAATAGCCTCTTCCACCCTCTGAGCAACATGTATGGGCTTTTCCAGAGAGCTATGGCCGTAATCATGGGCACGTCCATTAGAATAGCAAGCACAGCAACCAAAACAGAGCTTGGAAGCTTTGACAACCTAAACAGAATGGTGTAAGGTGTATTTGAAAGTATTCCGTAGTTAGCTAAAGTGTAATCAGTTTGGCCAGCTGATCTCTTACTTTATGTCCATGGGTTTCTCATCTTTTGGTACTTCATCGGATAGTTCATCCATTAAGGAGAAGTATGAGTGGAAGCAAAAATCTATAAAATCCCGTACCACTGTGCAGCTTCCCTTAATTGTGGAAAAGCAACCATCCTGATCAATATGCTAACTATGAGCAGTGGCAAATAGTTTTAAGCGTCCAAATTCAAGGCAAAAATAAATGCCCAGCAAGGTGTTTATTGACAGTTTGGCAAATAGGCCTTTTTGGATCAATGCATATGCAATGGTATTGAACACTATAACACAAGCAAACAAGCAAAGTCAACATCTTGCGCTAAGCAAGAGGTTAAAACATCATAATTAAGTGTAAATAAAATAATCATAAAAAATAAGATAGAAAGCATCAATATATTGCAAAATGAGAAAGGGAATAACCGTTAAATGAGGAAAATATAAATTCTGTGACTGAATTTACATTTTTCAGGTAACATGATTTTGTTTTAAAAAAAAGTTTGCACATTCTTCCAACAAGCTCCATGAAATTGTTAAGTCAACCCAAACAAAAACGGTAGCAAATTGCACAAAATTTGACATAACAAACAAAAGAATGTTTGGAAAAAAACTAAAAGCTAAAACTGAAGCAGAGCCAGGAAAAAGATAAAGGGATAATGTTATTGTTTACTTTCTTGTTTCAAAATTTTTCTTTTGTGGTTTTTTCCCCTTTTTGGAGGGCAAGGTAGCAAATGACGTGAAAAGTGCACAACAAGCAGCTGTCACTTCTGCAGCTACAAGAAAAGAAGACTGCTTAAAAGATACAAGCGAACAGAATCAATCCATATGCAGGATGCCAATAGTCATAAGAGAGCAATTTCCTCGTTTACCATAAACATAATATTTGAGCAACTAAGGGAGTCCAAGGAATTAGAGACTCACAACAAAACAGTGGTAAAATTTCTCTTTGACATTCTCTCCCACAGCCTCAAAAGTAGCAATCAAGGGTGCAAAAAATCCGTATCCTATGCCACCTAGCAGGCTTGCAATTGTTGCCATAATTGGCCAAAGAATCAAAGGCACAGGAAGTGCCATCAGTAGCACAATCTTGAGAACCCATCCAAGCCTTTTGCTTCTGAATTGTAATCCACACATGACAGCAAAGCATAATTCATACTGAAACAGTAACACTACAATAATCCAAAAGTCAAGGTGCAAGCTTAGGAAACATACTTTGCCACACAATAATGAGTCCAGATAAAATGAGCAAGCCACAGTCCAATCACCACTGATGTGTTCCCAACCACAATAATCACTACCACAATTGGACCAATGATTATCCCTGTTCAATTCAACCAAGCAAACTTTCATTATCCGTAACTTTTAATTTAAGCAAACAAATCCACTATTCTAACTATCCAGTCATTAACTTCAAAAGCTATCAAGCACCCAATAAACCAACTCTCAAGCCAGTTTTCAGAGAGGTAACAAACTATAAATAAACAAGCCAAATACTTCAATAAGCTTGTTCTACGGGCCTACTTGTAGATCATGTGGTAAATTCAGAAGTCATATGGTCTTGCTAATGTATGATGACCCTCAATCTTTATCACTTCTCAAAAGTCATTAGAACAATTAGACTCTCTAGCTTCATTGACTAGGTCTATCTAAATTTTTGAAGCAAAGCAAATCAATCCTCACACAGCACATACACAAAGCACAACTAATTATGTGGGACAGTACCCAAATTAACAAGCAAGTACACAAACAACTTAGCAAAAATTTGCATTTGCATGCTTAACTAGGTAGAAGTAATAAATAAAGAAGGAAAGAAAAAAGAAAAAGATGAAACTTAGGAAAAAAAAAAAAAAAGGAAAAGAAGAAACTTACCTTTGAGAGAGCCAAGGATGAAAAGCAAGAAGAAGAAAGGCAAAAAGGAAACAAAACTCCAAAGATTGGCCAAAAATCCTACTGGAACCTCCATAATGGAAATAATATTGAATGGAGCTGAGTGCAAAATCAAAGAGAATTAAAGGACAAAACCAAAGTTGGTGTGTAAATTTTCTTGAAACTTTTAGGACAGATGAATCATCATTTCACCAGGTTTAGTACTTGGTAGCAGTTGTAACTGTTGCCCATCTGCTTTGCTTTTCTTGAATGCTATTGAGAGAGTTGATATAGAGACAAGACTGTTACAGAACGAAGTGAAAGTTACGTGGCATCCTTTCGCCAGGTGTCAGTAGAAAAGAGTGCTTGAGCGTCAGGATTCCCGGGACGAAGGTTGGAGACAGCGACACCTGGGAATCAGCTTTTGGCAATGTAACTGAGTGCTTTTGTCTTTCTATCGTCATTCACCACTTTGGCGGGAACCAAACCGCACTTTGAACGTGTAACGTCACGCTTTTTGGCAGCAAGTCCCTTTGGACCATGACACCTGCACACGCTTTTACTTTTTTACAATAACGCAAGTGGAAAGGCTATGAATATATTCTTTGGGCAGGCCATTATCTAATCTTAGGCAAATAATTACTACTATTTGTTAACTTAAAACTAGTGATTTGGTTCTATCAAAAAAAAAAAAAAAAGTGATTTGGCCCACTATAATTTGTTTCAACTTTAAAATAGATATTTAATAACAAAAGCAATTATGATGTACTAATTTTTCATTAAATTCCAAAATTTTGTAAAATTCCATCTATAGTACGAAAAATTGGAAACAATATGCCATTTCATGGCTTAATTATGTTTGTTAAATTAGTTATAATTTGTGTCCATTTACAAAAAAAATTTCTACAAAGCTAAAATATAAATGGTAAGATAATTGTTTAGTCCCACAAGTGATTAAAAATTAAGAACTAATTATATACTTAGAAAATATCATGAAGCAATGGGTAGAGATGGCACCGATTGGAGTCAGTATCTCTGCCATTAGTTGTATAATTTTTAGTTTTCGGAGGCCAATTCGTAACATGATTATTAATTTAGATGGCAAATTGAATATTTGAATAAAATTGTAGATGGTTAAAGAATTTTGTAGTCAAAAAGTTTCTTTACGCATAAAAGTAAAGAAACAAAAAGGAAAATAAATGCAGCCAAGTTATTTTTTTAGAATATCTAATCTATATGCTTTGGCTTCTTCTTCTTGTTCTTTGTCGGGTTGAGGCTGCGTAACGACGTAGTATCATAGGGGCTACTTAGCGGGTAGTTCAGAATGGTAACGGTTAATCGTCTTGAACCCCACTCCGGCTTGAGCTACCAACTCATAATAACCTCAGTGTGATTTGGCAAAATATTATTTGTCTCTTATGCTTCGGTGTAAAAGTGCTTGGTGAATGGGATCTGTCACATTAGATGGACCTGTAAAAATCACACAACCTTCTATTAATAAAGCGTATTTGACTCTTTTTTTTTTCTAGGGCTAATTGCTTAGGTAGATTAAACTTTTTTTTATAAGTGTCTATTTAATTTCCAAAGTTGTCATGAATATACTGAGTACTTCAATTTTTACATTCCTCTTACAAAAAAAAAAAAAAAAAAACCAAATGTTCTCCCTTTCTTTTTATCATTTCTTTTACATTTTGCTTCTTTTAGTCCTCTCGCATTTCTTATCCTATCACTAGGGGTGTTCATGAACCGGGTACTCGGTCCATGAACAAAAACTTTGAACCGAACCGGTCTTACCGGTTCGGTAGAATTTCGAACCGTGAACCGGTTCACGCATAGCGGGTACCCGACCTTTCGGTTACCCGCAAAACCGGTTTGGATAGACCGGTTACCTGACCCGGTCCATCATAATTTATCAATATTTTTAAAATAAAAAATAAAATAAGAAAAATCGTAAACCATCATTAAATTACTAGTAACACAAATATCAATGATTTTAAAGTTAAATTACATCATAAAACTGTAATTTTCAAAGTAACCAAAAAACAAAAAACTAAATAAACATATAGACACTTAGTTTTTTAAATTTCATTATCACATTTCAATTAGTTATAAAAATAAAAAATACTTAATAAATAGTCAAATGAACATCCAAATAATAAAATAAATAGTCAAATGTTCATCAATCAAGAATAAAATAGAAGCATAACTTAGTAGTAACAATAAAATAAATCAAAAACTAAAACAATGAATTAGTAAAATAATATCACATACCAAAATGACAAAACTACCTCTTATTATGGACCGGTTCGGGTACCCGCCAGTTCACAAGGATGTGAACCGCTACCCGACCCGCTTAATTTATGAACCGACCCGCTATTAGTAACCGGTTTGGTTACCCTCTTTTTTCGGTTCGGGCCGGATCGATTTTCCCGATTTTTCGGTTCTTTTTTAACAACCCTACCTATCACCATCCCAATCTCTAATAAATAAAATTTTCGTCATACTAAAATTTTTTCTAAAAATTTGAAGAATACTCGAGATTTTTAGTGTAAATTAACAATACAAGCTTGCAAAGAAAAGAGTTGACATTTGGTTGTTTTTAGTAAGATAAATATATCGTTTGTTAAGGGCTTAATGCTCTGCATGACTTTCTTTGTTTTCTTTGTTAGGACAGTAGAGAAAGAAAGGGAAAGATTGATGTCCTTGTGGATATGGGACAGGAAGGAGGAAGAGAAGGAAGAATTTTAAAAAATAAAAATGAAATGGTAAAAAGAAAAGGAGAGGAAAAATAAACATAATATATTACCCACAAAAGGCTAATTTTTATTAAGGACTAATTAAAAACTAATGTAAATGTTTAAGAACTTAATTGGTAAAATATAAATACTCATGAAAAAGTTTTAGAACCATTAAAGTAACTAACAATTTTTTGAGGACCATAAAATTATTGTTTGCTGGAACTTAATGCTCTGTACAATTTTCTTTTTTCTTTTTTTTTTTGGTCAAGTTGACATAGAAAGGAGGGGAAAGATTGGTGTCTTGGCGATGGGAAAGGGAGAAGAAAAGAAAGGGAAAAGGAAAAACATATACATTACAGATAAAAGGGCAATTTTCATACAAATTTATATTGGGGACCAATTGAACACTAATGTAAAAATTAAAATACTTAATAGGTACAAATTCAATTTTAGGGACTATTTTAACACTCACGGAAAAGCTTGAGGACCATTGAACTAAATAACCTTTGTCTTTTTCTTTGGTTTTTCTCTTTCTTTTTTCTTGTTCTTGTGTGGGATGCTACTTTCTTTTCTTCTTATAATGCAAAAACAAGGATACTTTTATTTTTACCATCTTTCAGTCCCTTCCATAACCTGCATTTCTTTTCTTGATAATTTTTTATCTGCCTTGTATTCTCTCTCTCTCTCTCTCTCTCTCTCTCTCTCTCTCTCTCTCTCTCTCTCTCTCTCTCTCTCTCTCTCTCTCTCTCTCTCTCTCTGTGTGGTGGTCTTACCAATATGAATGTGTGGTCTTGAGGTTGTGGAGATAGTGAGTGGGTAATCAATATGTATATTTATAGATAGAAATTTAAATCCACATATCTCAAGTAGTATTCTTTTATTGTGTTGAAAATGTGTTTTACAATTAAATTTTCTATTTCAAAGTTATTTTAGTTTTTTCTACATTGTATCCAGTGTCATTTTTTATGAGGTTAATTCTTATAGCAATTATTTGTACATTTGAATTGCTAAGATGGAATCCAGTATTGTAAAAGTTGTAGCTAGTTAATAAGTTATTTTATTAGAACCTTATAAGATTAATGGTCGTTAATGAACGATGTTTAGCAAAGATTAGGAACTTTATGTGGAAAATAAAGTATAATGTAGAGGCATTTACGAAGAAATGGTTGACAAATGGAGGAAAAACTCCTATTTCATTATAAACAATCATATTAGGTGGATAAACCACAAATTTTTTTTCATTTAACTATTTCTAACTATTATGTATTTTGTAAAAACTATAATGGTTAAAAGGTAGATTTTGAAAGCACAAGGAGGTTATGAGATAATACCTACACTAAGACAATTTACCCTTGTAGAAAGCATGATGAGGTTATCAATTAATACCTACACCACAAGGGAATTTAAGACAAATTTACCTTTACTGAATGGATAAGTCACTAAAGATGCATTTATAAAGCTGAAGTCTAGGATTTGAAATCTAAGTACTAAAACTATTAAGTTGCTAATTTAATAAGTTATATTTGTTTGACAATTAATTGAATTTAAGTACTAAATTTAAATATCTCACATTGTAAATATAGTAATTTTATCTTAAAATAATGAAACAGTTAACAAATATTATGTCTGTGAGATAGAGAAAGAGAGAGAGAGAGAGTGTGTGTGTGTCTTTGCATGAGAGAGAAAGTGTAAGTGTATGTGAATATGAGAGAAAGTATGTGCATGTTTATGAAAATATGTGTGTATAAAAGAGATTGTGTATGTTTGCATGAGAGAGAAAGTACAAGTGTGCATCTGTATGTGAGAGAAAATATGCATGTGTGTGAAAATGTGTGTATAAGAAAGGGAGAGAGTGCAAGTGTATGAAAGAAAAAATTTATCAATGTGTACGAGAGAGAGAAAGTGTGTATGTGGAGATGTGTAAAAAAATAGTATATTTATGTGTGCATGTATGTGGGAGTGTGTGCAAGAATGTGTGTGTATGAGTGTAAGAGAGAGAATGTGTGCACTTGCGTGATTGAGTGTATAGGTGAGAGAGAAAATGCGTGTGCACTGCTAAGTGTGTGTGATTGTTTGTGTGCATGCACAAGTAAGTGCGAGAGGAAAAAATATACTACATGTATTCAAAATTTGGCAAATTAAGTAAAAAATCATCATTTAAAATTTGTACAGAAATTAAAGTAGTGCTTAATATATTGAATAGTAAAGAAATTCGATTATTAAACATGTTGAATTCAAAATGCTCTTAATCCATTAATTTTTAATATGAAGTTGGGTTATCAAACATCCCGTAAATCAAGCACATAATTGCTCTCTTTTTATAAGGGTTTGTTTTCCCTCTATTTAGTGAGAGCCTTATATTCTCTTAGTGGGGGTTGATAATTTTTAGATATTTATCACTAATTTATGAAGTTCATCCTTTTCTATTGCCTTCTAACACCTTGATCTCCAATTCTCTCTCTTATTTATGATCAGATTTTCTTTTTTGAAGAGTTTCAAATTTTCCCTCCATTAAATCTTTATTACTAGATCTTTTAATTTTGGCGAAACCCCATAATGATCTCCACTGAACTATGGACTAAATTCTTCTCTCTTTAAGATTTATTGATAAACAAACAGCTAGTCAAGTAGTTAGAGCTCTATGGTTTGATTCCTATCAACTCCTCTTCCCCAGAGACCCACTTTTAATAGAATAGGCTTAACAAAGAAGATTTAGTAAAGATCACCCATAGGCCTCATTTGGTTGATGAGCAAGTAATGGTTGATGAGCAAGTAAGGGAAAGTAATCTATATAGGAAAGTAATATGTATGGGAAAGTAATCTGATTACTTAATAGTGTTTAGACACTCCCAGGAATGTTAGCAGTAAAATTGTCTAAATTCCTGTTATAATATTTGGTTTATAATAATGTAACAAGTAAAATGCATATTTGTTGTTTGCGCACAAAATCAGCAGCAAAGCAATCTCTCTGGTCGATTGGCCTGGTCATTGTGTTTGTAGGCGTGCCACTTAGTCGATACCGCGAATGTGATGTGTGATAGATGAAAATAGTTGAAATAGTGCACTGATTAACTCTGACATCTAGGTCGATTGCTGTTCGTCTCGCCTTGGATAGCTCCAAGGACTTAAAATTCAAGCATTAAATGATCGACAATGACTAAAGCTAAAAATAGAAGTTAGCGTAAATTGACAAAGAAATGAATTTGTGAGAGAGAGAGAGAGAGAAAGAGAAAAAGAGAGAGTCATGGAATACTGAATCGCATTAAACTGGAATATTTAAAGTGCTAAACTATATAGAAATTGCTAAGAAAATTAACTAAGATTGCTGGAGATAAAGAAAGAAAGAGAAGGCGGAAGAGAGAAAGAGATAGAGAGAAAGGGAGAGAGAATGTAGCTATTCTAAACTTTAAAGATAATTCTGAGCATTTTTTTGCGTCTCTTTTTCCCAATGCATCTTAAACTATTTATAGGCATGGCTTCCTTCCAAAAGTGGCAATTAATTAGAGCCTCAAAGCCATGATTAACCACTTCCTTATGTTTGTTAGCCACTTTATCAGTTCCCTTTTATTAGAACATGGATAACTATCCACTCTTCTAATGCACCCATTTGTGGTTTCTAGGTAGTTGTGTATGATCTTTTTACTAAAGGTAATCATAACCCCAACAATTGCCCCCCTCAAATAGTTCATCAGCGCTCAAAGTAGCCGATGGAGTGTTTGAATCTTTAGTGACAACCTATAAATCGATTTTTCTGTCTATAATCGACAACATAACTAGTATTTCAATGGGCATTCCTCGACTTGGTATGTTTGTGATCAATTTGCAATTGTGTTTGCAGATTGGTCCATCTTGTATTATACTTTAATCCTTACCAATTGGGATCACTATTACTCAATGGCAATGAGAAAATTAGCACTTGAAAGATCAATCAACGACTATCACTCACCAACAACAAGAAAATTGCACCAAAAATCTAGTCAACAAGTATCACTTATCGACAATGAGAAAATCGACACCAAAAATCTTAATCGATGAGTATCATTCATCGACAATGAAAAAATCAACACCGAAAAACTTAATCGCTGAGTATCATTCATTAGCAGGGAAATAATTGACAGGGCTGATCGACGATATCTAACAATTGTCGCATATCGATATCAATAGGTATGAGAGTGATTGACACGATAGTCGATAAATAAAGTGGTTGTTGTAAAAGAACAAATGCTGATGCAAGAGAAAAAGAGCAGGGTCGATTCTGCTAGCCAATCCTTTAGATCGACATGCCTAATCAGTACACCCTGATATTCAAGATGCTTAGAAATTTTATTGTTGATGTCCTTTCTTCACATAGTTGAGGGTATGTACAAGCTTGACTGGGCTTATACTTGTTAGGCATACAATGATCTTGCCTCATCCAACAAGCCCACCTTTGCCAATTAGTTATCGACGAGAAAATAGCAAAGTGGCCTCCTACTTTTTGCTGCCCATTGTCGATTGTAATCATCAAAACTATTTGAAATTGATGATTTTGCTCCCCAGAAGATAGCTTGTTTGGAATGACATCGACCTTTCTGCTAATAGAGCTTGTTGTCACTGGGTGTATTTGCCCCTTGGATTGAGTCGATGACGACTGTACTTGCCCCCTAATTTGAATTGACAGTAACTATACTTGCTCCACAGCTAATAACTTGTCCGAAATGATATTGGCTTTTCTGCTAACGAAGCCTGTCGATGTTGAGTGTGCATGCCTACCAAATTGAGTTAATAGCAACTACACCTGCCCCCAAGTTGAGACTCATCTACTGAGACAAGTTTCTTGATGTCTGATCCAAGTTAATCGACATGCACATGAAACTTGGAGTCAACAATATCAATGGCATTACCCATTGCTGTGGTTTCTCGCTCTAATTTGCGTAGATCTGGCACCATATCCAATGTCGTCCCTTTCATCAAACTATTTTGTATGTGCATTTTAGCCATTAGGTCAAGGTGTGCATCTAACACCTTGTAAATTAGTCAATTCAGTGTTTCCGTATGTCATTGATCTCAAGTTGGGTTGGGGTCAACAATCCTTCCGATCTAATGCATTCATTCCATGAGGATGATGGAGTGATCTCATTAAAATTAAAGGTTTTGTCCTTAACCACTTCCTTGTCCTTAGCCATTTGTTAGCGTCGCTTTGTTTGGGTTCCCCCGAGCGTGCATAACAACACATATAAGCACTCTCACACATGGGATGTGTCTTGTATGCTTATTTATAAGCAACATATAAGTAAATATGATGATGTAAGACTACCTTAAATTATTTTATGGCTCATAATAAAAATAAGGTGGATCTTATTTCTTAGTTCAGCTTAGGAAAAAATTATCTAAGTGAAGGTAACTCATTGTGATTAGAATTAATAGCTAACTGATATTTACATACTAGTTTTAAACGTGATATAATTTTTCTTTTTGTGTTTATTAACTTTAAGGTGTGGGAGTCAAATCTCACGCCAGTACTAGTGTCATATCATGTTCAATAGTGAGGAGAAGAATCCATTTAGCTTAAGATAAATATAGTTGAGCTTTGTATACAATAGCTAGTGTGCAATGAATGCCAACGTGTTTTATTATTTTTTTGTTGTGATGTTGCCTTATTCTTGCAATTGCATGTCCAAGTGATGTGGATCTTGCCATAGTCACTATGTTTTGCCTATTCATTTGCTATAGATTAACTGTTAATATCCGATACATTACACTGTCTTCATAGTTATTTGTTCTGTTTTATGCCTATGTTTTTTTCCTTCTTCTATATCATTTTTTTTTAATTTTTTTATGGCCTGTTTCTTGCCTTCCAATGCTTAGTTCATTACAATTTGTCTTGTTTTCTGAATCAACCTATGTTTGTGACAGCAAGTTTTTATTATGATTACCCTTGTAAGCAACACATGATACATCAGCCATAAGAGAAACAAGCCTATTAGCCAGAATTATCTGCAACCTCCACGGCACACTCCCAAATGCCAAAGGTTGCATCACAGCACCAAAGATTGGTTAACCAGGTCACACCTCAGTTAAAAGAACCCTTCCCTCTTGAATTTGAGTTTGAAACCAAATGCCTTAAGCCTTGGACAGTGGCAAAATCCAAGCTATATGCACTGTGCTATCCATATTTTTCTTTGTTAAGCATGGAGACTAATGTTTTGTTACAACAATATGCTATCCTTATTTTGTTGAGCAGAAACTCTAGTTACTATCCTTTTTTTTTTTTGTTAAGTAAAAAGACTATTTTTTGTTAGGATTAATTACAGTTTGCCTCCCCTAAAAGTGGGGGTAACCTACACTTTGTCCCTTGAAATGAAAAAAATATGCACTTTATACCAAAAATCTTGGGTTAAAATTATTGTTTATGAACTTAATTCTATATAAAAATTGTTAAAAGTCTAAATTATTCTTATAACTGCATGTCTATTGTCAAATATACTCATAGGCATTAAAACTAAATTTTTTTTTTATCTCATACATGTCTATCATGCCTGTATGTATAATTTTAAAAAATAATGTACATAATGTCGTACCCCATTTTTCGAAAGACGAAAAAAGAGTAGTGTGGAAAAGAGGGAGGTTTTGTAAAAGATGATTTTTAGAAAAATGATTTTATTTAAAAAACAAAATAAAAATGACCTAAAATGGGATTTTGAAAATGCGACGGTTTTGGGTCCAAAAATAAAGTCAAAAATGGGTTTTTATAAAAAAGAGTCACCATTTGGTATTGAGTTTTAGTGTACCAAGTCACCAGAAAAATAGTTTAACAAGAATCAAAACATTTGTTAAGAGAAATATTTTTATAAAAAAATAAAAATACGTGAAAAACCCTTTTAGACGACCCTGGGTCTTTGAAAATAAGAGAAAATGAGTTCAGGAGTCACAGTTGAAGAAAAGAGAAGGCAAAGGTTTGCGCTTAAAACACCCTTTCAACCTAGCCGAAACTAGTTGCGAGGTTTAGTCCAAATTTTTCTAATGTAATCTTAAAACTTATCACATTTGGATGTATCCATATGAATGCAAAATCCTAAACCTAGAAAGAGATATCGAACGAGGCAAAATGTTCCTTCGAGGTTTAATTGGAATTAATGCATTAATTGCATAACCCAATATGAGACTTCAAATGAGTCACAAGTTATGCAAAAATGAAATGCAAAAAGTGAAAAATAAAATGTAAATATAGATTTAAGTGATCAAAGAAAGGGAATGCAACATAATGGATATACAGGTGACTAATAAACTCGTGACAAACTGTTCCTACTCATGGAGGGGGGAACGGCATGTTAAGCTACCATTTCCCACATAAGTAGACGATTATTTTTAGTCGAATCACATAAACGACCTAAGATTCTATGTGAAATGTAACTTAAATATCATGCACTGAATATATGTAAAAAATAGACAATAAGAATAATAATACATAAAAAACCATGGAAAATGGAAAAGGCCTTAAAAAAAGTGTGAAATGATATGAAATATATACAAGGAGTGATCTAACACTAAAATGACCTAAGAGTCTAGGCGTTGGATTAGTTTATTTTCTAGAAATTTCTCACTAGTGTTGGACTAGTGAAGAAACCAGAATTAACCACAACTAGTTGAACTAGTGTGGTATCATAATAAAGAAAATAAATAAATAAATAAATAAAAACATAAATTAAAGCAATAATCACATAGAAGCAGATAATAGCATATATGAGCACATAGCACATAAGTATAATATTCTAAATGCAAAACCCTAAAGAAAGAAAGTAAACAAGTAAGCACATAATCATGCAAAAACACATATCACACCAAACCCTAGCTATTACACTGGGGAGACCTAATTACACTCTAAACGGGAAAAAAGATAAGAAAATGACCTATCTAACCTATTTATTACATTTTCTATCTAAAATACAAATTTTGCTAAATAAATAAAAATATAACTTATCTATTACATTAACTATCTAAATACAATTTTTTTCAAAGAAAATATCACCTATCTATTACATTTCTTTGAATAATTAAAATTAAATTCAAACAAATAACATGGCATAAATAAAATGCTGACACAAAAATAAAATAATAAACACAAAAAGATACAAAAAAAAACACATAGGAAAAACACATAGGAGCACGTAAGAGCACATAAAGAGACATTGAAAGGATAATAGAGGAATCTCCCATTCGTAAACTCGATATAAATGCTAACAAAATAAACAAACACGTCAAGACACCAATATTTTGGATAAACAAATCATAAAGTGAATAATACAATATTAATCACTATAATCAAAAAATAAAATACAAGACAATTATAATAATAATAAAAAATAAAAAGGTTAAAAGCACCAACTAAGCATTAAAAAAAATTTAGTTTAAATAAAAAACAATAACATATAATTAAACTTTTAACGCATAAATAAAAACACCAAGAATAATTTAAAGAGGAATAAAGAAATTAATTTGAGTGTTAATTAGACAAAAGAACCAAATTTTGTGACATTAATTGAAATTTTAAAAACTGAAAAGAAATCACAAAAATTTTAAGGACTTAATTAAAAAGAATTTTTTTTTGGCAAAAGAATAAATTTCTAAAGTTTTGAGGTAAAGATGAGACATCACAATAGCAAGAGGGCAAAGTTATAAATTTCAGCAAAGTAAAATTATAAAATTAAAAAGTACAGCAAGTTAAAGGATAAAATTATAAATTGTGGCAAGTATGGGGGGTTAAAATGTAATTTCAGCTAGCCTATATAGTAAAAATGTAAATTTCAGCAAGTGTGAGGATTAACAAAGAATTTTTAGCAACATAAAGGGACTAAATGAGAATTCCAACATCTAGGGAAGGGTTGAAATCAAATTTTCAGCAACAATTAAGGACCAAAAAATGAATTTCCAGCAATTATAAGAGACCAAACTATAATTTCCAGCAAACGTTCAATAAAATGTAATTTCTAGTTACTTGGGGGGCAAAAACATAAATTCCAGCAATGTTCTGGGGCCAAAAACGTAAATCCAGCAAGATTGGGAGCCAAATTGAAATTAACAGGATTTAAATGAAGAGAACTTAAGTTTTAAGGGTCAATCTACAAATATTAAGAACTTAAGTGCAACAATCAAAAGTATTTCTAGCAGAATAACAAACTGACCGAAATACTAAGGCTAAAACATAAATATTAAATTTGATAATAAAATAAACATGAAACAAGTCCAAAACGACGTAGTTTCGGTTGAAAACTACGTCGTTTTAGTCCTCCTTTTCCTCTCTTTTTTTTTTTAAGATTAAACCCCCAAAATCTTAGAATCTACCTAAAAATAAACTACCCCCCCCAATCGTCTTCAACCTCCAAATATCACTTTCTCTCTCTCGTTCTCTGTCTCTCTCCCTTTCTCTCTAGTGCAGTTAGTAGTTAGGTCACTCTCAATCACTTGTAAAAAATGAAGGTTACAAACAGCTTTCGAAAGTGAGAGGAATATTATTCAACGAGTATGAAGAATTACAGAGAGAAACAAATGAAAATTCTGATAATAAGCATAACCTTTCTCTTCCATTTTACCCCTATTTATTCCCTCTAAACAGTTACAACAGTTAGTTATTTAGTGTAACCACCTTTCTCGCTAATTCTACCAACTAACTAATTGTTACTAAGCTAACATTCCTTTGCTAACAGCTGTTGCTGACTTATCCTCTCCTTGCTGATTAAGCTACTGATCTGTCTTTGTAACAATTTCTTCTCCTCGAAAGGATCCTTGTCCTCAAGGATTCAAGGATGAAAATCTGGATACTTTTTCTGCAGGTCATACAAGTACTCCCACGTTGCATCTTCTGGAAAAGAGTTGCTCCATTGGACCAGTACCTAAGTTGCAACTTGGTTACCCCTTTTTACCATCTTTTGATCTATCACTGCCACTGGTTCTAACATTACTTGACCCTGAGAGTTAACCTCCTTTGGAAAATGTCACATTACACACGCTTGCACCATCACTCTTATACACACAATTGCACACAATACACACACAAAGAACAAGTCCATCAGCAAAATACACACACAAGCAATCACACGCGCACAAAAATCAAACACAATAGCTCCACCACCGCCGGCCATTCTATCAAGCCCCTCTTTCTCTCGGCCAAAGAGGTGATGTTTAAGCACCCCCCTTTTAACTAATTTCATTTGTATATTGTCTATTGGATGTGATTTAGTAGGGATTGTAGCTTAATTTGTGAATAATTTGTTTTTTTAGAAAGAATTTGGAATTTGAATTTGGATATAAAGGCAGAGAGAGAAAAGGAGAGAGGAGAGAATGAGACCGAGAAGAGATGCGTGAGAGAGAGGAGAGAATGAGAGAGAAAGGGAGAGCGTGAGAGAAGGAACGAGAGAGAGAGAGAAATTTGGGGAAGACGAGAGAAGAAAGAAAAAAAAGAGAAAAGAAAGAAAGAAAGCTGAAGAAGAAATTTGGAAAAGAATAAAGAAAGAAGAAAGAAAAGAAAGAGGGAAAAAAAAAGGAGAAAACCGGTAAAAAAAAAAAAAAAGTGTTATGCAAAACTACGTCGTTTTGACATAAAACGACGTAGTTTTGGTTAGTTTCTCTTAGTTATTTATTTTTATTATTTTTATCAAATTAGATATTTACGTTTTGCTCCCTTAGGTTCTTGATTGTTTGATTATGCCCTTCAATACTTTTAGTTTCTTTCGTTTAAGTCCTCATTTATTTAAATTGACTCCTAAAATTTATGCTTCTTGTCAATCAAGTCCAAGTTAATTGCAATATGATTATAATATGTCTGGAAATTGCAATTTTATATCCCTAAGCTTGCTGAAATTGCAAATTTGTCCTTTAAGTCTTGCTGAAATTACGTTTTACCCCCTAGGTTTGCTCTAATTTTCATTTTTACTCCCCAAGTTTGTTACAATTGTATTTTAGCCCTTGAATGTTGCTGGAAATTGTAAATTTGGTCCCTCATGTTGCCAAAAATTGCATCTTTGCCCCTATGCATTGCTGAAAATTCTATTTTGGCCCTAGAATATTGCTGGAATTTATATTTTTGCCCCTCAAGTAGCTAGAACTTGCATTTTAGCCTTTGAATGTTGCCGAAAATTACATTTTTACTCTTGAATGTTGCTGGAATTGCATTTTCACTCTCCAAGTTTGCTGAAATTACATTTTTGGCCTTAAGTATTGCTGGAAATTTTTATTTTTGGCATTATGCTTGTTGGAAATTATATTTTAGCCTTTTAAATTCGTTGTAAATTATATTATTATCTTAACTATGGTTTGAAATTGTAATTTTACCCTTTAGTTTGTTATAAAGTACATTTTTACTCTAGAATGTTGCCTAAATTTCCATTTTTAATCCAAAACCTTGGAATATTTTATTTTGCCAAAAAAAAAGAGATTTAATTAAGTCCTCAAAGCTTTTAATTATTTCTTTTCACATTTTTTTTATTATTAAAATTATAATTAATGTTCTAAAATTTGGTCTTTTTAGTCTAATTAATGCTTAAATTAGTTTCTTTATTTCTCTTTTAGTTATTTTGGTAATTCTTATTTGTGTGTTAAAAACTTAATTATGTATTATTGTATTTTATTATTTATTATTTATTATTTATTATTTATTATTTATTTTTTTTATTTTTTTATTTTTATTCTTTTAACTAAACAATTTTTTCTTTTTTTAAATATTTAATTATTTTTTTTCTTTATTTTTGTTTATTATTGCTATAATTGTTTTTGAACTATTGTGGCATGTTTATAGTGATTAATATGAAATTATTTAATTAATGATTTATTTATTTAAATAATGGTACCTTGACATGTTCGTTCATTTTATTAGCGATTTGTACCGAGTTTATAAATGAGAGGTACCTCTATTACCCTTCTAATGTCTCTTTGTATGCTCCTGCGTGCTTCTATGTGTTTTTCTATATGTTTTTTTACGTATCTCTTTGTGGTTATAATTTTTATTCATGTGTGAGTATTTACTTATTTATGCCATGTTGTTTATTTGAATTTAATTTTTAATCATTCAAAGAAATGTAATAGATAGGTAATATTCTATTTAGCAAAATTTTTGTATTTAGATAGTTAATGTAATAGATAGTTTATATTTTATCTATTTAACAAAAAGCTTATGTATTTTAGATAGAAAATGTAATAGATAGGTTAGATAGGTTATCTTTTATTTTTTTCATTTTTAGATTGTAATTAGGTTTCCCCGGTGTAATATTAGGGCTTTTGTGTGCTATGTGTGCTACGTGCTTATGTGTTTTATTTGCTTTCTCTAGGACTTTGCATCTAGAATATTATGCTCGTATGCTATGTGCTCCTATGTGTTATTATCTGCTTTTATGTGATTATTGCTTTAATTTATATTTTATTTATTTATTTACTTGCTTTATTGTGATATATGTGTATCGTCGCCACACTAGTCCAATGCTAGTTGTGGTTAATTCCGATTTCTTTGCTTGTCCAACACTAGTAGAGAATTTCTAGAAAATAGACTAGTCCAATGCTAGACTCTTGGGTCATTTTAGTATTAAAATCACTTCTCGTGTGCATTTCATCTCATTTCACACACTGTTTCTTATTTTTAGGATTTTTTATTTTTTTTGCATGATTTTTTGTATATACTTATCCCTATTATCTATTTTAAACACATGTTCAGTGCATAATATTTAGACTTCATTTCACATAGAATCTTAGGTCATTTGTGTGATTTTTTGACTAGAAATAGTCATCTACTTACTTGGGAAGCGGTGGCGTACATGCCGTTCCCCCCTTCGTGAGTAGAAATATTCAGTCACGAGATGTTAGTTCCCCGTATCCGTTATGTTGCATCCCTATTTTCTTTGTTCACTTATTATATATATTACTATTTTCCTTTTCTTTTTACATTTCATTTTGCATCTATACTCGTGACTCCATCGAGGTCTAAATTCAGGTTTCACAATTAATGCGATAATCCCGACCAAACCTCAATGGAACATTTTGTCCCTTAATGATATCCATTTTTTAAGTCTAGGTTACATTCATATAGTTGCATCCAAATGTGATAAAATTGTAGGGTTATATTAGAAAAATTTGGACTAAACCTCGCAACTAGTTTCGGTTAGGTTGAAAGGGTGCCTTAGGTGTAAACCTTTGCCTTCCTTTTCTTCAACTGTGACTCCCGAACCTTTTTGTCTTGTTTTCAAAGTCCTGGAGTTGTCTTAAAAAGGGTTTTCTTGTTTTTCTTATATTTTCTCAAAATCATTTTCTAAATAAATCATTCTCGATTTTCTTACCTTTGTAAAATATTTTCTGGTGACTTGGTACACAAAAACTCAATACCAAGTGGTGACTCCTTTTTCACTAAAAACCCTTTTTTAGACTCTATTTTCGGGCTAAAAAATCGTCGCATTTTCAAAGTCCCATTTTAGGCCCTTTTCTTTTTGTTTTCAAAATAAAGCATTTTTTTCACATCTTTTGTCAAAATATCTTTTATAAAGCATATTCTAAAAAATCATTTTACAAAAACCTACACTCTTTTTCCAACAAACTAAACATAATAATCCCTTTTTCTGTCTTTCAAAAAATGGGGCGCGACAATGCACACATGAAAATTTTCACACAAGAATTCTAATAAAACGGTTGCATTGGAAAACGCACCATTAACTTAAAAATACTAAAATTCTACATAATTATTAAATGACTCCCAAAAATCATAAAACATAAAAAATATGAATTTAGAAATTTAAATGAAATAAAAAGGTATCTTCATGCTAAAATTATCATTTTGCCTCTTATACGACTAATTAGTAATAATTTATCCAAAAATTGCAATTAGCCCCCGAAAAATAAAGAGTATTCCCAAATGAAGTAAAAATACATTTTTTATGAAGGATGTGTCAAAATTTGGTGTCTACAGATACTTCTTAACTAACCATATAAAACTCATAAAAATTTTGTCATATTATACTTCACGAATAATATTTCAATTTGTCGTAAAATTTTAAATTTGCGTAATAGTAATGATATATTTTTCGCACTATATATAAAACAATAAATATTTATATCTAATTTTTACATATGCATATATATAAAACCAACAAGATGATAGAATATTTATTAATTTAATATGTTTAATATATTATGCTACATTAATATCAATTTTAGCACTTTTCTTTATGCATGAAATATTACATTATGTTTAATAAAATATGCTTTTTAATAACAATTTTAACTCTTTTTTTGTATATAAGATATTACATTATATTTAATATAAGGGGTATAATCGAACCAAGCTGAGTCCACATACTACCGAACTCGAGTTCGAGCTTCTTAACATTACTACTCAAGCTCAATCGAGTTTGTAACTCGAAACTCGAGCTCAGCTCGATATCGCTCGTGAAAACACAATCAAGTTTGAAATCGAGTTCGAACTCAAAATTCATATATAATTGGTGTGGATAAAATAATTTTATATATATGACAGTTAATACATATTTCCGAACTATTTGACGAACTGCTCGAGTCACATTTTACTGTTCGAACTTGAGCTCATTTAGTATACAAGCAACTCGAGCTCGACTCAAGTTTAGTCAATACCGAGCTCGAGTTGAATAGTACGATTTGCTAAGTTCATTAACACCCTTATTTAATACATTACGCTACATTAATATCAATTTTAACTATTTTGTTGGTATACGAGATATCACATTAATAAAAATTCTATCATCTTATTGGTTTTGTATATATGCTTGTATAAAAATTTGGATATAAATCTTTAATGTTTTGTATATAATGTGAAAGATATATCATCATTATTACTCAAATTTTAAAATTTTGCTACAAATTGAAATATTATTCATGAAGTATAATACAACAAAAATTTTTATATATTTTATATGGTTAGTTAAAAAATATGTACAATTTTTTTCAATATTAATTTTTTAAATTATATGTACAAATGCGTATTATAGGAGTATGATAGACATGCTAGGGATAAACTAGGAAAAGAAGTAACTTTTAATATCTATATGTATATTGTCAATTTACATGCAATTATATGGGCAATTTTGACTTTTAATAATTTATACAGAATTAAGTTAATGAAGAAAATTTTAATCCAAACTTTTCGGTGCAAAGTGTATGTTTTTTGCATTCAAGAGGGTAAAGTGTAGATTACCCCCCACTTTTAGGGGGACAAACTATAATTAACCCTTTTTGTTACAACAATATGCTGTCCTTATTTTGTTTGAGCGGAAACCCTTGCTTTTGTTCCACACAATTACCGTTGTTGATCTGTTCCGCCATAGATTGCAACCTCACACAACTCTAGGGCAAGGGCTATCTTTTATTGCAACCTTAACATGTAATTTTGTTGATGTACCATATTTAGCCACTAAAAGGTCTAGCTAGGGCTCATAACGCATACTGTAAGGCCCAAATCTATCATGCGGGTGTGTGGTGAATTGTTTGGGTGCCTATTTAAGGAGGGCAGTTTCCTAAACCCAACTCTGCCCCAATAGGCCTTATCCTGTGAGTGCCGAATGGGCCAGTGGCCCATTTAAAGTTCTAGGCATTATAGTGCTAGCGGCTCCAGGATTCACTGGAGGATTGGGGAACAAAGCAATTTTATTTCTTCTGTCTAGAGGTGGTCAGATTCGAAAACTCTGAACATCATTTGTTCCTAAAACAAAGCATTGGATTCCTTCAGATTCCAATTGCCAACAACAGGCAAACTACTTCATTTGTTTGAGCTGGCAATTTAGAAGTTGTCAACAATACTTAAGAAACTTTACTAAACTATATCAGTTTAGTGTGTCTTGGCGAACTATAAACGAACTTCAAACAGTGCAATATATCAGTTTGAAACTATAAACGAACTTCAAGCAGTGCAAGCTTCAAGAATGTGTCTTGGTGGACCACAATAATCCCACACGTAATACGATTGGAAGTTTGGCTTTTGCTTTGGGTGACATCTTTCTTATTTTCAGAGTATAATAATATGTGGTAGTTTCAGTTTTGCACTCAGCGTTTTCACGAGTGGTGAGTTATTGTTACCAAAAGAGTAGGTACTTCTTATAGTCCTTAGGATTGTCTGGGTTGAAAGAAAATATGTACACCTAAAATCTAAATTTGAAAGAACTTAATTGAAATTCTATACATGCCTTAATGAATATTGTTTTTTTGTGATCCCAGATGAATAGAAGCCCGTGAAAAGATCGAACATGTTCACTAAATTACGGCTAAAAAAATTAAAATAGAGCCATGTATAATTGAAATTAAATCTGTTTTGTCTTATTTTCTTTTCAAGAAGAAAGACAAAAAGGAATACGGCGAGATCCCATATAAGACAAACCAAGAAGAACCTTGAACTTGACTTGAAACTACTTCAAAGCATAAAGTATCAAATTGTAGAACTTAAAAATCTAACATCTGAAATCAAATTTGTATTTGATTTTTTGCCAGTCAGCAGTTAATTACCACTGGCTAATTATATGTGTCTATACCTTTTCCGAACCAAACCAAAACAAAAAAAAAAAGGGAAGAAAATTAAAAAATATAAATTATCATCTATACCCAATGTGTTTACAGTTTACCACCTCCCAACCAAAATTTTGACACAAACATGGCTACACCTCTGAACACTTTCTTGGTGCATATCCCAGCCTTGACTGTCTTGTGTCATATAAGATGTGAAAATTCTGCTGTTGGTAGTTACCAATTATTGAGAGGGCAGATCTTGGAGTCCCCAATATTGCCAAACAAACAACTTCATCAGGTTCAAGCTTGATGAAGTAATTCTCAACGGGGAAATTCCAAACTGCACCATCCCCGAACTTGATCCCAAATGAAGGCAGCTCTAATTTCTCCACTCCTGAAACATTGTAGCAAGGAACCAAAATTGGAAAATCTTCAATAAGTTGGTATTTCTTCACCTTGTTCATGAATGCCTCCTTTATAATCTTGTAAGCTGGATCAGCAAAATAGCTCAATGTTGTACCAGAATCAACGATCGTTCCTCCGGCACCTTCTGGGCTTATGTTCCAGGTCTCTTCTGGTATATTCAGAACCTCACCCCCCACGAGAATCGACTTTATTTGAACATAATAAAATGTATCGACTGGATTTTCTTTGCCAGCAGAAACCAATGTGGTGAAATTCAATTCAGGATGGCTCAAGAGTTCCTTGTCTTCACCGAAAATCAACTTGCTGCTGACACTGGTATTGCAATTTCTATCCACAAGGCAGTAGGAAAAGGAATGGCCATACGATGATTGCAGCTGGGAGGAAAAGGAAAGAGGCCCTCTCCCAAGGCCTAATAATCCGGCAGCACCGTGAAATAGTCCTCTGTTCCAATGACCGCAACCAAACATCACATTCTCCACCGTCTTGAACTCTGACTTTCCCGAAGGATTGGTGAGGTTAACCGTGAAGGTTTCAAGTGCGAAATCCCCGGTTGTATTCGAGCTATCTCCATACCAATAGAAATAAGGACAAGACTGATTCTCAGACTTGCAAGGTTGAGGAGGATCAGGGGATGAAACCAGGTGGCACCTAGGATCATGGCAGCTTATGTTTCGAAAAGTACTAGACTCCTTTGGATCATAAAATGGACCTTTTTGTTCAAAGCAATCATGACACGGAACACATTGAATCCAATTAAGATCACTTCCAGTATCAAGTATCAAAGAGTAATGCTTTGGAGGTGTACCCACAAAAACATCCATGAAATATTCTCCTGAACCAAGAGTCACCCCTGACTCGAGAGTGGCCATGAGTTGGCCGGAAAGTTGATTACTTTGGGGTTCAGGCGAGGATGCCGGAGCTACTACAGGCTGCTTATAACGGTTTTGTGATCGTCTGGCAACTTTCTGCAGCCTAGAAATGGTGTTCTGATTCTTCTTCTCCACAATCCTCGTATGCAGAGTCTGAATTCTGATCAAATCCCTTGCAGTTGACTCCAAAACAGAATCTTTAGCCTTGGCTTCTTTGCCTGCAGATCTGTGTTTTAGGTGAAGTTTGACAGTGGGTTTATGCTGATTTCCCAACTCTGTAACATCATCATCATCATCATCATCATCTTCTGTGTAGAATTCCTCATGTGTTGCCATCGATTCAGTGGCTGTGTTCTTTGTTTTCCCGAAGTTACAACCTGAATTTCCTGAAGAAGAGACAGCATTGAAGCTTGAATGATCAGGAAATTCTATGCCGGCCAAATGAGAGACATTAGAATTCAGATTTTTCAGACTAAGATCTCCTCCAGTGGCTAAAAAACCACAGGAGAAGAAGTAAACACACACCAAACCGAGAAAGAACTTCAACACCATATGTAAGTATTCTTCTTTTCTTCTGTTCTTTTTTCCCCTAAAGAAAAGAAACTCACACCAAAACTCCAAAAGGGATAACAACTTTTGCTGTATCAGATGTAAAGACAAGGAAATTGATGAAAAATCATATGAAATGAAATGGTTCTTGAATTTAGCAGCAGAATATATATATATATTTTTAAAAAAGAATGGCCTAGAAAAAGGTTAAAAAAATGGAAGTTTAGAGGAGAGAACGGAATTTAAACTCAACTGTTATTTTTGATGAGATAGAGCTATATATATTTCTGTTTAGGGAGATGGTGATGGTTTTGGAGGGGAAGAAAAGTTCTGCAGAAGAAGAAGAAGAAGAAATATGAGGGGAAAAACATGAGGGAAAATTGGTAATGGGTGTGGGGAAAAGGGGGGCTTGTGTGGAAATTTTAGAGAAGTATACAGGTGGCTTACTGGGTGTTTGAATCTGACTTTTGAATATCCATCCGGCTTTTCCCCTTTACGCGGTTTTTAAGATGGTGTGGACAGTTCCCATTATTGGTTTCCTAAAATTGAATCAATTGGCACCTTGAATGGGTACATACCTAGTACACACGCATAACGATATTAAAAGCGCTTGAGTACTTGATGGTGTGGGTTAATAGGTCTTATTATTTTAAAGTACTCTTTCCTTTGTTTCTCATAACGTTTCAAAAAAAAAAAAAATGCTTGAGTACACCTCATGAGTTTGTTTAGAAGAAAGAATGGTATTCTTCAAAAAAAAGAAAAAGAAAAAGAAAGAATAGTGTTATAAAAAGCTAAGAAGAACGTATTATTAGTAGGGTTAGATATCAACCAGTTAATTGATTAAATGATTCATACACTTAATATCTTAAGCAAAACTAGCAATACCGATTCAGTTAATTTGTTAATTGTGTTTGACCCTCATTAACCAATTAACTGTTTAGTTAGTTACCCAGTTGAAGAGAGTCAGATATTGTGAGTAATCAAAACTATACAGTATTAAGTTAATTTGACAAATAAAATAAAAATATTAGAACATGATGCTTTATAAATTAAAAAGAAAACTTATACAATTTCAATTACTTTGCACCAAAAAAAAAATTACAAATTGAAACTCTTGCATTTACTTTTGTTTTTAAATTAAAGAAGTTACAAATCAAAATTTTTCATAGTACAAGTAAGAAAAATACTTGTGTTATTTTCTATATTCCACATCTAAGTTATATAAATGTAATTTTTTAGTTAATATCAAGAAAACATATGATAATTAGAGCATAAAAACAAAGAATAATATATAAATTAAAAAATGAAATGGAAAGAAAAACCAAATACAATATTTAGGTTTTGAAGTTATCTTAGCGTGAAAATGGAATGACTTAATACTCCTCAATTCATCTCTAATATTCACAAATATTAGCCTCTATGGCATATTTATTTATACTACATCAATTAGCTATAGTTTTTAAAAATTGATATTTAGAACTAGAACAATTTTTACAAATAACGTTCGGTTAACCTAAATACATTCAGAATTCAATTCGATTACCCTTATATATAGATAATTTTTTTTTTATAAAAATACAATATACTTGCACTAAACGGTAAGATAATATAGATAGATTATAACTCAACCACATTAAAACCCCATAAATGGGGAAATACATATTAGATGACATTTAATTCATGGAGATTCAAACTTTTTATTTTACCACTAAACCAGGATCTCATAACCCAATTGTTTGAGATAATTGATTAGTGTGATTTCGGAAATAACATCATTTTAGTTAATTTTGATATTTGCGTACAATTGGTTTCTTAAATAGATCCTGTGCACACACAAACAATAAATGCGCAGTTGCACATGCAAATGCGTAAAGTCTGGACCACTCCATCTCGTATCTAGCTTGATTAACAATACTATTACTCTTGTCGTTGGTATTTGACTAAAGATTCTATGTATTTTTTTAATATAAAATGCAACGAATGCAACATAATTTGACAAAAGTTTAATACCTATAAAATAAATGTACATAATATTGAATTTAGTCAATATAATTTCAAAAGAATATTGCTTAATTAATTCATTTGAAGTAAAACGTTTAAGACCCTTTCCATAGGTCAATATACTAAGTGCTTGCATAATTCGTATAACCATGAAAAGAAAATCAAATTTATATCCATAAAGATATCTGTTTTTTATGTTTGTTATTTACCAAATAACAAATTCATATTCTTCAATATATATATGTGTGTGTGTGTGTGTGTGTGTGTGTGTGTGTATGTATGTATGTGTGTATGTATGTTTGTATGTATGTATGTATGTATATGTATAAATTTCAGGATGCATATGGGTATACATGATTTTTTGATACAGACCACTTAAAATTAAACATTCTTAATTGACAAAATATAGTAAATAAATCAATTTAAAATAGAAGCTAAATTATTAGATTTTGTGAAATTTTATTCTCAAATATATTTTTACTTTTGAGAAAAGATATATTTATTTAGTCACAAATGTATTAGATATATATAACATCAGGCTATTATTTCCATTTGCACAAATTAAAAAAAAAAGTAAAGAATGCCACTAATAAAATGTTAGGTACCAATATCACTGTACCTAAACTTTTTCTTGAATGGATAAGATTTATATTAATTACAAGTTATACCATAATCATATACTTACTTTTTTTTATTTAATGTATAAAAACTCCTGACAACATATTGTTCAATTATGCGAACAAGTGCAATGGTTCCCTCCTCCTCTTGTGCCTTCTATAATATTTCAATTCCAAGACAATTGGTTTGCTTCAATGTTTAAACTCATCCTTATTTTGTAATTTTTTTTAATTTAACATACTTAACCACTATTATTAAAATCACTTCTAATATTAAGGAGCCATTTGGTTTGCATTAGGAAATCGAAATTGGAATGAGATTTATTAAGCTCGCTATTGATATGGGTTTATGCCATTTTTCTTTGCATGTTTAATTTGGAAACGGATTGAATTTTATTACAATAATGAATCAATTTTCTAAGAAAAAACTCTAAATACTCTCATTTGTATAGAATGACTCTTATAATAGTAAAGCAAAACAATAATATTATCAGATTTGATATACATTGCTGTCCTTGTACCTATAATCATAAGCTAAATTTTTCTCTAGTAGATCAGGTCTACGGGCTCCACCTATAAACCTAACATTGGATTAAAGTGCCAAGTAAGTTCAGTAGACTCCACCGATCCTACTTGGCCTCCTATCTATCGCCCATTAACTCGATCCACCTAAATACGGCTCCCATAAACTGAACAACCCCTTTGAAGTAGACTCAAAAGGAAATCTTGGAAGGGGGAGACTTTGAACGCATTTAACACCTATGCATTTTCTGTCTTCCCTTTTTCTTTAGAGGGTTATTTTCATTTTAATTTTTTTTCTCCGCCGTGTCAATTTGTAATTCTCTCCGTTCAATTATCAAAGTTTTCGTGTGGACTTACTCCTTGTATGTTGATTATTTTAGGATAGGCTTGAATTGTGTGACTCATTATGCGAACTCCTACTTTAATGGCCATGGGCTCTTTTAAGTATCATTTAGGATAAGTTCACAGTTCAAATTAAAAAGTTAAATATGCACAAATGAGATTGCACCAACAAGATCAAAATTGAGTTTAAAAAACAATGTTGTTTTAAGTGAAAAATAATTACACTACAACGCTACACAGATACATAAAAATGTTAGACAATTACGTAATATTCAACTTGCAAAAAATTAAAAAAATGTGAAATTGTGAGGTTCCGGGTTTGACTTTAACGTGGTTACTAAATGAAGTGGCTAAATGACAATATCCTATATTTTATTTGCCAAAATACTCTACAATAAAGGTTTATATGTTGTTGCATCCATAGAAATAGAAAAATTCTCATTAAGTATGTAAGTTGTTTTCAATCAGAATGAGAAAAATTAAAAAATATTTTACACAGTTTAATGCTTTGTGATGTTTGGCACTAAGAAAAATTTTAAAAATCAATTATAAAAAATATTTTCAATGCAATCAAATATACTTTATTTGCAAAAATATATTCAATTAAAAAATTTCTTTTGACTATGTTATATAAATACGTTTACAAGAAATTCATCGGTTTTTTGTTTTTTTGGGAAAACCGAGTATAGTACGAGAATTTAATAGCAGCTACTATTCATAATTAACGTGTGAAAATTAGTCCTATTCTTCAAGTGGCTGATGAAACATCTTGCTTTGACTTTAATGTGGAAGACTTTGTATTGGCACGTGTACGCTTTTCGACCACGAAAAAAAAAAAGGAACAAAATTATGGACGGCCATAGTCCATGAGACGATATCCTATATATATATTTTTGGATGTTATGTACAACTAGAGTAGGGAGATTTAAATCTGAGAGTTGGAAATGTTTTGATTAATGTTATTTGCTAACTTAAATTGCAGTTTCTTGATTAATGTTCTTACTAATGCAAATTTGTGAACCATTATAGAATTTTTTTTAAATCATACTCTCATTTGTAATACTTATAAAAAAGAACATAATTTGTAGTTGATAACTTAAACCGTAAGGAGCCATTTGATTCAAATTTCTCAATCACTATCACTATACATATCATTAATCCTGCTATAAATATGGGTTTTGACGATTCTCTCTAAAATGTTTAGTTTCATAATAGAATGAGTATCACTCTCTCAAAAAGGGTTAATGAATTTGGTATAGTAGTACTTTAAGAGGGAATCATAAAGGTATAGTTAATTGTTGTTATTCTAATTGAAGGAAGGTGATAATTATTTTTCAAACATCAATAATGGGTGTCACTACTGACACTCATTCTTCTCCTTGATTTCCTTGAACCAAACACCACCAAAGTGATAATCACATAATTTTTGTCAATGGCGGAATAGTGAAAAATACTTTCAACTACTATAAGTTCATTTCTTGCGGATTTGAGATGCTAGATAAATAAATTCTTGCAAGTTAGAAATTTGACAATAAGGAAAATGGAAAGATAAGGCTGTTATTTCCTGACTTTTTTTTTTCCTTCTCTCTCTCCCTCTCTCTCTTGGTTTTTCTATTCAATGAGTCTAAAATCTATATCCACGACTTTCCAATGCATGTGAGTTTTACTTGGTCCTTCCATTTTGGAGTTCAAATCTACCTTTTGTCTATTTCCTGAATCAGTGGGATTTCATCATTACGGCTGCAAACCGCACCTATTCTTTCTAATTCTCCTGCGAATGGTATTCTCTTAATTAGGTCCAAGTTTTTGACCTTCATATTAGCAGTCTATGACAATTACACTCTTGAAATTGACCTCAAATTACTTAGGTAAATAACTCTACAAATTTGACTAATATTGCAGCAAATGGGAGTTGTGTCGTACATCTAGTTTAGGTGGTGGGAAATTATATATCTTATTGTGCTTGCCTTGTCTAGTAACATATAAAATTACAAAGTTATCACACTAAGTTTTGTTTTACTTCTTCAAGATTTTTTTTTTTTTTTTTGGTTTTGAGGGTTTTTTTTTTTACCTCAAATAATGCCTGCAAGTAATTTTTAACTGTTTTCATACTTATTCAGTTTCCAACCGACTTTAAATTGAAATTCATCTACTATCGTGACAGTCCAAAAAAAAAAAAAATTTCATGAATCATTTGTTTGAAAGAAAGACAAACATAAATAAATTATTTTTAAAAAAGTTATTACATTGAAATTCTATATATTTATGAGTTTTGATATTATTATGAAAACAAAAGCCAAAAACTTATTTCGCTATCTGGTCATCGTGGTCTATGGATTAGAATAAAAATTTTGAAGTGGATACATATCCTTATCACTCCCTTGTCTCATAAATTAGCGTCAAAATCATTACCAAATTGTAAACAACAATTTTGACTTAAAAATTTTTAAAAATAATTATACTCATTTTCTTTCCACTATCCCTCCCTCCCCTCTCCCCCACACCCAAAAAAAAAAAAAAAAAAAATCCCGCAAAAAAAAAAAAAAAAAACACAAATACAAAATAGAACAAACCAAAAAGAAGTCCATTTTGCTTAGTTAAAGAAGTTCAGGATCCTAATTACTAAAATTTGCTTAGTTAAAATATTCTATCTCATCTATGCAAATTAAGAAGTCCATTTTCTACATTAAATGTAAATTAAGGAAGAAAAACTATATATACAATTCTACTAACAATTATTCCACACGATGCAAGTCACCGTCCAGAATTAGTAAATCGATACACACAACCCAATATAAACACATTCTAACAAATGATACTATATATACATATACATATATTTATATATATATATATATATATATAATTGTAGTTCTCCTAAAATGTATAAGTCAATGTTTCCGATTTACATTACGTTATCTAAAAGCAGATTTTCAAAATTTGATTTTATGACCAAATCATGGCCAAGAAAAAGCTGCCACTCTCTCTCACATATCAAATGTGAGTTATCAGAAGTGGTTAGTGGCAGCTGGGGATGGTTAGTTAGAACTGAGTCATTAGGAAAGGGACAGAAATTAGTTATTTATGAAAGAATGGATATTAAAGCCGGATAGCGCGATCTCTCTCTCTCTCTCTCTCTCTCTCAATCCCATGTTTTCCGGGCTTAGGGCTTGGTCAAAAAGCTTGGCCGGTTGCCTTATTTTACATATAATTTTCTCTTCTATTTAATACATTGATGTTGGTCAAACCGCAGGTTTTTTAGGAAGCTTGGAGGAATCTTCGTGGTATATTAACTTGTAACGTTGGAATAGAGACCATAGAGAGGCAGGCAATTTAATATGAGATTTCCACATATCAATTAAAAGGCAAAATTTTTTTTTTCTTTGGGCCTTCGTTAGATGAGATCTAACGTGTAGTTAAAAATATAACTGACCCGGCCTCGATAGTTAGAAATAAAGATAAAGGGGTTTAGTTTGAGAAATATATCGAAAGTCATACTTCAAATTGTGTACGGTAAAAGTTTGGAAGTTTCGCCGCGAATTGTACGAGGCAAATATGTTATAAAATGTAATGAGAATTGAGAATTGAGAATTGATTTTTAAAAAAAAAATTGGCAAGGAGCCAGGATTTTGTAATACGATAGGCATATTCAGAGGTGGAAAAAGTTGTACGCAAGCTATTTTATGGTATAATATAAGTTTGATTTTTGATACTTCTATATTTAACAAATGTAGTTCAATGTAAACTGTCAATAAAGAAGTCAATACAAATTTAACAACAAATATTCTTTGCTCTTGGTGTTTCAGTTCCTTCATAATATTTGCTAAAAAAAATCAAAAGACAAAATATATTCCGAATGAATATTTACACTATTTTAACAAAGTTTTTCTTGCTTCGCCATATGTTTTTTTTAAATTGAATAAAACAATTATTTAATAAATGATATAATATTCATCAAACCACCTTTTAGACGTTATGAATGGCAAACTATTAAAGTACCCAAAAAAAAAAAACCAAAAACCACACAAAACTTTCGTTTCGCATTCCCAAAAATTGTAAAGGTAGAGTAAATTGGTAACAAAAAATAATATTGCTTGTTTATATTTTTTCTACTTACATTTACTAAAGAAATTTAAAATTTTGTACTTCTATTTGATCTTAAAAAATATTAATGAAGAAGTAAATGCATGCATGCACCATTAGTTTTTATTACTACAAATAATTGATACAAAGGATATAGTATTGAATCAAACAGAATTTTTTATAGTCACAAAGGCAAAAGGTACAAAAGTGATATACCACTAGTTTTATTACCAAAATAATTGATACAAAGGATATATTATTAAATCAAAAGCAATATTTTATAGGCACAAATGCAAAAGCTACAAAAGTCACGTCACTAGTACAATTGTTAAAATATGTGATCTTAAAAGGTTCATAACCAAATTAACCAGATTAAGGCCGTCAAGAGGCCAACCAAATAGTCTAGAGCAAGGAATAAAACCACAATTTCCTCATCTTTCTAACAATTGTTAAATTCGTTTGACCTCTGTTTTCCCTCATGTACTCGTCCATTTTCAAACAGGGTCTTTAGGCATAGTATGATACCATCGCCACAAGAATTGCATCATGCTACGCTATGCCAACTCACCTAGAACATTCATCCGATTTTACTGAGCAAATATTGACTCAAATTATTTTTCTTTTTGTTTTTCATGCATTGTATAAAGTTTAGGGATAATTACAGAAACCTCCCCTGAGGTTTCTGACAATTTCACTTGGCACCCCTCAATTTTCAAAAATTACACAAACCTCCCTTGCATTTACTATTATGGTAACAAGACCTCCCCTTTTAATAAAAATTTTAATTGAAAACCCCATAATGCCCTTCTCAATCTACAAAAGAATAAATAAATAAATTTATTCTCTTTATCACTTGAACCACTATACCACCAACTTGACGAACACCGTCGCTAATAACCAAAAAACAATCCCATCAACACCAGTACATCACTGTCAACTAATTAGGAAAATAAAAATAAAAAATCTATCTAGTTTTTAGCACTTGAACCACTATCATATCACACCAAATCCATTTTCGCTAGTCACTACCACCATAAGCAACCGGATTATAGAGCCAAAATTCATAGAGATATTCCTTAGCCAAACATTAAAATCTAGCCCAACTACATAAATCCCAACCAAACTCAAATTCGTAGAGTTTTTCTATTTTTATGAACCCTTTTTGGTAAAAGATTGATTTCAAAGGGTATTATTGGAACTTTAGCTAACCAAGGGAGGTTTGTGTAATTTTTGAAAATTGAGGGGTGCCAGGTGAAATTGTCAGAAACCTCAAGGGAGGTTTCTGTAATTATCCCCAAAGTTTAACTACATGAAAACACTTGCATTCATTTCATAGATTTTAACTTCTTTTGTTGTAAAATAAAATTCTCATATATTATATACAGTGCATAAAAAATTTAAAAACTAACCATAACATTAAAAAAATTCACTATCATTAGATTTCCCTAAACAAAAATAGAAATATGAATTTTATTTTTGTTTGAGAAAAGTGCCTCAACATCATTTTTGTTTTTCTTTTGTCAAAAATTAGCATTCCATAAAAAGTTTATTTGTAAATCAACCATTCCAATTTTCATCAGTTTGTTGCACGTAGGGTAAAATCGTGAAGATTAAGAACTATATTAGTTCTAAATCATAATGGTCCAAGACGGTTAATTTTCCGAACATAATGGATTATAATATTTGTTTTGGACAAAACATAACTGACCGTTTTGTTCACATCCTGAAGATTTGGGGATCAAAAGTTGAAATTCTCCCACAGAAAAATAACGATTGCAAGTAGGTTTACAAAAAATTATAGCAAACAAATTTCCAAATTTTAATTATTGTCTCCATGCATTCCAATACACAATTGTCTTTTACCATCTATTTGATCACACACGTTAATAGAATTATTCCACCATCAAATGTCTTAGTTAGTTTAATTGTGACATATAATCTGTCAACAAGTTAGGAGATGTTATATAAAACAATAACACATGACGTGTAGAAAGTTGACTTCCATTAATAAACAGCATAGCAAAAACGTACTTTTTCTATAATGTATGACCACTTGGACGTGCCCCAAAAAAAAAAAAAAAATGTAGAATTTCTGGCTTAACGTGTTTATTGCATATTACCAACAACCTTAGCACATGACTATGGAATATGTTTTCCGACAGAAGTAAAAGAAGCAGCATTCCTTCTACCAGTAATTATTATAGTAAATAAGGAAGTTTGACAAAGCAATTCTGATTTTTTTCGTATCTTTTACTTTAATAATTACATGATGAAAGCTGAAAAAACCTTGTCAAAATTGAGGGTTTAGCTGTCTGCTGTCATGCATGGTTCATTAGCTTATTACATTGATGTTATGAAATGTTCAATATGAAAACAGCTGGTAAGTGGAAGAGAAGCTTTAGAATCTCGTAATACGGTTGGTAGGGGAGGGGTTGGTGGTGGCATCACCGGTTATACTTTCAAATCTTTGGAAAATTTATGGTGGTAAACGAACAAATCAACGTTGCAATAATACTCTGGCATGTTTGGATGAAATAATTTTTTAAATATTATTTTAAAGTATTGTTTACATGCACTTTTTAATCACTTTTAAAAATATTTTCATCTTCTCACATATATTACATCTCAAAAAGTATTACGGTATTATCTTTCAATATTTTTCCATAAAAGCGCAATCCAAATGGATTAAGAGCTATTCAATTGCGATCATCATCTATCACCATTTAATTAACACAAAAGGATTTTTTTTTTACTTGCCTTATAATGAGAGATCAATTTGCCCTATCCCATTTCTTTTTCTGCTTCTTTTTTGCGGCTACTTTTACCATCTAAAAAGTTTTATGAAATTAGTTACATCTATTGAGGAATTAGAGAATTTTTGTAGGTTCTTTTGGTCAAAATAAACGGGTTATTCAAAGCTTTGCTCCCAAGACGTCAGGTCCTTAAACGGAAGTTGCCAAGCGAGATGTCATTACTTGACTTCCTTAATGCTATTTACTTGGGAAGCTTGACCTGAGAAAAACAATATTTTTATATGTTTTTTTGGTCAAAATAAACGGTTGATTTCTATAGGCTTTTGGTGAAAAATTTCCTTAATGTTGCTAATTTTGGTAAAAGATATAGTAACATTCATTGAGGAATCAAGATTTTTGTAGGCTCAGAATTTAGTAACATATATTAACGAATTGAGAATTTTTATAGGTTATTTTGGTCAAAATAAATGGGTTATTCAAGGCTTTGCTCACAAGACGGTCAGATCCTAAGCAGAAGTTCCAGAGCCAGATTTGATTATTTGATGTTCTTAATTCTATCTTTCCCTTTACTTGGTAAACTTGACCTGAGAAATTTTTTTTTTCCAGGGCTAGACAACCTACCTTAAGACTGATCTATTGACGGAAACATACTATCATATTGCAACAATAAGATCTTGAGCTATCATATTTGAAAGGAGGGATGTTTTGTGCAATTACCCAAGATAATTCTAAGAAAAGAAATTATTTTAGGAGACAAACATCGAAGTAAATATCTAAGGCCCTCTTTTGGAAATTGAAATTCAATGTTGAAAATAAATTATTTTTGTGATTTGGGTTTTTAAGGATATATATATATATATTTTATATTGGTTTCTTGATAATGTATTCTTTGCTTGTAAATTACCCTGTCTTAAAGGTATAGTTGTCAACAATTTATGTGGTCATCGCACATAATGTGCTGAGAAAGTTGACTTCCATTAGACAACTATGCAGATACTTGCGTGTTCATTGATATAATATGTAAACACTCAGTTATGCGATAAATACTGTATAATTTTTGTCTAAACCGTGTTTTGTTGCAAATTATCAACCACCTACAAGCATGACTTTGGAACATATTGTCCAGAAGAAGTAAAACGAGAAGAATTCTTTTCCATGACAATCATTATACCAAATAAAAGACTTTGACAACGTAATTCTACCGTTGTCATGAAAGGTTTACTTTGATGTTAACTTTTAGTGAAAGCTGAAAATGGTCCTTTGTAGGAGTATTGCGTGTTCATTAATTTGTTAGATATAGATTTTATAAATAATCAATACGAACACGGCTGGTAGAAGAGAAACCTAGAATGCTATGAGAATTTTACGTCTAAGTATTTTTGTTATACTTTTCGGTATTACATTTATGTCATATAGTTTAATGACGTGACATGTGTATTTTTATTGTTTCCTTAAATAGAGATCCAACTCACCTTTTTCGATAGTATAATATAAGAAATTTAACATAAAAAAAAGTTAATAGAAAACTCAAAAACGAGCTCATGTGTGGTTGGCATCTTTAGACAATCGTGGAGATAGTAATGTATATTAACGTTTACTGCAAATAGTGCCTTATTGTCATCTATTACTTTTTTTAGTAAAAGATTAGTATGGCTTTTTTCAAAATGTAATAAAGACTCGAAACCAAACCAAATTGATGTGGTGGTTCGTATCCTTGTACAATTATGGAGATAGTCATATTTATAAACATTTATTGGCAAATAGTGCCTTATTTTCATCTTTTCCATTTTCCGGTCAAAAATTAAGCAAAGGATTTTTCAAAGTTTTGCTCATATGATATCAGATCCTGACCATTAGGAGTTGCACAGACAGATATGATTTCCTTATTTCTCATCTTTCTCCATTATGGAAATATTGACCTGAGGAAAAATTAATTGAGTTATAATCCTGAACCATGAGGCCTAATTGCTCTAAGATCGATCCGCCAAAATTGAAAAAGCCATTTGATTTTGCCCAATCATTTAAAAGGAACAAGTCTTTGTGCATTTAAACATCTGCATAGCCGACATTCATCAGAAAAGAAAGATTTGAGTTCTCAACTTTTGGAACTTGAAATCGAAAATGATGACAATTTGACTATTCTTTAGATTTGGAAATTTAAGGAGAACAATAAAGAAACTGAATGATAAGAGGAAGAAATGATTATTTGAAATATTTAATTTGAAGACAATCATAAACTTTTCTGGTTGCAATATTTAATTTGAGAAAAATTGCAGAGGAAATAATTATTCTTCAGAATACTTTTCTTTTCTCCCCTCTCCCCCTCCGTAAATTGAATAATTAATTAGAATATCAATCTAGATGAGGGAAAAAAGATCAGATTCGATAGTTTTGAGGCATCTGATGTGTTTTGGGTTTGGAGAGATGCTAATAATATTACACATTCTCTTGACAAAATGACCAAGTCTTTTCTCAGCAATGTTCAATGGAAGAATGTTCCTAGTTTAATATAGTCTTCGTGAATGTTGCGCGTGCACACACACATATATCATGTATACACATATGTATGCACATATGTATAATACATATATGTATTTATGTATGAATACATATGCATACATGTGTATGAAACGCGCACACATATACTTGTGTGTATGTGTTATATATGTATTACTCTCTCTGTCTCATAAGTATATGCTTACTTTCCTTTTGTGTCTGTCCCAAATTATAGGCCTGTTTCCTTTTTTAAAGAGTAGTTAGGTTATAGTTTTATTAATATGTTCATATTTAATGCACATTGAAAAAGTAAAGTATTTAAAGTTCCAAAATAATATAGTAATATATGTCTTTTATTTTGAATGAATAATTCAATATTAATAAAGGGTATTTGAGAAAAATATAAACAAAAAATTATTATTATAACTACTTAACTACATTTTTTAATCTGTATGGAAAAAGAAGTAGATCTATAGTTATGGAACGGGGAGCATATATATGTATTACAATACACGCGTACACACAATTCGTGTGTCTCTATGTGTGTAGGCGCATATTATTTAATGTTATACTCAAAAGCAAACAGTAGTGCTAGCTTTTCATCTAAGCTAAAAGATGGTCGTAGGCTCAAAGCAATTGGATTTGAGCTCGGCCATCAAATCTATAATAATCAAGAGAGAAAAGAGTAATGAACAATAAACACCACTCCAAATCCAAGACAGAAAAACAACAAAAAGATAAACAACTAAAAAAGGGGGCATGTCCGCCGTTGATATTTGCGGAATGTTGCATCTTAGACCGCATATCGAAGGTTTTAAGCTGCGCAAATAGGGAGCACAAGAGCACGTGTATGGGGCTTAGGGAAGAAAGGCCGAGGAAATGTAGCAAGCTAGGAGCGAATACACATACATGCTTTTGCTAAATGTTGTCATGAAGTTCTTGGTGTTAGTGTTAAAATATTTAACTAATAAGCACGATAAATAAGAAAATCCCTTTTCAGACCTAGTGGATGGAATTTAATGCAACAATATCTATATTATTTTAAAACAGAATTCTTATTACAAAATAGATCTATATTTCTGACAAATTCTTTTGGAAGAAAATAGATAAGATTGTTACACAGATCAAGTCTAAGGATTCTTGTGGATCTTATGATTTAAACACACGCCACATAAGTATTCCGATGTAAATGGGCGAATGGAGGGTTGAGTGGTTAGAACTCTACGACTCCACTATAGAGATCAGGGATTCGAATCCCACCAACGTCAAATTTCCCTTCCTATATAATAGTGTAAGTTTAATTACAAAAAAGAAAGAAATTAATGTAAACGTATTTATGTAATTCTTATTTAAATCAACGCTTCCGACAACTATAACATTGGCGGTGGACTTGGACGAAAAGCAATATAATTTGTTGACATTTACACCCTCATAGATCTTGAGATCTATAGCGAATGCTGCGGTTGAGTTGACAATCACGCACCATTTAGGATTCTGTACCACTTGAACTGGTTTCCTCATATCAATAATGTGCTAATGAGCACACGAAAGATCAGAGCAAGATGATTAGTTCTTTGGGACAATCCTATACTTCAATATTTTTTTTTTGGTAAGTATACTTCAATACTTAATGCTATAGGCTAATTAAATTTCTATTAAACTGCTAGATTTTGGTTTGCGTGTGAGAATGTCATTTCAGGAAACTTTTCTGTTGATAAGCTAATAGCAAAAAAAAAAAAGAAAAAAAAGTATTGTTAAAATCGTTCTAACAAATATACATATAGCATTTAAGAACTAGCTAATTAAATATACTCCAATAGTCAATGAAATTATATATTTACTTCTATATTAATTTGACGTTTGACTTTTACTGTCCTTACACATTTTTTTTTGTATTTTTTATTCTTATCTAAGCACTTATTTTCCATGAAATTGGAAAAAGGAAACCTTTAGTCAAAAAAAGTTCGTTGAGTGATATATATTAATCTTTGTTAAATTTGCATAAATTTGTTGAGTAAAAAAGGTAGCTCTTCGTATGAAGATTTCTGGTGAGTAAAATATAAAAGTGAACACAATCCAATATGGATGCCGAAGCAACAATAAATTGATATATTGTCACCTGTATCTTTTAAACTAAAAGAGCAGACAACAAAATTACTGTTGGAAAATTTTTTTTGTCCTTTTTGAAAATTCAACGACGAAACATTTTGCATTCTCTAAAAATTCGTTAATTTCAAACTCTTTCAAATATTTTGCAGGCTTTAATGACTTAGTTCATGTAGTGTTTTCCCCTAACGAAATCAAAGTTTTCCAAGTGTAAGAGAAAATGAAGGATATTATAATTTGTTTTTGTTGAATGAAGGCAAAACAATTTATAATTTTGAATTATAAATTTTCTGCTTTAGTTTAAAAGCAACAAAATGGATGAGAACTTACATTTTCATAAAAAGAAAAAAGAATGATAGTGACAGATCAAATGCTGCCATTTGATAAGTGGAACGGTCAAACGAAGTACTGCTTCCAAAAAGATCAAGTTAAACAGGATATTGGTATGCCAACTTTAATATCCAACAAGCTAATGAGACAAATCATTCGTTATAAACAAACTTAATAGCCCAATATAAATTACTTTTGGAATTCACTCGTGGTGTGTGCTCAGGTGAGTGTTTTAATGACCTTAGGTAGAAGTTAATTAGTTTGTGTGACTTGTCTGTTTGTAAAAACAAACAAATCGCATTTGCGAGTTGAGTGAAACCTGAGATAAAAGACGAGTGATGCTTGTCTTACATCGAAACTTTGTGAGGTACTATCCCTACACTTAAGTTCCGTAGGTGGTCTCAAAAGTCAGCAATTGCCTTTTGGGATTCACTCGTGGAGTGTGCTCAGGTGAGTGTTTCAGTGACCTTAGGTAGAAGTTAATTAGTTTGTGTGACTTGTCTGCTTGTAAAAACAAACAAATCGCATTTGTGAGTTGAGTGAAACCTGAGGTAAAAGACGAGTGATGCTTGTCCCACATCGAAACTTTGTGAGATAGTGTCTCTGCACTTAAGTTCCATAGGTAGTCTCAAAAGTCAGCAATTGCCTTTTGGGATTCACTCATGGGGTGTGTTTAGGTGAGTGTTTCACTAACATTAGGTAGAAGTTAATTAGTTTGTGTGACTTGTCTGCTTGTAAAAACCAATATAAATTACTTTTATTAATTTCTTCTATTTCTCTCTTACCTGATAACCAAAGGGGAAAAAATTAAAAAAAAAAAGATTTCCATCTCTATATTCTGAAAGAGCAAAAACAAATCATTCTGCCTAAATATGTCATTGCTTCGTTTTTTTTTTTTTTGGGCTAATCCTATACACGGATACACGGGAAGGGTGCCACTCTTAAATTTCATTAGTAGTAAATAAGGAGAGAGACATAAACCTTACCTCTATAAATTATTACAAAGAATGAATGAAAGGGGACATAAAACCTAACCTCCATTTTTCTCAAAAGTGAATTTAAAGCTTACATTTTCTGAAACCTAATCCATCAGTTCTTAATTCTCCTCTTGCCAATCGTGGAAGGCTTTGATCTGAGTAAAAAAATTTATCCTGTTGATTTGAGCAACCTTCATTAGGTAACACAGCAGCAACCTTGTTAGCATCTCTGTAGCAATGATTGAGTGTGAGGAATGAAACCGAAAAATCCATAAGCTCTTGAATTTCTTTAGAAATTGACCACGGGCACTGAGCTTATTCTTTAAAATATTAACCAACAATTGAGAGTCACATTCAACATGTATTAAATTATACCCCAGTTGAATAGAATGATGAATACCAAATAAAAGAGCCTTGGTTTCAGCTTGAATACTAGTTCCAACCCCAAAATAAGATGAAATGCTAAAAGAAGTCTACCTAATGAATCTATTAGAAGCCCACCTCCACCACGTAAACTCGGACTCCCTTTAGAAACAACCGTCCGTATTGAGTTTAATTGATAAATGGGGAGGATTGATCCACTTTACCAATCTAATAGAGAAAGGCTGCTTCATTTTTGCAATTGACTGAAAAAAAAGCCAATTATGACCATTCGCTAGTACCTTAGGAAACTGAAGCCTGAACATAGCATGGATCTCCTCAAAAACCTGTGATATAAGAGAACCAGTTATGAGCAATTTTCCTTGAAACCTACCTACGTTCCTCTATCTCCATAAATGCCAACAAATTAACATAGGAAGATTATGGAACACATGACACATAAGGATTCTTTTCTTCCTTAAACCACTATGAAGCCAAAAGCAGCCGAATGCTAGTTTGCGACTGCCAGAGACCACAAATGGCTGCAAAATAAGACCAAACCTCTTTTACTAAGTCACTTGTGCAGAAAAAATGGTCAATTGATTCCTCTTGAGGATAAACACTGTTGGTTTTGTACTAAAGCCAATTAATTCTAAGATTATAATTTATATTTATTGCCAAGTGATTAGGAACCTAAAGGGTCATACACAATAGAACTAATTCTTGGGTTAAATTGATTTAAATAATTATGTGATAATTATGGGATTAATTTGTGAGATAATTAATCCTAAGGACTTATTAATAAATAGAGGAATTATAGTAGTGGAATAATTTCCTTTTGAAGGAAATTAAAACCTACTAAATATCTTATTTGGTAAGATATCTTAATAGGTAAGGGTTACCTATTACTGAATTCTTGTTGGACAAGATAACTTAATTATTACTCTATAAATAAGTCTTAAACACCAAGATTTGACACGACGATATACAATATAAAGTTAGAAAATTAGAGAGGGAAAAACAATTTTTCTTCACGTTGGGGACGTGTCAAGTGGATCTAGCATATTCACTTGGTGTTGATCAATCCTGATGAGGATCCCAAAAAGGTGTTCGTGTGGATACCTTAGAGGCCGGACACGTGTGCAGCTTGTGGTTGATATTGCGTATCTTTGACCAAGTTAACTCATTTAATTATGTCATTAAAATGTACGTTCTTGTTTTTGTATAGATAATCAATGATCTTGGTTGGAAATCAATTTTATATTCCGCTGTGTCAATTGTTTATTGGCATGTTGATTTCCTAACAAACACAACAAAGATATTTTGAAGGACCCAAGAAACCTAAACCTCTCAATATCATGTCCATCGGGATTTTCTTTTGTAGAAGTCCGAGCATGAAAAGAGAGATTTTACTTGGAATAACCGAATTCTATATCCTTCCAAACATGAAAGATACAATCCTCTTGCGACAAACAAGATTAAGGGGTTGCTTGGTTTGTTGATTGGAATCGGAATCGGAATTGGAATCATAAATTCTGGATTCGGAATGGAGTTTTTCATTCCAATTCCTTTGCTTGGTTCAAACAAAAACAAAAACAATGAAATAGCAAGAGTTCCCCTAAACACTCTAAAGCCACAGGCTACAAAATTCAACTAATACACATTCACTAGCTACTATAGAACATACAGAGGCTAATCAACAATCTATTGCCACTCTCTGAATCTACAAGAGATTATAGCTGTTTTTAGGAATCACTACAACTCAATTTACCAAGGCTTGATGAAAATTGAATAGTGCCACAAATAACGTCAGTTTGACCTTTTGAGTTACAGAAGCTACCCCAAACTGAAGATGGGCAATGCTCTGCTTTTGCATTCATCCCGTTAGGAGCACATGGTCACCAGAAAAAAGAAATTCCTTCAAATCCACCACTATAAGGTCCACCCCTCATGACTTTTGACTGATCAATTGAGAGCATGAGAGCCTAAGAATAATTGGTGAGAGCCCTGAGAATAATTGGTGAAATAAAGAGAGGAAGTACAGAGGAATATCGGGAGGGGTGATGAAAGATAGAGGGAGAGAGAGATAGAGAGTGCCATCGATTTAGGGGAGGAGAAGGGAGAGAGGGTGAAAGGGAAAGAGAAGCAGAAGGGTTTGTCGATTTGGGGGAGGAGGAGGGAGGGAGAAAGAGAAAGAGAAAGAGAAGCGGAAGGGTTTGTCTGGGGGAGGTGAGAGAGTTGGTAGAGAGAAATGGGAGGAAGGAATCACCTTTGGATTTTCCTCAAACCCGCCGATCTACTCAGGAATTGGGGAAAGCAAATTTTTTAGAAATCATTCCAGAAAGTTGATTCCAATACCCTCAAACCAAGCATCTTCTAAGGGATTCAATCCCTTCTATGATTCCAATACCCTTAAACCAAGCAGCCCCTAAATGCTTAAGGCATACAAAACTTCCCAGAACTTGTTAGTTTCATCCCTCAGTTAATTTCTCAGTCATAAATTGTATTTATGCCTAAAGATTTCTTTATGCTTTGTGCCAGCATAAATATCGTTTATAGTTGAAAATAAATCGCATTTGGCTTATCAAGTACAAACTTTTTGGCTTATCCAACTGATAGGCTATACTACTGGTTTCTTAAATAAGTATATATCTATCCATGCTTAGTTTTTCTTACTACAGTATAAACCCAATTGTTATATCTGAATATAGTGTATTAAATTGTCTCCAAGTTTGCGTTTGATTGTTAACTTTCTTTTCTCTCTCCACTTCACCCCTCAGGAAAACGAAGATTGTTTTTTTTTTTTTTTTTGCAGAAATTTCTATTTTTGGATTTTATGCTTCATTTTGAATTATGGTTTAGAGTTTAAGGTTTAAGGTTCAAAGTTAAGGATATAAAGTTTAGGATTTAGGGTTAGGGTTTCAAATTAGACTAAAAAAATTACAGTTGCTTTCTGAATTTTTATTTATTAAGGGAAATTGCGGTGGCTCTTTGACTTTTTGTTTGTTAAAAACGAATGCCTTTACATGAATTTCAATTTATTATTTTTTAGTAAGTTTAGAATAATTTTGGACTCTTTTAAAATTAAGTTAGTATTTATCCAAGGTAAAACCTTTTTAATAAGTTGGGACAATATGGGACACTCTTGGAATTAAGATTAAGTTAGTATTAATTCAATGAAAAACTGGTTGTATCAAGTGTCTGTAATATACAGTATCATAGTGTTTTTGAGGCTATGTTGTTTTTATTAGTGTATCTAACCAAACATGTATTTTAATGGGATGAAAAATATTAAAACATGGTCCCCTTCCCTTTAGTTCCTCAAGTTATACTTTAACTACATGGGAGACCATATAGTTACTAGAAACTGCTATTTAAGTTATAAATACTTCCCTGTTTTCACATATTAAGAAAAAAAAGGAAAGAAAATTTCACAATTCAGTTCCATAAAATCTCTAAAACACTAGCACAGAAACTAAAGTGCATGTCAAATACATGCAGTTGTGCTGTATAATAGATGCAATTAAAAGTCGGCGGACGAAATAAAATTCATTTTCTAACTTAATTTGATCATTTCCAAGTGGGAAGAAGAAAACGAAATAATAATGGAAATAAAATGGTAAAATTGAAATAACGCCCATAATTTTTCATATGGCTAAATAACAAAAGGAAACTGAAAAATAGATGTATAGTATAGGTCTTAAATTCTGTCACAACTGAACGATCTAACTCTGGAATGACCTTGATTAAATGTGATCTCCAAGAACCTTTCTGAAACTGATAATTAATCGCTAAAATAGCTGGAAGCCATAGGCTTAATCGTTGAAATGTCAACTCATATGAATTTGTTTAACAATTGGTTGAATGCTTTCAAATTCTAATTGTGAATGGTTCTGGTCAAAGTCGTCCAGTCTTATAACATTTCAAATTTATATTTGAAGGTATACAGACTAGGTAAAACACAAATTCTTTTTGCTCATCAAACTCCCAAAATAAAAAATAAAAATAAAAAATTGAGCAGTGCAAGATTTTCATGAGGCTAATATCTTTGACCGAAGGGATATAAAATATACTGTATTAGGAGTAATTATTCAATTCTGCAATTGCACCATATATATCTGATTATACAACTAAAATATTTACAGATTATAAATTCCCCAACATGCTCACAAAAATAAGGAATTCATTAGAAATTGGTCAAACTTTGTTTTATCTCTCATAATTGGTTAGTCATGCCAAGATATGACGACAATAGCTTTACACAATAACACTGAATAAGATTTGCTGTAGTGCAAACTCACGTATATCTTTCAAGTTGAGAAGAAATTTTTGTTTATTTGTTTGTTATATGCTTTCGGTCTTCAATGGTGAAAAAAAAAAAAACTTTAACAGTTGAGTAGTTCAATAGGACGAAATCAGATGGAATTGCATTATTTAAATTCTACGCACTACTAGTAGTTAAATAATTTTTTTTTCGGTTCGGGAAGTAGTTAAATAAAACATTTTTTTTTCTGTTCAGGAAGTAGGTAAATAAAACTTGACCACATATTCATTCATAGAACAAGCCAGTCCAAAAATTAAGAAGGATTTTATAAGCTTAAACATATCGATCATCCAATCAAAACATTGTGTAAGCCTAAAATATATTCGGGGGAACATTGAAACGGGAATAAGTACTCCTGCTATGTAGTTTCTTTGTGTACATTGTACATGTAGGAGGTGATTTGATAACTCAACTTAATGTTGAAATTTAATGGATTAAAAACTTTTTGAATTTAGTACATTTAATAACAAATTTCCTTTATTACCTAATACATTAAATACTTATTTAATTCATGGACAAAATTTTAAGTGAAAAGTTTTCATTTAATTTATTGAATTTTGAATACATGTAGTATTTTTTTTCTCCCTTTCGACACACTTTTGCATACTAACCTATGCACACATGCAGACACATATACTCACAGACTCTTTCACACATATTTGTGTGCATACACACACAATCAATCACTCTTACAAGCACGCACATATATTTTTTTCTCTCGCACATATGCAAATACATAAAATTTCCTTTTGTCATACACATATACTATTTGTCGCATGCACAATCTCTCTCTCTCTCTCTCTCTCTCTCTCTCTCTCGCTCTCTCTCTCTCACACACACACATGCTTACTTTTACACAAATACACATATTTTCTCTCATGCGCACGCACACACTTTCTCTCTCTCTCTCTCTCCTCTCACCATTCTACACACAATTTCTCTCACACACACTCACATACTTTCTCGCAGATATACTCTACATGCATATGTACACAAATATACTAATTTTTTCTCATTTCCACATATATATTTTCTCTCTCTCATATATATGCATCGTCATTTAATTTTTTTCTCACATAATTGCACAAACTTTCATATATACATTTTTACACATATACACGTACTTTATCTCGCACACATTGTCACACACACACTTTCATTATGTATTTCTCACAAATAAACAACTTTTTAAGATAAAATAAGGTGAAATATTTAAATTCAATTGATTATCAAACATGTACAACTTTATTAATTCAGTAACTTAATATTGTCAGGACTTAAATTTCAGATTTCAAATTTCAAACTTTAGATTTCAATTTTATCAACAAAACCTGAGTTTATTACACAAAAATTGATGAAACAAAGAAGAAAATAGAACTCTCCCTCTAGACACATGCATCATGCACATCCAAAATTGTATCTTGCAGCTTGCAAAACAATTTAGCCGTCTAAAGGATTTAAGAGTTACACTTGATAGCTGTCATTTTGTTTCGTAATAATAAAAAAAAAAAAGAAAAACCTGGACTAAGACAAGGTAATAATTATTTATGACAATGAAGTGTAACTTAATTACTGATATGATTCATAAGGTTCTTGATTCAAGTTATTGACCAAGTAGATGGAGTACACACATATTTTGATATAATTAAACCAAACTCTAAAAGAGTTAGAAGTTTCGTATTTAATCTTAGCAATTATGTTTTAGTTGGGTTTTTCTTAGTTTATTTACTTAAACGTTGAATATTATTTATTAGTTTTTAGAAATATTATATTCCCCATTCTAATTATAAGCTTTGTTATTATATTGAGTTTAGAAAGTTGAAAGAGTTGAGAATCTAGATGAAATTTAGATGATGTTAAGGTAATTGTGTCATTAGTTTATACAGTTTCAATATGAGAATCGGAGATGCTATATTTGTAACTCCCCTTTTTCCATATATTTTTATATGTTGTAGTCAAATTTTGCTGTGTTATTTTTGTACCAACAAGTAGTATCAGAACCCTAAGGTTTGATCCTGAGTTGTCAGTTGTTAAATTTGAGACACAAGATTTATGGTTATTGGAATATTTTTTGTTGATAATTAGGTAACAAAATTAGCCCTAATTGGATAGAGACCTAAAAGAGCCTTTATCAAGATTATCACGTAGTTATTGGATAGTGATGAAAAAAGTTTTGTTAAGATTGTTGATTATGTACAATTTATTAAAGAATTTGAGATCAAGGCGTCAGTCAAGAAGGCCAAGAAATTCAAGAATAAAAGAAAGAAACTATTTATCAAGGTTAAGCGACGAGTTATATAGGTATGTGGATTGCAAAAATTGGTGGTTTGGAAAGATAGATGAAAATTGTGGTGAATTTTAGTAGTTTATTTATTTAAGGAATTAAATATTATTTATTAGTTTCTAATAGTAATATATTCCTTATTCCAATTATGTTTCTTATCATTAAATCTTGTGGTTTTATATGTAGAGGTTTTTGTTATTGTGTTGAATTGAGAAGAGTTAAGAAAGTTGAAAGTCTAAATAAATTCTAGATGAGGTTGAAGTAATTGTGTCTCGGGTTCATGCCAGTCTCAATGTGAGAATTAGTGATGCTATATTTATAACTCTCCTTCTTCCACATATTTTTATATGCGTTAATAAAATTCCGTTGTGTTATCATTTTGTGCTAACACATACATACGTACATACATATACACATATATACATATACTTATATGTGTGTACAACACTTCACTATTGGTGAAGTGAATGGCTAAATTGTTCTCTCATGCCTTATCATTTTCTCCTGCTGACGAGTGTGGATTAGGTAATCAAAATATCAATACATTTATCAAGTAATAAAAAACCTAATCACTCTTTTGTTTAAGCACATAGGTCAATTGTAGTATTTGAGAGTATTAAGCATCGAATCCCATGAGGAAACAAATGTTTGCAACTACTAAAGCTTTATCACTGGCTCTATTATCTAAATAACTACCTTAATGTGTTTATGTTGAAGAAATGCAAGTATAATAGTAGAATGAAAAGAAAACAATCTTGTGGAAGTACTCTATTCAAGATCTAGAAAATAGAATCCATTCATGTTTAAGAGTTGAATTGAGTGCTTTGCTAAGCTAATCTTGCTTTATTGAGAATCCAATTTCATGTGTAATCATAACTTGTTCTCCCGAAGAGATGACTAGATGTCAACTATTCTCAAGATGAAATCTTGTAAAAAGCATGAATTGCATTGATTCACACAAGACTTCATTATTTTCATATGAAGAACTTAAGCATTACCGTTCATTTTTCATCATTACAAGTACTTATCAATGTCAAATAACAACTAAATGACTTGTTAATGATGGCCAATAAAAACAAGTATGAAACTTGAATAAGTAAAGAAACAAATGCAAGATTAGCATGTTTAAATCAACTTAGTTGATGTTTTAAGGTTCATTAACTTCACCTACTTCCTAGAGAAAGTATTTAGCTCAACATAATTAGTGAAACAATTAAATACATAATATTGAAACAATAATCTATGGCAAACATAATAAAAGACAAGAGATAGAGTTGAAGAAAGCTTATTTAATATGAATATAGCTTTAGGTACTTCTATTCCTCTTCCAAGAGAATGCTACAAAGAGTTCAACTACAAGAATCTCTATCAAGCCACAACAAAGTATAAAAAGTTGAGAGAATTCTATTAATTCTTCAAGTTCTACTCTAAACTAACATCCCCTATGTCTTACAAATGACTTCTATTTATAGAACTATGAACTTCAAATCATTTTCCAAGTTGCAAAAATACATTTAATGTATGAAATGATAAAGATTCTATCTTGAGCCACTAAATGTATATAAAAGTTTTCATTTATGTTCTCAATTTTTTTCTTGGGCAGCCAAACCATTCTCCATCTGAAATGTCTAAAAAATTAGCTGTAAAAAGATGCAAGTTGAAAGCCCTATGAAACCCTAGACCATTTTGGATCCGTAGGTTATTGGTCCATAGTCCAACTTAGAGTGGCCCCGCACAGTTAGTTGATGCTCATTTGGCATTTCCAAGTATGTACAGGTGCCATCCATGCATTGACTTATATTTTTGATGAAAAATTTATCTCTCAAAGCTTGCACAATTAATCCTTCAATGATTTGTCCAAAGTTCATTCAACTTCTTATATTTTTTATTTCTTTTTAATCCAATAGATTGAAATTGTGATTGATCATGATAAACTCGCAAAATTGTACTAAAATTTTGCATAAATTAGCTCAAAATAATGATTCCCACTCAAAACTTAAAGTTGGGGGAAAAACCCTAATTCTTGGAAACTTAAATATTTAAAGCCAAATTAAATCTAATTAAACTAAAATACACTAAAAGCACATACTAAAACATACATTAAAATAAGTAGATTTAACACTTATCACTTCCTTCGCCTGTAGACAAAAAAAATAATATTAAAATAAGAAACTTAGGTGTGTCACGGTTTCCTTGCAACATACCATGTTATTGAGGAATTAATCTACAAGACCACAAGGCTAGAGAATTAGGGGTGGGCAAAAATAATCAAAAAATTAAAAAACTGCAATAACCGGTCTATTTTGAATCAAAAAATGAGGGTAACCGAACCGAAAGCGGTTAGGTTAACCGAACCAAATTTGTAAAAGCGGTTCCGGTTCCGGTTATCAATTTTTAAAAATTGTAGTTAATTGAACCGGTCCATATATAGGTCTTAAAGGCTAATATTTACAATGTTATAGAGGAATTAAGGAATATTAATTCATTTCATTTTCAAGTTTAAGATCATTTTAAAACTTAAATATCGTATTTGATTTTTCTTTCAATTTAATTTCTTGATGGTAACTAAAAAATTATTTTCATATAACTAAGATATGTAAATTTTTTACTCTTAAAAAGAGCAACATTTTTTAACCTTTTTTTCTTTTAAAAAGAGCGGATGCAAGAGTTTCAATTTGTAATTTTATTGCTTGTTTTTCAAAGTAATTGAAATTGTATAAGCATTTTTTTCAATTTGAGCAAAGGTTTTTGTTATAATATTTTTATATATTTTGTCAAATTAACTTAATACTATACGTTTTCAGTTACCCGCGATATTCGACCCTCTTTAACCGGGTAACCGAGAAGTGGTTAATCGATTAATAAGGGTCGAATACGGTTTATAAATTAGGTGAACTGGTATAAGTGGTTCTGATTAGAATATTAGGTGTGTGGACCGGTTAACCGGTCCACCCCTATGGAGAATATTTTTGCCAACACATAATTCAACAAAGAGTTATGAGTGACATGTGTTAATATGAATATGTAAATAGTTAATGTATATCTTTAGCCTATCAATTAGTGAATCAATTAGTCAATTCGTATAACTAGGGATTTTCTTTATATAAGCTAGTTTAGATTCAATATGATAGTTGTCTAGATTCATTCTAGTCTAAGGTTGGATGTAATATTTGTCTAGATACATTTGATGTTAAGCCTATAAATATAGGCTTAACCTTTGTACATTATGACTAAAAATACATACAATTTTCTTACATTTCAATTATTCTAACAGAATATTAGAGCATCTATCCGATTCTTGTTAGTTATTCAACAAGAAAATTATTCTCCATTTTCTCATCAATTTTTTCACTTTCTTCCACATTCACGGTCAAATCTAGATCTAGCAATCTATCCACTCCATTGATCTCCATGTAAACTTCCTTTGTTTCCTCTTTCACTCTAGATTTGTTTTGTTTAACCAGATTTCTTATTTTCTTGTAATTTTCACCATTTTTCACCTTCGTTTTTCACATAACCAGACTAGTTTGTAAGGTTTTTGGGTTCTCTGAATTTGGTTTTGGCATCCATTTACTCTAGTTTTGCCTCTATAGTCTTGCACTATTTATGTAGCCTTTATTTGGTTCATATTCTTGAATATTTTTGTTTATTTCCCAATGGCTCAAACTCATGTGTCATAAACCATTCATATTATTCTTGATGGCATTAATTATTTTCATAGGAGCCAAGCATTCCAAAATTTCCATCGCGGGCGTAAACTTTGGAAATATGTCAATGGTAGTGTCATTGATGTGCACCCAAGATCAAGATTGAGTCTATATTAAGCTTCAAGGGATAGAGAATTTTGACCCCTCTAACCCCCACAACTTTGAACAATATTGATATTATGAAAGTCAAGAAGTAAGAAACGAATTTTTGTGTATTCTATATATTCTGTACAAAGAGGTATTGAGGTATTTATACAAACAAACTATGCTAAATAAGGAAAAATTCCTACAATCATGAATGATTCCTATAATCAAGCTAATTGATCTAATTGATCCTATAATCAAGTTAATTGATCTACAATCATTAATTGATTGATTTAACATACTTAACACCCCCTCTCAAACTCAAGGTGGCATGGAAGATGAGAGCTTGAGTTTGGAAACTAGATCTTGAAAGCGTTGAGGTGGATGTGACTTTGTAAAGATATCTGCAATTTGAGATTGTGATAAGATAGGAATAAGCTGGATAGTGCCTTGGAGAACATGATGTCGAACCAGATGACAATCAATTTCGATGTGTTTGGTCCGTTCATGGAAGACATCATTGTTAGCAACTTGCATTGCACTTTGATTGTCACAGTAGAGAAGGACACCAGAAGAGAAGGTGACACCTATATTTTGAAGTCACCACCTTAACCAAAGAAGTTCAGAGGTAGTATCAGCAAGAGCTCTGTATTTGGCTTCTGTACTGGAGCGAGAGACAATGGTTTGTTTCTTGCTTTGCCATGAAATGAGAGATGTGCCTAGAAAAAAACAATAACCAGTAGTAGATCGGCGATTGGTTGGATCACCTGCCCAATCTACAGCAGAATAGGCGCGCAGTTCCAATGAAGAAGAGTAGCGGAAATGAAGACCATGAAATAGAGTACCTCTGATATATCTTAGTATACGGAGAACAGCAAAGAAATGAGTGGTACGGGGTGCAGACATGAACTGACTCACAATGTGTACATCATGAGCAATATCTGGGTGGGATACGGTAAGATATATAAGACTTCCAATTAACTGGCGATAAAGTGTGCCATCACGAAGTAGTGTCCCATCAGTAGCAGAAAGATGATCAGTGAGTGGAGTGTTGGCAGTCTTAGTATCAGTTAAGCTAGTCCGAGAAATGAGATCAGTAGCATATTTTGCTTATGATAGATAATATCCAGAATCATCAGACGACACTTCAAGACCCAGAAAATAGCTCAGGTTATCCAAATCTTTCATCTCAAATTGTTGATGAAGAAAAAATTTGAGAGCGGAGATACCTTGAATGTCATCACCAGTTATGATCATGTCGTCAACATACAGAAGAAGAACAGTGTATCCTTGATCAGTCTTGCGAACAAACAAGGCATGGTCATAGGAGCTAGACTGAAAACCAAGGCGATTGATAGTAGTACTGAACTTGGCAAAACCATGCTCGAGGAGCTTGTTTAAGTTCATATAGAGCTTTGCAAAGATGACAAACCTTTTTAGGTAGATGATCATAACCAGGAGGAGGTTGCATGTACACTTCCTCTAAGAGATCACCGTTGAGAAAGGCATTCTTGACGTTCATTTGGAATAGCTGCCAACTCTTGCTAGCAGCCACTACTATGAGACTACGAATAGAGGTCAAACGGGCTATAGGAGCAAATGTCTCCTCATAATCAATTCCATACTCCTGTGTGAATTCTTTAGTAACAAGATGGGCTTTATACCGTTCAACTGATCTATCTGCTCGAGTTTTGATTTTGTAGACCCATTTGCAACCAATAACAGATTTATCTAAAGGTAGATCAACCAATTCCCAAGTGTTGGTATTGGTAAGGGCCTTTAATTCCTCTGCCATTGCTTTTTGCCATAAAAGGTCAGTGCTGGCTCGCGATAGGTGCGAGGTTCTGATAAGTGCTAAAGTGAACTAGTTTTTTTAGGTTAGGTTTTTAGGGTTTTCCATGAGTTTTTCTCTATTTCTTAGCTATTTCTTCTCTTTTATGATTTTAATGCCAAATTGTGTAAATGCATGATTTAAAAGTGTTTTTACACCATTTTGTAGGGTTTTGATAGCTTCAACTCGATTTCAATTTATTGGAGTGCAATGAAGAAATAGGCGAAGAAGAATTGGAATGGAAACAGTTTGGCAGCTTGGACATATTTCAGTATTTTGGTCATATCTAGAGCTAGAGACATTGGATTGGGATGACTCTTGAGGTATTTTGAAGCTAAGACAATTTTCTACAATTCATACGAAGACATCAAAGTCCAGTTCTCACGTTTCAATAGTCAAAATCCCAAGTTACTGAAGCACATTTGCACTGCAAGGCTGTTCCGACCAGTTCTTAGTATTTTGAGTATATCTCTGGCTACAGAGCTCTAAATGACATGATTTTTGATGTTTTGGAAAGCTATCTCAAGGGGCTACAACTTTTGTGTTTTAAGGAAAAGCTAATTCGGCTGCCTTTGAGGCCAAATCTGACGTAGACAAACCGCGTGACAACCCGCGCGCGATTTGTGCTGCGGTTTCCATTCAGAAATTAAGTGAACAAACCGCGCGACAACCCGCGCGCGGTTTATTCCGCGGTTTCTTCACAGAATCTGCAGCGTATTTAGCAGCTAAACTGGCCATTTGACGAAAAAAGAAGAACCCTAACTGGAGGAAAAACACACACACGCCGCACACACCTCAAAAATACATATTTTGCACATCTAGAGTGATGTAGGGAGGAGAAAGCAAGAGTAGAGGGACAACTCAAGGGCTTCAATGGTAAAAGCAAGAAGATTTTATCAAGATGCAAGGGAAGATTCAAGAGGGCTGCATGAGAATGAGCTTTCTCTTTCTTTCTTGTCTTTTGTTAATTTTATTCTTGTAATTATAAATTGAGTTGTTTATGATTTAGATGGGATGAACCCTAGATTCTTATGTTTATGATTTTATTCTTGGTTTAATGAAAGACCCACTTTGTTCTTAGATTTATTCATGAGTTTATTTGTGTTTTGGATTGGGATTTGCATGCATCCTTCAATTCAAGTATTGATTTTGTATGGGTATATCGAGAGATTGCACATATGATTAGATCACTTCATGAATAGAGAGAACTTGAATGAATTGCTAGAGATAGGATTATATGAGTTCTTCCTAGGTTGAGTTTTAGGATTAAAGCTCAACTACAAATAGAGTCCATTGATTAGAAATTGCATCTTTTAGGGGTTTTAATTGAGAAGAGATTCCAATTAATCAACCGAGAAGGTAGGAATTGGTTCACTTGAGAGAGGATATAATTCACATTAGGGATTCTAGGGTCTAAGCAATTGGGTTAATCATTAATCAAGTTAGAGTCTTGGCATGTTGGTTTAGGGGAATTCTTCATCTAAATTCACCTCTACTTTTGTCCATTCTCTCTACTATATTTTATATTGTCATTTAGTTAGATAATTAGTTTTAGCTAATTTGTATTTTCATTTAATTCGTCATTCACTTTGTGAGGTTAGATAATAGAAAGAAGGTTAATACTAGTACTCACATAGTCCCTGTGAGATACGACACTCGGTACTCCTGTACACTGTACTACTGGAAACGATAGGTGCACTTGCCTAAATATCCATAGTATAGCGAAAGGGATACCAGGTTCATATAGAGAAACAATAGCGAAATAGACATGAAAGTCTTTAAGAAGAACAGAAGGATGACTTACTCTAGTAGAACGTCGAGGAAGAAGTTGAGAGTTAGTAGATTCTGGTGAAGGTGTAGGTGAAGGCGCAGAATCCACAGTTGGAGGAGACACATTGGGATGTGGCATAGACTGTATTAAACTGTAAGAACTGTTAGAAAGATCTGTAAGAGAAATATCAGGAAATAGAGATACAGTAGGATCAATGAGAAATTGCCGAGGAGGCTCAGTGACACGAAACTTAGACAGAGTGGAAAACATCTTATGTTCCTAGAAAGTTACGTGTCGAGAGATACGAAACCTTTGTGACAAGGGATCCCAATACCTATAACCCTTATGTTCGATGCCATACCCAAGGAAGCAACACAATCATACTCGTGATTCAAGTTTGGTGTACTCATGTGGTTGTAAAAGAACAAAACAGATACAACCAAAGACTTTAAGATTTTGGTAATGCAGAGCATGATGAAATAAACGTTCATATAGAGAGATGTTACCTATCATGGGACAAGGGAGATGATTGATGTTGTAAACAGCAGTAAGGGCTGCTCTCCCCAAAAGATTTCAGGGCAAGAGGCAGATATAAGAAGAGCCTGAACGGTATCAAGAGTGTGTCTAGGTTTTTGTTCTGCTCAGCCATTTTGTTGTGAAGTACCTAGACAGGATCTTTGAATAATAGTGTCTTACTGAGCAAGAAAGTGAGTGAATTTGGTATCTTTATATTCCATGGCATTATCAGTGCGAAAAGTTTTAATTGTGCAAGAGAACTAAGTCTAGATCATATTAGCAAACCGAGTGTAAATGGATAATAATTCAGACCTATTTCGCATCAGATAAATCCACGTATAACGAGAAAAATCATCAATAAAAATCACATAATATTTTAAACTACCCATAGTTTCATTGGGAGCAGGACCCCAAATGTCAGAATGAATTAAGTCAAAAGGTGCTGAGGAAATAGTATCATTAGAAGAAAAGGGTAAAGCATGACCTTTAGACAACTGACATGAACTACAATCAAACTCGTCATTTTTAACAAAACCTAATGAGCCACTAGAAATTAAAGAACTCAATTTATTATCAGAAGGATAAGCAAGACGAGAATGCCAAATATGAGAAGTGACAGCACCAGCAACAAATTTGGATGGAAGACGTAGAGAAGTCAGTTCAAACAGTCTTCCAACCTTACATCCTGTCCCAAGGATCTCGCTCGTTTGTGAGTCCTTCACAGTACAACCACGACTCGAAAAAGATAAGTCGACACCAAGTTCACATAATTGTCTAACAGAAATAAGATTCATAAAAAATTTAGGAACAAGAAAAGTATCAGGCAAAGATAACTGTGCTGTTTGAGCAGTGCCTAAATTCTTAACGTGTAAGATAGAATTATCAGCAGTGTGAACAATGCGAGGAATAGATGGAATTTTTGAAGATGTGAGAATGGAAGAATCTAAGGTCATATGATTACAACAAGCAGAATCAAAATACCATGAGGATGAAGTACCTGATGTGACAGATAAGGCGGAAGTAGAGACAGCACCAGAATCTGGTTGAAGTTATTAGAGAAGAGCTTGAATGTCTTTTAAGGAGAACTTTGGAAAAGTGCTCTCTGTTGTTGGGCTCTCTATGGCAACAGGAGCAGTAGTAGAGGAAGTCTGAAATGACTTGGAGGAGTTACCTTGTCGAGAATTCTGTCTAAGCCATTTTCTACATTCAGAGATATGATGACCAAGCTTTTTACAATAGTTGCAAGATCCCTTGTAAGACTTCTTGAGTGATTGTGGATGAGGAGTCTGAGTGGCTGATTGCAAATGAGGAGTCTGATAAGAGGATTGCTGACGAGAAGTCTGATGATAGGAGGAATGAGTGGCAAGTACAACATCAGTAGATGAGGCTGACTTTTCTGTGCGAAGTGCATTAAGTCTAGCTTCTTCAATAATTAACTCTTTAATTACTGTGTCAAGAGTTGGTAAAGAGCCTGGATGAAGAAGGGAACTATGAATGGATTCAAACTCTTCTCGGAGTGTCATCAACAAATGCTAGATATGCTGACGGTCACGAAGATTTGCATAGATGGTGGTTGTATCTGTACTTGGCTAAGTAGGATCTCCAAAAGCTATCTGATCCCAAACTTATTATAATTCTAACACATAACTATGAATTATTTGGCCAGGTTGTTGTTGCATACGATGTAGACGCCTGTATAACTGAAATTGATTCACATCATCAGAAACTGAGTAGCAATTTTTGAGAAAATCCCATACCTCTTTTGCCGTGTCAAACCTTCGAAAATCTAGCTTGATGACTTTGGCACAGGTATTTCGGAACCATGTTAGAATTTGATGATTCATACCGTCCCAGTTGACTAATCTGTCTGTGAATGCGCTTTCATCCTCATCTGTCTTCTTGGTAGGCTTAGGTATTTCTCCTGTCACAATTCACCAAAGCAGTCTACCCTTGACATTGATAGTTGGTTCCATCAAATGTGACATTGATAGGATTGGGAATATACTGAGAGAGTTTGGAGGCATCCATAGTTAAAAGAAACTCAATAGAGATAGAAAACCTAATAGTAGAGTTGGATTTTGAAAAAACGGACACCAAAAATAGATTCAGAATGGCTGAAAACCTTAGGAACCAATTTGGTTTGCAAATGAACTGAATGAAAAGGTGATGGACCGGCTACTCAAAATGGTGGTCAACAGTTTTGAACCAAACCAGACCAAGTGAATTGAACAAATGATGTGGCAAATGACTGGATGACACGTGGACCAATCGATTTGCGACAAGTGGAATATGATTGACTGGTTGATGACGTGGCAAGATGGCTGGACGACACGTGGACCAATTATAGAAGGACACGTGGCAAAGTGGACCAATAGATTTTGGACACGTGGACTATTAAAAATATGACACGTGGCAATAGGTGCTATGTGTCGATGGCGTGGCTAATCCTCCAATGATATAATGACACGTGGCTTGCTTTACTGGTTGCTAATGTGTCTATTGACTGGATGCTGACGTGCAATTTCGTCCAATGTTATGTCGACACATGTCAGATTTGATGACGTGGCTGATGACGTGGTTGTCTTCTTCCCTGGCAAGTTTGGAACGCTGATTTTAATGGCAGTGACTTCCAACGGCACGTGTGGGGCGCGTGGAAGGGTTTCTGAGGGTGTGGTTTTCACCATTATGATCTGCACAAGGAGGAGAACAATCTGATATATCAATCAGACAGCTTTGGTGCAGATTGAAGCCAAGAAAAGCCTACAACAGTTGGTTACCACAGAAAAGAAAATTAGAAACCCTCTTTTTTTTTCACAAAAAAAGCTCTGATACCATGTGAAAGTCAAGAAGTGAGAAACGAATTTCTATGTATTCTATATATTCTGTACAAAGAGATATTGAGGTATTTATACAAACAAACTATGCTAAATAAGGAAACAATTCCTACAATCATGAATGATTCCTATAATCAAGCTAATTGATCTAATTGATCCTATAATCAAGTTAATTGATCTACAATCGTTAATTGATTGATTTAACATACTTAACAGATCTTATCTTAACCTAAAATTGTGCGAATTAGTGAACCAAAATTATGGTAGAAGGCACTACAGTCAAGTGCAGTTCTTGATTGATAAACCAAGGTTTGAAACTCTTAAGATTGAACCTCAAGAGCTCAAGGAAAAGGCTTGGAAGCCAAAGAGAAAATTCTCTCAAGTTTCTTGAATAATCTTCAAAAACTAGTTGTGAATAGTGTACATCTTAATCTATTTATACACCCATTACATAGTAACCCTAATAAAAGAAAAATGACTAAAAAGTGCAAGCCAAACACCACAAAAACTCTGGTCAAAGTTCTTCACTGCCATTGACTTTGGCTCAGCCGTGGATAGGGTATGGACTAGCTGTGGGTGGGGCTGGAGGAAACAAGCCATGTCTTCTTTCTGTCATGCTAGCCACGGGTAAAATTGGTTCAACTACGAGCTCGTCTCAAGTCACGGCTGACATTCGCAAGTTGGATATGTGGATCCATCTTCCAAGTTGATTTAATTCCTTCCTATTGAGATCCCTTTTCTACTTGAATTAAGCTTTGTAACTGGGTTCCTCTTTACTTGAAATCGTCAAATGGGCTCGAAAATTCAACTTGGGAATGGTAATTTTGGATGAATAATAGGAGTTGCTCCTTGAACCGCTTAGTCCTCGCCCTTGTCATTGGTCCTTTTGGCATCAATACTTGAGTGTCATCTTGGACCTTTAGAAGAAACAAGCTGCGTCTTCTTTCTATCGTGCCAATCGCGGGTAAAATTGGTTCAGCTGTGGGCACGTCTCAAGTCGCGACTGACATCTGTGGGTTGGATCCGTGGATGGGTCCACATATGGTTCCCAGAAGTTTGATCCACAGGTGCATTTTGTTCTAGACTTGGAGTGAGCTGCGGGCGTGACTTCGCACAGGTGACCCGTGTCTCACTTGTTGGATCCACCTTCCAAGTTGATTCAATTTCTTCCTTTTGAGATCCCTCTTCTACTTGAATTAAGCTTTGTAATTGGGTTCCTTTTTGCTTCAAATCATCAAATGGGCTTGAAAATTCAACTTGTGAATGGTACTTTTGGATGAATAATTAGAGTTGCTCCTTGAACCACTTAGTTCTCGCCCTTGTCATTGGTCCTTTTGGCATCAATACTTGGGTGTTATCTTGGACCTGTGGATCAGTGGATGCTCCCGCATCAGTCATTGTTCTTGTTTTTATTGATGGAGAATCCTTTGACAAGTTCAATGAGCATTTTGAATAGCCAGATAGTAATAATCATAAAATCATCACTTGGAACACTAATACCTTTGTGCCTGCAATTAATCACCTTCAAACGTTTTGACACTACCAAAGAAGTTTGAGATTTTTTGCCAACCACTATACTGCCACAGATCTTTCTCATTAGTATCAACTATCTCTTTGTTTACGTGTTATGAAATAACAACCTGTCTCATATGTTCAAGATTTCTATCCAGATATTGTTTGGTTTTGGGATGAAATTGCTAAATCTAAACTACAATGGGAGCATGCTAGTGAAGTAGAAAAGTTTTTATGCCTATTGTGATGCCCACCACCTTATTTAATTTCTTACGACATTGCTTGATGATTTTGAGACTACTCGTACCTCTCTCCTTAATAAGAAGCCACTTCCTTCTCTTGACACTGCTCTTAAGGACTTACTGTCTGAAGAAACTCGTAGGCACACTTCTGCCTTGCGCTCTTTTGATATGATCCTTGCTATTTATCATCCTTCAAAATCTCATCGACCTATATCTTGGCCTCCACTTCCTGTCGATAAATCGACTATTGAACGTTGATATTGCCATCATTTGGGCCATACTATCTCTGAGTGTCACAAGCTCTAACATAGAAAAGCAAGTCAAGGACAAGGTACTTGGAATTCTACACCTTGTACTATTGCTGCTACTGATGATAGCAACCTTGTTCTTGAATCTATTGCTGTATTAACTTTTGAGCCTTCATCTCCTGCTACACTCTCTGCTATTGATCTCGAGGCTATTGTCTATCAAGTTTTTATTCGCACTACTCAACCTGTTGCTAGTGCTCTTTCTGCCACTCTAGGTACTTCTTCATGGTTCATTGATTCAGGCTGTTGTAACCATATGACATATAATTCTAGCATTTTCCATTCAGAACCTATACCTTCACAAAGTACTTCCATTTTCATAGTTGATGGCTCTATTTTGCCTGTCACGCATATTGGTACCATTTTGTCCAACAATATTTCTCTATATGATGTCCATCTTGTTCCCCAATTATTCTTAAATCTCTTGTCTATTGGTCAATTATGCGACCTTGTTCTCCATTTATTCCTTTCTTGTGCCAATTGTTTTACTCAAGATCCACTAATGAACATAATCATTGGGATTGGGCGTAATGTTGGGCGACTGCTTGAATTAACATCTTTTCATCTTCTACCTTCTTGTGCACTTGCTACTCCTATTATGTCTTTATGACATTCCAGATCATGTCATCCTTCTCATGTTAAATTAAAATCTTTGATTTCTGGTAGCAAAATTAGGAATTGTTTAATTTGACTCTTTTAATTGCATGGCATGACAATTGGCAAAGCAACCTACTTTATCTTTTATAAAAGTGATTCTCATGCTCTTACACCTTTTGATTTAGTTCATTTTGATGTTTGGGGTCCTGCTCCAACTTTGACTATAAAAGGCTCTCGGCATTTTGTTACTTTTATTGATGATTTTTCTCGATATACAAGGATTTATCTCTTAAAATCTCGTTCTAAACTTCTTTCCGTCTTTCTAAATTTAATGCAATGGTTCAAACTCAATTCTCCAAAACTATTAAATTTTTTAGATATGATAATGCTTGTGAGTACACTTCTAGTGATCTTGAGGCCATCCTAACCTCACAAGGTACATTATCCCATTTATCCAGTCGAGGCACTTCACAACAAAATGGTAGCGCAAAAAGAAAACATTGTTACATATTAGATGTTATTCAATATCTACTCATTACTGCATCATTGCCTGAACCATTTTAGGGATCCTTCTATACAGACATAATAGAATAAAGAAGTGTGCTTCACGTGTGCTGGTGCACTAGAGCAATATTTATAAGGTCGTTCAAATGTTCTCATTTTTCACTAAAAAGTTTCTACAAGAAATAAGGCCGCTATTCCTGACGGCTGGGAAGGCAGTGGTAAAAGCGAAGCCTATCGCCACGCCGACCATCAAATAGGAGATTGGGCCCCTTCTCAAAGATTTTATGGAATGGCCCAGCCCAAAAAAGGAAGGTTATAGGGCGCGATGCGTTCCATTTGTACGAATCTTCCGTAGCTACTGATTATTCAGCTCAAATGGGAGAGAAGAGACTAGATTTATTGATTGGTAGAGAGTCCCTTCCTCTCCCGTTGGTCGAGCGTCTTCAAACCTTTCTTACCTTCTTTGGGGGAAAGTGAACTCATTTCATTCTCTATCTCCTCTAGGACGAAATAGAATAATTGCATATAACACAAATCAGGTCCCATCTTCTATTTCCCAAAATGAATCTCCATACGAGGCATTATTTGGTACTATCCCTAACTACTCATAGCTTAAAGTTTTTGGAATGTGCATGTTTCATCCTTCTTAATCTCATGAACGGTTCAAGTTAGAGCCTCGTGCTCGTCTTTGTTGCTTTCTTGGGTGTGGGATAGCTCATAAGGATTATAGGTGTTATATTCTATTTCTCATTGGTTGCACATTTCTCGTAATGTCATTTTTTGGGAACATAAATTTTTCACTACTATTCCTATAACTAATTTGCCTTTCTCTTCTCTGCCATCTCATTTTACCAATCCTTCAGCTGTACTCTTTTCTGAATGTCCCTTAATGAATGTTCATCGTCATCTTCATCTTTAGAATAGTCCTTTGCGTCTCCTGACGAGTTGCTTTCACCAATGGATCCACTAGCTTTTTCTCCACCTTGTTATCCTTCTCGAATGAGAACTCAACTAGTCTATCTTCTTGACTATCATTTTTTTTTTTTGATCTACCTTACATGAGCCTACTTCTTTTCACAAAGCTTCCACTAACTTCTTGTGGCATAAAGTTGATGAGTTTGTTGAATATTACAAAGCTTGCCTGGTTGCTAAAGGATATAATCAGGAGTATGATATTGATTATGAGGAGAATTTTGCTCCGGTTGCTCGTCTTACTACTGTTCATAGTCTTATTGTTGTTGCTTCATTTTGCGATTGTCTCTTTTTTAAATGGATTTGAAAAATGCATTTCTTAATGGTGATCTTATTGGTGAAGTTTATATGATACCACTTCCTAGCTTTTCTCATCCTTCTCACAAGATCTGTCATTTTTGTCGTACCCTATATGGGCTTAAACAAGCCTATTAATATAGGCATAATCCTTTGTACATTATGATTAGAAATACATACAATTTTCTTACATTTGAATCATTCTAACATGTACAAAATCAACTTCTATAAGAGATTGACAAATAAAAATGCCATAAAAAATTCTTATTTTATATTTTAGCAAATTATACGTATAGAGATATCATCATGAGTCTACAAACTTTTACACTGGTATACGTTTTAATCCATTACACAGGATCATCCATGAAGAATCTGTAGTTTTTGTTACCTAACTGTTAAATCGTGTATTTGAAATTCTTTCGCACGCAAACAATCTAAGACTGGCACATATCGTTATTGAATATTAAAAGATGTTATAAATTTATCTTGACTTTTAAGTTGCTGTTGCAAACTTTATCAGATCAAATTAGGTACATTTCAGAATCCATCGTCTTCATAAATGTTATTAATCGGCAAATGGAAAATGCTTGTTTCTCCGTAGAAGCAAAAGATTTTGATCAATGAGAAACCTAACGAGTATAACCTTTAGAAAATGTATACGATTTGGATATCAACAAAAATTGATGCAGTTTTCTACAACGGTACACGTTCTATGATTTCAAAGCACGATTCATGTGTGGACTTTTGAAATGCTTTGCTTGGAAAAGTAAAATTCCTGCATCCTTTTTTTTTTCGTCCAAATAAAACAAGTTTAAGAGCTTACCAACTCGAACATTTTCAACCATTTCTTCTTTCTTGTACTCCTTTCTTTCCCCATTTGTCTACGTAACATTTGTCACATTGTTTTCCTTTGTCTAATTGCTATGGAGAACTCCATGTCATGCATCGCTACGCACACAATGTAATGAATAATTTCTACGAGGGCAGTTGGGAAACTATTTTCTTCCAAGATTATAAAATTCGTTATTTGATATCTTTTAGTCCTTTCACGAATATTCAAAGTCACGAAGTAAAAGTTGAAATTTATGACTGGAAATTTGGGTTTGTATTCTACATGACACTTGAAATTTCAAAGAGATTGAAAAAAATGAATAATTATTTATTTTGAAGGAAAATCTTATTGTGATCTTTTGATGTCCTAAATGTAGAGGGATTCAAGAATTACGGCAAAATTTAGTCGGCATATTCCCATGTCATATGTCAAAATTAACTTTCATGGGCCCCTTGACAAAATATTGGTTTTGTATAAAAAAAAAAAGCCCAATAACGGTTTGGTTGAATTAATAGATTTGAATTCAAGAAACTATTTTAATGAATTGATTTGAAATAGCATTTAATTTGATGAATTAAAATCTAACAATTTTAAGTTCGAATTCATTCACAACTAGTTGACTGATTGACTGATTTCAAATCCAGTTTTTTTCATGAGTAACCCAAACAACCAAAGAAGTTTTGATGGACGATTTAAAATCCAAATCTACCCAAATTCACCAATCCAAATGGACCCAAACAACATTTTGCAAAATTTGGAACTAATCTCATGTAACAATCACGAGGATTTAAAAATCCCTGGAATCTACAATTATACTCATTGAATTTTCAGTCCAAAGAATATACACTTAAAAAACACATACATTCAATTTGACCATCCTTATAGTAAGGAATATCGATGAGATCATGTTCTAGTGGTAAAACAATCAAGGTTTTGAGATCTTGACTATTAGAAATCCCGCATTCAAGTTTCACTAGTTGTGATTGTAGCTAACTATATGTTAGAATTTATTCCACTAGTTATGAATTAGTTGTGATAAAAAAAAAAGAATTAGTTGTGATATTATAAATTGTAATCCGTTTGCATTGATTCCATCATTGTGGTTTGGCTTAAGAAAAAAGGAGGACTCCCCTTCAGCCTCTAAACTAAGGTGAAATATAGCCTTTCTACAAATATGTAAGCAATTTTGCTCCCTTCTCCTTTGTATAGTCTTTCCCTTTTTCTTTAATCCATGTTTGGTGCATTAGAATAGCCTAAAATAGAAATATCTTTCTAACTTATTCATTTCATTCTCATATTTTGTATGAACTTTTAATGTTGAAAAGCTCTTTCCTTCAAGAATGTTTATTCTACCGTTATTCTGAGAAATCCCATTCCTAAACAAAACAAAAAAAAAGCCCTTTCCATATGTAGTTTGGAAAGACCAAAACAATAGGGTTCAATTTTACCTTACATGTCTGCCTGCTCCATTATTAATTATTCTTTTTAAGTCAAGTATATTGGAATTTTTTTGGACTTCAATAGTTGCTTTATCATATTTTAGGTTATTTGTAATTTTGACTTACAATTGATTGTGAATTTCAAATCGAATACATTACCAAATGTGGGATTAATTCTGAGCTATTCAAATCTAATACAATATCAAAAATTAATTAACTATCGATTGTGTTATATTTTGAGCTATTCTTGCATACCAAATATGGGATTAATTCTCATTATATTTGTAGTTCAGTGTCATATGTCAATAAAGATATTAATTAGTAATATTTACTATTTTAAATAAATAATGAGGCCATCTAAATCCTCATATCAAGTAGGGGTGACAATTTCTGACATGACTTGAAAACCCGATATGAACCTAACCCGAAAATAGCGGATTTGGGTTGGCGGTTGGCGGGTTCGCGGATCAGACCTGACTGACCCGAGAAGAAAAATAGGTCGGGTTCGGGTCGATCGCGAACTCAAAAAAAAAAAAAAAAAGAAGAAGGATAAGAAGAAGAAAAGAGGAAAGAAAGGAGATTAAAACATACACACACACAAAAAAAAATGATCAAACACATTTTTTGTACATATTAATGTCAAAGTCACTCGCTAACATACACTCAATTCCTCTTACAATTTACTTTCATAAACCTTTTTTACAATTTACTTGATTAATTATCCAATGAATGAAATTTGTGTTTGAATGTGAATAAGTGAAAAAAAACTACAAATGTTAGTAGCAGTTTTTTTTTTTTTTTTGAAGAAAAGAGGAAAGAAAAAAAATTAAAAAACACACACACACAAAATGATCAAACAATTTTTTTGGACACACTAATATCAAACTCACTCACTAACATACACTTAATTCCTCTTATAATTTACTTTCATAAACCTAAGTAGAATTCTTAATTTTTCTTACAATTTACTTGATTAATTATCCAAGGATTAAAATTTATGTTTGAATGTGAATAAGTGAAACAAAGCTACAAAACGTTATTAGTAGTAGTAGTAGTAGGTTTTTTTTTTCGGGTCAACCCTCCAACTCGTAAACCTGTTTCGGGTCGTGTTCGAGTTAGGTATTTTCGGGTTGTTGGGTTGCCGGGTTGGGTTCTGGTTGACAGATTGGCTGTTATACTTAGGTCTCGACCCGACCCGCCAACCCGCCAACCAGACCTGTTGCCACTCCTATCAAGCAACACACGTGGAATCTTGCATATCCGAATATTATCTTTTAATCATGCTTAAGCAAACAAAATTACATATGCTCAAAATACTAAAAATACTCAGTAGGGATAAGTATTTTTATATAATGGTCTAAATTATGAGCAAAAGCAAGAAGTCATCACACAATTTTCTTTCAGAAATTTCATGGGTTGAAGTCATCATACAATGACATTTAAAAGTTGTAGGTGAATTCATGACATTCATCAATGTTTCCTTTAAAAGAAGTAATCCTTTGGTCAACTTGCTTACGAATGGGGGAAAAGAGATCCTCGGGTCAACCTTTGAATATTTGATTGCGGAATACCATTTCAAATTTATCTACTCATCATTCTTTTAGTCAGAAAATTTCTGTTCACGTAACAAGACTTTGCGGTAGATTTTTCAAGTCCTCAACCACGAATCTTTCAAAAGCAAAAACTCAAGTCAATTTACAATACATACCATTTTTAACCTGTAATTCCTCAGCAACTTGATGTTGACGTTTCTTGAAAATTAAATAAAAAAGAAAAAAGAAGTCCTCAGCCCCTTTGATGGTAATACCAAAAGTATGCATTTTGTACGAGTACTTAGTTACAAGACTAAACCCAGCATGAGGTGTGAGGGTGCCCAGCCAGAGCATCTATAAAGGAAGAAAAAATTAATTATTTATGTTTATTTAAAAGGAATAAGCGAATAATTAACACTAACGGGAAAAATGAGTCTGTATGTGTACGGTAATAGTGATTATGAAAAAGTTTATAACATTGAAATATTTCTTTTAGTAACAAATTATTATATGTTCAACAAAGCATCGTTTCAGGTTGGTCAGCTGCAAATGGCAAAATAGAGAAATTCTTGATAATTGGTTTTGGTCTCATGGATAGTGGATGAAATTCATCCAATCAATTTAGAAGCGTTTAGTATATGGATCTCTCTGGATGGATTTTAATCTCTATGGATGGATTTTAATGGATGACAAAGAAACCAATTATCCATCTATATCCACTCCTCCCAATACTAATAATTTGGGTTCAATTCAAATTCAGATTTTAACGAGTTTGGGCTTAATTTGAGTCTGAATTTCAACGAGTACGAGTTCGATTCATTAAAATATATAAGTTGGGATTGCAGACAAATTTTTTTATTAAAAATAGAATGGGCTCAATTCTACTTTTCCAGAATAGATAAAGGCAAACCTGTTAATAAACTAGACCTTTAACGGATTGCTCGGATTCAATTTGGATTCTTTGGAATGTATAAAGGTAGGACTCTAAACAAACTATTCGTGAAGTATGTAAGGATTGGATTACAAATGAACCAAACCCTTAATTTACAGTTTGAACTCAATCCATATTTGTTGGAGTATATAAAAAGAGGCCGTAAAACAACTAATCCCTCAACAAATAATACAGGCTCGACTCAGATTTCGTTTAATTGTAAAAGGGCTAGAGCTGTAAATGAATTAAATACTTGACTAATAGTATAGGCTTAATCGGAATTCTATTTTAGTAACATCCTCTAAACACGCTATATAAACTCTTCTTATATTTTCAACGAATTTTTTTATCTGACATATATCATCTAAGAGATCAATGCATTATTATTTTATAAAAAATTGTAATACAAACGGAACCTTTGTTTCTATATTTTTGTTTTGTTTTCTTTAAATGGATATAAACGGATCTTATGCATCATTTATCTATTTGACCATAGTCAAAGTGGATCAACCATTTAAATCTATTTGACCTTTTTAACTCATCCATATCCATTTATCAGCTTTTGGTTTCGGATGAATAAAAGGTTTTGGATTAATATTGCCACCTCTAATAAAAACTTCACCAGGTAAAGTAGCCAAACTGATAGATTTTCAGTCCCAGTTTTCGACGTTGGAATTACATAGATAAATTAAGCATACGGCGCCACTGGGATTGTGAATTGTTAAGTAGTTGTGTCATTTCTTCCTGCCACTGTGAACATATTTTTTTTTTTTTGTTTTTTTTTTAGGTAAAGAACATGGTTAAACAAAATTCACGTACATCAAATGATTCAAAATCGAATCAACCTAAATAATCATTCTTGTACATTTGGCACTTTAGACTTACTCCTATAAACGAGAAACCATATCCGAATTATACAAGAAAGGTTATTTTGATTGATTCGGTTTGAATCACTTGATGCACGTGAATTTTGTTCATTTAGAAAAATGACCAAGGCTTGTTTTCTTGAGAAAGGTGAAAAACTAGTGATTTACTTGGTCAAATGATAATTCGTACTAGATGTGATTTTTCTTATTTCATGACTGTCACTAAGGACCATTCGAGATATAATATGTCTACTAATGAAGTACAAGTTTGAATCCTTTGAAAAATTTGAAGAATTTAAAATGAAATAGAAAAACAATTATGCACAAGTATCAAAACAATTTATCTACCCAAGGTAGTGATAGGAACTCAAGAACGCCTGTGCGAATCAAGCAAGCTGAGCATGTAGTTGAGGAGCACTTAGCACGTTGCAAGCTCCAGGAGGGTTTGTTCATTATTGAAAAGGGCGTGCAAGTCATGAGAACCGGGTTCAAGCATATTCTTAGACTCAAGGTTGCATTCGGACTTGAGGATCACGGAGCTCAAGTGAGGAAGTTGGGCTTAAAGCTTATTCTTTGGCTATGGATTAAATATGCGTTCAAAGAAAGTTCAAAGAAACATCATCTAGGTCAATGATTGATTTATTGATTTTGGATCAAATACGCATTCAAAGAAGGCTTATCGAAATTACTCAAAAGGTCCAATCTATACAAGCCTTTTGGAATATAGTCTGTGAAGCCCAATGAGCTATCTTTGCTGGGTTTGAGTATTCGCCCAACCCATGAACACTTTGATTACGAATTTTTAGTTTATTTTAGAGTTTTTTTTACTTAGTTTATAAGTTGTAACCTAATGGTAGTTTTTCAATTGTGATAAGTTACAATTAGTGTTTAAGTTAGTTTCCAAATAGTTATTTATTTCCTTATTCTCACAAATTGTACCCTATATAAGGGCTATTACTGTTCATCCAAATTTGTTGAGATTTTAGTTAATAAATTGTGTGTGTTTTTTCTATCGAGATTACTCTTAGTTCTTTGGTGATTAAGAACTACCCTTGTTTCTTAACAAAGAGATTTTGTTAGGGTTCAAGTTTCTAGCTTAGAGTTTGCTCAATTGGTTTGTTTTTAGTCTTTTAGGTTTGTCCATTAGGAATCTATTCCTCGAGTTGGTTAGGGGTCTAGAGCAAATTCTAAAGGGAGGACATTCAACAAGATTGAAAAACTTTCAAGCAACCAATTTGTGATTCTCGGAGTCTTTTGATATGTTTTAAAGTAGTCAAGTGTTCTAGTTGTTCAACTTGTTTTCATGGTGTTCTTGGTTTCACACAACCATATGCGTATCAAGTGGTATTAGTGCCATCTTCCTTGAAAATTTCAGGTTCTCCAATAGGAAAATTTGGATATAACCTTTCTTTAATTTTGTGTCAATCGTAATTCTTGTATTTGTGTCTTGTTTCATTTTTTGTGTTCTCTTTTCTATCCGAATTTTCTTGTTAATTCCAGTCCGTGTTTTCTTGTTTTTTGTGTTGTTTTCCTACTATTTTATCTTGTTCTAGTATCATCTTAAATTGTTCTAGTGTCTTACAGTCATTCTTGATTATTTTCAATAAAAAATTCTAGGTGTTTGTCTGGTAGTTTGATTATCTTGACTGTTTTCTTTATTTTTTTTTATTATTCTTGTGCTAAAACTTTTCAAGAAAACAAGTTCTTGGACCTTCAAAGCCATAAAATGAATTTTTCTTGAAGAATTTGTGTTGTGTTCATGGTGAAAAAAAAAGAAAAAGAAGGCATGAACTTGAGAAAAACCTAAAGAGTTGTGCACTAATAAGAAAAGCAAAGAAGAGGCGTGCAAGAAAAGGGGTAGAAAAAGCCTTGCACAATCTCATTTTGTTGTTTTCTTTGTGTTTCTTGGTGTTTTGTTATGATTCTTGAAGTTCTTGAACTTACCTTGTGAGTTCCTGAACAGAAAAACACAAGTTCTTGAGTTCTTGAATTTGTTTGGGGTTTTTGATTGATTTCTTGAAATTCTTGGTTAGTTTCTTGAATTCTTGAAGCCTTAAACGATTTTTTGAACAAATCTTGTAAAGTTCTTGAGTTTCTTGTTGAAAGACTTCAATTCTTGAAAATCTTGGTTGCGGGAATTTAGTTCTTGAAAGTCTTCTCGAAGCTCTTGAGCTTTTCTTGAAGTTCTTCCTTGCTGGAATTTTCTTCTCGAAATATCTTGCTCACCAGATTTGTTTTCTTGAAGAATAATTTGCTGAAATTTTGTTTCTTGACTACTAAAGAGTGATTTTTCCAGCCTATATGTTTTTCCAAAAGCAAGAATATAAGCTGTCTAAATTTTGTTATATAAAGAAAAACAGCAAGTTTCCTTGTCCTAGGGGGTTTCAAAACCGGGTAGAAGGGAAAAGGAAATAAGGAATGGCTAAGGGGAAGGAAAAGGAAAGTAAGGGGCTGCCTTGTGACAAAAAGGAAAGTGTTCTATCTTTCCATAATAATAAAGCCGTGTGACCAAAAGAAAAAGGAAAGTGCGGGTGGCTTTGAATAAGTGATAGGGTGCGTATAAATTGATTTATTTGTGTTTATTTCCTTTTTGTTACTACCAAATATTGTGTTAAATGGTAGATTCTACTTATATTTGGTAAATTGGTGCTAACTGTAGAAATAGAAGAAAATGAAGTCAAAGAGATTTTTTCGGAGGACATGTCTTGGTTGGCATGGGCACGTCAAAGTTTTGCACTAAAAGTTGGAAGTCCAGAGAAAATTCTGCACATGTGAATAATCTTCCATATTTTGAGTCAAACTGGGATGAATGTTTCCTTCTAGTAGTTCATTTATATTAGGATGCAAGTTTCCTTCCACATAAACTTGCCTTGTTTAGGATGCAATTTCATATGTAATCAAAACTTGTTTTCACCACAAATTGATTCAACCTACCTGTCACCATGATAAAGTTGAGTTATATGTAGGCCTGTCAATGGGTCAAGTCCGAACCCAGACCCAGTACTTTTTTTGGGGTCCTAGTCTAAGTAAAATTCTGTTTACCCAGACCCGGACTCCGACCCGAACCCATTTTCCTTTAATAAAAACCGGTCGGGTATGGAATATTTTATTCCGACCCGGACCCGTTTAATAAATAATAATTATAAATATATATTTTTATTTATTTATTTATTTACTCTACACCATTTTGCCACGTGAGCACATTACTAAACCCTACTCCCATTTCCCCTCTCTCTCATTCTGCCATTGTTTTTCCTATTCCCCTCTCTCATTTTGAGATTTCATTCACTTCCTAAATCTCTTCCATCCATCTTCAATCTTTGCTATTTCCCCTCTATTCACTCAATTCACTTAGTTCACTCAAGGGATCTATGACTTTTTGAGTCAATTGCAAGTGAGTTTTCTTTGTTCTTCCAATTTGTAGTTCAATTTTTTATGTATGATTATGCATCGTACGAAAGAAATACCTTATGAATGTGGTTTGCCAGCTTTATCTAAGATGGTAATTTGCTTGTTTGATGGTTCGAAAAAATGTGTGTGTGATTTGTACTGATGTCAATTTTTCCTACTCTCTTACATACTATTTATTGCTCTAGCTTGCAAGTTCTCTAGCTTTTTAGTGGATCCTACTTGCAGTTGCTTTTTAGTGCAAATTTTCTTGGATTTTCTTTGCAAAAAATGGAGTCAATTTCTCTGAACCATGTGATTTTTGCTAGCTGGTACCGCATTTCTAGTGAGCCATTCCTTGAGTCCAATTCGTATAAGAAGGATTGTCACTGAACCATGTGATTTTTTGCTGCTTGTGATTTTTGCATAAAAAATGTTTTCTTTTCTATTAGAGTTAGTTATACCAGTATTTTTTAAACTTACAATTTTGGGAAATTAGGTGGTATAAACATTCGTTGATGAACTGAGTAGTTTGTTCCACGTGGTTGAAAACCACATTTTCTCCACAATAGATGATTGCACAATTTCTGGTGTTGTGAGAAGGTGTAAAGCCTCTTTTCATTACTTTTGAGACTACCCAATTTACAAGGCCCATTTCTAACATAACAGCTTCATTCTTTAGGTAATAGAATTTTGATCCTGCTGACCTGCAAGAAATACATAAAATATGCACTAATCCAATGTACTGCAAAGTAATGAAGTCCAAACTTCATTTCCACGATGCAACTATGGAATGATTTGAAGAGATAACAGCACAATAACCATTTGTTATACTAGTATAACTAGTATAAAAATAAAGTTATACTAGTATTTTTTAAACTAACAATTTTGGAAAATTAGGTGGTATAAACATTCATTGATGAATAGAGATTTGTCTTGTACATTTGCATTTTCTAGTTTCAATATGTTTGGTGATTGCATAATCTATTTGCTCTTGCACCAATAGACCATTTAAAGTTTTGAAAAGAAATCTTTCCAAAACTTCATGTACTCGTTAAATGTCTTGGCTATTTAGCTACCATAGCAGTTCATTGGTAGACTGATGTTTTGTTGTTCACAGTTTCACTGTTAGCCCTATTTAGAGTCATCTATTACATGGTTAAATGATACTTGTGGAGTGGTATTTGTTTAGATGTTTGGACTAAGGCTACTAGCCAAGTCCAATAAATTGGGAAAGTGAATACTTTTAAAGTTGAGAAGCTATTAGTGTCAAAATGTGCTCTGTAATTCTTCATATGGATGCTTGTAATATTTTCCGAACCTAGTCACTTTATTCTAATTTGATCTCTCTCACCTCTTCTTCTTCCTTTGCTTGTCATGTAGCTGTGATACTTAATCTTTTTAGTTGTCCTTGGTTTATTAATAATTCATTTTTATTCGTTTGTTTATTTGTAGGATGTCATCTTTGCCTAGTCAGACAACAGGGCCAACACTAAATAGTACAGCCGATGAAAATGAAGTTGCTATTTTGGATTGGAGGATGAGGCCATGAATGAAGATGACTCAAGTAAGAAACCCAAGGGAAAAAAAATTAAAATCTAAGGTATGGTTTGATATGGATAGAGTTAGGACTCCCACTGGTTTTATTGCTATATGTAAACATTGCAAAAAAAAAAAAAAGGCTAGGGATAGTTCACATGGGACAAGCCACTTGAAAAAGCACATAGATAATTGCATTGCTAGAAAACATAGGAGTGGAGGGTAGCAAGTACTTCAACTAGCCAAAAATGTTTTGGATGATAAAGTTAAGGTTGAAACTTTCAAGTTTGATCAAGAGAGAAGTAGGATGGATTTGGCTAGGGCCATAATAAAACATAACTATCCCTTTAACATGGTCAAGCATGAGTATTTTGAGCTTTTTCTCAATAATTTGTAAGCCAAATTTTAAGCTGATTTCTCAGAATACAAGTTAGGGCAGATGTCATTTGTGTTTATAAAGAAGAGAAAGAAAAATTGTACAAGTATTTGGATGATTTTGATGGTAAGATAAGTGTTACTACTGATATTTGGACATCAGATCACCAAAACTATGCCTATGCAAGTTTGACAGCTCATTTTAGTCAATGAACATTGGGATTTGAAAAAGAAACTTCTTGCTTTTAAATCTATTCCATATCCTCATGATGGTGAAACATTATTTAGATTTATTTCGGATATTATCTTGGAATGGAACATTGACAAGAAGTTGTCCTCCTATTGTTGTTGATAATGCATCTTCAAATGATTCAATGGTTAAACATTTGAAATCATGGCTCTTGGATAAGTCATTGCTTAATTTGGGAGGTGAACTGTTTCATGTTAGATGTAGTGCACATATTCTTAATTTGATTGTGCAAGATGGATTAGCTATCGTTGGGAGTTTGCTTCATAAGATCCGAGAGACTTTAAAATACTTGAAAAGGTCTCCTTCTAGCTTATAAAAAATTTGAGAATGCAATTAACCAATGTAAGCTGAAAAATAAGAAAAGGGTAGGTATGGATGTATCGAATAGGTGAATTCTACTTTCTTGATGCTTGAGACTGCTTTGCCTTTAAAGGAAGCTTTTTGTCGATTTTGAACAAATGGACAGAAATTACAAGCTAAATCCTTTAGAAAATGATTGGAAAGTGGCTAGTGTTGTTCATGGTTGTTTGAAAAAATTTTATGAAGCCACATGTCATTTTAGTGGTTCTAATTTTCCCACAAGCAAATATTTTTTTTCCTGATATATGTGATCTTCGACTTAAGTTGAGGCAATGGGAACTTAGTGAGCATGATTTTATTAGAGAAATGGCTAGTCCAATGAGAGCAAAATTTGAGAAATATTAGGATGAATGTTGTTTGGTGTTGGCTATTGCTGTGGTGTTTGATCCTAGATTTAAGTTGGCTTTGGTAGAGTATTATTATAATGCTCTTTATGGAGAAAATTGTCAAAGATATGTGGACAGGGTTCGTAATGCTATTGCTGATTTATTTGTTGAATATGGAGGTGACCTTGCACCTTCTTTGAGTTATGTTGGAGAGGGGACTTCTAGTAACAAAAATAAGGATGTAGAAGAAGATGATGATAACTTGTCTAATTTTGACAAATGGTATAAGCAGTCTTGTTCTTCTACTATTCTTGCCTACCAAAAATCTGAATTGCATTCTTATTTGGATGAGCCTGTGTTTCCAAGAAAAGAAGATTTTGACATAATAGGTTGGTGGAAGGCGAATAGTCCAAAACTTCCTATTCTTAGTAAGATGGCTCGTGACATTCTTGCAATTCCAGCTACTACTGTGGCATCGGAATCTGCATTTAGCATTGGAGGAAGGGTACTTGATGAGTCTCGTGCTTGTTTGCTTCCTGAAGTGGTTGAAGCTTTGATAACAACTTGGTGATTGGTTAGAGTTGAAAAAAAAAAAGAAGTAAGTTCTTCGGTATTTAAGTTTGTATAATCTGATTTTTTTTCCTTTTATGCTTTTTTGTCTTTAAATCCATGTTAGAAATTTGTAGAGTTTAGGGAGATTAATCTGATCCTTTCTTTGTGTTTTCTTAGAGTTTATTGAAGAAGGTTTGACCGATTCTTCTAAAGTTCCTAAGTTAGGATGATGATGAAGATGAACTTTGAGAGTTTCAAGCAATAAGGTAAGAGTTTATACAACTTTTCTTATTTAGATTTTGTGTATTAGAAATCAGTTTACAAATGTCTTTTCTTGTTTTTGTTGCAGAAATTTGTGAAAGTTGAGAGCTGTGAAGGGTGTTGAAGCATATAAGACATTGGAATCAAAATACTTGAATGATGTATTTGCGTTTTTAATATTTGATTGGACCATTTGAAGGTTGTAATTTGTTCTTGAATTAAAAGCTTGTGGTTGGAATCTTGAGACATTAAATGGGTTGCTAAAAGTTGTGGTTTTAATCTTGAGAATTCCTTTGGTAGTAGGTATTAATTATGCTGTCTTTTTAGTTCATTATCCAGGGTGTGAACATTGTATGATTGTTCTTTACTTTTTAATGTTGTTTATGCTAGAATTTTGGAATTCTTTTACTAGTTGTAATGGCTAAGCATGTTTTCTTTATGTTGTTTGAGTAGATCCATGTTGTTGTATGAGTTGATCTTGTTTTTATTACTTTGCAGCGTGCACATTAACTGGTTGAGCTCATTCTCTGTGTATTTTTGGGCTGGCTGGAAGTGTTTGTGGTCAAATCTTGTATAGTTGTGTGTTTTTTCAGTCCAAACATAAATCTATTTTGTTTATCGATCTTGAAGGCCTTTATAGATTTGTCTTTTTAGTTGTGCACATGCATTTTTTTTTTATGACAGCACATGCATGTTTAGAACCTTGAAATTCTTCTACTTTAGGGACTCGGACCAGGACCCGAACCCGAACTCGTTCGACTTAGTTCCGGAAAGCCAATTGTGAGACCTGACGGGTAATGGATCCGGATCCTGGTCTGGAACGATATCACTCTAATGGGTTCGGGTTCGAAATGCTCAATTCCGGTTCTGACCCGACCCATTGACAGGCCTAGTTATATGCATGAATTGCTCATGAACCCTCTTAAGCATACACTATTTTCATGTGTTATTGTTTGAGCTCAAGTATTTATTTTCCATTAAAGCTTAACAACTAAGATCCTTTGTATGTGATGGCCTTTGATATACAAACTTGAACAAATGAAGAAACAAAGGTAAGAATAGGTAAGGTTAATCAACTACTAGCCTTAATATGGATTCATTAGTTTCATCAAAACCCTAGAAGTAGGAATTTAGCTCAATATAGTTGCATCAAAATCAAAACATATGATTTGAATACAACTACCCATAGCAATCAATATGAATGAAAGATACAAAGTTAAAGAAAGCTTATTCAATTGAAGAATGGCTTCAAGAACTTGTATTCCTTCCAAAGAGTTGTTACAATATTGTTTCCACAAAAGTTTCTGTCAAGAACACAATATCTCTATTATGAAACTAGGAGTATTCTAGCAATTCTCTACAATTTCTCTAACTTAGCATGCTCTAAACTCTTTACAAATGACTTCTATTTATAGAGAAAAATCCTACAAGTCATTTTCTAACTTGCAAATATGTTCAATACTTGGGAATGATGAAGATCCTTCTTGATATTCCAAGTTGGCCTAAAATTCTTCATTTGGGTTCCCAATGAAATCTACAACTTGTAAAACCTTGTCTTCAACTAAACCGTTTGCAAAAACCAGCTGGAAGATGAAGCAAGTTGCAACAGCCAAAATCTGGAAGTAAGTGTCGATATGCGGGTGGGATCTGTGGGTTAGCTGACTCGCGGATCTTAATAACCTGACCCCACTTGATTTTGACCTTGCTGAGTTGTCTTTCATGTGTTTTAGGCTTTTTTCATATATTTTCACATATTTTTGCTACATTTTTCATTTCTCCCAAATTTTGCACAATTGATTTTTCAATAATTCTTCATTTGGTCAACCAACTTAGTCATTTGGATCTACCTTCATTTTGATCCATTTTGACCTCAATTGATCCAAATTGATATTAAGTATAGTGAATCTGCAAAAGTATGTAAGAATTGTGCATTAAATTGCTCAAAATAAAAATTTAGCCTTAAAATCCTACTTCTGAGAGAAAACCCTAATTGTTGGAAAACAAGTCATTTGAAGTCAAAAGTACTAAAATGCTACTAAGCACACACAAAAAATACATAATAAAGTATACAATAATATTAACAAATTTATCACTTATCACATTGCCACATGATAACAATTTGAAAGCACCATGAGAGATAACCAAAGAAGGTGAAATATCATTTGAGTGCATTAATAATGTTGTACATGACAATGAACTGACTGATACAATGGACGTTTAGTTCTTATTGTAAATTACCAATGAAGAATGTGTAGATGGGAATGGCAAGATTGATGAGAGAAAACAAATTGAGGAAAAAGAGAAAAGAATGAGAGAGATAGCAAAAGTGACTAAAAGAGTGTTTTACTTGTGAGGTCTACACCACTTGCAAAATTGTACTCAAAAGAAGTAGTGTATTTTGATAACTTACTTAACCACATTCTTCCTAGTGTTTTTGTGTCCTTTTTGCGTATTGGTTCTCCAAAAAAAAAAAAAAAAGCCATCAATATGGAGTTATCTTGATGGTGATGAATCTGACTTCGTTGGATCAAAATTGGTTGAAGAGTTTCAAGGAGATTCTATGATCTCAACAAGTAAAAGAAGAGGATGGATGGAGCACTATCATTGTTTGACTACCACCACAATTGAAAAATACTCGTTTGATTGGGTTACTTGGTGGCTTGGAACACTTAGTTCAACTTCTTTATGTGTTTTTCCTTTTTGTCTAAGTTTGCATTCTAGTTTGGACTTGTGCACTGATGAGTTGTTTTTTTTAGTTTTGCATAGATGAATATATATTGCATCTAGTTTATTCATACACGATTTTGCTTATTCTTCCTTTAGTAGTATGATTAGTGGTGCATTGTGTGTTATAGTTTGTCATAACTTGCAAGATTTTTCATGTTGTGTTATTTGTGTTAATCGTGCAAATTATTTGGTTGTATCTAGAAATTGTTTCTCGATTGTTTTAAAAATTTTATTACATATTTCTTCACGATTTGATGGATATAGTCTTATAAAGTTTTCTTCTTTATTTTCTAACATTAGGAGGCTATTGTTCGTTAGTGTTAGTTTACCACAAGTTAGTCCTTATATGCTGTTATGTCTTAATGTGTTTAGTGATTATGCTCATAGGCAAATGTTTATCACCTTAGTGCATGATCTGATTGCTGCATATTCATTGTGCGTGTTTGATTATTTGTCAAGTGAATTTGCATGTCCTGAAGATGTTCTTAAGCTAACTTCTGAGTTAGGCTTGCTTGATAGTTATTGTAACTTCAATGCTACCTATTTATATTTATATGATATAGGTGATTTGAGGATGAATCTTTTCAAGAAAGAAGGAAATGATAGGATCCCAAGGACGTCTACGCAAATCAAGCATGCTGAGCATGGAGTTGAGGAGTATTTAGCATATTGCAAGCTCTAGGAGCGTTTGTTCATCATTGAAAATGGCGTGCAAGTCATGAGAATCTGGTTCAAGCATATTCTTGGACTAAAGGCTGCATTTGGACTTGAGGATCATGGAGCTCAAGTGAGGAAGTTGGGATTAAAGCTTATTCTTTGGCTATGGATTAAATATGTATTCAAAGAAGGTTCAAAGAAATATCATCTAGGCCAAAGATTGATTTATTAGTTTTGGATAAAATACACAGTCAAAAAAGGCTTATTGAAGCTACTCAAGAGGTCCAATCCATACAAGCCTTTTGGAATTAAATCCGTGAAACACAATGGGCTATCTTCGGTGGGCTTGAGTATTCGTCCAACCCATGAACACTTTAATAGCAAATTTCAGTTTATTTTAGAGTTTTTGTTACTTAGTTTATAAGTAGTAACCCTATGGTAGTTTTCCAATTGTGATAGGTTACAACTAGTGTTTAAATTAGTTTCCAAATAGTTTTTTATTTTCTTATTCTCACAAATTGTACCCTATATAAGGATTGTTAATGTTCATCTGAATTTGGTGAGATTTGAGTTAATAAAATTCTGTGTTTTCTCTTAGGACTGTCAATAGGGCCGGGCCAACCCGAACTCGGCCCGTTCGGCCCGAAAAAGCCTGTGAGCTCAACTTTTTATTGAGCCGGGTTGAGCTTGGGCCTAAATATTAGGCCCGAAATATATTTGAGCCAAGTTTGGGCTTCAATAGGTTCAGCCCGTATAAAGCCCGGCTCAAAAAACAAATTATAATTATATAATATATATATATGTATAGTAAACCCCACCTAAATATAAAATTACCTTCCTATGCCCATATATAATATAAAAATATTTATAATATATAAATTAAATTCCTAAAATTATCTCTCTCTCCTCAAACGATTCTATCTGCCTGAATCCCTAATGTTCCTCTCTATCCCTTCAAAGAAAGAGTTGCCACCCTAATCAGATTGTCTAAAAGCAGAAGCTGAACTTTAAACAATGACTAAAGGCTTTGGATCATCCTCACTTTCTTCAAAAGTTTTCTCACTTTATCTTCTGAGTTGGGCTATTTTCTTCTATACACTAGCCAGGTATGTCATGATTAATTATTCACTTATAGATTTCCATGATCATATTTTTTTTGTTTTGTTTTAGGAACCCTTTATTGTAGTCTTTAATGGGATTATTGCCCAGTTATTACATATTTCGTTAGGATAATTTGATGGGTATGCTATTGAATGAACGGATTGTGGGGAGTTTTTAAGGGGAAGAGAAAAAATGGGAACCTAGAGAAGAGGATAAAGGATAGAATTAGTGAATATTTGGTGTGAAATTTACACAGAATTGTGGGATTACACTATGTTTTTAGATTGTGTTTTAGAACTCGTGAGAACTTGGAGATTTTGATGCAAGAAACTAGGAGTGGGAATACAAACATGATAAGCCAAAGTAGGAAGAGGAAGGGGTTGTGCAAAAGCAAAATTGTTTCATAAGCCATTGCCTAGTATTTTTTTGTTCTCAACATTTTCTTGTGTCTATGACTTAGACGGTGGTTCAATGCTTTCAGTTGTAGTGCAACTTAACTTTTGGGTAACCTTGAAATGTGGCCAGTATTTACAATTAAAATCACTTGTATTAAACTTGTTTATTGTACGTAAGGTATAACTCATCATTTTTGTGGGGCCGTTGAATTGCACAAATTTCTCAATAGGTTTGGATTGTGAGTTTCGTGAGCCTAAGCTCACAACCCGAATATTTTGTGAGTCGAGCTTGAGCATTACGTTTGCAAACCCGAAACTCACAACCCGAAGCTCACAACCCGATTAATTAAGGGAGCTGAGCCTGAGCTTCTTAAAACCCGGCTCATAAGACCCGATTGACAGGCCTATTTTCTCTATTGAGATTACTCTTAGTTCTTTGGTGATTAAGAACTACCCTTCTTTTTTAACAAAGATATTTTGTTAAGGTATAGGTTTCTAGCTTAGAGTTTGTTCAATTAGTTTGTTTTCAGTCTTTTAGGTTTGTCCACTAGGAATCTATTCCACAATTTGGTCAGGGGTCTTGAACAACTTCAAGAGGGAGGACATTCAACAATATTGAATAACCTTCAGACAACCAATTCATGATCTTGGAGTCTTTGGATAAGTTTCAAAGCAGTCAAGTGTTTGTGTTGTTTAACCTATTTTCAAGGCATTCTTGGCTTCACGCAATCGTGTGTGCATATCAAGTTGTGAATATTTAAACCATGAATTTCAAAGTTATCTAAACGAGAATTTGATTCTACCTCAATGGACTCCTATGCATACATATCAAATGAATGTTGTATCAAAGAGAAGGAATCATTCATTATTGTATATGGTTTAATCTATGGAAAGTCACGTAACTCTTTACAAATTATTCTGGGGCTAAGCCCTTGGTGTTATCTCCTTCTTATAAGTTCATGTACCATTTCAAGCAATTGATTCTATTAAGAGATATTGTTGTAATGTACATAACTATATTCCTTTCTAAGTTAGCATTTGCTCGTCTTTATTTTATAGCCTAAGAATTAGCATTGATTGTTCTCTTTGTAGAATTGTGTATGTCTATACATTTGTACTGATTCATTCTCTTGAAGAAACATCAAAGTCTTTCAACTAATTTGACTCCATTTTTTTAAATGGTATCAGAGCATTAGTGCTTGGTTATTTCTTTCAGCAAATATCATGTCTAATGGATAAGAAATATCATCTACAAATGCCCATTCCAATCATTCAAACACTACTAACATCAATTCTGCTATGGATCCATCAAATCCATATTTAAGATATATACTTGTTCCAACAAAACTAAATGGTTCTATTTATTCATCATGAAGCAAATCTATGATTCATGCTCTCACAGCCAAAAACAAAATTGGTTTTGTCAATGGATCCATCCAACCTCCTTTAGAAATTGAGGAACCTGCATGATTTTATGATTATATATCTTGGCTCACTCACTCCATTGAACTCGATCTGACTAAAGGGGTAATTCATTGTAAGACAGCCCAATATGCATAGGAAGATTTTAGAGATCAATTTTCACAAAAAATGCACCAACAATCTACCAAATAAAGAAGTCTTTGGCCTCTCTTTCACAAGGTATTATGACTATTTCAGCATACTTTACAAAAATTAAAGCTTTTTAGGATGAATTAGAGACATATCAAACAACCCCTACCTGTAACCAAATGAAAGCACATAATGATCAAAGAGAAAAAGACCGATTAATGCAATTTTTTTGTGTGTCTTAATGATACCTATAACATTGTTCATACAAACATTCTCATGATGTCACCATTGCCTAACATACATAAGCTTACTCTCTTGTCATTCAAGATGAAGTGCAGCAACATGTAACATTAGAACTAACTAAAACATTCTCTGTTGCTACTGCTGTCCAAAGCCAAACAAGTAGCTTCAAAAATAATTTCAAAACCAAGCATTGTGATCACTGTAATAGGGAAGTCATACAATTGAAAATTGTTGGACTCTGAAATTTCATTGCAACTATAGTGACAAAAAAGGACATACAGAGGAAACATGCAAATATATGAGTGGCAGATGGATTCTCAACAATGCAAGAAACCAAGGCAATTGATAGAATGAAGCACAACAACAACATGGATCACGCAACAATATTCCTGTTACCAATGTCACAAACTCTTCTCAATCAAACATAATTACGATAGCTACAATAGAATCTTCTAAACCTATTCATGGACTTTCTACAGAACAACTTTAGCAACTTACACAAGCAATTTCTATGATGTCTCAAAATCATGCTCCCGGTAATAACAACTCCTATGCAAATGCAGCAAGTTTGTTTTCTTTGAGCAAAGTCTCAATCAATTATGCATTTCCTGAACCTTGGATCTTGGATAATGGAGCTTCTAGCCATATTGTCTCTAATCCTACACTTTTCATTCAAACAAAATCTCCTATAGTGCCTCATGTTTATTAACCCACTGGGTCCTTTGCCTCTGTCACTTCAATAGGGATAGTACCATTCAATTCAAACATCACTTTAGAAAATGAGATGTGTGTTCCCTCTTTTCACCTAAATTTGATGTTTGTGAACAAAATTACCTCTTCACTAAATTGTTGTGCCATTTTATTTGCCACCTTTTGTGTCTTGCAGGACTTGGATACAGGAAGATGATTGGCTTGGGTAAACAATGCATTAGTCTCTATTACATGCCTCCTTTGCAAAGGACACTTGTCTCCCATCAAGTTTCACACTATTCTAACATATGGCACGTGCCTCTTGGACACTCGTCACCATCTTGTCTTAAATTAGTTTCCTCACTTTTGCCATTAAATAATATTTCTTTTTATGATTGTTTTAATGTTTGTCCTATGGAAAAACAAATAAGAATTCCTTTTCCTTTAAGCTGTATATTCTTTTTTTTTTTTTTTGGCATAACCCCGTACACGGGGAGGGTCGCCACTCCCAAAATATTATTAATATAATAAGAAGTTAGGAGAAAATACTCCTTTATTTACATGTAAAATAAAGACAACAAAAATAAAAGAGGAGTGACTACTCCCTATACAATCATTTCCTAATTTTATGAAAACGAAAAGAAGGATATCCTAACTGATCAAGGGAAACAGCTCCTCTTATTTCACTAGGTAAAGACAAAAAAGTAGGAAACAACAAGTCCATCCTTTCCTTTGATTCCTTTGGCTACAAGTAGATCCGTTGGCTTATTAGCTTCCCTAAAACAGTGAGAAATGGTGAGAAAATAGTGCTAGAAATTTTTTATGGAACATATAACCTGGGATAGATACCAAGGGCACGACACCAAACCCTTGAGAATGTTTACTGGATTTAAAGAATCGGATTCTAGGTGTAAGTGCTTGAAACCCTTAGACACACATTGTTTGATCCCATGCAACATTGCTTTTTCCTCCGTCTCTAAGCTTGAGCCCGTCCCAATAAAGCATGAAAAGCCGAAAATCAATCTCCCACAATCATCCCTTAACAATCCTCCCCCTCCACATTCACTCCCCACAGCACAACCATCCATGTTTAGCTTGACATATTGCTCTGGAAAGTTCCATCTCACCATGACGACCTCTTTTTTTATTTTAAGCACCGCAAACTCCTCATACAATTCTCTCCAGTTGGAGTGCTTAATAGAGACGCCAAACCTGGCCTCAAAAGCAAATCAAATGTCCAAGAAAATAGATGCAGCTATACGATCCCAAGTCTTCCTTACACTTGAAAAAATAAAATCATTTCTAGCTTTCCATAAGTTCCAAGCAATAAACATTGGTGAAATAGTGATAAAAAAGGATGCAAGCTCATTTTTAGTTTTAATAAGCCACCACTTCATGAGCTTCATCCGAATAGAGGGATAAGAATCACGAATCCCCACTGGAGCCCCAAAGAAATCCCATATTTTCAATGCAACATCCCTGGAAAACAAAATATGCTCAAAGTTTTCAACCGAAGCAAGGCAACAATAACACCAAGAAGGTCCATGCACACCAAACCTTTGAAGCAAGTCTAAAGTGGGCAATTTCCTATATAGGACTCGAAGAAGGAAAAAAGATAATTTCAAAGGGATTCCAACACTCCATATTCTTTTAAATAAAAAAGAAGAATACTCACAATCCCTAATGCAACAAAAGGCCGACTTGACAGAGAAGCAGCCTGAAGATGTGAGCTACCAAATCATGTTGGCATTCTCCGATGCTTCTCTTGGATTTGTGAGAATAGAACCATCCTCTAACATCTAGTAAATATTACCCTCTGCCACATCTCTCACTCCTAACATCATTTTCCAAGTCTTGGAATCCGTCACTCCATATTCTTTTAAATAAAAAGAAGAATACTCACAATCCCTAATACAACAAAAGGCCGACTTGATAGAGAAGCAGCCTGAAGGTGTGAGCTTCCAAATCATGTTGACATTCTTCGATGCTTCTCTTGGATTTGTGAGAATAGAACCATTCTCTAACATCCGGCAAATATTACCTCTACCACATCTCTCACTCCTAACATCCTTTTCCAAGTCTTGGAATCCGTTCAACCCAGTTGAACATCAGAAGGGTGAACTTGTTTACAATACTTCTTGAGCATGAAGGAAGACCACAATGACTTATTTTCTTTAAATTTCCACCATAGCTTCACTGAAAAGGCTTTGTAGACCTCCTCCAATGATCTGATGCCCACCCCAACTTCCTTTGTAGGGGAACAAAGATGTTCCCATTTAATCCATTGCAGCTTATAACGATCACCATCAGCACCCCATAAAAATCTAGCAAAAGTTCTTTTTGGCTGTAACAAAACACCCTTAGCTATAACAAAACACCCTAGCAAAAGCTCTATATCAATTCATGCTACATTCAATTTGTTACATTGCGATATTTGGGGATAACACAAAATCTCTACTCATTCAGGAGCACATTTCTTTCTTACTATTATAGATGATTTTACAAGATGCGCGTGGATATTTCTTATGCAGCATAAATCTGAGACTCCAGATATTTTAAAATCATTCATTGACTTTATTTATACCCAATTTCATGTTTGTGTTAACTTAATTAGATTAGACAATGGATTTAAATTTTTAAGCATGAAAAGTTTTTTTCGATCTCATGGCATTAAATATCAACGCACTTGTGTCAACACTTCACAACAAAATAGAGTTGTAGGGCAAAGGCATCGTCATATGCTCAGTGTAGCATGTGCCTTACTTTTTCAATCTCACTTGCCACTTTCTTTTTGGGGTGAATGTGTCCTAACCACTTTTTATTTTATCAATCGAATTCCATCACCATTATTACCCAATAAATCACCTTTTGAGTTGTTGTATAATTGTCCTCCATCATTTAATCACTTGAAAGTTTTTTGTTGCTTATGTTAGGCAACTGCTGTTCATCCCAACTAACAAATTTTTGTCATCGTGCCAAAGTTACACTTTTGTTAAGTACCCAACTAGTCAAAAGGGATACAAATTTCATGATATGGAAAATGAGAAGTTTTTCGTGAGTCACGATGTTAGATTTTGTGAAACTACTTTTCCATTCTCTTCTATTTCAACATCACTTGATCTACCTCCTCAAATTCTTAATCATTTTCTTGACATTACAGAAAATTGGACTCACACACCATCATTATCTCAAACTTAACAACCTGAGTCATCAACAATAGATGAACCTGTATATAACATATCTACTCTACTTGCCACAACTTCACAACCTAAACCTAATGTACCACCTTGGAACCCTTCATATTCTCCTTCATCTTCTTTTCCTTTGTGGTTTTTTACATGTCCTAAGTAGCCTCTAGCATGGTATAAAAACTATGTAATGTCTGCTCAAGCCAATAACTCTACCTCATGTTTAAGTTCTATATCAGGTACTCAGTACCCTATTTCTCAGTTTCTTTCATTTTCTCGTATTTCTCTAGCCCATTGTATTTTTCTAGCTAACATCACAAGTCATACTGAACCGAAATCATATGCTCAAGTCATACTTGATCCACATTGGCGACAAGCCATACATACAGAATTGGAAGCATTACAACAAAATAACACATAAAGTTTGGTTCTTTTACTATCTAGACAAAAGCCCATAGGATGCAAATGGATATACAAAATCAAATATAAATTTGAAGGGACAATTGAGCATTATAAGGTTTACCTTGTTGCCAAAGGCTATACCCAAGTTGAGGGCATCGATTATCAAGAGACATTCTCTCCTATAGCCAAGCTCGCTACACTTTGTTGTCTTCTCATTGTTACTATCACTCAACAATAGTTTCTCCACCAATTAGATGTCCAAAATGCTTTTCTCCATGGTGATCTATATGAAGTCGTGTATTGGAGCCTTGGACTTCATCGATAGGGGGAGAACAATTTATGTCGACTTAACAAGTCAATTTATGGGCTCAAACAAGTATCAAGAAATTGTTTCTCCACTTTTTCATATGCCATCCAAAAGGCTAGTTATTATCAGTCAAAAGCTAATTATTCCCTCTTCACAAAAGCTCAAGGTACTTCATTCATTGCAATTTTTATCTATGTTGATGACATTCTTTTGACAGGAAATGATTTGCAAGAAATGGAGTGGTTAAAAAGATTTTCCAAACGTTTCCATATTAAAGATCTCAAAAATTTAAAATATTTTCGGGCATTGAATTTTCACGATCCAATAAAGGAATGTTCATGTTTGAGAGAAAATATGCATTAGACATTTTGTAAAATTTTGGTCTTACATGTTCCCGCCCAAAAAAAAAATTTCCAATAGAGTGAAACTCAAAACTCACTCCCACAGATGGAGAGTTACTGGATGATCCCACTAAATACAAAAGATTAGTTAGGAGATTAATTTATCTTACTGTAACAAGACCGAACATGGTCTATTCAATTTAAACATTAGGTCAATTCATGCATGAGTCTTAAAAATCTCATTGGGATGTTGCCATTTGTGTCCTCAAATACATCAAGGGTACTCCTGGTCAGGGCTTATTGCTACCTTCTACCAATAGTTTGACTTTAAAAGCCTCTTGTGATTTAAATTGGGAAAGTTGTCGCACCGCACAGAGGTCAATCATAAGACACCGTATATTCCTTAGGAAATTCTCTTGTCTCATGAAAATCTAAGAAATAAGAAAATGCCTCTAGATCTTTAGCAGAAGTTGAATATAACGTTATGGCAAATGCTTGTTTGGAGCTAACGTGGTTGCAGTGTATACTACAAGATTTAAAAGTCTTACATACATCTCATGTAGCATTATTTTGTGACAACCAAGTAGCATTACATATCGCAGCAAATCCTGTTTATTGTTAATGTACAAAACACATTGATATAGATTGTCATATAGTCTAAGAAAAACTGCAAGTTGGAATGATTAGTTCTTCATACATTCCTACACATTTTTCAGCTAGCTAATGTTTTCACAAAAGCATTAAGAAAAGCTCAATTTGTGACATTATGAGACAAGTTGGGATTTCACTATATTCATTCTACAACTTGAGGGGAAGTATTAAGAGATATAGTTGTAATATACATAAATGCATTCTTTCCTAAGTTAGCATATATCATCTCACTAATTTAACTCATCTTTATTTTATAGCCTAAGAATTAGCACTGATTGTTCTCTTTGTGGAATCGTGTTGTTTTATTGCGTGGGTTATGATGGTTGGACCTGCAAACTCCATCCAAGAATGCTTGCAACGTCAAGAACATGGGTTTGATGACTTGGTAAGTCGGTTGGGAGACATACCATAGGGCTTCAACATGATTCAAGTCCTGATGAACACAAAGGATACAACTAATGCCTAAACTACTCAGATCTAGCAATTGTTCGAACAATTTGTCTCAGAAAATGTGGGTTCATTGAAGGAAGAAGTGGCTTCTTCCAAGGCCAAGATCGAGACACTCAAGACCCAAGTCGTTGTGCTAAGGAAGGTTGTTGGCACTTTTAGTGCAGATGCTACCCAAAAATTTTCCAAGGAAAATGTTAAAGCCCCAAAATCGAAGCCATTTCAAGACGCCTAAAGTTCCAAGGAATTGGAAAATTTTTTGTGAGACTTGAAGCTTTATGGTTGTAGATGTTCCAAAAACGGAGAAGGTCTCTACAGCTTCTATACATCTTGTCGGTGATGCAAAATTGTAGTGGAGAACCACCAATCAAGCCCTAACCAATTCAAAATTTAGACATGGATTGTGTTGAAGGAGGAACTAAAGAAACAATTCCTTGCCAACCAACATTTCATGGAAGGTGCGAGATACTTTGTAAAATTTAAAATACACGAAGAATATCTATGAGCATGTTTCAGAGTTCCAAACCCTTGTGTTAGATGTGTGTGAGATGTCAGAGGAAGACAGACTCTACACATTCATCCACAGACTTCAATTGTAGGCACAGACTGAATTGAGATGCCAAAATGTTCAAATCATTTCCCAAGCCCTTGCTGTTGCTAAGAAGTTAGTGGATTTCCAGTCAATGGAATCAAACAATGACAAGAAGAAAGACAAGAAGAAGGACAAGGGAACGGACCCACAAAATGGACAGTTTGTAAAGAAGAAGAAGAAGAAGAAGAAGCAGACGATAGAGACGACAGAGACAAGTGGGGCTTCTACTTTGAAGGAAAGAAAACGTCCAGTCTAAAGAAGGATGGTTGTTTCATTTGTCGCGGGCCTTACGTCGCTCGTAACTATCTGAAGAGAAAATAGAACATTGGTGTAGTGATAACGGAGGACACATGTAACCAACCAATGTGTTTGGACACCAAGGTGAACCCCATGCAGTTTCTGGATGCGATCATGAGAATAGATAACCAAGTTTTCTACAACAGTTTGTTGTATGTGCAGGTTACTATGAATGGTAACCAAATACTTGCGATGATAGACACGGAAGCATCGCACAGTTGGGTGACTGAATTTGGGTTTTAAATTGAAGGCTATCAATTCTAAGGCAAAGCCTTGCGTGGAAATGGCTACTGTGAAGCTAAAATTAGGGCCATAGAAGGGCAAATGTTACCTCATGGCCAACTCCATTGATGACTTTGAATAGATTTTTGGCAAGGATTTCATGGTGACAAATAGAATTTGTCCTATTTCTCACTTAGACGATATCATTACGGATGACATCCATTACCCAGGTTTCATGTCGGTAGTCAAATCGCCAAGGCAAAATGGAAACAAGTCCAGCAATGTAATGTTTGCTGTTCAATTGGAATCAAGCATGTGGAAGGAGGGACTTGTTTACCTTGCAGCTTTAGTGGAAATCAAAGCGGATATGTATTAGGAAGCCCCTAATGAGATTAGGAAGATGTCGGAGGAATTTGCAGACGTGATGCCTACAGAGTTGTCGAAGATATTACCTCTACAAATGGTTGTGGGCCATAAGATCGAGTTGGTTCTTAGAGCCAAACTACTGCCACAGGCTCCTTATTGTATATTCCCAATGATAGAATTGAGGCAGCAAATGAACGAGTTACTGGACAGTAAAGCCTTGTGACTGTTTAAGGCTCTATATGGTGCTCCGAGGTTCTTTTAGAGGAAAGATGATGGCTTATTGAGTTTTTGTGTAGACTACCATGCATTGAACAAGTTGACGATCAAGAATAAGTATCCAATACCTAATGTGTACTTGTTTGATCGGTTCGTGATAGCATGATCCTACACTAAAATTGATATAAGGTCCATGTATTGACAGGTTTGGATTGCAAAAGGGGATGAGAAAAAATTACTTTGATCACTCGTTATGGTTCATTTGAGTTTTTTGTAATGCCTTTTAGTTTAATAAATTTATACGTTTTGTAAGTTGAAGAACAATGTCTTGTACGACTTCTTAGATAAGTACGTCATTGTGTATTTGGATGATATCGTTGTGTATTCAGAGTCCCTTGAGGATCATGTTGTGTACTTGAGGGCCGTGTTCAACAGATTGAGGGAACATGAACTCTATGTAAAGAAAGAAAAGTGCGAGGTTTTGCAAGAAGCAGATCACTTTTCTTGGCCATATTGTGAACAATGTCTAGATTTCAATGGATCAAAAGAAGTGTCAGCTATCATTGATTGTATTGCGCCTCAAAAAGTGGCTGAGTTAAGGTCATTCTGGGGAGCAAACTACTACAGACAGTTCATTAAGGGTTACTCAAAATTGGTTGCCTTGTTGATAGACCTATTAAAGAAAGAGAGATCGTGGTCGTGGCATAAAAAATGTAAAGAGGCCTTCACAAAGCTGAAAGAAGCTATTGCATTTGCCTCTATTTTGCAGCTTCCAGACCTTGCCAAACAATTTGTGGTCCATACGGATGCTTCTAACTCTGCAATTGGTGGAGTTTCATACAAGACAAGCACCCAATTACCTTCGAAAGTCTGAAGTTGAAAAAGCACGAACAGAGATATAGCACTCGTGAAAAGGAGATGACAGTCGTTATCCATTATCTGGAGATATGGAAGTTCTACCTCCCGAGGACGAAATTTGTGGTAGAGACCGATAATGTGGCTAATATGTGCTTCAAGTTGCAGAATAAGCTCACTCCTAAACAGGATAGATGGCAAGAATTTATGACCAAATTTGACTTTGAATGGATTTATAAGCTGAGGAAAGAGAATACGATTGTTGATGCCTTGAATAGGAAATAGGTTGAGCTGTATGTGGTTGCATTGGATGCCATAGTGACAAACTTCAGGGACTGAATTAGGTTGTAGTCCCCAAATGACCCTATTTACCAAAGTATGGTCGCATAAGTGCAAGAGGGAAAGATCTACAGATACTGCTTAGAGGATGAGTTGCTATTTGCAAGAGGTGGCTGTGCATATGTCTCTGTTGGTGGAGGACTAAGACAATAGTTGTTGCGTGAGACCCATGATGTCTTTTGGTGATACGCACAGTTGCGTGAAGTATCAAGAACATCTTGAAAACCCTAGATAGGACAATTCAACCTTCTTGACTCCTTTGAAACCGTTCAAAGACTCTAAAACTAAATTGAATTGGTTGCTTTGAAATTTAATCTACCTCGTTGAATGTCCTTATTTCAAGTTGCAATGTAAACTCCTACTCAATCCATAGAATCGATTCCTAGTTGACAAACTCAACATTCCTTTTGTTATCCAAATTTGCATGCTCACTAGAAGGCAAGGATAAGATATTTTAAGGTGTCAGAGGATTGAATCCATAAATTACCTCACATAGAGAATAAGAAGTAGAAGAATGTACAGTTTTATTACAAGCAAATTCAATATGTGGCAAATATATTTCCCAATGCATAAGATTACGCTGTATAATTGCATGCAAAAGTGTGGTGAGTGCATGATTGACAACCTCAGTTTGCCTATTCATTTGAGAATATGCAACAGTAGAAAACAATATCTTAGTCCCTAGTTTATTCTAAAGAGTCTACCAAAAATGGCCAAGAAACTTAACATTTCTATTACTCACTATTATCCTAGGTAAACTATGCAAACGTATAATCTCTCTAAAGAATAGATAGGAGTGGCATCGTTAGTGTTAACACATGTAACAAAATGAGCCATTTTACTAAAATGATCAACCAATAAAAAAAATATTATCTTTGTCACTAGAAGACCTTGGAAGACCCAATACAAAATTCATAGAAATGTCAGTTCAAGGATAAGATAGTATAGACAAAGAAAAATAAAATTCATGATGCCTAACTCTAGACTTTGTTTGCTTACAGGCTTTGTATTTATTACTCAAAGCTTACACATCACGCTTGATGTGAGGCCAATAAAAATGCTCACACAGAATGTCTAGAGTTTTAACCACACTAAAATGTCCTATAAGTCCAACCCTATGCGACTTTCTCACAAGTAACTCTTGTATGGAACTCAATGGGATACACAACTTATCTTTTCTAAACAAGAATCCCTCATGAACAAAGAATCATTGAATGCCCTTTTAGCACATATTTCCCAAATGGAACCAAAATTATATTTAGAAAAATTCAAGACCAAGTACTCTAGCTTACAAGAAAGTGAGAAGTGCGTACCTTCAAGATAACATGTTAGCCACTACATTTTTCTTACTATGCTTATACTTAATGACGTAAGGGAATGTCTCATGAAATTCTAACTACTTGGCATGTCGTTTATTCAACTTAGCTTGCGACTTGAGAAAATTCAAACTTTCATAATCTGAGTATATGATAAACTCTTTTAGCCACAGGTAGTGCTGTCCAGTCTGAAGAGTTCTTACCAATGCTATATAACTCATTGTCGTAAGTAGGATAATTCAAGTCTGCCCCTTGAAGCTTTTCGCTAAAATAAGCAATTAGCTTAGAATTGTACATCAAAACAATTCCTGTAAGGCTCAATGAAGGTGCATTAGTCAGTTTCTCTTTTAACAAATTGAAAGCTTGATCATGCACTTTATTCCACTTAAGCACTACGTTTTTCTCAATAAACTCATTAAGAGGTGCAGCAATTGAAGAAAAATCACGCACAAACCTCCTATAAAAGCTAGATAAGCTATGAAAAGACCTTAACTCATTGGCATTTTTAGGTGTAGGCCATTCTTTGATTACCTTAACCTTTGACTTGTTTGCACTTATGCCATTCGAACATACAACTAATTCAAGAAAAATGATTGAACTTATGTAAAAAGAACACTTCTTAAGGTTAGCATATAGTTGATTCTTCTCAAGCATGCAAGTGTTCAATGTATTAATTTAAGGATTTGCTATACACAAAGATATCATCGAAATACACTACTACAAATTTATCAGTGAAAGGGCGAGAAACATGATTCATTAAACACATGAAAGTACTCAGTGAATTAGTCAAGTCAAATGGCATAACTAACCACTCATAAAGACCATACTTAGCCTTAAAACACATTTGAACTATATAATTTATCTAACATATCATTTAACCTAGTAATATAATGGCAATACTTTACTATGATTTTATAGATGGCTCGATAGTCCACGCACATTCTCCAAGTGCCATCTATCTTATGCACCAAAATGACTAGCACTGAGTACGGACTTACTAGCATTGGCACTTAGCGAGTTGGTTGTCCCTTTTCGGCATGTTGGCTACTGGTTTCATGTGGGTTTGAGACCTTCAAGGTTGTTCACTATGAGCTGGGATGAATGAAGCACGAACAATAGGAAACGGAAGGAACGACGTACATAAAGACTTGCGAGTGCGACATGCGTTGCTTGGCAGATTGGTTGCATGCCATTTAGTTGGTGCAATGACCCAACGTTGTGGGAACGTCACACACAAGGTTGTTGAGACCATGACGGGGCTATGCAAAGGTGCGTGAAAGGCTGGACATTGGCAGACAATTAGCAACAATTATGGGCAGTTCTACAGAATTGGATAACTGCCATGCCAACTCAGTTGGCGGTTGTCCTAGTCCCTAGCTTCTTATTGGTCCATGTAGGCTTGCGATTTGAGCCTTGTCAGCCGCATTGGAACATAAATAGTCAGCTAGGCAGAAAACTAAAGCATAGATAGAGAACCTTAGTGAAATATTCTGCATGCCAACTGTTTGAGATTTATTGACGAAGGCAAGGTTGTATAATTTGGCTGTACTTGTGCATGTTGTTGCTGTAATTTTCTACCAAGTGTTCCATGCATATGTGCTTGTGTTCGATTGTGTGCTTGGCTGACTAACTAATGACTTGCTAGTGCCATTACTTATGTGTTGCTTGTAGGAAAAGAACACCTTGTAATAGTGTCTTGAAGATACAACACAATTTTTCAACTAATTTGTCTCCATTTTTTTACAGATTTGATCCCATGTGAAACGTGGAGTGGAAAGAAACTAATCTTTCATATATAAGTTTAGGACTATCTTGCTCATATGAAATGGGAAGTGTCAGATGAATTTGGAGCCAAGTGTGACAAATGTTTGTTTGAGGTGAATCTAAAGGAGAATGTAGGATGCTACTTCTACAACTTCAATGAACAGAAGTCTTTATCTTGAAACATGATATATTTCTAAAGAAAGAATTTATTCTAAAAGAGAGAGTGGAAATAACATACAGCTTGAAAAAATTCAAGTACCGCAAAAAATAGCATAAATCAACTAGTGAAATAAGATTGGAATCACATGTAAGTGAGGCATGAATAGAGGTTCTAGATACAAAAGACCTTCATAGGTCAAGTAGTGTACATCAACCTCTTGAGAGATATGAAATTTTCATAAATCTAAAGATTGGTGTATTAGTCATATAGACTAATGAACCTATCACCAGTGAAAAAGTTTTTTCTAATATAGACTCTTAAAAAATGGAATTTATTCATGAAATCTAAATAAATTCCATTTATGATAGCAAGTTTTGCATTTTAATTGAATAAAATCGATAGGTTTTAATTGAAAGAATAAAGACTATAGGGTGTAAGTGGTTCTTTGAGAGGAAGATTGACATGAAACGAATAGTGATTACCTATGAAGAATGATTGTCAAGTAAATGTTACCACCAAAAGCAGGAAATTGACTTTTATGAAATATTTTCTCCGGTCGCTATATTGATATCAATTAGAATTTTGCTTGACATAAATGCTTAATAGGATATTGAGATCTAATTAAATAGATGTGAAAATTGTATTCCTTAACGAGAATTTGCAATTGGATTTATGGTTTCAAGTAAGCTTTGAAGAGTTAGAACATTCATTTTAATGCAATAGTCAATAAGTTTGATTTTCTCAAAAACAAAGAAGAGAATTGTGTATACAAGAAGATTAGTAGGAGTGCTATTATTATTATTGTTTGATACTTTATATGGATGGCATATTATTGGTGAGAAATGATAAGTATACTTGAAATTGTAAAGGTTTGGTTATCCAAAAACTGTACCCTGATGACTTGAGAGAGGTGACCTATACTCTGAGAACTAAGATCTATGATGATAAATCCAGGTGGTTTGCTTATTCTTTGGTAATCCATCTACATAGACAAAATATCAATGAGGTTTAGCACAAAGCAATCGAAGATAGATTTCTTTTTCTATGTCACTTGGTATAAACCATTATAAACACGTGTTATAAACCCAATGTTAAAAGAAAGAATATAAAAATGATCACACACGCATATGTTATAGGATCTTTTACATATTTTATGCTTTGTAAAAAGATGGATGGCTCCTATACTCGGAGTGTTACAAACATATATTGAACTAATAAACCAAATGAGAGTCACAAGATTACTGTAAAAAAATTCTTAAGTAATTGGGATGGATTAAAGGCTTATTCTTGAATTATCACGTTGCTAATTTTAATGTTTAATGATTCACATATGTGAGCTTTTAAATATGAGAAAAATGATAACAAATCATTGTTTTGGTCTGTCTTTACTCTGAATGGTAGTGATATAGGCTAGAAAATATGACACAACTACTGCCTTTATAGTAAAAGCCGTTAACAATCGTTCTCCCTATTGTCTGTGCCCTTGTACTATGGTAAGGTTAGTGCCATTGTACAAGCTAATTAAAGAACTGAAGTTTCTTTTTTTTTTTTTGATGAACTAAAGTTTCTTTCCAACAATCTAAACATGTAACAAGGTGCTGCCACCTAATTTATGAAATCATTATTAAAAATGATATAGGATAAAAAGACTTCCTATGGATGATAACATTGTTGATCCATTCATTAAAGTCTTGTCTAGAAAAAACAAGATATCATATATATTCATTCAAGTCTTAACAATATACGAATGATTGATTTTAGTACAAGTAGAAGTCTGTTAGTGTATACCTAAAAGCCAATAGGATTTAGGTTGTAATTTCAAATTATATTTATGTAATAATATATTTCATTTTATTTAATATTGATTATTCTTATATATTTAATAGATAAATTCCATATAGTAATAAATATGTGAAAGAAATCAAAAGTAATTAAAAAGATTATATTCTTTTTATAAACTTAAAGTTTTTTTTCCCTTCGACCATCCCTAATCATAATATTAATACAAATACATTAGCATGTGTTTTGGCTTTAGTTACAGTAAATTGTTGTTGATCTTATTAACTATGATGCAGTGACATCTAAGCTTATATATGTTTGTTGAGAATAAGTTCCTTAGATTGATCTGCTTCGAAATACATGTGCATGGAATTATTTGAGTGCCAAGGAATTAATTCCTTTATCAATAATAGTGTAAGTTATCTTTAGATTTGAAATGACCATTTTATTTTGAGTGTACATTACCATACTTTGATTCTATTAGCAATTACTCTCATAGAGTTACTCATACGGTAAAAATTTTGTACTGTATGAACCATGAATTAGTGAGTGAGCTATACTGGATTTTTTACTCCATATAGTAGGATGGTATATCCCATTATGGCAATTTTTTGAAATATTAAATCAAGAAGCCTTTTCAAAAAATAGAAATAAACTTAAGAGAGTGTTTATGTTCATTGAGAATTATATTACAGAAAAAATAAATAATTAATCAGTTTAATAGTTATTTCATCTTTATTGCCATATGATTGGTCACACTCAAACAAAATGTAATTTTAGGGATTAAATAACAATTTTTGGTAATTATGGTTGTTTACATACTTATAAATTATTTACTAAGATAAATTAACTCTAAAGGCTTAGATGAAACTATATCGCGTCTTACACGACAGTTAAACTTCACTTATAAATTAGTTTACTACTACTAATAATCGTAGAGTTAAGTGCATATAATCTCTTAATATGAAACTCTTGGGATAGAATTAACTAGAGATTTATAAGAAAAAATATTACATAGAGAAAAATATAAAAATTCAATTAGATAGAGCTGAAATGTTTTCTCTCTCCAAACTAAGTGCAAATTTTTTTTGGGACCAAAATTCACTTTGCATCCCCTAGTATACACTTGATTCCCATTTTACACTTTAAAATTTAATTTTGTAAAAACTCCACCCATAACTATCCAAAACATTGTATTTAAGTCCAATCATTGATGACGTCAATCAAACTAGTAGAATTTAGGTGCGTGCATGCAACTATTAGACTTAAATGAAATATTCTGGACAGTTTAGAATGCAGTCTATCCAAAATTAACGCTGTAAAAAATTGGACTTAAATGAACATTGCATGCATGGGTCTATGTTCCGTTATTTTGATTGACATCATCGACGAGTAGACTTAAATTGAATATTTTGTACAAATGATGATGCAGCCTGTCTAAATTTAAAGTTTAGAATGCAAAGTAAGAATATGGTATAAGTTAGGGGTGCAAAGTGGATTTGGACCTTTTCTTTCCTCTCTATCTCTTATCTTCTTGCATATTTGGTTGATCAAGTTTTAAGGAAATTAACATTAAAAGCCTTTGGCTAATCAATACTTGGAGAACTTTGGAGATTTTTTCGTGTAAATACTGTCGAAGGCTCAATATTTGTGGAGGTTCATGATTGATTTCGTCCTAAACAATTCTTCACTAACGAGCTAGTTCGTAGATTTTTATCGTATTCTTGAGGTAAAAATCTACAAAGATCCTCCCTATAAACTGTAAATTTACTCGACGAGGTCTGTAGTTAAGGAAATAAAATTTATTTTGCATATTCTATTGTTTCTGAAGCTGTCAAGAAGCATACGAGGATGTACAATTCAAAAATCAAATGTGCAATCAAGAAAAAAGACCTGCCCTTCAATTTTTATATGATAATCTACGCTAGTCTAATCCAACGATTTAAAAAAAAAAAATCTCACTATCATGGATAGTGTTAAAACATCTGATAGACATAGTGGTAGCCCATAAGTTTTAGTTGTCTATAAATATTTTCCCAAAACTCAACTAACAATATGCAGGAGTAAGGGAGAGAAAACCCTAACTAGATTGTTCTCTTAAATGCTACCACTCAAAGATGCTTAAGAATTGGAAGATTTTTTAAGAAAGACATGGTGACCTACTTAATATGCCCACGCATTGATTTCCAGCTGAAAGATAATTTTCTCCCCCATACATCGTAGATTCTGCTGTCAAAATATAGCACTGACCCTTCTGAGCTCTAATGAAATTTAAAGCTATGCCACCCTCTGGTTGCATACTTCTGTATCTCAAGAAAATTTTCAAGCACTTACAAATTTCTATCATGCCTGGAAGGAATAAACTTCACCCAAGGAGGATTAAGTGCGTGGATGAAAAAAAAAAAGAAAAAAAGAATATAGCATTGCTGCTACGATGCATCAAGGGGACATTCTAGTAACTTTACTACAAAGATTCCCTGAAGTTCCTTTAAAAAAGAGAATTGGCTTTCCAAGGAGGCATCCAATGCCGGCAATGAACAAAAAATACTTTAGCTGAAGTAACGAGTTCATGTGCATCAGTTACCGAAAAATTATGCCTTGAAGAGAAATATTATGAAAGATGATGTTCCAAAATAACAAAGTCAATCAACAATAACTCTCTGGTCATGAGACCAAGAATTCACTAATAAATCATTGTAAGGGGCTAGATAAAAGAAACTTGGCAACCTTGAAAGAAGACGCCTAAAAATGATGCCCGAAGTGGAAAATTTTTTTAAATAGACTTGATCTACGACCTTACTTATAGAGTTTGTGGTTTAAAATAAAGCTATATAAACATTCTTACATCATTTTATATTATTTTTTTATATCAATATATATCATTTTACTTATTTGATACTTTTTTAAATCATGAAATCTATAAATAAGATTGTAAATTTAGTTCACCTAAAAATCTCTTACTGAAGAGAGTCCAAACTCAGTGCCCAAGGGTAAATCCAATGGGGTTTCCAATTAACAATAACTCAAGGGCCCAAAGTGCCTCAAGGGCGTGTCCTAAATAGGCCCAAATTTGGAGGCGCTAAGCTTAGATGCTCCCTAGGATGCGTCTCACGTGAAGATACCTCCAAAGATACTGAATAACACGTTATCCAAGAAGGCGCCAAGATAAGGCGCATCCAAAGATCTATCACGAGAAGTCCACTCGAAGTCGAAGGAGGCGCCAAGACCAAGTGGCCGCAAGGAGTAGGTTACTTTTGTTTGAGAGTTTGTAATAGAAAAGAAAAGATGAGGGGGAAAAAAGATGAAAAAAAAATAAGAGAAAAGAATATATTTTTCTTTCTTTTTTTTTTTGTTTTTTGTTTAATTTTGGACAGAAAATTTTTAAAATAAAGATGGAAGAATTTTTTTTCTCATATCTTTCTTTTTCTTTCCTTCCTTCAAACTCTCAAATAAAACTATTTTTCTAATCTTTTTTTCTTTTCTCACTAACTCCCAAACAATCAAATCTTAACTTTTTCTTTCTTTTTTCTATAAATCCTTGCTCCCAAACTAGCTGTTAGAGAAGACACCTCTAAGGTGGCTCAATGACAAGGGCCCACCAAGCAGTCTCCCCAAGCTATAGTCTCCAAGAAGGCACGTAGATTGACTGAAGTGGAGACTCATAAATGTCATTTGGTATAAATTTATGATCCATATCAAAATAGTGAAAAATAAATGGATCAAATTAAATCATCAAAGTTCAAAATAAATTCAAAAAACGACAATGTTTCGAGTGAAATTGATTATATCGCGATACTAGAAAATTACACAAAAATATTAAACAGTTACAATTATATTTAACTTGAGAATAATGAAAAAGAGGGAAATTGTTAGGCCCGTCAATCCCAAGGTGGCATCACCATTTGGAGGTCACTGTTATTATTATGTTTTTTTAAGATAACTGTGATGTTTCATTCTTTGATGCTGTAGATTTCGACCAGGCTTGCTTATAACGTTGCAAGCACCCAGTCAAAATATATAAGACCACTACTTGAAGGAGACAATCAATTAGAAAAACTGACAAAATGAAATAATAGGAAGACAAAGTTGCAATAGATACACCTTCCAAGTGAAAGTTGAATGCCTATTTGTCCTATGTCAAATGCAAAGCAGCATTAAGGTTGATGACTCTAAGAAAAAACGCTCAAGCAAATGGAGGAGCCGAAGAATCCACATCCATGAAAAACTTGCTGATGATCAAGAAAATACAAGACGATTATGCAAAAGTAAAAACATAGAAAGGAAAAGCTACGTACTTGAGAGCATTAATAATAACAGTTTTATCACTATTTATTTCTTCATAGACTTGCTGGTCTCTTGAAAGCATACCACAAGGTATAATTTTTCGATCCTTGAGGAATATTTCAACTTACAAAATCTGCTTAATGGAGTCTGACTGATATTGTATCCGTTTGCACCTTCAATCATAAAGAAATGAGAACGTTACATATGTGCCATTTGTTGCACGTTGACAGGATAACAATCAGTAGGTGGTCCGGTGTATGCTCTCCTCGCGAGAATTTGGTTCACAATTTCTGTTGGATGGAAAGCATCCCAGAAGACATATTGGTTCCTATTGTTGCAAGGAACAGAAAATGGCAAGCAAGTTATCTGCCCTTGATTTCTTCCAATACCACAACAGCCTCTATCAGTTACGGTAAGTCCTACAGTATTAGCCAAAATATGATATAAATATATTGGTTCTTGCAGGGTAGATCTATAGAATAAGTTAACAACATATTGTATGATCTTATACTTGATCACACAATCTTTATCTTGTAATAATTGATCATATAGTCTCATTATCTTGTAATAATTAATAGGATATATTCCAACATCAATCCTCAATTCAGTAAATTATTGGTTCAAATTTGAAACTAGAACTTGGCGAGTAAAGCGAGAACACTGGGTAATTGAAAAATATTGTGTTCAAAATAAAAGTTCAAGATGCAAAATGAGAATAATTAAAAAATTAGTGATGCAAAGTAAAATTTGTCCTAATTTATGCTTGCACCAACAATTTCGACGTGTATTATATCTAATTCTAACTCAAAACACTGAAGAGAGATGACTATAAACGAGCCAGCAAGATGACTATGCTCTTACCATATGCAGAGGCATTTGCAATTATGTCACTAAAAACTCCAAAAGTGTTGCCATAAACAAAGATAGACCCTTGATAATCTCTGTTAAATTGATCAACAAGAGATCTAAGGCGCATGTTAAACATTCCAACATAGTCATTTACAAAGGCGACACACTTTCCTGATTGAGAAAGACCAGTTGCTAGCTGATTGGGAATGCAACCAAGTGGTCCAATGCCACCCAACAAGAACTTCCTTAATCCCAGATTGTGAAGTACCTGCAAGCAATAAAGTTGTGCTTACAACATTTGTTAGTATTTGGCTTCTCGTTTAGTAATTTTTGTGAGAGATTTTCAAATTCACCAAAAACTGGATTTCAATTTTTTTTTAGCAGTTTAATAGGTGTTATTCATGGCGAACTTGCATGCATTACAAACTAATACACCTAATTTCATGCAATTATAATTCGAACCAAGATGCTGAATATGGCAGATTTTCAAGTTCCTTGGGAGTTTACTAGCAAAGAGTTTCAAATTCTCAGGAGATGAGCTGCCTGTCGCATGGCTGAACAATCTTGAATTCCAAACTTGAGGCCCTGATTCGACTTGATCAAATATTTGCAATAAAATCCTCTCACACGTACCATTATTTGCCTTCTGTAGAGCCCAATGAGAAGATCAGCATAATCTGCAGGGCTGTAAATAAAGCTTGTAGTGTAAAATGAAGGTTGTAGATAGTTGTTAAGGTAGTCATTGCTACCGAGGGCCGAGACAGCTAAGGAACTTGCTAGAAAATTACTCAATTCCTCCTCTCTCATTCGGCTCTTAAGTTGATTCAACGTATTCTGAAAATTCTGAACTTGTCCACTTAAGCTGAACCGCTCACCCTGTTCGTATAACCACATCGTATTAGAGCTCTACACGACAAAACGTTAGTACAAAATAAACCGAACTCCGACGTGAAACAGTAATCTATCAATTTTTCTCTGTGAAAAAATTAGCTGCATTTTATCTCCAATGTTTTGACAGTTTTTTGTTGATAATCATGCAATTGATTCCACGTTAAAATGCTAAAATTCATGCTGAAAAATATTAATATACCCCTTCTCCTAGAAGATACAAGGTCATTTTTGAAAACTAACGACAAGTTTTATTTTCCCCTTCTGTCAAGTGCACGCAGAGGACACAGAAAAGGAAAACATGTAGCTTTTAATTTCAATGGATTAACAGGTTCAATGTTTGGCAAAGTTAGGATAATTTGCATTTTGTTCAAAGCCGAGAACCAGCACTATATGACTTCACCAATTCTAACATTCCCAGTTTCAGTCAAACCGCGGATATTTTGGTTGATGACATAATTAATCAGCTTTCCAAGCAGACTGAACAAGGCACACTGTATTGGTTGAGTCGAATACACTTTGACCAAGTACAGCGTATGTTCGATGAAAGGAAATAAAGAGTTAATCTTACAAGATTTTGTCCAGTCTCCTCGAGAATTCCTCCTGCAGCTGAAGCATAATTCACTCCCTTGAGAATTTTACCACCTGCAGTTGAACTCGTATAGGGAGGAAGTAGAGGAAGACCCAACAGATCTCCTATAGAAGAAAGGCGAAAATAACCAAAAGTTGAAGATAATTAGCAGAGAACTGCAATTCTTTATTTTAGGTCAAGAGTAACAAAAATTATATACGTGAGGCTGACCTTGCATTTTAAGAGAAATCTAATGCTTAATCAAAATTCAGATAAGTACGTCTTGTTTTGGTCTTCCTAATTCTTCAAATGATGTTGGTATAGTTATTGTCCGAGGATAAAATCAATCATTTTGAGGTTGTTTTCTGGTTTACATTTTATTTTTCCTACAAGTTAATAATATTCTGCTGATTATAATGAATAAGAAGACAGTAAGGGAAAGAAAATTATTACAGTTTCTGCCAAGGCTTTATAGCAAGTGTTCTCTAGGTTGTAGAACCAAGCATGTTGTTAGGATGTGGAAAAGATTATTCGACTTCAAAACTTTCTTTTTCATTTCTATCATGAGAGCTGTGCATAAAATTTTAACTACTATTTACTAAGGAACCATCCAGGTAATTAGAATTAAGCTGCATGGTCATCACTTGGTGATCAAATTAACAGTCTGGAATGCAGGAGATCAGGGCATAATTCCTAATTTCTTTGTCTCCAGGGGCACATAGGGTCTTTCTTCTAGTGCTTTAAAGTACTCCTATTCCTATTTGTGTTGGTGTGTGTTGTCTTGTGATACACTATAGCTTTATTTAATCTTATATTCTAACCATTAATGGAGCCAAAAGTTGATTAGTAATTACCCAAGAAATCTATGATGGTTCTTCCATTACAAAATCTGCCAGTAGGTATTCCCTGATAAAAATCCACACCATAAGGAACATAGTTTGCTTTTGCCAAAGAGTTGAGATCGTTGTTGTTACCAGGATCAATTAATGAATCCCCAAATGCAAACATTGCTGTAAACTGTGGCTTTGCTGCCATGCTTCCATTTGAAGGAGAAAGAGCAATCAAAGCTGTGCTGATAGACAAGAAAAGACTACGAAATTTTGCACCACCCATAATCTGTAAAATATTCCAGCCTCTTTCAAACTCATCAGGTTATCGTTAAAGATGAACCATACCATCTTGTTAATCTTTATGTACTAGAAAAAGAGATATCATGCTCTTTTCTTTCAATAACGGCTTAGGAAACGTATCCAAAACAAAAACAGCCCATGAATTCTTGCTTTTCATAAGCTTTTTCCCCTATATTCCTTCTGCCTTTTTGATGGTTTTTTTGTTTCAGTTACATACCGTTTCTGTTCTCCTTTCTGTTCCGCTGTAATTTTCATTTGTCACTGGTTTTTTTGTTTTTTATGGAAAATTATGTCAAGAAAAACCAATAAGTTTGTTAAAGATTCATAAAGTTACACAGCTATGAAATCCGTTGGTTACAAAAGCCACTATATCTCCTTTGCTTAAAGAAATTCTCCTTTACAGCTTCAGAAACTGTTTTGAAGAATCAAATAGGACAGAGCATCAGTAGGAAGGATGCATAAATCCATGTACCATCATTTGATGCAGTTAGGGGTATAAACGAGTTGAGTTGAGCTCTAATATTACTCCATTATGTGATTTTTTGGACAAATAATGTTTGTTTTATTCAATAAATATGAACTTTCAAACTAGAAAATGAGAGTTCGGTTTATGGTATACGAATTTTGGGGCTTGAATCTATCAATTTGCACACAAAAAGCTTAAATACTTGCATGCACGTTAATAAGTACTTGATAAAATGCCAAAGTAGACTGCCTAGAAATTTCTACATAAATTAATCTTTTGTGCTAATTAGTTAGTTCATCAATAGGGAAAAACAATTGTTTTGTGAGTCTTGTGCAAAAAATTAGAGGTGGGCAAAAATAACTAAAAAACCAAAAAATCACAATACCCGATCCATTCCGAATCAAAAAATGAGTTTAATTGAACCTCATTTACAAAAGCAGTTCCGGTTCCGGTTTTGGGTATCAATTTTTAAAAATCGCGATTAACCGAACCGGTCCACATTTATGTCTTAGAGAAATAAGAAGTATTAAATCGTTTCATTTTCAAGTTTAAGTTAACTCAAAAACTTAAATATCATACTAGATTGTCTTCCAATTTAATTTTTTAATTGTATTTTATTTTTTGTTTTTACACTCCAATTATCATATATATTCTTGATAGTAAATAAAAAAAAATACTTTCATATAACTTAGATATGAAATATGGAAATAACACAAATATTTTTTGTATTGTGAAAAATTTTGATTTCTAACTTTTTTTAATTTTAAAAAGAGCGGACGCAAGAGTTTGAAATTGTATAAGTAGTTTTTTTATTTGAAAAAGTATTTCTATTGTAATATTTTTTATCTATTTTGTCAAATTAACTTAATATCATACAGTTCTGGTTACTCACAATACCCGATCCTCTTTATCCGGGTAACTGCTAAGTGATTAACCGACTAATGAGGGTCGAATACGGTTAGCAAATTAGGTGAACTACTATAAGTGATTTCGGTTAAGATATTAAGTTAATGGACTGGTTAACCGATCTATGCCACCTAGGTCTAAGGCTCACAAGTAAAGAATGGGTTTTTATTTTTGGCCTTTGATTTGTGTAAATTTGATATTTAAAATGGCAGATCGTTGTTAATTTGCTTTTTCGGTTACTATTGGCTTTATCATGGTGAAATGTCTATGTTGTTTTATGGTTGTTTCACATGAGTTAGAGAGACGAAGTCATGGCTGTTTTTTGCCATATTTTTCCAATTTCGGACTACTTTTTGAGAAAATTGCTTTCTCAATCGTGATCTATACAAAAAAAAAAAAAAACAAAAAAAAAGCTGATTCGAAGAGAAAAAATTTGGGTTCGTTTAAAAAAATATATATATTTTTTAATTCGGCTCAAGGCCTACAAGGGAATTGGGGAAGGGAAATCTAAACTAATTCTACGATCCATCCCAAAAGGCAATTGCTGATTTAAGGGAGGAATTATGGAGCTTAAGTACTACACACTACGCACACAAAGTCCCGATGTGGGACATGACTTTTTTTGAATTCGGCACAAGGCCTATAGGGGAATTGGGGAAGGGAAAGTCAAACCAATTCCACCAAGCAATTACTGACTTAAGGGAGGAACCATGGGGCTTAAGTACTACACACTACGCACACAAAATCCCGATGTGGGACATGACTTTTTTTGAATTCGGCACAAGGCCTACAAGGCAATTGAGGAAGAGAAACCTAAACCAATTTCACGATCCATCCCAAAAGGCAATTGTTGACTTAAGAGAGGAACCATGGGGCTTAAGTACTACACACTACGCACACAAAGTCCCGATGTGAGACATGGCTTTTTTTGAATTCGGCACAAGGCCTACAGGGGAATTGGGGAAGGGAAACCTAAACCAATTTCACGATCCATCCCAAAAGGCAATTGCTGATTTAAGGAAGGAATTATGGGGCTTAAGTACTACACACTACGCACACAAAGTCTCGATGTGGGACATGGCTTTTTTTGAATTCGGCACAAAGCCTATAGGGGAATTGGAGAAGGAAACCTAAACCAATTTCATGATTCATCTCAAAAAGCAATTGCTGACTTAACAAAAATTTTTTGGTCACAGTGGATTGTTGGGTCCACACTGTACTTTCGGGTACTGTTAATTAGTTGGTATTTTTTGAAAAAAATAATATTATTAAATTACATTTGGGTACCTGAATTTTCAATAAGCCATGGCTAGCCAATGAAGTTTCCCTGTGCATCTCTGGACCATTAGGTCTATGACTGCCAAAGCAGATGAACAGTATCTCAGGGTTCATCGGTTGGGATTTTTTTTAAAAAAATAATGTCGTTATATTACATTTAGGTTCCTGGGCTTTTCGATAGTTATTCTTTTGACCCAAGGACTTTTAGATATTCCACTTTTAAATATTACCAAATTTTCTACCCCAAGCTTTTTATTATTTATAGTTGGCCCCTAGGCCTTTTTGTTGTTTACATTTTTACCCCAATCTTTTAGTTATTTATATTTTGACCCCTAAATTTTTTATTATTTACATTTTGATAGATAAACTCTTTTGTTTTTGACCTCTAAATTATGTGCTATTGTCATTTGACCTCTAAAATTTTAGAAAAATTCAATTTTCGATCCAAATCTTAGAAGAATTTTATCTTGAATCCAAAACTCTAGTAAAATGAAAAGTTTCTTGTTTTTGCAATTTTGTTTGAAAACTTTATAATTCTTTGTAATGAAGTCTCGAACTGCTCAATTGTGATTGTTTTCTTTTTCAAATGGTTTAAGCGTTGCTCAAGTATGTTTTCTTGCTTGTTTTGTCATCTTTTTATGTAATTTTACATATTAACGTTGTTAATTTAGTAATATTTTAGTTTCAATATATTCTTTTGTCCAAAATTTTGGTATCTTTGCTTGTGTATTTTGAGTCTTAGTAGGAATTAATTCTGACTCTACAAATGAGGTAATCTCAGAGCTTTTATTTTTCATTTCTTGTGTGACTAAGTGTTTATTTACCTATCACAATTCACACGCTTTATTAAGCTTTTTGTTAATCCCTTTTTCTAGCATGTATAAATACTGTAATATTTAAACTTTTCTTGAAGGCATAGGATATTATAATAGATAGGCAATATGTTCTAATTGCTATGAATTATTTGCACTAATTTAGGATGAACATGCTAGAATATCATGTCCGATGTGTAATATATCTCACATGCCAATTTGCTTATATTCTTTATGCTTTTAGTTTTAGGGGATTCATTTTTCTATCTTTTTTTTTTTTTTATCATTGCCTCGTATTGCAGTCATGCTAATCCAATACTAGTGTGCAAATTAGTTTAGGCCAGTCCAATGCTAGCCTATTGGAAATTCGCCTCATTTAACCTCATGCATCTTGTATGATGATTCTAGTTTCCATACATTTTTATTCTTTTAGACCCTTTTTTGTCCTGTAAATGCCTTTACCTTTTGTTTAATATTATCTCTATTGCATGCCTAAATATGTTTACTGCACTCTCATACCCCTACATAGTACATAGGATTAGGATTGCTATATTTCATTTGGTTGACGAATGACATTTAAGATAGATTGAACAACCATGCTAGCACCGGAAACAGATGAGTTTGGCTTTATAGCCTTAACATGCCCCGAATCCTCTACGAGAAGAAAAACACCATGTCACAAGTTTGAGTTCCTGATACCTTTGTTTGCATTCCCATTTTTTTGACCACTTATATCTATAAATTGAAAATTTTAACTAGTTTATTTCGTGTCTTATTTGCATCTTTTGTGACACTTTATGAGTCCATCACCTGGTACATCACAAATAATGTGACTATACCAATTGGATCTCGAAGGAATGCTTCAACCCTCTTGAGTTCCTCCTTAGGTTTTTAGGCATTTTTCAGGATTTTGTAATCCATGTACTTGGATTCGTGTAATGTCGATCCAAAACACGACATTGATTAGGATACTTTTAAAATGTGAATTAACTCACAACTAGTCTAATTGGGTCAAATTAGGTTAAACTTAGCCTTATCCTCTAGCATTTCATAGATCAGTCAATCAACTATATTAAGGGTTTCTTTTTCTTATATTTGTCTTTAATTTATTTATTTTTCTCCCATGTAAGGTCTCTAATCCTTTGGTCTTTATGAGCTAAATTCCATCTTTAGATTTCTTTTTTCTTTTTTTTTCCTATCCTGTATGATAGAAAATGTCTCGATGCACTACACATACAAGGTGAAGACTCATCTTTCCTAGTTTTAGGACCCCTTTCTAGATCTTTCCTATCAGAATTCCTTCTTTTCATGTTTTGTCAGAATCGTCATAATAAACTAATACTTTTGATTCATCCAGCCTTTGTAAGGGCTTTCCCACGAATTAAGGTGCCATTTCGACAAGATAAAAGGCCACTGTTTCAACTATCCTATGCTAAATAAATCTAAGGGTTAATAACACTTTGCCCCCCTAAAGGTATAGGGGAGTCATACTTTGCCCCTTTAACCTTTAAATATATATATTTTGCCCCCTCAATCAATTAGGTAAGAAAAAATTTGGTTAAAAGAAATAATTAAATAACACAAATACCCTTGACTTGGCAAAGAGGAAAATTTTCAGAAATAAAACTCAGGCGTTACAGTATTTTATAAAAATATTTATGAAAAACTTTTAAATAAAGTAAACTATTGAATTTTAGATAAATTAAATATGAAAAATAGTTAACAAGAAATGTGACAATAATATTATAAAATATTATACTTATTGTACTATTGGAGAGGACATTTACTAATTCTTACCAAATAAAAATTACACTGTTATGAGAGTTAAAATTAAGATTTTTTTTTGTAAATTAAGATTTTTCTTTAAATCAAGAAAAAAATCAAAAGTTTCAATTTTAGCTTTGTATTCATAACAGTACAATTTTTATTTAGCAAAAAGTTAGTAGAGATCCTCTCCAATAGTACAAAAAATATAATTTTTTATGATAACATAGTCACATTTTTTGTTAGTTATTTTTTATATTTAATTTATCTAAAATTCAGTAATTTATTTTATTTGGAAGTCTGTAAAAATATTTTAAAAAAAATATTATAATGATTGAGTTTTTTTTTTAATTTTTCTCCCGTTAAGTTAAGAGTATTTGTGTCATTTTACTATTTATTTTAACTATATTTTCTCTCACCAAATTAATTTGGGGGGTAAAATATATATATTTAAAGGTTAGGAGGACAAAGTGTAACTCCCCTATACTTTTAGGGGGCAAAGTGTTATTAACCCTAAATCTAATTAAAATTTAAGTGCCATCCTTTCACATTCACAATCAATCAGGTCATTCAAATGCTGTCAAGTGATTGACGTTTCATTAACTCCTAGACCAGACCTATGAAGCTCGAGACACGATGATTGGAATTCAAAATCATCCTGCCGAGCTACGGGACAAATGTAGAGAGCAGATCTTGGTGGCGAGCCTTGTATTCTTATGGACTAATTTATTGTGGGTTAGACATTATTTGAGCCCAGTGCAATATCATTTCTAGCCCAGTTTCACACTTCAATGAGTTTATCTAGAACACTTGAACCTAGTGTATTGGCCCAACACTGTCTGGCTTTAGGTCAATTAGAACCTGAATTGGATTCGAGTTTGTATTTACTTCCAAACTCTAATCCCGCTTATTAATCGCCTCAGCTTCATCTATTTCAATCACATCAGATGACAAGAGCCATTTAAGGCCACTCTGTGTCCTCGCAAGAGTCCTCAAGAAACTTAAGGTAAATCCGAGCATCAGGTCTTTGAGGTAAGAGTTACCAAAGTCTTATCCCTCATCCTTGGTTTAATCAAATTAAAAGTGTACCACAGAAGTAGAACCTAAATAATTTGATTGACATGACTATACAATCAGCACATGAAAAATTCTTACAAAGACCCGGTTCACGAATCCATTTATGAACCTTTTGACCTAAAAAAAATTATAACATCATTTTCTTATCTCAATATGCTTCACATAACTCATATGGCACTTGTTTCAATAACAAGATTTACGAGTAAAGTTATGATTAAAATATGATGGGTCCGTACAAAAATTTTTCACGAATGTGGATCTAGGCTCTTCAAAAGCCTAAAATGACGCTTTTTCAACATCTTTCTCCCCTCTAATTATAATTTATCTCTCTCCTATGTAATTTCTTTTGATATTTTTTCAGGTTTTGTCATTTTATAGTAGGAAAGTGATAGGAAGTTCACTTCCTTAGCAGCTGGAAAAAGGACGACATTTTTGTGAAAAAGCGCGAAATTTTCAAGGGAAAAAAGTCTCTCCTCAATGCTGTTTTTCTCGGCCTATTTTCTCAACATTTTTTAGCATAACAAGTACAAATATGAGCGTGTTCTTGGCATGTACTCTCCTAATTCATCCATTTGAATTTTGAAATAAAATACTTTAAAAGGAACAGTCCAAAAAAATATCTTAGCAATCCTTGATTCATATAACTTTGAAGTCAAACTACCAGCTGAGTAAGAGGATGCGCATATGCACAGGTGATAGATGTCCAATAGTAAATTCTTGCAAGGACGGGTATACGGCTCCACCTATAGATCTTGTGATTTAAATTATTGCCACATAAATATAATGATATATGCTAATATTAGACAATGATGCAAGAATAAAGAGTTTTATTTTAGACCATAAAGTATATAGGTGGATCTGTAGACTCCAATATAAAAATTTTTCGACGGCCAATCACAAGCTGCCACTAGCTATTCACCAGCATAAATCCAAAAGAAATCTTGCTTGGGGTTTTTTCGTCCTTTTTTTTTTCTCTTTTCTTATTTGTCTTGGGGAATTTTGCTTTAATCTAATTTTGGCCTTTGTTTTCTTTTTATTTTGGGTTATGGAGTTGGAGTGTGTTCTCCTGGTTTTGGAATCTCTTTCTTTCCTCCTCTTTCTCGGCTTCTTGGGTATTTGATTTTCCTTGTTTGGCGTTGGGCTTTGGGTTTATCATCTTTTTATTAGTATATTTTATAATAACTTTTCTTGATTTTTCCTAGATTATATTTCATTTGAGGTACAAATTGTGGATTCACCAAAAAGAAAATCAAATGATCTTATTTCTTCTTTTTTCACTTGTTCTACTAAGCTAAAAATGAAGGAGAAATGATAAATATAAGACGAAAAACAATTACATTTTAACCAAAAAGTTAAAAAAAAAACCTTTTTTTTGGGGGGGGGGGGGAGGGGGGAGTTATTAAGAAATGAAACGGTAACAATAGTTATTTAAATAGTTCGGGAGCAAGAAGTTTAATAACAATTTAAGTTCTACACTGACATCAACCAAGGAACCAAAAATGCTCTTCTTTGATTCTAATTGCTTTTAATTTCTTATCAAATGGTTATTTGTCCTGACTATGGATTTTTAATACTTCCCAAATCCCTCTCATAATTTTCAAATCGAATTCCAGCATGACATCCGTAGCTATAAGCAAATCTTTCTTGTTTTCTTTCATCGTAAGTAATTGTGGCTATGCCCAAGATTCCACTTCCTTTCCGTCGAACCTAGGGGTGTAATCGAGCCGAGTCGAGCCCGAATACTACCATGCTCGAGCTCGGCTCGATTACAAAATAACTATGCTCGAGCTTGAGCTCGAGCTCGGCGAGCATATAAATTTAGAGCTCGAGCTCGACTCAAGCCATATTCGATCATGCTCGAGCTCGAGTTCGAGCTCGAACTTTCTTACAAAATTTGGGGCCAATCTTTAAATTAAAAAAAATTTGATAAGGTTGGAAAGTATAAGAAATAAAAAGTTGTATACTTTAAGTATTTACATAAAGGTCCCTAAAATATTTTAAATTTTCACACAAAGGTCCTCAGCCACAGCGGGTGGCAGACCGCCGTCGGCCACCATGAGCCGCCGGCGGTCCGCCGCCTACAATCGCCACCGGCGATTTTTTCGCTTCCAAAATACATCATTGGACTCGTTTTTTCGCATAGATTGTAGATCTAAGTTTAGATTTGGACAAAAATGAACCAAATCATGTAGATCTAAAACAAAATCACAAGTAGACCAACATTGACCGTGGACAAATCACCATTTATTGAGCTAATCTTTGCACCAAAATGATCGGGGCAATACACAGAACAAGGATCCATAAACTATGAGTCACAAACAAGATAAAAAATGCACAAATATAAGCCTCAAAAAGTCATATTTTCGATCCAACAAAAACTCAAAAAAATACCACAAAACATCATAAAATAGCAACAACCGATTTTGTGTGAGTGCGGCTGTTGCTACTGGTGTGTTTGTGTGTGTCTTTGTGGGTGTGTTTTCGTCAGTGTGTATGGCCAGTGGAATCTCATTGCAGAGATGAAGCAAAATGAAAATAGGGAACTTGGCAAAGAGAGAGGAGGACCACCGACATTTGAGGCAATTGTTCAACTTTGTTGTTTTTGTTATTAGTTTATTTTACATTTAAATGATTTTACCAATTTACCCTCTGATATTTAAAGTTAGAATGGATAAAAAGATGTAATTTGTCTAAAAAGTTTAAATCTTTTAGTAATTTTACATATATAAAATAAAAATAATAATATAATATATGTGCACTCGAATAGCTCGACGAGTATTCGAGCCAGACACATCAAAGCTCGAAATCGGCTCGATAAACTATTTGAGCTGCTCGAGCTCGACTCGAGCTTGGTCAATTTCGAGCTCGAGCCGAGCCTTTGACCGAGCTGCTCGCAAGCAGCTCGGTTCGTTTACATCCCTAGTCGAACCATCATAATAAATATAAAAGTTAATTGCATTTTATCCCCCTAAACTATCACTCGGTTGCATATGCTCTCAAACTTTCATTTTTGTGGCACTTAAAAACTCTAAGCTATAAATTTGTTGTAAATTGCGAAAATTACTAGAACTTGAATTTTCTGAAATCTTAAATTGAAAATGTCTTATTACCTCGAAAATCATGTCAGATGCCATCCATTCTTTCTTCTAATGAACTTCATCCCGATGCAAATAACAATTTGTAAATACCGCTTGATGCCCTTTCTCACCCAAAACCCTTCATGACGAATTTCAATTCTATGCAAATAACTAATCTGTAAATGCCGTTTCGCACGTCTTCTCACCCCAAAAACGGCAAAAGATCTTTTGTTACACTTCCTTAAACCCTTTGGATGAGACATATCCATAGAGGACATGCAAATAACTAACTTGTAAATTCCGCTTAGTGCCTTTTCTAACCCCAAAACCCTTTATCATAGCATAGGTGTTATGTACATTGTGGGAATCTTCTTTGGAACAGAAAAACTAGATTCCTAGTAGAGATGTAAATGAACTGGGCTGTTCGCGAATACAATTCAGCTTGGCTCGACTCGACTCGTGAAGTTCGAGTTCGGCTCATTCATATAGCTAAACGAATCAAGCTCGAACAGTTATTTGAGCCAAGTATTTCCTGTTCAAGCTCTTGTTCGTTCAATAAATGTGCCGAGCCCAAGCTCAGCTCGTTTATTAAATGAACAAAAGCTCGAACAAGAAATATTCGACGCAAATAGCACTTTTACACTTATTGAACTGAACTGTTCGCGAACAAAGCTCGACTGACTTGGCTCGTGAAAACTCGAGTCCGACTCGTTTGTATAGTTAAACGAGCCAAGCTCGAACACAAATTTGAGCTCATTTAATAAACGAGGTCGGCTAGCCTTGACTCGTTTATTAAACGAACAAGAACTCAAACTTAGAATACTCGCTTGACTCGACTCGTTTACAGTTCTAATTCCTAGACGGCATTCTCTACATGAAAGGAAACAAAATGGCGGGAGAAAACTTTACACAGTGAACATATAGAAGACAAATTTTCATCAACAGTTAACTATGGGGCAAAAAAAAAAAAAAAAAAAAGCTTAGCTCTAGTAGTTTTGAAGCGTTTTGCGCATTCATGAGTGGAAACTAACATAATTGATGTAAACAGTTACTCCAGTGAAAACACTAAATTGTTTGTTTTCCTCTTAATGGATGAGTAAATGATAAAGCAGCAGCAATCTTACATTGTTCAAGACTTCCATACTCAGTTATCCTGCCACAACCCAAAGTATGTTACATCATCTATTTGAAATGCATTATAGAACTGATAATTGTCTATACTATTTTCCAACTCAGCATTTAAGCCAATTATATCTTCAGTGTGTATGTCTGCATGCCAAAAGTTCATATCATTGCTAGGCAGGGGTAGCCCAAGTTCAAGGTTGTCAATCCAGGCAAAGTCGTCGCAACGAGGACGAGGTTCAATCTTCTCTGAGTCAATTACCATGTTATGAGGATCTTTAATCCTTGAATCCATAGATTGAGCAATTACATCATCAATGTTATCCTGTAAGCGTTCTTCTGCTTCTTCCTCTTCTTCTTCAAGCAGCTCCCTAAGAGTATCTCCATCAAATTCTGTTACTTCCAATCCTTCAAACTCACTAAAAGCAGTAGTTGATTGCATACTATCTTGCAAATATGAGGCCATCTAATTCGGCGAAAGGAAGAGTTGTTTTTGTGAAATGGGAGAAAAAGAGTTCCTTAGTTCACAAAATTGAATTAGAAACAAAGATCAAAAGAAAAGAAGGACAAAAGGGCAGGGTACGCTGAAAGCAAGCTGAAAGAGTGTGAGGTAATGATAGCAAAAAGCATCCCATAAAAATCGGGCCTTGTATAATCATCTTATGTGCATCGAGATGTAAATTACGCATAATGCCCTTGAATTTTACTAAGGTATCCTCCCTATCTGCTAAAATTACAATCTTTCCATCTCCATGTCAATGTTTTTTAAAATTTTGCCACATAAGTTGAACTGTCATAGGCTTTCCATGTCCAAAACTATAGATGGACAAAAAAGATTTACTTTGAAGGGACCAAAACTACGTTCATAGAGTGTAATATAAATTCTTATAAGATTTACATGACCAAACCTTTGAATTTAAAGACTCTTTCAAAAAATTTCAAAATATTAAGTGAAAGAAGTGGCTCCGTTTTGGTTTTGTTTTTTAGAAACATATTTTTTAAAAGTTTAATACACCCTTTTCATATAATTTTTTATCTAAAAAATACATTTATCGAGAAAAACCTTTAAAACTACTACATTAATATTTTTCAAAAAATATTTCAAAAAACAATCATCCAGACGGCAGCTCCCTACCCATCCTTAGATCTGTCCTTGTCCAAAACATTTATAGGGCTGCTAATGAGAGTTGGGAGGCCTTTTCCGTGTCATGACAAAACTTTAAGGGAGAGCAGTGTGATTTAAGAAAGAAGAGGATTGATTCATGCAATTGCAACAAGTTTCAAGGGTTCAGTGGAATTTCTTATGTACGCATGTGTTTACGTTTGCGGATCTAGAGTCATAAGGGTGCCAGATCAAGTTGAAAATGTCATAAACCTAAATTTGTTGGCGAAAAAGTAGCGCCAAACAGAGAACAAACAAACATGAAGCAAATGCCTCGAAAGTGTGAGAAATTTCTTAGCTGGCAAATAGGATTATTTTTAGCTAGCACAAGTCAGCAAAAGTGATAAGCCTTTTATGTAAGTGGGGTGTGCCTAATCCTTTTGCTGATTAAGTTCGATAGCGATATGTTTGGTACCTCAATTTCGTTGCGTATTTGGATGAAATACTTTTGGTCTTATTCATTTCTATCCTCATCACTTGATGTAGTGTAGGGCTACGAGAAGTGCAAAGTGGTGGGCAGATAGGACCCGAGAATCCAACAGCTGAGCAAGTGATTGCCACTTTTCTTTCTTCTCGTTGGATCTTTCGGATGATGGAGTTAACCTACAAGTTTCCCAAAAATTTTAAATACGTTTTTAATTAATTTTATCTTTTGTATAAATTTATAAAAAATTCTAATAAATTTTTTGATAGGAACATGCCAAAAATAATTATACAAACGGATTTCACCATAAGTTCTTGGCAAAAGGTAATGGATTCTGACGGGTTGATCCATCAGAACGTAATGATTCAATAATTATGGTTTGGCAAAAGACTGGACCACGGGAAATAGGTTGAGTTAAATTAGTAGCCTATGTACATCACCTTTATCCATTACAGGTGGTTTTTAAAACTCCACGGCGCTTTGTATATTAGACAAAGACGGTATGGCAGCGAGCTTAGATCTTCAAGAGCTTCGGGAAAGGGTCAGGTTATCTGTCACATTTTATAGTGTTACACTCATGTTATATTATTTAAGTGAGTTATAAGTGTATTTTTACTAATTATATTTTCAAAAACAAAGTCACGTGTTATTCACTTTCGTAGTATAACACCACAAAATGTGACATATAACCCATAGCCTCAAAAAATGGTTAGCTTAAAAATTTCTTTTCTCCCAGACAAAATATAACAGCTTTGGCTTCTAACGGAGAGTGTTCATCAATGAATTGTCATTAATTAAAACGTTCATAATTCTTTTTTTTTTTTTTGAGGAAAAAAGGTTCATAGTTCAAGTGTGGCGAAATGAAAGGAGTTACATGCATCAATATTACATTACATAAAGACCTAGACCAAGCACTTCTAGACAAGAAATTTGATTCACGAGAACAAATCAACTTCTTGAACCGCTTATTTGACTCTCAAATTAAATAGTAAATATGACTAAATCCTAAATGATAATAAGATGAGTGAAAGAAGCCCATTCCGTAAACCTAAAATATGATGCCTTTTACTCTATTATTGCAGTCTTTTCTATCTCTCTCAATCACTTTATATTTCTTTTTTGAGGTAATGTATTCTAACGCATCTTTGCATTATTAGTATCTTACTTATTTTCATATACTGTTCTTCCTAAATAAAATTAGGTACCTTTTAGTTTGGCAGTGAAATCTTCCCATGCTACTTAGTTAATTGAGTCGGAATGAAAATCAATAAAGGTTAGCGTTTGATAAAATTGAAAATTGAAGTTTGAAGCTTGAAATCTGAAAATTAAAATTTAAGTGCTAGAAGAATTAATTTACTGAATTCATATTGTTATATTTGTTTGATAATCAATTGAATTTGAGCAATGAAGTGAAATATTCCATTCTTTGTATGTTATGTAGTTCAATAACAAAATTATATTTTATTTTTATGTTGAGTTAAATTTTTAAATATGATTTTTAATACTATGCACTCTATACTAATATCTTTAAATATGATTTTTAATACTAATGCACTCTATACTGATATCAAAAGTGTGTTTGTGTGTGTGTGTGTCTATGTGTGTGAAACAGAGACTTGAGGGATAGTGTTTGCGAGTGTGTGTTTGTCTAAGAGTAAGAGAGAAGGAATGTATATGTAAATAAAGAGAGTGTATAAAAGCCTGTTTGAAAGAAGAACAACAGTGCAGAATGCATTTATGTGTGTGTGAGAGAGAATTTATGTGTGAATTTTTATGTGAGAGAAGAAGAATGTCTGATGTATATATGTAAGAATGAGAAAGGAAGAATATATATGTGTGTAAAGTTTTGTGCATGTGTGAAATAAAGAGAAATAGAGTGAATACTTCTATAGTGGTCTAAAAATTTATAAATTATAATTTTTTATACAATTAGGTGGTGCTAATGTATTCAAGAGATAGGGGAATTCAGATATCAAATCAACTTAACATAAAAAAGCACATACATTAATTTAAATACTTAATGGTGGCTTATTAAACAATTGTGGAACGCATATTAGCGTTTGCAAACGAAAAGAAATTTCGAACCACCAAAGTTTTTGATTGAAAGTAGGCGTGATGTATGCACATTATCAGGATCTCTTATTATTATATGCACCTAAGTTTTCTTTCTAAAAATACAAATGAGAGACTTTGAGAAGAAGGGTGCTACTGCTGGTGAGAAGGTTTAAATTTACCACAAAGGTTAGTTAAAAAAAAAAAAAAAAATTGCTTAACCTACCGTGCCATATATGATTCGCTTTTGATATTTGTTTGGAGTCGCAGATCCAAGAACTTGTAAGTTGGACCCTTCTCATTTCTGACAATTTGGAACGTGCACAATTGGTCAGTTAAAATATATAACTTTATTGAATTATAGCGTAACTTTGTTGGAGCGTAGTGTAACTACTTTATTTTTCACTCCAAAATGATGTCATTTTTTCATTTCAAATCTGACCTTGCTGGTTCATTCTTGTATTTTCATTTTTGTCCCTTTCAATTAGGGTTGTCAACTTGTTCTAAATGGAACTTATGACACTCATGCTGAGAGTTGCTAGGTTAGATAGGACGAATTCTATTATAGACTAGGTCCACGAGCTCTATAGATCCAACAGTGGAGATATGAGCTACCAAAACTCGATGAGTCCATCCAATCTTGGTAGCTTATTTATTCATCATTGGTTCCACGGGTGGACTTGTGAACTTAGTCCATTCAAGAAAAATCCGTTAGAAAGCCATGGTTCGAGTAGACCCAAAAGCTTCCGATAGCAATTCGACTATGAGACCCACTAGGGATAATCGCAAGGACGATTATACTTTGCGCATTATAGTTATGTGCGCAAAAAAATAAAATTCAGTGGCCTGGTTAAGGAACCCACTAGTGCCGAACTCAGTGGTTAAAAAATTAAGACAAAGTTATCTCAAACTTTCAATAATGTTATCTGTTGGGTTGGAAATATTTTAATATTCTTCTCTTTTAAGTGACACATTTTTATATTTGGAATAGTTTCAAGACCTTTATGGGCAAAGGATAATTTAAACGTCTATATATTTTCTGGTAAATACGAGCGAAGAGAAGATTTTTTTTTTAAAAAAATATTTGGCAAAACATATAGGAGCATTTAAATGGGACTAAAATTCCTAGGCTATTTAATCAATTCACAAGTTGAGGTATAAAGTTGCCTGGTAAAGCTGGCTGTATCTACATCCAACATTCCACTTCCCTCGTGAAAGTGTACATTCTTATATAGACTAGATTTACCATTATATATATATATATATATATATATATATATGTGTGTGTGTGTGTGTGTGATATTTTAAGGCACATGATTATGGTGATGCGTGCTTAAGTAAGAAAGCGATATAAAATTACTTATGTGTATTTCTTTTAGGCCAAAAGATTCACATTTAAAGTTACGAACTGATGTTTGTAAAAATTTTCCTAGTGAAAGGATAAATACTAGCGCATGCCTCATGTCACAAGTACAATGATGGATATATTGCTAGTCCATAATCATGTACCTTACAATTTATCTACATAATGTAGAATTTGATTTCACAAAATAAAACTCATTAAATACTTTATCTAATTTTTTTTCAGGTATCCAATTATATCTAACATGAAACTATATTATATCAATGTAAAACTATGTCGTATCACAAGTGATATGGTGTAGTTTCGCATCGAACACAATTGCAGTAAAAAAGAGATTAGGCAGCGAATTTGAACTAAAAATAAAAAAAGAAAAAAGCAGATAGAAGAATACACGAAAGGGAGTGGACCAGACACAAATATAGCATTGATGTAGACTTAACACCAAATTGGTATATTTTATTAGTAGATTAAATGTTTTGTTTATATGGACTAGCTTATTAATAAAGAACAAAAATTATATATACTTGTACATAAAATCTTGTAAACAATATACCAAATGTACTTACTAAGTATAAATTCAACCAGACCTACCTTGAATCCAACGCAGATAAACTAAAAAGGAAGAGTTAAATATTGACATGACAATGTATTTTAATTCATTTTAAAACACTATAAATTTAATAAATAAAAAAAATCAGGCAATCCTCTAGTGATGCAGCTGTCGCCTAACTCAACACACAAAACAGTAAGTTTTTATTAAAAAGTGACATGATTCTGGGATTAACCACTTTTACACAACAATTTATTATTATTTTCATAACTCCCTATTATTCGAATTTCTCCTAAAAATCTCCAGTTCCTGCATGTGAGTTGTGGAATTTAATACTGTATTGACTTGTCATGGCCGACAATTGCCTAATTTCTGGCGTCGTGGTATTGGCAATTCAGTTGAATCGTCTAACTTACACATGAAATATCCTAAACCATCTTGAATGTAAAGAGGAAGTCAGAGACGTATTCCCTCAGCTTTACTAAGCTCTGCTCTTATACTTTCTCACCAATGTATGACCACAGTAGTGAGCCTGCAGCCTTTAATGCGAATAATTTTCAATATTTTTCTCTCTCTGATAGTCTTATACTAGAAATTTCCCGTTCAAAATGTGTATGTGCATTAAATTCTGAAGAAGGTAATTATTGAACAAATGCTTTGACAAAAATTTTTGGTATCAAGGGAATTCAGTTTGAGCAATTCAAATCAAGATAGAGTCAATATGCAGCAAAAACATGTCTTACTCTTCACTAGTTTTTTTGTTGAAACTTATTCATTCTGGAATTATACAGATTAATGATTTTAGATATTCGTATCAATTAATACATAACCCTTCTTTTAGTAGATCAAATATTATATATTTATGGAAACAATTATAAAAAAGAACTAATTTATTTAGTTTGCTGCAAAATAAAAAGGAGAAATTAACCGGCTCTTATGTGTACATCTTTTCTTCCCCTATTTATAATTTTATAAAGCAAAATTACACCTAAATTCCCAAATAGAGTAAATGACGCTAATGGTACCTAAACTTATCGTCAAGCATCGATTTGATAGACTATCTTTTACTTGTGTCAATTAGATATTCTAACTGTCTATTCTAATGGAATTTGATTCCCCGGCATGGATACGTGCGTTGCACATTTGCCAAAGTAGGGACTATTTTCGAAAAGACAATATCTACCATCTAAAGTCTACCATTAAAAGACAAGGAAGAATCTTCAATTCCTATTCCAAATTCCAATGGAATTTGATTGCCCGGCATAGATACGTGAGTCGGAAGCTTTACAAGTGATATTGGCGAGAAAAAGACTGCAGTTTTCGAATTGAACCCTACTGGCTTATAAAGTTGGTTCAAATTGGGGCAATGTTCAGTCTATATCTTTTTCATGCTCAAGGTTTTATATGATGAGAGTGTAATAATAGGGCCCTTTATGGGCATGTATGTAATTCTCACTCTTTGGGCCTTTTAGTAAAATAGAAAACTTTGAAGGGTTTGGATGCAATTTTATTGAATTGACTTTAACCCAAAGAACTTAGGGATTCTTTCTATCTTTCTATTTCTTTTCAATTTTTTTGCCTCTTCTAAATCTTCTTCCATTTCTCTACTTTGGGTGAAGAAGGAATTGAAGAACCCAACTTTCACTCACCAAGAGGAGCTTAGTAGAAGCCCTTTTGAATCTTCCCTTCAAGGTATTTTTCCCTCTTCCAAAGTCTAGTTCATTTCTTTGGCTTAGATTCTTTGATTCTAGTGCTATGGTAGTTGTAATTGGCATAAACCTTGAGTCTCATGCTTTTTAGTGTTATGCTTGTGCTTTAGAGTGTGTGAGTATGTGAGCTTTGGAATCCTTTAACATTCGATGAGATGTGGGTATAAGACTTTTGGAGATCTTGTGAGATCTTGAGGATGATTCATGAATGTGTTGCTTGTGATGTTAAGATAGTGTTTTCTTGCCTTATTGTGCCATATTTGGAGCTATTTTGGTGTTAGATTGTGTTGGGTTGAGTTGAGAAAGTTGGATTTTGGGTTTTGAGAGTTGCAGAGGTTGCAGGTCATCTTGTTGGGCTCATCCGCAGTGCCATCCGCACCGCGGATGAAGCCGCGGTTCGTTGGGGCTGCCTCTCTGGGCTCATCCGCGGTGCCAGCCGCACCGCGGATGAGACCGAGGATGGTGCCCTTGTGGCTCTAATCCGAGCCGCGACTGGATACTGTAGCTAAGCCACAGCGTGAGCCGCGCCACAGCTGACGCCGCGGGTCAGTACAGCTTTTGCCTCTCTTTCTCGTTTTGCGTGTTAAGCTAGGTTTAATCCTCTTTTATGATTTCGTGATAGAATTAGTTTATGATACGAGTCTTATTTGTGCATTATAGGTGACGAAGGCGTCTACCCTTATTCCGATTATTTGAACTAGTTCTTGGATTGAGGTAAGTAGTATTTGATTCTCTTTGCTTCTGGAAATATACCCTGATAATGATAAATGATTTGAACGATAATTTTTCTATATAAATGGGCTTATGTTTGGTTACATTGGATTTTCTATGAAATGAATACATGTGGTCTATTTGATCATTTGAATGAACTTGCGATTGAGCTCTTGTATGTGAAATGGCTATATGACGGGATTAGTTCCTTAAATGGGTAACTGTAGCAAGTTATTTTGAATCGTACTAACCGGGTTATAGTTAGTCTTGAACCGCAACAACCGGGTGGTAGTTGGTTTTGAACCGCATTAACTGGGATATAGTTAACAACTAGAATTCTAGGGTCATGTGTCCACTAACTACCTGAGCTCTTCTTTTTCTTTGAATCGCATTATGTGATGTTTTGAATATGTATGATTTATAAATTGACCACATGTTATGATGATTATGACCTTGATTTTGATTTTGATTTGAAAATGTACCTATATAGGAATAACAAACTAAAGCCCCAAAGAGAACCTATACTACTTACTGGGTGATTATATCACTCACCCCTTTGTTTGACCTCACAGGTGACGACTTTGTAGAAGGTGATTGGGTAGACTTTTGGGCCTCATAGTCATAGCTAGTTAGGCATGAATGAGGTTACTTTTGTAAAGCATTGATGTATAGCCATACTTTTGGTATAGAATAGGTTATACATGTTTCCTCACTATTTTTGGTTGTTGGGGAAAAGATATGTATTGGGCATTGTACATCTTTTGATTATGAATGAAATGGATTCCTTTGGACATCTTAGTATTCTTTGAGACTTATTTTGTGATTAGATGATGATTGTTTTGATTTAGCCTTGTGTCCTAGCTTAGCTTAGGGCATGGCGGGTGCCACGTTTCGAGCACGGGGCGTGACAGAGAGAATACATTTTGATGTATTAGTCCTCAGTTAATGTAATTCTAATCGGATTATATCAATGTACTTTTATAATGTGTGTGTCACGCCTCGAGGCAGGCACCCATCATGCCCCGAGGCGTGACACCCGCCATACCCTAAACTACACTAGAACACAAGACTAATTGATATAAAACATTAAACGATCAACACTAGCTTAAAACAAGAATAATAATGGCCCAAGAGAATGTCATTCCATTCATTCCAAAACATACACTATCCATTTACATCTTCACTACCCCATCAACAAAATAATTGGGGATCACCTGTATAACCTAGTCTATACCAAAATATGGCTATACAATGAATATCTCAAAAATAATCTCTTTTACATCTAATGCTCATTGATACAATTCAAGAGGCCCAAAAGACATCTCAATCCTCTTCAACAAATTCCTCCCCTGAGAGAAATAACAAGAAAGGGGTGAGTGATAAATCACCTAATAAGTAGTAAAAAATCTCTTTAGGGTATAAGCTTTGTCGCGCCCCATTTTTCGAAAAAAAGGAAAATAATGAAAATGATAATAATAGTGTGAGGAGTGAAGTCGGGAAAAAGAAAAAGGAAGAATTAACTGTAATGTTGTGGTTATTAAAAAAAAGCGTGTAAATTTTTGTAAAAACTAATTTTTGGAAAATGCTTTGTAAAGGATGATTCAATGAAAATGTGACAAACAAAAGTTTTAATTTTTTAAGATAAAAGAAAAAGGGCCTAAAATGGGACTTTTGAAAATGCGACGATTTTTGGGCCCGAAAATAGAGTCTAAAAAGGGTTTTTAGTAAAAAAGGAGTCGCCACCTGGTATTGAGTTTTGGTGTACCAAGTCACCCGAAAATATTTTATAAAAAGTAAAAAAATAAAAAATGATTTATTTAAAGAAATGATTTTTGGAAAAAATAAGGAAAAACAAGAAAACCCTTTTAGACGACTCCAGGTCTTTGAAAAACAAGAGAAAAATGTTCGGGAGTCACAGTTGAAGAAAGGGAAGGCAAAGGCTTGCGCCTAAGGCACCCTTTCAACCTAGCCGAAACTAGTTGCGAGATTTAATCTAAATTTTCCTAATATAACCCTAAAGTTTTATCACATTTGGATGCAACTATATGAATGCAAATCTGGTCCTAAAATGAATATCGTTAAGGGACAAAATGTTCCATTGAGGTTTGGTCGGAGTTATCGCATTAATTGCGAAACCCGGATCTAGACCTCGATGGTGTCACGAGTATGAATGCGAAATGGAATGCAAAAGAAAAGGAAAATAGTAATATAGGTAGTAAGTGATCAAAGAGAGTAGGGATGCAACATAACGGGTGCGGGGGACTAATAGCCTCGTGACTATCTGTTTCTACTCACGGAGGGGGGGAACGACATGTACGCCATCGCTTCCCACGTGAGTAGATGACTGTTTTTAGTCAAATCACACAAATGACCTAAGATTCTATGTGTAGTGAAATTTAAATGTTATGTACTAAACATATGTTTAAAATAGATAATAAGTGATAAATTATATATAAAAATCATATAAAAAATGGAAAAGGCCTAAAAAAGGATAAAATGTGTGTGAAATGTCATGAAATGCACACGAGAAATGACTCTAACACTAAAATGACCTAAAGGTCTAGCATTGGACTAGCCTATTTTCTATAAGTTCTCCGCTAGCGTTGGACTAGCGAAGAAACCGGAATTAGCCACAACTAGCTTTGGACTAGTGTGGCGACGATACACATATATAATTAAAGCAAGTAAATAAATAAAGCATGTATTAAAGCAATAATCACATAAAAGCAAATAATAGCACATAGGAGCACATAACACATAAACATGATATTCTAGATGCAAAGTCCTAAAGAAAAGCAAATAAAACACATAAGCATATAGCACACATAGCACACAAAGCCTAACTATTACACCGGAGAATAACCTAATTACAATCTAAAAAAAAAAAATGGAAAAGAATAAAAGATATCCTATCTAACCTATCTATTACACTTTCTATCTAAAATACATAGGTTTTAATTAAATAGATAAAACATAAACTATCTATTACATCAACTATCTAAATACAAAGAATTTACTAAATAGAATATTACCTATCTATTACATTTCTTTGAATAATTAATATTAATTCAAGTACATAATATGAAATAAATAAATGTTCACACATGTATAGAAAATATAAGCACAAAGAGATATAAGAAAACATATAAAAAAAACACATAGGAGCACGTAAAAGCACATAAAAAAAAAACATTGGAAGGGTAATAGGGGTACCTCCTATTCGAAGACCCAGTACAAATTGCTATCAACATGAACAAACTTAATCAAGGTATCATTATTTAAATAAATAAACCATTAATTAAATTATTCTAGAGCAATCACTATAAACATGCTAATGATAATTCAAACAATTGTAGCAATAATAAACAAAAATAAAAATAATAAAAAAAATAATGATAATAATAATTAATTATTTAGGAAGAAAAAGAAAAATTATTTAAGTAAAAATAAATAAGTAGATAAATAAATAAAATAGAACAACATAAATAAAGAAATAATAATAGAAGATAAAATACAATAATACATACTTTTAACATCCCAAATACTGATTATTAAAATAACTAAAAGGAAAATAAAGGAGCTAATTTGAACATTAATTAGACTAACAAGACCCAATTTTAGAACATTAATTATAAATTTGATAAAATAAATAAAGAAAAAGTGAAAAGAAATAATTTAAAGCTTTGAGGACTTAACTAATTTCAATTTAATTTAAAATTTTTTTTCAAGAAAAATAAAACATTATAAGATTTGGATTAAAAATGGAAATTTAGGCAACATTCTAAAGTAAAAATGTGATTTTCAACAAACAAAAGAGTAAAATTATAATTTTAAACCTTACTTACGGGAATGACATAGTTTACAATGAATTTAAAGGCTAAAACATAATTTTCAGCAACTATAATGCCCAAAAATAAAAATTCCAGCAATAAATAAAAGACTAAAATACAATTTCTAACAATTAATGGAGGTCTTAAAACAAATTCCAGCAACATAAAGGACCAAAATATAAATTCCAGCAACAATAAGGGGGCCAAAAATAACATTCCAGCAAGTTTGGGGACAAAAATGCAAAAATTCCAGCAATGTGAGGGACCAAATTACAAATTCCAGCCACATTCAAGGACTAAAACAGAATTCCAGCAACATTTAAAGCCTAAAATACAGTAACAACAAGCTTGGGAGGTAAAATTACAATTTCCATAAATATCAGAGGGTAAAATTGCAATTCCAGAAAAATTATAGGGGTCAAAATGTAATTACCGAAAAATATAGGGTCAAAAATGGGAAATTAAAAACGTAGGGGCCAAAATTATAATTATCTAAAAGTTGAGGGACCTAAATGCAATTAATTAGGACCTAATTGAAAAGAAAATAAAATTATGGGGGTCAATCTACAATAAACAGAAACTTAAATGCATAAATCAAAAATGTCCGGGGCCACAGAAGCATTAATGAAAGTATAAGGACTATAAAATAAATACCTATTATTAATAAAAAATAATTAGAAAACCAAACTAATCAAAACGACGTAGTTTTGAGTGAAACTACGTCAAAACGACGTAGTTTCACTAAAACAAAATTTTTTTTTTTTTTTAAGATTTTTCTTTTCTCTTTTTTCTTTCTACCGGTTTTTCTTTTTCCTTTTTTTCCAGATTTTTTTTTCTCTTTTCTTTCTTTTTCTTTCTTTTTCTCTCTTTTCTTTTTCCTTCTTCTTTCTTTTCCTCTTTTCTTTTTCTCTCTTCTTCCTCCCCGAACCCCCGATTTCCTCTGCTACCTATCTCTCTTCGCCGGTCTCTGTCCGATTCTCTTCTCTCTCTCTTTCTCTCTCTCTCTCTCTCTCTCTCTCTCAAAATCTATTTACAATTCTACAAATCACAAATCCCACATCATAAATCAAACAACTGATGCTAATTAGTAGAAACTAAGGGAGTGAGTTAGTGATTTTATTTACCTGATTTCGGGATGGGGGGCTGGTGGAATGGTGTAGCCGGCGGTGGGAATGGTGGTAGTAGGCGCCGGTTGTTGCTGATTGTAGTTGTTGCCCTTTTCTTCTTCTTTTTTTTTTTTTTGCAGGTGCGTGTGTGTGCAGGTGTATGTTTGAATGCTTGTGCAATGTGTGTGCTTGTGGGTGAGCTATGCGTGAATGAGTGTGTGTTTGTGTGATTGCTGATGTCTGTGTGTGTTTGTGTATGTTTGGCCGAGAGAGGGAAGAAGGGAGAGGTGTTTGTGCCTGTGAGTGATCTGTGTGTGAGTTGTGGAAGTGAGGCGTGAGAATTGAGTGCAGTGTGAGCTTAGTGGGGGAGATGTGAGGTGCAGGTGTGTCTAATGCTGCAGGGGTGTGTATGCTGCGTTTTTGGGATGAATTTGCAGGGGAATGTGTATCTGCTGCGCGTGTGTGAGTGATTGTACGTGTGTGTGTGTTTTGCAGGTGTATGCAATTGTGAATGTGTGTGCCGTGTCTGTGCTCTGTGTGATCTGCTTGCAGGTGATGAAAGTGCAAGTGTGTGTATGTTGTGTGCTGTTTTGTGGAGGGGAAGGGGAGGCCAAGAGAGTGAGTGAAGTGTGTGCTAATGTGTGTATTGTGCGTGATTGTGCTGCTGTGTTTGTGTCTGTGTGCTCAGGGAAGAAGGAGAGGGGGAGTGAATTGTGTATTCAAGGTATGTGTGTTGTGCGTGTCTGGTTTTGTGGAAGTGCAGGGGGGAGAGATGGTGAAAGTGAGGTGTGAGTGAGGTGAGGTCGTGCAGATGAAAATTGTGTGTGTTCTGTGTGTGTTGTGGCTTGGCTGTGAGTGTATTGCAGAGAGTTTGAAATGGCCTGTGATCTGGTGGAGAGGGAGAGTGTGGGAAGATGTTTGTTGTGAGTTGTGAAGTTTTTGTGAGGGAAGGAGTGAATGTGTGCTGGTGAAGGTGCAGGGAGGAAGAGTGCAATTGAGTGAAAAACTGTGTGCAAATGAGAGTGAGGGAGTGCAGGTGTGCTGTGTGTATGTATGCAGAGGGAGTGAGGGAGTGCAGGTGTGAAACGTGAGAATTGAGAAGAGAAGATGAGAGTGCTTTGTGCAGGTCAGTGTGAGTGAGGTGAGGTTGTGTGTGATGCTGTGGTGTTTGTGTCTGGAGTTGGGAGGAGGAGGCAGAGAGAGTTGAGGGGAGGTGTGTGTGTGTTGTGTATGTTTCTGCAGGTGTATGTAATGTGTGCAGAAAGGGAGTCAGGGAGCCGAGAGGGAAGAGAGTTGAGGTGAGGTGTGTGTGTGTCTGTGTAGTGAGGATTGAGTGTGTGAATGGTGAAAATCAAATTTTTGTGAAAATCTCTGAAATTTGGTAGATTAGGTGAGGGATGATGGATGGGATTAGAGAGTGAGGTTGGTAGGCATAGGATGTCTGTAAAAATGATGGTGCTTACCATTTGCAAATACAACAGTAGCAGCAGCAACGCTGCTACTGTTGTTGTTTTTTTTTTTTTTTTTTTTGAAAGATAAAATTGTAAGAAAATGAAGAAAATGGAATAAAAATAAAACCTTTGGACTCCCTAGAATCAAAATAAAATAAAATAAAATGAAATAGAACTAAAACTAAAATTTAGCACTATTGGAAAAAGAAAATTTAAAAATAATAAAAATTACAATTTTAAAATTAATTCACTATTACAGAAAATATGCCCTAGACAAAAAAAACATAATTCGAAATAAGCACTAAATAGTGTTTAAAAATTATTAAACATATATAATTATTATTATTATTTTTTTTTTCACATAAAACCATAAATGTTAAATGCACATATAAAATATTTTACACACAAAATTCTTAGATAAAAGTGTATTGGAAAGCGTGACACAAAAATACTAAATGACTTTTAAAAATCACAAAAATTTTACACAAAATCTATTATCCCATGAAACACATATACTGAAATTTTCACTCGCAAATTCTTAAGATTAACGCATTCTTGGGAAATGTGCCCTTAATAAATAAAAAGACAAAGATTAAATAAATACTAAATGACCTCTAAAAATTATGTGATTTTTACAGAAAATTTATGAGTATTCAAAATGCATATATAAATTTTTTTTTCACTTGAAAATTCTCATAAAAATAGCTCATTGGAAAACGTGCCGTTGCATTAAAAAATACTAAAATTTTAAATAAATGATGAATGACTCCTAAAAATCATTAAAATCATAAATAATGATAAAAATAGTAAAATATGTATTTAGAAAAATAAAATAAAATAAAATAAACTAATATTTACATGGTGAAATTACCATTTTGCCCCTGATACGACGAATTAGATATAATATGCGAAAATTGTACTCGACCTCCAAAAATAAGAAAATAGCCCCTAAAATAAAAGTGACACACATATTTTTACAAAAGGTGTGTCAAAATTTGGTGTCTACAAGCTTGTTACGTATACACTTATAACTTTTCAATTCAAAATCATAATTCATGATTATTCATAAGATACGTGGTCAATCCATAATCAAATAACGTTCAATTCATAATCATAAAGCAAAACAAGGAGAGCTCAAGTAGTTAGTGAATAAATGACCCTGGACATCCAATTGTTAACTACGACCTAGTTAACACAGTTCAAAATCAACTACCACCCGGTTGATCTGGTTCAAAACTAACTATTACCCGGTTAGTACGGTTCAAATATTTTACTACAAACACCAAAGTTAAGGAACTAGTCCCGTCATAATACATTTCACATATAAGAGCTCAATTCCATAGTCATTTACATAACAATTAGACCACATACAACCATTTCATTGTAAAACCAAAATATATCCAAACTCAAGCCCCAATTATATGTAAACTAACATTTCAAAACATTTAAGTTGTGAAAATACTTTTCCAATGGCAAAGAGATACAATTACTACTCACCTTGATCAAAAGCTAATTCAAGTAGTCGAAATAGCGGTAGTCACCTTCGTCGTCTATAACACACAAATAATGCTCAATTATAGTCTTACTCTATCAATAAATCTTATATAAAGTTTAATCCTAGACTTATACGCATGAAACTAAATGAAAACCACCAAAAGAGTATGATCTGCGGGTAGACTAGGCTGATTCGCGCCCGCGGATCACAAGGAGCACCCGCGGCTCCCTTAAGAAGGTTGAGCTGCGGGTGAGCAGGCACGAGCCACGGCCACGGCTCGCCCTGTGGCTCGTCATCCGTGGACTGATCCGTGGCGCAGATGACGCCGTGGATCAAGTCAGAGACTTGAGCCCATCCAACTGCAGTTCCATCCGGCGATTGGCACCAGAAAATGCTCAGAAACGACCTGTAACACCAAACACTCACACTCAATACTATTCATCTTCATCTAGCTCAAACCAAACACCAAAATAACTCCAAAATGACATAATATGTCAAAGAAACACTACATTAACACAAAATTCAACACATATCATGAATCACACATTATTCTCAAGGATCTATACTCATATTTATCAATGCCAAGAAGCCACACTACTCACATACACCCTCACTACAATGCCAAGCACATACCCATCAAAGTATAATTACCCAAGAATTTCCTAATCAACCATCTATACCTTTCCTTAACACAACTAACAAAGAGGGAAGAAGAAATAGAGCTCAATAGAAAATTACCTTGGGTGAGAGTTGGGGTAAAAGCTTCAAGAGTCCCTCTACTAGTTCCCTTTTGGGAATGATGCACTTCAATTCCTCCTTCAAGAATGAGTTGAGAAAAAGGAAAGATTTAGAGAGAGACAAAGTCTTCCAAAGAGAGAAAATATGAATGCAAATGAAGAAGAAGAACCCTAGTCTTTTTGGGGAAAAAGCCAAGTTTAGAAACTTGAATTCAAGCCCCTCAAAGTTTTTCAATTCACCATTGGATCCAAGTGGTCTAAATTACTAATTTGCCCATGAAGGGCCTTAATATTACAGTGTCTATAAATGAGTTATTTTAATATGTTTTGTTTCACCATTTACACAATCTAATATATTGAAAGACAAATACAAATTAGATAAATAAATATCAAAAGATTAAGACAAAGTGGAAGAAGTTGAACTATTTTTTTCATTACTTTTTTAAAGTATTTCCACAATACTTGTAAGGTCAAGGTATTAACAAATTACTCATTGCGAACATTGCAAAATGATTACAAACATTTTAAAATTAGTTCCAAAACACAATTTAGAAGTTTCAAAATAAAAGTCGAATCGCATAACCAACAAAAAGAAAAGGCACGATTATCGGTAAAAAGCATATGCAATTCCAAAACAAGGCTCAATGACAAAGACAATCAACTACTTCATATACTGTGTTGATGCTCCATTTTTAGCTTGATTTTGTGAGCCTTCGGCATGTTGCATTTTTTTTTTGGTTGATGAACCAACTCTAGTCGCATTTTGCAAAATAGATAAAATGACACATTTCCTTACAAGTCAATCAAAAGTCTTGAAACTTCAACTTCTTGGTTTAGCTATTGTGTTGGACAAAACAATCCCAAGTGAAGGAGCTCTAATTTTCACACCTTCCACTACTTGAGGTTTAGATAAAAGTACAGTGTTTTTTGCACCTACTGGTATGGTTGGTTGGATATTTTTATTATATCATGAACTCTTTACTTGTAGACTTTAAAATGTGGAGACAAAGATAATCATTTACTAATAAACCCTACCTAAGTGTCAAACAATAGAGGCAAAATACATGTGTTTGATTCTTGTTTAATTTTCTGCTTATGAGGTGTGTATCATAGGGACTTGGTTCAATTTTATGAGGGCACTGACTCCTATTATGACCAATTTGCCTACAGATCCCACACTTGAAGTTGCTTCTACCTCCTTGTGGACCTAGTTGTTGTGGGAGGATTGATTGTATAGTGACATTTTTAGCTTGTTGCACTATTCTGTAGGGACGAATTATTCAGCTACTTATTCAGGTTATAATATTGGTGGTCCGTCACCTCGGACACCTTGTGGAGCCTTTCACAAAAAGTAAAATAGTGAGTAAGTTTTAATTAAAATAAATGATCCGTGTAATTATTAATAAATGTATTAACTCTGTGGTTTTGTTCAGGTTGTGGATTGCTTTTGGTTCGGTAGAATTTTCAAGTTGTGGAATGGTTCTGGTTCAACATACTAGTCAGGCTGTAGAAATACTTCTTGTTCAACATATTGGTTTGGCTGTGAGATTGCTTCTAGTTTGACATATGTTTTAGGATGTGTTTATGCTTCTGCTTCTTGATTAACATAAATGTCCATCTTATGCTTCTGCTTTTGCCCCCACCTTGAATGGACATCTGGCTCAGTTGTAACCTAGTCGCTTACATTGCCAACGTTTGTTTTACCCTTCGCCAATAACTTTTTGAAGCTTATAAAGATTGTTGGGATTAATGGAAAACTCTCCTAATTTCAACCTCCTAGTCTTGTTAGATCTTCCTTGCTGTAGTTCATAATTAGGTGGCAACACAATTGGCAGCTTTGTTTGTGGCCATGAATTTAAACCATTGATTCGGTTAATAACATGCCTATGTGCAACCTACTACACTTCTTTTGTGTAACAATTGTCCAGATAATCCTCATGTTTCATTTTTTTTTATTATTTTCATAAATGGCTCTTCTTGCATGAGAACATGGAATGCTTGTTAGGTCCCATTTTTTACAAAAAACATGTTGTTGCCTCCAAGTCGACTACAAAATAGTCTTCATTTATATAAGATACTTGGAACTTCAAGTCACCAGTCCAAGTTGCACGCAAGAAGATGATTCAATTTTTCTAAGCCTCTAATTAACTTCTCTACAATTCTTGGACAAATAGACCCACTGCATTTGTTGATCCATTGTATTTTTATTTGCAATTTAGTCATCAAATATCTCTTTATCTACTCTAACATGACTAGCATTGGTTGGTTCCTCGCTTTCAATTTGGCTAAGTTAAAAATCTCACAATAATTTTTAAAATAATTTGATAATTTGAATTAATATCAAAGTGTGACTTGGACCAAAATTTGAGAGGTTCTTTTTGCTGCCAATTGTATAGATCTTCATGCTCACTATGAAATTGTTCCATCAACCGATGAAATTTCTCCACATATGAAGCTTTAGCCATCTTCCACATTTTCCTTTTCAATAAAAGGTTAAGATTCTCTTTTTTTGTAACTGTCGTGTAAATATTTTTATGGAAAATCTATGCTCAGCCAAAGGCATTAATTCTAGATGATTGAAATTAATCCCTATAATTGAGTGACAATGGGCTATTAATGATTTTATTGTCTGCAAAGTAAGAAAATTATAACTTGCTAAGGAAGTTTACCTTTTGTTCGTCAATGATAAAAGTCCACCTAGATGTATAAATGATGATGTTAAGGTCTTGCATTAAAAAAAGTTAAGAATTATATCCACGAAGACTTTGATTAAAGTTAAACTACAGCATAGGCAACTGGGTATATTGAATTGTTATCATCAATTCCAATAGCTGTCAAAATTTGACCTCCTTTGAACCCTTTGATAAAATGACCATCAAGTCCCCAAAAGCCTACAACCTTCAATATAACCTCTTTTATAAGATTCTAAACACACATAAAGCCTTTTAAACCTTGGTAGTCTATCTATTTCTTTTCTCTTTATTAGTCATTAAATAACTATAGGACCAGGATTAAAACTTCTTAACTCTACAAAATAATCTTCGAGCATTGCATATTACTCAGTGATTTTGCCTTAAACCTTCAAAAAAGCCTTTTCCTATCTTGTGTTCCTGACTTCTACTGATACGAGTTTTCATCTCATTTTGAACCTTGAACACAAGGGTAGTAAGTGACATTCTAGTTCAAATCTGAACTCCTCCATGTACTTATCAAAGATTTTATTTGAATTCACATTTTTGTTCATCCATATTAAACCACAAGCATGCTTTCCTTTAAACTTTTTTATTTGGAAATCTTGCTAGCCTTATATTTTGATGAACAATATTCTTATTAATAGCTGGCTTGGTATTTAAATCTTGCGTTTCTTTTATTGTACCAAACTTAGCCTCCCTTCCATGTTTCATTAGATTAGTCCAAATTACCCTTCTAAAAACCTCAATTGATAGAAATAACATTCCCATAATAAAATGTGGATCCTATATATCAGTTTCTTCATTAAATCTTATAATCTTGAACTTTTGTTTTCCAGTGTTATCTTCATCAGATGAATCCACATTATCAAAGTCACTAGATGCTTCATAATCTGTTTTATTATCATTCATATTTTCAAGCTCCTCGAGTTTACCTACTTGCACACTTCTTCTTTCTCCACCTTCATGCACATTCGCATTTTTCTCTCTCATGTTTGTTTTTGTACTAACCCATTCAATGTCATGATTTACAAAGGAATCATACAGCATGCCATCTTCATTTGATGAAATCTCCTACTCAAAATTTTCAAAACTATCACAATCACTAAATCATCATTAATATTTGCCCTGTCTCCATTTCAATCTGATCAAAATCCTTAACTTGGCCTTGGTCCATAACTGAAATCGGTTTTTCAAGATAAATTTCTCCTAACCTTTTTTTTGTTAATAACCTTTTCATTTCATCACAGCATCATCACCAATCATTATTCTCATAATCTTTTTCGCGTTATAAATAGTAATAAAACATATCTTTCTAAGGATACCTAAGTGTTTTTGCAATATATACCATTTCAGGCATGAATATCCTAAATGGATCATAATAATGAACATAGATCACTTCTCTCACGACTAATATTATGTTATGTTTATGCACAAATTCATCCCATTATTCATTTTAATTGTGAGTAATTCTGACTCAACTTTGGAAACATTTAAATAATATTGAAGGTAATATATTTTTACAAAAGTATGAAAAATAGAAACTAGTATACAACATCGAATATTCTACAAGGAATTATCTTTGAATACAAATACAGACACATGACACAAAATGGGAACACTAATTATTTATAAAAATTAAATCATTTTATGCAATTAAATAAATTATTGTTTTGTTGACTTGCAATTTTAACTTTCGCAAATATTATTTACACAAGGCCACAAAAACCAGCATTCAAGTATCCTAAGACAAATTTTTTATAAAATCTTGATTTCAAGATTAGCATCTTACAAAAATATGGGACTTCATACTCCAGATATAATGATTCTTCATTGTTTTCCTTGCGTAGAATCATCGCTTTACCAACTTAATCTGATGGGGTCTGAATCAATTGTCGCGCCCCATTTTTCGTTCGAAAGTCGGAAAAAGGAATTTAATACGTGTTGTGTTTATTTGTTGGGAAAAGAAAATGGTTTTCTTTGCAAAATGATTTTTAGAAAATACTTTACAAAAATTATTTGAGAAAAGACGTAATTTTTTAGAAAATGCTTTATTTTTTAAAACACAAAACAAAAAAGGCCTAAAATGGGACCTTAGAAATGCGACGATTTTTGAGCCCGAAAATAGAGTCTAAAAAGGGTTTTTATGGAGTCGCCACTTGGTATTGAATTTTGGTGTACCAAGTCACCAGAAAATATTTTTTTATCAAAGGTAAGAAATCAAGAATTATTTATTTTAAAAAATGATTTTTTGAGAAAAATTTAAGAAAAATAAGAAAAACCCTTTTAGACAACTCTAGGTCTTTGAAAAGCAAGAGAAAAGGGTTCGGCAGTCACAGTTGAAGAAAAGGAAGGCAAAGGCTCGCGCCTAAGGCACCCTTTCAACCTAACCGAAACTAGTTGCGAGGTTTAGTCTAAATTTTCCTAATATAACCCTAAGATTTTATCATATTTGGATGCAATTATATGAATGCGAGTCTAGTCCTAAAAATGAATGTCGTTAAGGGACAAAATATTCCATTGAGGTTTGGTCGGGATTATCGCATTAATTGCGAAATCCGAATTTAAACCTCGATGGAGTCTCGAGTCTAGATGCAAAATGAAATGCAAAAGAAAAGGAAAATAGTAGTATAGATAGTAAGTGAACAAAGAAAGCGGGACGCAACATAACGAGTACGGGGGACTAAGAGACTCGTGATTAACTGTTTCTACTCACGGAGGGGGGAACGGCATGTACGCCACCGCTTCCCATGTAAGTAGATGACTATTTCTTAGTCGAAACATCACACAAATGACCTAAAATTCTATGTGTAATGAAATCTAAATGTTATGCACTAAATAGATGTTAAAAATAGATAATAAGTGATAAAGTATATATAAAAATCATGCAAAAATAGAAAAGGACTAAAAAGATAAAATGTGTGTGAAATGTTATGAAATGCACACGAGAAATGATTCTAATACTAAAATGACCTAAAGGTCTAGCATTGGACTAGCCTATTTTTCTATAAATTCTCCGCTAGCGTTGGACTAGCGAAGAAACCGGAATTAGCCACAACTAGCGTTGGACTAGTGTGGCGACGATACACATATATAATAAAGCAAGTAAATAAATAAAGCATAGACTGAAGCGATAATCACATAAAAGCAAATAATAGCACGTAGGAGCACATAGCATATAAGCATGATATTCCAGATGCAAAGTCCTAGGAAAAGCGAATAAAACACATAAGCACATAGCACACATAGCACACAAAAGGCCTAACTATTACATCGGGAAAGCCTACTTACAATCTAAAAATAAAAATAAAAAATAACCTATCTAACCTATCTATTACATTTTCTATCTAAAATACATAAGATTTTTGCTAAATAGATAACACATAAACTATCTATTACATTAACTGTCTAAATAAAAAAATTTTGATAAATAGAATATTACCTATCTATTACATTTCTTCAAATAATTAAAATTTAAATTCAAGTAAATAACATGAAATAAATAAATGTTCACACATGTATAAAAATTATAAGCACAAAGAGATATATTAAAAAAATAAAATATAGAAAAACACATAGGAGCACGTAGGAGCACATAAAAAGAAATTAAAAGGGTAATCGAAGTACCTCCCATTCGTAAACTCGGTACAAATTGCTACTAAAAATGAACAAACATGTCAAAAATACCACTATTTAATAAATAAACCACTAATTAAATAGTTTCATACCAATCACTATGAACATACTACGATAATTCAAACAATTATAACAATAATAAACAAAATAAAGATAGAAAATAATGATAATAATAATTAAATATTTAGGAAGAAAATGAAAATTGTTTAAGTAAAAATAAATAAGTAAATAAATAAATAAAGTAAAACAACGAAAAAATAATAATAATAATAATAGAAGATAAAATACAATAATACATACTTAAACTTTTAACACCCCAAATAAGAATTATTAAAATAACTAAAAGGAAAATAAAGAAACTAACTTGAACATTAATTAGACTAACAAGACCAAATTTTAGAACATTAATTATAAATTTGATAAAATAAATAAAGAAAATGTGAAAAGAAATAATTACAAGCTTTGAGGACTTAACTAATTTTAACTTTTTCTTTTTGGCAAAAATAAAATATTATAAAGGTTTGGATTAAAAATGGAAATTTAAGCAACATTCTAGAGTGAAAATATAATTTACAACAAACAAAAGGATGAAATTACAAATTTTAAACCCTAATTAAGGTGATGACATAGTTTACAACAAATTTAAAAGGTTAAAACATAACTTTCATCAAGCACAATGCTAAAAGTAAAATTCCGAGCAATTATTAAGGCCAAAAATATAATTTCAGCAAACTTGGGGAGTAAAGAATACAATTCCAGCAAACATTCAAGGCTAAAATTCAAGTTCTAGCTACTTGGGGAGCTAAAATGCAAAATTCCAGCAATATTCTAGGGCAAAAATAGAATTTTCAGCAATGTATAAGGGCAAAGATACAATTTTCAGCAACATTTTAAGCCTAAAGTACAATAACAGCAAGCTTGGGAGGCAAAATTGCAATTTCCATAAATATCAGAGGGTAAAAATGCAATTCCAGAAAAATGTAGGGGTTAAAATGTAATTACCGAAAAATATAAGGGTCAAAAATGGAAATTTAAAAAATGCAGGGGCCAAAATTATAATTATATAAAAGTCGAGGGACCTAAATGCAATTAATTGGGACCTAATTGTAAAGAAAATAAAATTACGGGTGTCAATCTACAATAAATAGAAATCTAAATGCACAAATCATAAATGTCCAGGGCCACAGTAACATTAATGAAAGTATAAGGACTATAAAATAAATACATATTATTAATTAAAAAAAATTAGAAAAACTAAATCCTAAACGACGTAGTTTTGAGTGAAACCACGTCAAAACGATGTAGTTTTACTAAAACTTTTTTTTTTTTTTTTTAGCCGGTTTGCCTTTTTTCTTTTTTTTTTAATTTTTTTTCTTTCTCTTCTCTTTTTCCCTCTTTTCTTTCTCTTCGCTTTATCCCTCTTTTCTTTTTCCTTTCTTCTTCCTCCCCCCGATTCTGTTCTTCCCCGCCGTCCGGCTCTCTCTCTCTCTCTGCCTACCGGTCTCACTCTCTCCTCTCTCTCTTCGGTTAGTCTCTCTCCAGTTCCTCTCTCTCTAATTGTTCTCTAGCTTTTCGGCCCTCTCTTTCTCTCTCTGATCTTCTTCTCTCAAATCCCCCCCCAAATCAATTAATAAATAGATCACCAATCATTAGGCATACAAAATTTATGCAAATTAACTACACCATAAGAGGAGCTGGGGAGGAGGATTTGCTTACCTGATTTGGGAAAATATGGAGGGAGAGGTGGCGGTGGGTTGGTGGCGTCACTGGTGGATTGAATCCGGCTGGTTGGTCGGGCAATGGTGGTCCATGGGTAGCTTGGGGCTGTTGATTGGTGTTGTTGTTGTTGCCCCCTTTTTTTTTTCGATAGTGTGCGTGTGTGGACTGATGTGTGTAGTGTGTGTTAGCTGGTGTGCTTGGTATGTGTTTCCAGGTGTGTTCTGTCCGGTTGGATTGTATGTGTGTGAGTGTGTGTTGGAATGTGCAGGTTTGTGTTTGCAATGCTTGTGCAGGGAAAGGTGTGTGCAGGTGTGTGTATGTTGTGCGTGTGTTTTTGTGTGTTGTGGCTGCGTGAATGTATGCAAATGAATGTGTCGTGCGTAATGTGTGTCTGTGAGTGCAAGTGAGTGTTGCAGGTGTTAGTGTATGCCCTAAAACCAAGATAGTTTAAGGTGTTTTGTTTTACACTTATTTATGTTATATTTATCCATGTGGTATTTTTCTTTATCATCTATACTTGTATTTCCATGTTACTTGTTTGATTGATAAAGTCCTTAGAATATTGACTGTGTATTAGAGATTGTAAGGGTTACAATTATGAGACTCTAATACATAAAGTCATATTCTTAAATATCCCTAGTCATAGTATTAATGAGATTGGACATCATTAATACGGATAGACTAGCACATACTTTGCCTCTACTTATGGTAAGTAGTAGTTGATCTCATTGACTATGGTGTACGTGACACTTAAGCTAGTATGTGGATGCTTGTTTGAGAACAAGTTCATTGGATTGATCCGCCAAGAGTTTCAACTATAGTGCCAATAGTTGAACTCTTAATGACAATGGTGTAAGTGATCCTTTGACTTGAGATTACCATAGTATCTTGAGTGTGGATTGCTATACTTTGACTCTATTCCTCGATGCCCGTAAAAGGGTAGCTCATATGTTAGAGATTGGGTATAGTTTGAAGCATGGAAAGATAGTGAGTAATCAATATAGGATTCACCACTCCTTAATAGGAGAGTATATCCCTTAATGGCCACTTGTTGGAAATATTAACTCATAAATCTTCTGCAGAAGTGATAGTATAACTTGGAAGTAGTTTCAAGGTTATACATCATGGAGAGTTATATTTCTGGAATAAGAAAATGTAAATTAGTCATTTAAAAGTATGCACTATACTTTTAGAATAATTGGGATATAGTGTGGTGAAAGGATATTAATTACACGGTAACATTGTCATTGAAGGGTATGGTCTACCATATGACTTTCCTATTCACTTGGGTGGTTATGATGCATTGCTAGACACCACTCATGATCTATAAGTATGAATTGATTAATTAGTGAATTAATGATAAATTAAAAGTGTTTAATTTATCTAGCTCTATTAATGAGTTATAATTTATACTTATTGCCAATGTGAATGGAACCTAATGGATCACACACATAAAGAACAAAATCTTTGGGTTAAAATGTAATTAAGATAAGTATGAGATACTTATAGGGTTAATTTATGAGATAAATTAACTTAAAGGACTTATTTATAAATATTCTAAGTCTTGCAGGAAATTTGTTTCCTAAAAGAAATAAAGTAACTAATTGGTTTCCTTATGGAATAGATTTCCTAAAAGAGAAGGAATAGCTTAAAGTAAGTTGCCTAAACCTTCTTGGTTTCTAATTAGCTTTATTTCCTAAAAAGACTAGATTACTTCCTCTATAAATAGGTTCATGCTTTGACTCTTGAATCATTATTATTGTAGCACAAAAAAAAACTAGTGAGAGAAAAAGTCACGCCTCTTTCTCTCTCTAGGCGTCTCTCTTTCTCTCTCTCCTAAGGGTTAGGTTTTTTCTTCTTCTTGTGTTCTTAATAATTCAAGGGAGCTAGCACTCAAAAGTCAAAGCAAGCAAGCCTATAAGGTTCCCAAAGAAGTTGTTCATGTGGATATCGTTAGAGGCTCTACGTTTGGAGGACTTTTCATGGTAGATCTAACATCTTCTTCGAAGGATCTTTGCCTAGAAGCATAGAAATCTTCTGTGCTTAAGGTAATTTTCATGCAAACCCCCTTGTTAATCATATAGATATGTCAAAGAGATCCATGGTTAAGGTAATAAATTTTTATTTTTCCGCTGCGTTACCTATGCTATTACCTTACAGCAGGTGTGTGTAGTGAAGAATGAAGTGTAATGTTTGTGTGTTTGTGGTTTGAATGTGCAGGTGAGAGTGATCTTGTGTTGGTGTGTGAGCTGTGAGGTGTGTGTATGGTGAGCTTGTGAGATGAGTGTGTGTTCTGTGAGTTGTGTCTGTGTGCAGGGGAAAGGGAGGCAGAAAGAGTGAGGGAGATCGAGAGGGAGATCGAGAGGGAGAGGTGAGGATTGTGTGTGAGCTGTGATTGTGAGCTTGCAGGGAAAATGACCGAGAGGGAGAAGTAAGAGTGCAGGTGTGTGTTTTTTGTGCGTGAGTGAGTCTGAGAGAGAGGTCTATGTCTGAGGGAATGTGAGGCAGAGAGTGGAGTTGTGAGATCTGTGAAGGGGAGGAGGAATATGCAGGTGAGTTGTGTGTAGTGGTGCTGATGAAGTGTGTGCCAACGAGTGCAGAGAGGAGTTTGAAAAATGTCCGTGTCTGAGAGAAGAAAATGAAATGGTCAGTGAAAAAACCAATCCAAATCTCCCCAAAATCTGCTGCATTGAGTGCAAGAATGGGAGGCTGATGGGATTGAACATAGAGTAGTTGTGATGATGATGAAATTGAGGGTAGGGTTGCTTGCTAGGGTAGCTGAAAATGGAGCTGTTTTGACAGCTGAAGCAGCCATGCTGCTACTGTAGCAGGCTGCAAAACGCAGCTTGCTGCAACCCTTTTTTTTTTTTTTTGGTAAAGAAGAAGGAAAGAAGAAGAAAAAGGGAAGAAAAAGAAAACAAAAATGTAGGAAAATGATGAAAATTGGAATAAAATAAAAATCCTATGGACTTCTTAGAATAAAAAATAAATAAAATAAAAAGTAAATAAAATAAAATAATAAAATAAAACTAAAATTAAAATTAAAATTAAAATTCAGCATTACTAGAAAAAGAAAATTCAATAATAACAAAAAAAAATTAAATTCTTAAAGTTAATTCACCATTGAAAAACCTGTCATAGACAAAAGATACAATTTAAAATAAATACCAAATAGTCTTTAAAATTTATCAAAAAAATTTTTTTTTACATAAAATCTATAAATATTAAATGCACATATAAAATATTTTACACACAAAATTCCCAAATAAAGGTGCATTGGAAAACATGACTAAATTATGAAGATCACAAAAATACTAAATGACTCTTAAAAATTACGAAAAATTTTACACAAATATATTATCACATAAAATACATATACTAAATTTTTTCACAGATTTTAAGATTAACGCATTCTGGGAAAATGTGTCTTTAATAAATAAAAAGACAAAAATTAAATAAATACTAAATGATCTCTAAAAATTATAAGATTTTTGTAGAAAATTTATGAATATACAAAATGCATATATAAAATTTTTCACTTGAAAATTCTAGTAAAAATAATGCATTGGAAAACGTGCTGTTGAATTAAAAATACTAAAATTTTAAATAAATAATAAATGACTCCCGAAAATTATTAAAATCATAAATAATGATAAAATAGTAAAATTATGTATTTAGAAAAATAAAATAAAATAAACTAATATTTACATGGTGAAATTATCATTTTGCCCCTGATATGACAAATTAGACGTAATATATACAAAAATTATAATTGGCCCCCTGAAAATAAAAAAAATACCCCCTAAATAAAGTAACACACATATTTTTTATAAAAGGTGTGTCAAAATTTGGTGTCTACATCAATTATGCAGTTGAACTCAAATCTCCGTAACTCCAGATATTAAAATGCTTTTGATTTTTCTCAAATCATCAACTGATGTATTACCATGCTTTACAATAATTATGTGTATATGGTAATAAAGATAATAATGCAGTGAAAATTTAAAATTTTGTTATCCTTAAAACAATTTACTTTGATATAATCTATACAATTATAAAGATGTTTAACGAATATCACTTTTAACACAGAATATTTATGTGCTATCAATAGGCCGATCCTTTATTACTGAAAGTGTCGTATCTACCATGAAAGCTCCAAGTATTGAGCTTCTAACAACATCTACACGAGTACGATCTTTAGGAACCCCTTGGGTTTGTTTAGTCTTATCTTTTGAATGCTAGTTCTCTTGAACAAATTTTTAAGAACACAAGAATAGAAGATGAAAATAAAATCCTAAATATAAGGAAGAGAGATAGAGACACCTAGAGAGAGAAGGAAAGACGCCTCAAATTTTCTCTCACTACTTTTTATCTCTCCAATTTTATCATATTTTGATGTGCATTCAAGAGTCAAAGTTAAGGACCTATTTATAGATCCTAGTCTTTAGAAAATAAGCTATTAAGAAACCAATAGGATTAGGAAGCTTCTCTTTATTATATAGGACTAAGCAATTCTCTTCCTTTAAGAAAACCTTAGACCTTTTTTCACTTGGCATTCGAAAACCCTTTTCACTAAGACTTGAATAATTGCACATTAGTCTTTATGGTTAATTTATCTCATAAATAGGGCTGTCTGCAAGTTGAGTTGCTCATGAGCTCATAGGGCTGTTCGCGAGTTGAACTGCTTGCTAGTAGCTAGCGACCAACTCGGTCAAAAGATCAGCTCGAGCTCGAGTTGACTAAGCTCAAGCCCAATCTCGAGTAACTTGCGAGTAACATAAATCGAGCTTGGGTATATAGGTATTTGGCTCAAAAAGCTTGAGCTTTTCGAGCTCGGTAATATATATTTATTTTTTTATTATAGATAAGTAATATTACTATAATAACTACACATTTTGCAAGAATCACCTACTTCAAGCTCTTCGAGCTTAGTAATATATATTTATTTATTTTATTATAGATAAGCAATATTACTATAATACCTATACTCTTTGCAAGAATCACCTACTTTACCTTCATAATCTTTTAAAACAATCTAGGTATTTTTGTGTTTTCACTTCATAAATAGAAAAAGAAAAAATTTCAAAATCCAATTTTTTTTTTCAAAGCCCTAAATTCCCAATTTCCTTTCCCAATAGGAGTTTGAACGGCTTATCCTTCTTCTTCGAACTAAACAGTCTATACCCTTACCACCACCAACGGCTCACTCCAGCTTCTTCTCAAACCTGCAGTGTTCTATCTCCTTCTCAAAAAGCCCCGTCAACTTAACCTCATTCACAATTCACACAAGTCTTCAAGAGATAAGCCCTTTGATGAAGTGAAACCTTAAGTCAACAATTTGAGCAAATCAACTTGAGAAAATGCAAAGTGACGACTCAAGAATACAAAGTAAAAGTAATTTTTGTTGTGTTGCTTTGGATTATTATTAATTTTTTTTTGTGTGCTAAAGTTAATTGGAAAACATTGCGCTACCCATTTAGAAAATATTTTGCTTAACTTCTCACAGCCAGATCTTGCTGGTGCCTAGTTAAAGCTTGAAAACTATGTGCTCCAGATGATTTCAGTCATCCATGTTTATTTTTGGCAGAGTTTCTTAAAAATTTCAGACATGTATGTGCTCTAAGAGGGTTGAAAATTTCTGTCATTTCAGGATCTTCCTAAGATCAACTTGAAATTATTGTTAACTTGAATAATTTATACGTCATCTTGATGTCATAAGTGAATGAGTCTCATATATTAATAGGCACGTATACAAACCTTCCACGTTAATGGTAGATAGGCAATGCTTTTGTTCTTCAATTCATTTTTGTTTCGTCCGTCGATTAATTTGCATAAAATCGATGGTAACTAGCAGAAATGTTGCATAATTATTTTTTATAAATGCACATATTGCTTATCAGTTACCATAATAAATCGAACTAATTGTTGAGGTGTTTAAGTTGGACCTAAATTCTATGAATACTTCAAACAAATACAGGTTAGATAATTAGTATCGTCTTTTTCCATTGTCTCATTTGCATGTAGTTTTCCCGTGGTTAGCTCTTATCTAATCTTTCTTTAAAAATCCAAAACATAGCTGCGTTCTCTTGTTGGTGTCTTGAATGCAATAACAACAAAGTGAATCATTTCTCTTGGCCTTCAAATATGAGCTATCCAGTTTTGGTCTATGCACATGATCCATGCTTAAATATTTTTTCCATAAAAGCTTTGATTTGATTAGTACACTTTCAGTTGTGATTGTTCAAATTGATCCCTATTTTATGTTCTCCATAGACCATAGACCGTAGACCATATTTCTCAATTGTGTTTTAGCTGTAAATATTTTCCTTGGGTAAATTTCCAATTCAAATTTTGATTTTTTTTTTGAATATGAAATTTTATTGGTGCTATCCCTTTCCTTTAACAGATAGGATTAGTGCACTCGAAATTTCATCTACTCCAATTATGTCTATAGGAGATTCATCTAGCCCAATCATGTTAAGCAATCCAATTCAAGCGAGTAGTGAGAATGAACTAGCAGTATTACCAAACACTATTGATGAGGATACTTGCACTACACCACACGATGATGTACCTGAGGGTTCTAGTGAGCAAAATGAAGGAGGAGGACCAGAAAGATTTCAAGTTAAGAAAAGAGCCCAAAAAAAATCTAGAGTGTAGGATGATTTTAAAGACATGACATTAAATGTGTCAATAGGGTTGAATGTATTCACTACAAAGCTAAATTGCTTAAGAATGTAATTGGGAGCACTTCAAGTATGATAAGACATTAAGATACTTGTGTGATTAGAAAGATGAATTTGAGACAAATAGAACAACAAACAAAGCTCAATTTCCAGCAACTAATGCACCTACACTTCCTGTATCTCCTCTACATTCTGGAAAGTTTGACATGGAAAAAATGAGAGAGGCGGCTGCACATTGATACTAATGCACGAGCACCCATTCAGCATTTTAGAGGAAAAAGGCTTCAATTTAATGTAAAAACTTGGTATGCCCGAGTGGAAGACTGTATCACGCAACACAAGTAAAAGGTGAATGTGTGGCTGTTTATGAGCTTGAATCGAGAACAAGATTTTCACAATCTCCATGGACAATGCTTGGAACAAGGATGTCGCTATAAGATTATTGAAGGAGAACTTTGCACGGTCTAAAAGCTTGGTGATGTAGGAGCATCCAATGAACAAAAGGTTCATGAAGAAGATCAAGCATTGATGAGCAAGAGCTAAGAGACTTAATGAGCAACTTCAACTCTTCATTCAAAAGTTCCAAATGCAAGTCAAAATTTTGTTTTTCAATTTGAAGAATTGAAACAAGGAGAGTTCAAGCAATGTTGTATAATTCAAGTGGAAAACAATTGGAGAAGTGAAAGGCACTTGCAAGACAAGTGCAAGCCGTGGGTCCCGCAAGGCTAGACATGCCCACGGCTCACTTCAGACCACCTACGAATCAAACTTTGGGAGTAGCCGTGACTCCAACGACGGCCACGACTTATCAAATTTCACCCGTAGCTTGTGGGCAGAGTGTCAGCCATGACCAAACTTAAATCAGCTACACCCATGGCTTAGCCAAGTCCACCCACAGCTTACATATGGTCAATGGCGATGAAGAACTTTGACTAGAGTTTTTGTGACATTTATCTTATCCTTTTTAGTCATTTGCATGTATTAGGGTTTCATGTTTTTGTCCATGTATAATTACCTAAACTATGGATACTATTCACAACAATTGTTGATGAATTAATCCAAATTTTGAGAGTTTCTCTCTTTGGCTTTCAAGCCTCATTTTGAGCTCTTAAAGTTTTAATCTTAAGAGTTTCATACCTTTGGCTTATGAATCAAGAAACACACTTGATTGTGGTACTTTTTACCACAATTTTGGTTCATTAATTCGTGCAATTGTGGATTGAGATAGTATCAAAATCGTTCATAATTATGAGGACTAGAGGTGTAATTTCCATCCCCTTGAAGCTTAATCTAGTCTCAATCTTGATCCTGATCTTGTATCATTTGGTATCAGAGCAAAAGGTTGAGGTAAATCTAGGTTAACTTTTGTTAGTTTGTGTTCTTATTGAGTCTTGTGTTGTTAATCTTGTTATTCATCCAATCTTGTGTTTATCTTGTGAAATTGTTGAAGATCTACCAAGTTCCAAGCCTACATTTGTAGTTGTTGTGTTTTTGAGTCATCCTTCCTGGTCTTGTGTTTTCTTGTTTTAGATCTTGTGTTTCTTGTGTTGTTCTTGTTATTCTTAGTGTCATAATACTCTAAATCTTGTGTCTTTATTGTTCTTGTAGTGTTTTTGTTATAGATCTAAAAGAATAAGGGTAGATCTAAATTTTCTAGTGAGTCTTTGTTCTCTTGTGTTTGTTCTTGGTTTAAATTCTAGTTCTTTTGTGATTTCTTGTTATCTTGGCCTCAAGTTTGTTAAAGAAATACTACTCAAATCCATTGGAACAAGATTTCAATTCTTCATTGATATTCCTAAGCAAAACCTAGCTTGAATCTTGAAATTCTTGAAGATTAAATCTTGATTGTTGGCATATTTGTTGTTGGAAAAGATCAAGGGAGCAAGAAAGCTCAAAACTCTCTTGATAAAAAAAATTGTGTTATTAGTTTATTGTTGTTGTTAAAAAAAATTCCGTACACTTGATAAAAAAAAATTGTACATTGTAAAGGAGAAAGGAAGTTGTGATTCTTGAAATTAAGAAATAAGATTTCTCAAGAATTTTAAAACATAAGGAAGTAAATTCTTGTTGCATCTTAATTCAAAGGAGATTAAATCAAGATTTATATTCAAGAAATACATTCCAAATCATTCCAATTTTGTTGTTTCTAAAGTTATTCTTGAGTTCCAAATTGTTTCAATTCCCAACTCCATTGTGTCATTAAGTTGTTCTTTATCCAATTTCACTTCAATTTCACTTCATTTTGTCTTAAACTTTGTACTCTACTTGTGCAACAATCTTGTGGTAGTTTAATTGATAAGTTGGCTTGAAATCTACTCAAGAAGGGTTCACATTTATTGTGATTGTGAGCTTAATAGAGTGATCTTGAGTGATACACGAGTGCGAGTGTACACGTGAAGTTGAATGAGGATTGTCTCTTCATTGTTACTAATCATTCTTGCTAGAATCATTCAAATGTCTACTGAAGGAGAATGTAGACCAACTGATCTTCAGAAAGCGGTCAAATCATTAGTGGCTAGCTCCAATCATTAAATGCACGTTTGATTCTGCTAGAGAATGCACAAAATTGATCAATGCAAAGCTGAAATATGTTAATGCCAAGAGAAGAAGGTCCATTTCAAGTAGTTGAGCGCATCATTGACAATTCCTACAAGCTTGGCCTTCCAGGTGAGTATGGTGTTCATGCTACCTTTAATGTTGTTGATCTTAGTCCTTATTTTGTGTATGAAGCAGAGCAAGATTTGAAGGCAGATCCTTCTCAAGCAGAGGGGAATGATGTGAAAGCATCCAATGAACAAAATGTCCATGAAGAATATCAAGCATTGATGCCCAAAAGACCTATCACAAGGCAAGAGCTAAGAGATTCAAGGAGCAACTTCAATACTTCATCCAAAAGTTTCACATGCATGTCAAAAATTCAAGTCCGTTTGAAGAATTGAAGCAAGCTGAGTTCAAGTAATGTTGTATAATTCAAGTGGAATTGGAGAAGTGAAAGATATGAACTTGCAAGACAAGTGTGAGTTGTGAGTTCTTCAAGGCCAAATGTGCCCACGGCTCATATCATACCACTCGCAGATCAAACTTCTGGGAACAATTGAGGACTCATATGCGTAGAAAATTGCAGGACATTCAACCGCAAATCTGCCTGCTGATCAAACTTCGAGAGTAGTCGCAACTCCAGCGGTGTCCGTGGCTCATCAAATTTCACCTGCGTCTCATGGGCAGAATGTCAGCCATGACCAAACTTAATTTAACCACACCCACCCACAACTCAACTATGGTCAATGGCGGTGAAAAACTTTGATAAGAGTTTTTGTGATATTTATCTTATCCTTTTTAGTCATTTTAATGTATTAGGGTTTCATGTTTTTGTCCATGTATAAATACATAAACTATGGGTACTATTCACAACAATTATTGAAGAATTAATCCAAATTTTGAGAGTTTCTTTCTTTGGCTTTTGAACCTTGTTCTTGAGCTTTTGGGGTTTCAATCTTAAGAGTTTCAAACCTTTGACTTATTAATCAAGAATCGCACTTGATTGTGGCACCTTTTATCATAATTTTGGTTCTCACTAATTCCTACAATTGTGGGTTGAGATAGTATTAAAATTGTTTATAATTGTGATGATTAGAGGGGACAAATTTCCATTCCCTTGAAGCTTAATCTAGTCTCAATCTTGATCTTGGTCTCGTATCACTTGGTGTGTGATGGGAAGCTATTTCATGTGCGTTGTTGTGCACGTGTGTTGAATCTTATGGTTCAAGACGGTCTCAGTGAGATTGTAAACATCACAGAGAAAATAAGAGAAAGTATTGAGTTTGTGAATCACTCGGATTCTAGACTGTTACTATTTGCACAAATTGTCCAACAAATGCAATTGCCTGGGAAAAATTTGATCCATAATTGTCGAACAAGGTGGAACTAGCATTTGAGATGTTGAGTTGTACAGTCAAGTTCAAATAAGTTTTTTTCACAATTTAAAGATCATGAGCCAAGTTCAAGGAAGTTTTTCCACAATTCAAAGATTGCGAGCCATACTATGATTGTTGTCCATCACCGAAGAATTGGGCTAAAGTGGAAAAAGTTTGCTCGATTTTAGAGGTATTTTGACTCTTCCATACTTATACCCATGCCTGAATAATAGAAAAATTATAGTGGTCAATGGCTCATTAGCTTCCACTATAGAGTTTGGAAATATACACATCATGCCTGACTTTATCCTTAAAAATGTCCTACATGTGCCAATTGTTGACTAGCATTGTTTCCATTTGAAAGCTTACCCATGATGTTGTCATCTTATTATTCTACTTTTTAGGATTAGGGCTCGAGAAGAAAGATTGGACATGCTAAATAAGGAAGCAGCTTCTATCACCTTGAATCATCGTAGAAAGTTAAGAGCAATTTGTTCTTGTCTTTTCTCAGTTCTTTGAACAAAGATGTCATTTGGCTGTATTACAAATGCCTGGGTCATCTTGTTTTTGGGGCTTTAAAAGAATGCTTCCTTACTCATTCCAAGGATTAGATATTTCTAAATTTCATTTTGAATTTATGAATTGACAAACATACTTGTATATCTTTTCATATTAGCAAGGAAAGAAGTTGTTATCCTTTTCATTTTAGTTATAGTGACATTCTTTGGGACTCGTTGGTTTGTATCCTTAATTGATAATTGCATTCAAGTTACATGGTTCTTTCTTCTCAAACAAAAATCTAATGTTAGTTATACCTAATTTCCATTCAATGGATCAAAACCAATTTAGGGTTAAAATAAAAAGCTTTGGACAGACAATGCTAGAGACATTTTCATCCATATATTGTCATCCTACTTTCAATCACAAGGTATTATCCACGACTCGTCATGTGTTAATACACCTCAACAAAACGAGGTAGCTAAAATTAGAAATTGGCATTTACTTAATATCACTCGAGCTTTACTATTTCAAAAGAATGTTCCTATGTCCTATTGGGGAAAGTTGCTACATAAATGATAAATAGGCTTCCCTCACGTGTGATAGACAATAAAAGTCTCATAAAAATCATTAATGGTTTCTATTCTCGTTTTAGAATTTCTAATAGGCTCACACCTAGGTATTTGGATACATTGCCTTCGTTCATGTCCATAGCCAACATAAAGGCAAGCTAGAACCCTGAACCATCATATGTGTTCTTCTTCATTATTCATATACTCAAAAAAAAGATATGAATGTTGTAACCTTTGATCTAGAAAATGTTATATCTCTACATATTTCACAATCACAGAGATTTCAATGATGACAGAAAGTTCTTATGAGTCATTTGAATCACTTAAAACCCTTGATCTTCTTCATGTTCTAGCCTATGTTGTTGAACCCAAGTCCTTTGAGCCAATCACATTTGAGTCACCCAATTCTTCTACTAAAACCATATTATCTCCTATCCCTATTAGTGTCATTCTCATTTTTTTAGGATTCTTTATGTATATTCCAGAAGAAAGGCTATTTCAAAACTAACGCAAGTCTAAGAATCCAACTTAGACTTTGGAAACGAGATCAATTTAAGATTTGACTTACCTCTACACAGACAATTTGTTAAATCCTTTGTTAATCCAACAGATGGCCTAGATCTTCCTATTGATATTAGAAAAAATACTAGAGAGTGTAGACTACTCTATCTACTATATCACTGTGTTTCTCTTAAGCACCTGTCACTAACCCACAAAAGGTTTATTGTGAGTCTAAACACTATTGCTATCCCTAATACTTTTTTTGTAATATTGTTAAAACCAGATTGAGGAATGCTATAAGAGAGAAGATGAGCACATTAGAAAAGAGTGGGATATTGTTGACAAATTGAAAGAGAAAAATATTGTTGATTGCAAGTGGATTTTCATACTGAAATACAAGATTGATGAATCCCTTGAGAGATATCAAGAAAGATTGATGGCCAAAGGGTACACTCATAATTATGGAGTTAATTACTATGAGGCTTTTGCTCTAATTGCAAAATCGACTATTGTGTGAATCTTATTGTCACTGTCTGCTCATTTCAATAGGCAAATTCCTACAGTATAACGTTGAGCATGCATTTTCCGATTGTGACTTAGATAAAGAAACCCACATGAATATCAGGGATTTAAGGAAGACATAGGTAACAAGGTGTTTAAGCTGAGAAAGACATTTTATAAGTTCTTAGAGCATGGTTTGAGATATTTGCAAAAGTAATGAAGGAATCAGGGTATAAACAAAGCCAAGATGACCACATTTTCTTCATTGTTCATTTGGGTACATGGAGAGTGATTGCTCTTCTAGTTTATGTTAATGACATCATAGTGACTAGAAATGATAAGAGAAAGAAGCATGGATTGAATAAGAAACTAACTAAAGAGTTTAGACAAAGGAAGCTGAAATATTTAAATGCTATTACGATTGCATATCCCGCACAAGAGAGCTTCATATCTCAACAAAAGTATGGGATTGACTTATTGACAAAAACAAGAAAGATTGGGTGTAAACTACTCTCTACCCTAATGGATTGAAACCATAAGTTGAGAGAAGTTAAAGAAAAATCAACTGTTGATAAAATAATGTACTTGAGATTCATTGGTAGTCTCATACACCTTGGTTAAAGATTTAAGAATGAGTAAGAAGTAGAATGTGATGGCAAGGTTATCTATAAATAAGATTTTAAGCCATCATTCAAGAATTATGTGAACTAATCTGGTTAAAGATGATCCTAGAAGATTTAAGAATCAAATGGGATGGTCCGATAAAGCTCTTTTTCAACAAGAAGTCAACTGTTGATATTTCTCATAATTCTATACAACTTGATGGGGAAAGCACAATGAAATTGAAAGGAATTTCATTAAAAAATATTAGAGGAAAGTTTATTTGTATGTTCTGTATTAAATCATAACGTCAAACTGATGTTTTAACAAAGTAGTTGAATAGTATGAGTTTCCATCATCTTGCATTCAAGCTAGGAATGGAAGAGACCTATTCCTTAACTTGAAGAGAAATCTCAAGGTGTAAATGGACTGTAAATAAATTAGGATAAATAGTTTGAAATCCTCTTAAATAGAGGATTCGATGAGGTATAGATGAGCCATAAATAGATTAGGATAATTAGATTGAAACCCATTAAATAGAGGGATTTAGTTAGATTGTTTTACGGGTTTATGGATGATTTAGTGTCCTATTTTTTTCTCTTGTAATCTACTACATATAATATATGTGTATTATCAATTTAGTGAATGAGAAAAAATTAAAATTCTTTTCATCTCATATTTCATTTCAAAACTTATATTCCAGTCGTCGAAAATAACATTAAACCACTAGCTCTTCCAATAGTGTCCACTACAACACACTCATTAAAGTTTCTTTTTATTATTTTTGTATTTTTTGTCTCATTGAGAGGAAAAAAAACCACATCTAAGGAATGGAGTGTCCATAATTGCTTAAGATTGAGAACTGTCAAACGGCCCCCAGCACCTTGACAATTACAGATCCCAACTCTCATTGAGATGTTAGAGATCCTTTTGTGTAGACTGTCCTGCATGCTATCATTCTCATGTATCATATTGTGATTTCATTTTCCATTCATTAGATTCTCTAGTTTGTTATTCTAAGATTTTGCAATAGAGTTCGGATGCCTTTAGGTAGTGTTCTTCTCCTCTTCCCTCCAATAGCAGCATTGGTTCTTCTATTTTCCAAGATTCCCCTATCATGCTAGTTCATGATTCCTTTACCTTTGCTCTTGAACTTGAAGGACCCTTATTAGGACTAGTGTTAATCACATCATATCTTCCATCTCAGCCAATGAGTTGTGATGTTGTTTACTGCCATCTTACTTTGCTTTTTCCACCTCACTTTGCTGAGTTGGCTAAAAATTTGGTTGTCCTTATTTACATTTGCTATTGACAAATTTTCACTCCCTTTCACAAATTTGGAATCCTTAATGCTGTAAGGTAATAAGGGGAGTAACGCAGCGGAAAATTTAAAAATTTATTACCTTAGCCATGGATCTCTTTGATGTAATCTATATGATTAAAGGGTGTTTAGCACAAATACCTCAAGCATTGAAGGTTTCTATGCTTCAAAGGGCAAGATCCTATTCGATGAAAGTGTTGATCTACCATGAAAAGCCCTCCAAGTGTAGAGCCTCCAACGATATCCATACGAACATGATCTTTAGGAACCTTTAGACTTGCTTGCCTTGCCTTTTGAGTGCTAGCTCCTTTGAATTTCATGAAAAACACAAGAACAAGAAGAGGAAGAAGACAAAACCTTAACCCTTGGGGAGAAGAGGGTGTGGCGTTTTTTCTTGGGAGAAAAACACGCCTCTCTCAATTTTTCTCTCTCTAGATTTTATCTTGTGTTTCATCAATCTTTCAAGAGTCAAGGCATGGACTTGTTTATAGATGTAGTATCCTAGTCTCTAAGGAAACAAGAGCAATTGGAAACCAAGAAGGTTTAGGAAACTTACCTTAAGCTAATCCTATTCCTTTAGGAAACCTATTCCAAAAGAAAACCAAATACCTTCTTAATTCCTTTTAGGAAACTAATTTCCAACAAGACTTAGAATATTTATAAATAAGTCCTTTAAGTCAATTTATCACATAAATTAACCCCATAAGTATCTTATACTTATCTTAATAACAATTTAACCCAAAGACCATGTTTTTATTGTGTATGACCCATTAGGTTCCATTCACGTTGGCAATAAGTACAAATTATAACTCATTAATTAATTAAATAAGAGCCGGATAAATTAAGACTTTAATTTATCATTAATTCACTAATTAATTAATTTGCACTTATATATCATGAGTGGCGTCTAGCAATGCATCATGACCACCCAAGTGAATAGAAAAGTCATATGGTAGACTATACCTATCAATGATAATGTTACCGTGTAATTAATATCCTTTCACCACACTATACCCGAATTAGTCTAAGAGTGTAGTGCGCACTCTTTAAATGACTAATTAATGATTTCTTATTCCCAAAATATAACTTCCATAAAAGTATAACCTTAAAACTCTTTCAAGTCATAGCTTTCACTTTTGCACAAAAGATTCTTTCAGTCATATTTCAACAAGTGGCCAATCCAGGATATACTCTCCTATAATAAGGAGTGATGAATCCTATATTGATTACTCACTATCCTTCCATGCTTCATACTATACCCAATCTCTACCGTATGGGCTACTTTTTTACGAGCACCGAGCAATAGAGTCAAAGCATAGTAATCCACACTCAAGATACCATGGTAATCTCAAGTCTAAGAATCACTTACACCATTGCTATCATGAAGTATAATTCATTAGCACTATGAATAATAACTCTTGGTGGATCAATACAATGAACTTGTTCTCTGACAAGTATCCACATACCAGCTTAGATGTCACACGCCATAGTTGACGAGATCAACTACTACTTACCATAAGTAGAGGTAAAGTATGTGCTAGTCTTCCCATATTAATGATGTCCAATCTCATTAATACTACGACTAGGGATATTTAAGAATATAACTTTATGTGTAATAAGAGTCTCATTATTGTAACTCTTACAATCTCTTATACACAGTTAATATTCTATGGACTTTATCAAATAAACAAGTAATATTAATAACAAGTATTAAATGATAAAGAAAATGCCACATATATAAGTATAACACGAAATAAGCGTAATAAAAATCTCAAAAACCAACTTGGTTTTAGGGCATACACTAACAAACTCCTACTTGCACTAAAACCAATCACCTAATAGGTTTTTAGGACTATAAGCATGACTATCATGCCTATTTTGGGACAAGACCATAGTGAAAGGATTAGTGACACTTACTTTGTGGGAACTTCCTCTATCTTTTCATCATTTGTACCAAACTATTTCCACAAATAGATGGTGGCACGAACCTACACTTAAGGATCATGGATGAGACTTTAGTTCCTTGATTAAGAGATGGCACAATTGTTTCATAAAATAATGGAAGGAACTATTCTTCATCTAACAAAGAATCCCTTGATCCGTAATAACTTCTAAAGCTACCATGTATTTGGCCTTTGTTATAGATTATGTTGTAGTGTCTATTATAAAACACCTTTATCCACTACAATTCAATGTGAACTACCAATTCATCTCATGATTTACTTATCATCTCTATTGGATTAAAAGTTTGTATCTTTAAATCCACACACTTCCTAATGTGTGATCTCCATAGTCAAGAATAGTCTTTTAGTGCTACTCGAGTACTTAAGAATATTCTTTGATAACCATCTAGTGACACTCATTAGAATTGCTTGTAACACTTAAAGCAAGGAAACATCGGGTCTCGTACATAGGATAGCATACAAAATAGAATCCATTGTAAAAGCATACCGGATCTATTAATGCTATCAATCTCAACAAGTGTCAAAGACACATGTCTCTCGAAAGAGTAATCTCCTATCACATAGGTAAAACCCCTTCTTCGATTACACTATGCTAAACCCTTTAGCATCTAGCCTATGTACTTGGATCTAGGGAGACCAAGCAATCTCTTGGATCTATCTATATAGATCTTAATTCCCAGATTAGAGATTGCCTCTCCTTTATTAAGAAATTCTTGGACAACCATATCTTTACCTTTAAAGTATGTTGTTTCCTATCAATGATATGTCATCTACATATAATATCAAGAAAACAATAACGCTCCCACTCAACTTTGCCTTTACACAAAATTTGCCTTTATTTTCGAGAAAATTAAACTCTTTAATTATCTCATCAAAACAAATGCTCCAACATCTTGACACTTGCAAGAGTCCATGAATGGGCTCCTTAAAGCTTGCACACCTTATGACTATCAATAGTAGTGAAGGCCCAAGGGATGTGTCATATACATACCTTTTAATTCCCGTTAAGGGATGAAGTCTCCATATTCATTTGTCATAGCCATAAAAGCAGCTATTGCAAGTAAAATCTTAAATGGATTTAAGCATGGCTATTGGTGAAAAAGGGTTCTTTTAAAGTCAAACTTTCGAATTGAATCCTTTTCTATTAACCTTACTTTATAGGTAACTACGTTACCATCCATGTCAATCTTTCTTTTAAAGACCTACTTGCACCTTATGGGTTTTATCCGATTAGGTGACTTGAGCAAGGTCTACACCTTGTTCTTGTACATGGAATCCATTTTGGATTTTATGGCATCTTGCCACTGTCAAGGAGTCTACATTAGACAAAGCCTCTTCGTGACTAGTAGGTTTGTCATCATATATGACTAGTACATTATTGCTCTTTCTAATGAGAAATCTATATCTCTCATGTGTGAGAAATCTATATTTCTCAAGAGTATAACGCACTCTACCAGTCTTTTGAAGATTTTGTGCACTTTGAGCTTCCGTTGCGCCTCATCAACATGTGGCGTAAAGCTCTAGTTCCAACTATTGATCTTTGTCAACTTGCGGTTCTTGAACCTTTTCAAGTTCTATCTTGCTCCCACTGTCTCTTTTAAGAATAAACTATTATTCTAGAAAAAGACATTTCTTGAGACAAACATTTTTCTCAAGGGAATTATAGAAGTGATATCCTATTGTTTTCACAAGGATACCCCACAAATAGACATTTGTCGGAACATGGCTTGAGTGTATAGGAGTGGCGTCTAAGGACAAGAACCCCTAAAATGAGGTTAGGACTTGTAGTATGGCTCATCATAGTTTGCGCCATATCTCATAGGGTACAACTTCTCCTCTTTCACACATCATCAACAATGGTGTGTCAAGTGGAGACCATTGAGAAAGAATCACATTCTTCTTTAATTATTTTGAAACACTTGACATTGAGTATTAGCCACATAGATCAAATCTTTAGTGTTTTAATACTCTTGTCAACTTGTTTTTCTTACTTCAATCTTAATGACTTTGAACACTTCAAAAGCCATGGATTTGTATATCATATGATACACAATCATATCCCATATGGTCATCCATGAAAGTTATGAAGTATGATAAACAACCTCTAGCAAAGATCGACATTGGGCCAAAACATCTATATGTTGAAGCCCTATGAAGATCACTAGCACATTCACCTTTTATGATAAAAGGTGTTTTGGTCATCTCTCTAAAGTAAATGAAGAATCGCATGTTTCAATACGATTCATAATTGAATGAGTCCAAGTACACAACTATTATGTAATTTGGAAGTGTGTTTCTCATTCACATGACCAAGTCTATAATGCCAGAAGGATAGTTGTTTCAAAATATTAGAGTTTTTGTCTATGTTTGAGAATGGACTTATCAAGGTCTAGGATTTGTAAAACGTTGTATTAATGATCCAATACCACAAAGAACACCATTACGTAAAAGAACAGTATATATTCTCTTTTGTAATGGTAAATCTTTTCACAATTTAATGTGAATTGATTTCATGTTCTTTTGTAAGTATCACAACATAATAACAATGTTTTAAATTCTAGAACAAGCCCAGTTGGTAAAGAGTGCATAAGTCTCTACGGCTAGTGTAGCAACTATTGCTCCATTCATCACACGTAGTTTGACTTTCTCTTTGCTTATTGTCTACCATGCTTTAAGACCTTGCACATTTTTGCAAATATGGGATCCAATATCCAGTATCTTATACCCAATGGTCTTAATTAGTAGATGAATTTATCTCAAACATAAACATACTTAGAAGTAGAAGCTTCACTAGGCCTCTTTAATCTTCTTAGTATTGAAACGAGCCTTACAATTCCCTTTCCAATAGAATTGGAAACATGTGCCCTTAGACTTGTCCATTTTGATCACACCTTTAAGCTTTGTCATAGCTACTTGGGTCTTCTCAAGACCACGCTAGGGTTTCCCCTTGACAAGCAATAAAGTGCCCCTTTCTTCCTTGACAGATTACTCCTTAGATATCTCATATCTAATGGTCCTAGATTGTGTATCAACAACTCTTTGAGATGCACAATCACAGACAAAAAGATCTATCAATTTGTGCTACTTTTATAGCTTAGGAATTATAGATGACATTATAGATATAAGTAGCAATATCATTATCATCTTTTATGCATCTTGTATGCACATTATTTCCTAACTATAATTGTCTCTATAGGACAAGTGGAAGTGGGTATCAAGGACATAGCCAATTGTGCTTAAGAACTATTCTCAAGTCTTACACTAGTCCAAGAAAATCGTATATAAATGGAGATATAGGGTGATAAGTGTGTTCATGTGTACATTCATTCTACAACAAGTGAAAAGATAGTACAAGTATTTGTTTCATGTTATAATTGCAAACCAAAAATGTGGGCTTCGAATTTATTTGGTTTGCTCCCACTATTTTACTTCAAATCAATAACCCTCAAATATTGATTCGGGAATCCGTTGGAGATTCCTAGTGGGCTAGGATCCCATCTAATTAACTTTGGGTTTGACGGAGGCCAATGCCCCAAAGGTAACTTCGATTAGGTAGATAACTTTTATCAATCACAACTCTTGTGACTCCTAGATAGTTGGGTATCAACTCTTGATATTCACATCTTATGTGTTTCCCAACATTGCCTCAAAAATATCATAACATTGACGGAGGCCAAACTCGTTATGTATTTTTGTTAAGTCATACCCATTATTCAGAGATCACATCTCATAGCAAGAACATATTCCGAGCAAGGTGACCTTGACGGAGGCCAACATGTCAACACTTAATAGGAACTCTTCGTTTTTGCTATAATAATGGAAGGCAACTTATATATATTGACTTAATATCGCCTCAAAAACACCATAACCTTGATGGAGACCAACAAGTTAAGCATTTTTGTTAAGTCAGACCCATTATTTGGAGATCATATCTCATAGTAAAAAACATGCTCTAGGTAAGGTGACCTTGACGGAGGCCAACGTGTCAACACTTAACAAGAACTATGATTTTTTACTAGTAATAATGGAAGGCTAAGTGACTTAATATTTTATTTGAGGGATTTTATTTTAATTATACAATATATAGTCTCATCATAGCATGTAATTAAAATATATCGACATATAAAATAAAAACATGCATAATAAACCGTGGATGATTATGGACTTTACTAAGATATTTTCCTCGAGCCTTAAGGAAAATATACGGTCAAATTCCTAAGGGACGTGATCAACTCCTTGATGCATTCCTTGGGAGGTCTTCCAACTCTTGATGAGCCTCCATGGTTGCTCCTTGGTTCCATCTCCATCTTCTTTGTACATTACACTTGTAATTCTACTCTAAACAATTTAGAAAATTAAAACCTAACTCTAACCTACACAATGTACATTACATGTATTGATTAAGAAACCTCGAGTTACATTCGAGGGGAGTTAGGTGAGAAGAGAATTACATGAGAAAATAGAGAAGGCAGGACACGCAGGCCCTATTTTAAAAACCAATACAAGCCACCCATAAGAAAATTTAACCATTCAATCACATTGGTTATAGTCCATAATCATCCACCACGCCATCACATTATTTAACAATTAAATAATATAAACTTTTATTTAATTCAAATCATAAATCACATGGTCTAATCAAATTAGATTAATATCCTTGGATTATTTGTCTCAAAAATGCTAAAGAAGGTTTATGGTTTCCAAAATAGTCTTTCCAAATTTTAACACTTAAAAATTGGGAAGAGTTTTTCTAAAATCAACTTTCCAAATTTTAACAATTAAAATTGGGAAGAGTTTCTCACAAAAATTCACACAAAAACACATTTTTTCAAAAAATCAAAATTTTCTCGCTAGGGTTCTGTCTTGAGCCGTGGGTACACTGCCCGCGGCTCGTGCCCATGGCTCACGGATAGACTTGAGCTGTGGGTGCCAGACGTGGGTAAATGACCCACGGCTCATGAGCTGCGAGTTGAGCCGCGAGCAAAGTGCCCACGGCTCAGATTTTGAAAAATATGATCTCTTAGTCGTGGGTTCAGCCGCGGGCAAACACCCACGGCTGGCCTTCTGCAACTTGCGAAAAACGATTTTTCTTGATGTTTTTCAAAACTCTTTTGAACTAAAACATGTTAAAACCCTTTTAGCACTTAAAATTAGTCTAGAAACCACAAATACAACCTTAAGAACTCATCTTAATTATTTAAAACACTTTTAAACAATTAAGAACTTATCTTAAAAATCAAACTCTTGATTTTTCTAAAACAATTTTGAGACAAAATTCATCAAGAACAAACCATCCATATTTATGACAATTAAATAAATACAAATCATATAGATATAATCAAAGTAGGCTCTGATACCACTGTAAGGTAATAAGGGGAGTAACGCAGCGAAAAATTTAAAATTTATTACCTTAGCCATGGATCTCTTTGATGTAATCTATACGATTAAAGGGTGTTTAGCACAAATACCTCAAGCATAGAAGGTTTCTATGCTTCAAAGGGCAAGATCCTATTCGATGAAGGTGTTGATCTACCATGAAAAGCCCTCCAAGTGTAGAGCCTCCAACGGTATCCACACGAACATGATCTTTAGGAACCTTTGGGCTTGCTTGCCTTGCCTTTTGAGTGCTAGCTCCCTTGAATTTCATGAAGAACACAAGAACAAGAAGAGGAAGAAGACAAAACCCTAACCCTTAGGGAGAAGAGGGTGTGGCATTTTTTCTTGGGAGAAAAACACGCCTCTCTCAATTTTTTCTCTCTCTAGATTTTATCTTGTGTTTCATCAATCTTTCAAGAGTCAAGGCATGGACTTATTTATAGATGTAGTATCCTAGTCTTTAAGGAAACAAGAGCAATTGGAAACCAAGAAGGTTTAGGAAGCTTACCTTAAGCTAATCCTATTCCTTTAGGAAACCTATTCCAAAAGGAAACCAAATAGCTTCTTAATTCCTTTTAGGAAACTAATTTCCATCAAGACTTAGAATATTTATAAATAAGTCCTTTAAGTTAATTTATCACATAAATTAACCCCATAAGTATCTTATACTTATCTTAATAACAATTTAACCCAAAGACCATGTTCTTATTGTGTGTGACCCATTAGGTTCCATTCACGTTGGCAATAAGTACAAATTATAACTCATTAATTAATTAATTAAGAGCCAGATAAATTAACACTTTAATTTATCATTAATTCACTAATTAATTAATTTGCACTTATAGATCATGAGTGGCGTCTAGCAATGCATCATGACCACCCAAGTGAATAGGAAAGTCATATGGTAGACTACACCTATCAATGACAATGTTACCGTGTAATTAATATCCTTTCACCACACTATATCCCAATTAGTCTAAGAGTGTAGTGCGCACTCTTTAAATGACTAATTAATGATTTCTTGTTCCCGAAATATAACTTTCCATAAAAGTATAACCTTGAAACTCTTTCAAGTCATACTTTCACTTTTGCGCAAAAGATTCTTTAAGTCATATTTCAACAAGTGGCCAATCCGGGATATACTCTCCTATAATAAGGAGTGGTGAATCCTATATTCGATTACTCACTATCCTTCCATGCTTCATACTATACCCAATCTCTACCGTATGGGCTACTCTTTTACGAGCACCGAGCAATAGAGTCAAAGCATAGTAATCCACACTCAAGATACCATGGTAATCTCAAGTCTAAGGATCACTTACACCATTGCCATCAAGAGTATAATTCATTAGCACTATGAATAATAACTCTTGGCGGATCAATCCAATGAACTTGTTCTCTAACAAGAATCCACATACTAGCTTAGGTGTCACACGCCATAGTTGACGAGATCAACTACTACTTACCATAAGTAGAGGCAAAGTATGTGCTAGTCTTCTCATATTAATGATGTCCAATCTCATTAATACTACGACTAGGGATATTTAAGAATATAACTTTATGTGTAATAAGAGTCTCATCATTGTAACTCTTACAATCTCTTATACACAGTTAATATTCTATGAACTTTATCAAATAAACTAAGTAATATTAATAACAAGTATTAAATGACAAAGAAAATGCCACATATATAAGTATAACACGAAATAAGCGTAATAAAAGTCTCAAAAACTAACTTGGTTTTAGGGCATACACTAACAAAGGCCAGAACCTTAGTACCAAGTTTAGTGTCAATAACAAAGAACTGTCATGTTACGTTCTCACTTTAAAGTTATCATGAAAGTAAGAGTTATGCTCGAGAGGTTTAGTAAGTGAAAACGTGAAAATTCCTTATTATTGGTATTGAGTTTAACACTAGAGTCATAGTACTGACGATCCCAATTGCCTTTTCAACTCATTCAAATCCAAAATATGCTTTTGAAAACTCTATCCCTTTCTTGTCACATCCATCCTTCTCAACTTGGAAGTTTTATATAGAGAGAATAGAAATAAATGGCTTGATGATTGTGAAAATAAATAGGGAATGTTTAAATTGTTTATAAATTTTTTCATTATCTAAATTTTGCTCATCGAAAATGTATCAGATAAAAAATAATGAACATGTAATATTACAATTACAATTAAGTTATCCCTTCTATTCTCTAAAAACTCCTAAATAAGAAAATCTCTTTCCTTCCTTTTTCCTTCTGTTCTTCTCTCATAATTTCTCTTTTTTTCCCCATTCTTTCGAAACCTCTCAAACTAGGTCTAAATGTAAAAGGCCAATAGTTTACGTGAATCCTTTGCATGTGGTTTGCCGCCGGTAACAGGTGCATAGTTGCAAATTTTCATTCTGTAACTTCACATGATATAAGTGATGACATATTGTCTGCAATGATGTATTGTTGACAAATGAAGACTTTTCGAAGGTACCATGAAGAGAGTGTGAAATCCCCGCATATATCACAGTTGGTCAGAGATGGGGTGTTGGAAATTTGTGACAGTAGTACAGTATCACTTTCAATAGCGCCGACTCTATGTTTAGCATAGATAGCGACAGCTAGGACAAATGTCCCATGACTTTAAAAAAAGGGAATAAGAATAAGAAAAAGAGCCAAACAAAACGAAATATCTTTCCAAAGAGAGAAGGGAAGTCAATAGAACAGGTGATTATCGTTTTCATGATGATGACGTGAGGGTTGTGGGCTCACAATTTCTCTCTTGTCTATTTCTTACAAAAGCTTATAATTTTCTAATATTTTTATATAGTTATATAGTATTTTTGTATAATTAAATGTTATTTTTTATATTTATTTTTGAACTTATTAATTCAATATAGTCTATTTATTTTTTTACACTTTTGATCTAATCTGTGAACTTGTACTTAATGACACTTATCAGGCCCCAAATTCAGATGGTTTTATATCTCAGCAACCGTAGTCAAGCATTAGTTAAGGTTAAGGTGGTGGAGGACACAGATCGTGGGAACAGCTGCCCACAATTTTAGATTCCATGAATGCATATGTTAAACCGCAAAAGTTGTCTTTTTCTTTTAAAATTAGTTTCTAATATTTTCCTTTTAAAAAAAAAATCAGATTTTGTTCACGCAAAATCAGACAGGAGTTGAGGTAAATTGAGTTTTCTTGTTGCCGGACTGCTAATGAATATCTTTAAATTGTATGACTATACGCTTAGTAGCTGCATAGAAATAAATTTAAACCTTCCATTAGGACAATTTTGAGTAAACTTAACCAATTGAAGCAGGAACAAATAATGACCACTTCCACTCAAGTAATCCCTCATGGCGTTCCTCTCTCGTCTATTCTTACTAAAAGTTCATCAATTCACAATATTCATTTTGCAATTTAAATATATGTCAATATCTGTTGGTGAATATTATATTTTCCAAATTCATTTTCAAGCTTATGTCAAGCAAAAAATAAGACATTAATCAGGAGTTCAGTTGACCATCTCTTTTTCCTGTTCTCATACTTTCTTTCTTTTTCCAGCGCTCAGTCTCCAGAAAGTTGGGCACTGTAGATTCACGCTATGCTAATCTATCAGCAGCCTCATCTCTGACTTTTAGTAATTGGATAAGGGGTTTCGGTTGTTTCTTCACCAGAAAAAGAATTATAGTTTCTTGTAGTTGATTCATTTGGTCCTCGATACATCGTATCACTGAAAGGTAAGGCAATGACTTTTCGTTGTATGAGTTGAAAAGGATACCAATCAAGCTTCATTATTGATAATTTATTTGACCATAGAAGCCACGTGAGGCTCTGAATCAATAAACCTGATTCAGAACCTGATTGCTTCTTTATTTATTTGTTTATTTTGGCATGCATTAGTCATGTCATGTGATGTCATACTATTTTTTTTTTTTTTTTGAAACAATGTCATGTCATACTACTTGTAGTAACTCCAAGTTCTTTCATATGGTTAGATTTATGTGCATTAGTCCCCCAATGTGTTCTAAATCAATAAACCTGATTCACATGCTAAATAAGATATAAGAAAATTATTGTTGTAATTTTTCCATGCTATATGCGTAACATGTAACTATTAATTGGAAAAATCTTATATCACTTGTATATATGGAATTAGAGATTATACTATTATCATGACATGTAATTCTTTAACCAAAGTATATTTTGATCCTTAAATAAGAGAATGAATTCTCGAAAAAGTGAAGCTCATCCATTTTGTTAATTTATGTTGTTTATTACGTTAAATCACAAATTGCATGATTGTACTTTTTGGGGGCTTAATATCCTAACATTAAAACAAGAAAATTTTTGTTTTCTCTTTATTATATGTAGTCGCAATACGTCAATGTCTGCTCTCAACTTCTGGCCTTATGCTGTTCTTAAAATTGTTTGTCAATGGTATGCTAAATTAAAACAAAAGAGTATTTTCCATCTGTTTACACCGTCATAGTTATTTTTGCCATCAAAATAAAAAACTGCACACCCAAAACATTGAGCATTATCTGAGATTATTTTTCTCTACATCTCCCAAAAACTCTTATACAAATTTGTGTAGAACTCAAAATTTTAAGAGTTCTAGTATCAACTTATAGAACTGATGGGAATTAATAACCACATAAAATTTAGGGGAGGAAGAAAAAAATAAAATCACAATATTAATAATATTTTAAACAGTGAAAAGCTCAAAAATTATCTCTAGGCTTTTAATGAACTCTTTAGACTTATTGAACTCTCTAGTAAACTACTCCAATAATATCCTATTTAAATTTAGTGAACAAGAAAATCCCAACACAAGAAATTATCAAATAAACTATTGAACTAGCAGATAAGAAATACCACAAATTAGACTCTGATGAACTACTAAAAATTAAATACAAACTTCTCAACTGTTAAACATAAACTACAAAATTTCGACTTCGTTAAACTACTAAAAATTAAATACAACTTCTAGACTTGATTTATTATTCGAATAATTTAAAAAGGTCAAAATTATTTCTAAAATTTTGAAGACCAAATAAATGCAGCACCTGGCATGGCGGTTACCGACGGATTCAAGAGAAACCAAAATTTTCTTTTACAAAGTCTTGGATCAATAATTTAAACGTAAGACCAGGAATTATAACTTGGCAAGTCAATATTCTCCAAACCACCATAAACCAAACCTTAGTTTTATCAGTTACCAATCAATGAGTTAAATTCTATAGGAGTAGATATACTACAAATAAGGAACAGATTTCCCAACCATCTAAGTAATAAAGATGACAGAAAGGGAGAAGAACTCATCTCCTGTTTACGTAAGACTTGTTAGCAGCGATGAGGCAGGGAGAACGGGTCCTGTTCGAAAAGGTTACGTTCCTGTGATGGTGGGAGCTACTAATGAAAGCATGGAGAAGCAGTTCATACCCATAAAGCTCATCAACCATCCTTCTATTGTTTCCTTACTTGATGAGTCTGCACTGGAGTTGGGGTATAATCAGCCAGGGTTGCTGAGAATTTCATGTGATTCTGAACACTTCAGAGAAATCCTCAAAAGCATTTCAAGAAGGCAGTGATCACTCTATGTAGGTTTTTTTTTTCCTTGCTCCTCCTCAGCTATTTCATGCATAGATTACATGCTTAACAAGATGAAGTTTTTTAAGTTTCTATAGATTTACTTCAGCCAACGTATGTATGGAGGTTTTCTTGTGTTCTTGTGATTTATGCCGAATTTGATCTTTGTTATTAGGGTTTTCTGAAACTTGTGCACATTTTGCAAGAATTGGTTCCAATTCCTCACTCCCCAATCAGCCAAGCTTCGATTTTGGTTGACTATAGTAGAACACGTGCACATGGGTATAAAGGGTTCTTGGTTTGAATGTAAACAGTTTCTTCTCTTAATGGATGATTACAAGTTGAAGCAACATAAAAGGCTAGTTAATTACCCCCCGGGAAAGGCAGATATTATGACATTTCAAATGATTCTTCTTCCTTTCCAAGATTATCAACATCCTAACAAGAAGCAGCTCTAGGGATAAACTATGGCTGGATTGAATTCTTTTTATTTATTATCGTTATCTATATTTAGATATGTAGCTATACAGGTAATAGCTTGTCCTGCTTTTTTTGGAATGGAAGTATGTGGCATTTAGACAAGAGATTTGTTAACTATATTCAGCATCAGCATTAGCTTTTTTTTTTTTTTTCCTGATGTAATTGTAACAGAGAATACCCAGATAAAATTGACTTAACTACTTCAATTCATTCCCTATGTAAAGGAGGCTAGTGAGGAATCCAACTATTCATATTCCTACAGCAGGATGTATCTTTGTATAACGCTAGCCTAGACATAATATAAGCAAGGGTGTAATACACAGGTATGTGGCTCACCACCTTGTTAATTTCTTAACAACAAGCAATACTCGTATATTCTTCGAGATATATAGCTTCATGGAAACTAAAAGAAAAATGCGCACTCAAAAAGTGGATTTGAGAAACTTTCTAAATAACCTATTAGATATACTATAGAACAAGGATATTAATATGTATGAAAAATAAATACTAGTAAATAAGAAAAAAAAAAGAAATAGCAACTCCATCTGTTCTATATATGTCAAGCTTTCAATCTTTGTTCTTTAAATTTTAATTTTCTTGTACAATTTTCAAAAAAGAACACTAGTGTAATAAATGTCATTATCAGAAAACCCATTTTCTATCGGCTAATGTGTCATGTTCAAAGTTTCTTTTGTTTTTTTTTTTTGAAAGTATGTCCAACTTGGTCATGACACTAAAAATAGAATGGAAGGAGTATAAAACAAGAAAAAATGCAAAAAATGTTAATAATAGATTATCGTTACCCTAATTTATTGAACGTAGTGAGATTAAAAAGCTACGTGAGCCGTCTTAGTGAAAATATCGTGTGAGACCCAAAACTATGGTACAATGTCATACATCAAACCAATCATTTTGTAAGGACTTGCCCTCTAGTTGGACGAAGGATATTGAATCAATTTCATTTCAATGACACAATTCTTCTAGAATATTATACGATGACAATGTTTTCAAGAATTGATCAACGCAACAGTTTTGCGTCTCTCTGAGAACACAACATGTCGCGCACGATTTCTTCAAAAGTTCTAGGGCAATAATTCCTTAATTCAATATTGTCAAAGAGATTTTTCCCTTATCTTCTTATATGAAACGGCAAAGGAGAAGTGTATTTATTGGTGATAATGAAGTATTCCAAATTCACAAAGTATTCAGTCAAACTATCAGAAGACTCCTCTTAATATAAAGAAGACAAGTGTGTTCTCAATGAAGATAAGGAAGTATTTCGAATTTACAAATTATTCAATCAAATTTTCAAGAAGAGTGATTTTCGACATAGGCGTGACTTTTGATTGGAGTGGTTTATTGAGTATCAGTAGACTGTAGAAATGACAATCATGATTTTTAACCATTATCAGTTACTTAGAGTTCAGAGATTGAGTCAACTAATCATCATAGCATCGCAGGCAGCTGCTGCCTGCGATGATCACGACAGGGTACTACTTTAGATAATGCTCATTTCAATGAAAAAAATGTTAGTTGTAATTTGTGATTCTATTGTGATCCCCTTGTTTATGAGGATGAAGCCCATGATAATCATTAAATGAAAGCAATAGATGAAAAAATTCATGCCATTGAGAAGAACAACAATTTCCAGCTTACTTCTCTTTTAGCTAGTCAGTCCACTGCTTACTTCTATTCTAACTAGCAAGCCCTAGACTGAAATGAGTTTATAAGCTGAATTACAAGCCTAATATGAGAGTGGAGATATTTAAGACAAGATTAGTTACAAAAAGATACATGCAAAATCTTGAAATTAATTTTTGAGGTATTTGCATATGTTTCTAGACTTGATGTAATACTAAGGACGCTATAGGGGCATACTAGTAATTTTGAGCTCATGGAGAAATAAGGGAATTATAATTAAAGAGGGACTTAATAGCAATTTTGACAAAATTATTTTGGCCAAAAGACTAGGGCTTTCTTTCTTCTTCTCCCATTTCTTTTTTTTTTTTCCTCTTTTGAAAGCTATCCCTCTCTCTCTCTCTCTCTCTCTCTCTATCTCTTTAAATCTCTCCCTATTCTCTTTTGAAGAAGGAAGTGGACAACCTCATTCTCAAGGGGAAGCAAGTAGGCAAAATCTTGAGCCTTCAACCCAACCTCCTACTCAAGGTAATTTCTCAAAATCCTACTCTGTTCTCTTTTGTGCTTATATTAGTTGTTTGAGGTAGAATGATAGTTTGATTAGACGGTTTTGGAGTTGTTTATACTTCTATGAGTATATGCTATATAGTAGTAGTGAATGTGTGTGTGAGTTGATGGTTGTTTATGATGAATGTCGGCGAAGAGCATTTGAGGGCTGGGGTGTGATTTGTGACTTGTGTTTAGGATTTATGAAGTGTATTGAATGTAATGTGAGTTGTTATTGACTTATTATGCCATTTTGGAGTTGGATTGATGTTTGGATTGAGTATAATGAAGTTTGGGTGAGTGAAAGGTTGGAATTGTAGGTTTTCGAAGGTCAGCAGTGGGTTGGAGGAGCCGAGCCACGGGCTGGTCTGGGCTAGCTCTCACTCACGGCAAGTCTTTGCCTTTGAGCCGCAGTTGAGGCTTAATTGAGCTATGACCATGGCTCAAACTAGGCAAGTCGTGGCAAGTCTCTGCCTGCCGAGCTGCGAGCAGGGCTAGGGCCAACTCGGCCGTAGCTAGCAAGAGAACACCCGCAGATCAGCTTTTTGCCTACGATCCACGGGTTAGTTGTAGGGATCCATGGGTGTGGATCACTGGCCTCCACATCCAAATCACCCTTCTAGTATTTTCCTTCCGTTTCTTAAGAGTTAAGCTCTAACTGTGATTTCTTAATAGAATTGGTGTATGATTTGGTGTTTAATTGTGTTTTTTAGGTGAAGACGGTGATCATGCTTACTTCGATTATTTGAATTAGCATTGGATCGAGGTAAGTAGTACTTGAATCTCTTTGCATGTGAAAATGTGCATTGTTAAACTTAATGTTGTGACTATTATTTGCTATATAAATTGGCTTGAGCTAGGCTACATTCTAGCTTTTATTATGAAATGAAAATATGTGGCATGATAATTGTTTGATTAACAGATTGCTTGAGCTCTTGAGTGAAATGGTTTACAATGGGACTAGTTCCTTAAACAGATAATGGTGATATGATTTTTGAACCGTACTAGTCGGGTGATAGTTTTGAACCGGATCAATTGGGTGATAGTTGGTTTTAAACTTTGTTAATTGGGTCATAGATAACAACTGCATATCCAGAGTCATTTGTCAAATTACTTCTTGAGCTCATATGGTCATGGTGATATGGTGATATATGTGAATTGAAATGCTTATGAATTGACCACGTATCTTAATGACTTATATGAAATGTTGTAATGTTATTTGGAAAGTAAATATATGTGTAACAATTTCAAACCACAAAGAGATACTTTACTACTTACTGGGTGATTTATCACTCACTCTTTCTTTTTGACTTGCAGAGAATGATTTCATAGAGATGGATTGGACTGACTCTTGGGTCACTTGATTGATGTTTTGAATTTGGATCAGAGTAGAAGTATATTTTGTTTAAGGATTGTATAGTCTATATTTTGTACAGGTTGTGATATACACTTGGGATTCTAGCTTTTGTAATTGATGGATGGAATTGTACTAGATGGATGTTAATGAATGAATGAAATGATATTTTGGTGATGGCCCTTTGTATATAGTAAGTTATGACTTGAAGTAGTTATTGTTTTGAATCGATTAGCCTTTTGTCTTAACTTAGTTAAGGCATAAGTACAGATCGTGACATGATACAATGTATGTGATAATTTCTCTTGCCCAATAGAAAAGGAGATTTATCAAATAAATAAAAAGTCTACTTCCTTAAATAGAGTACTTTAGGAGGGAGAGTATATGAAGCAGCACATTGGTTTTTTCAACAAAGTTTAGGGAGGACAAAGTGTCTGAGTCTAAGAGGACTTTGTATGGCTTGAAACAAACCCTAAGGATGGGGTATATGTGGTTACTTTATTATTCCTAGTGTACAAAGATGTGTGTATGAGCACTATATTTTATATCTTCTGCATGTAGGGATATCCTTATTGTGTGCTTGTATGTAGATAATCTAATTTTTAATGGGAAGTAATTTAAGGATGATTGATGAATTCAAAGAACCTTGGTTAATCTATTTAAGATGACAAATATGACGCTACATCACACTTCCTTTGAATTGTGGGTTTGTTTAGTTTGATCTCAACATTTTTATTTATGAAAGAAAATGTATATATGATACTTTCAAGAAATTTGATATGGATATTGCTAAGGCAATTCTAATGTCAGCTGAGAAAAGTTTGAACTTGACCAAAAAGGATATTGGCGCATGTATAGTGGCTACCAATATCAAATGTTTCTCAAAAAATTTGAGATATTTAACTTTTACGAGGCTAGACATCACATTTACTTTAAGTTTTATAACCAGATTTATGCAGAATCCACAAGAATCACCTTTACAAGTAGCAAAGAGATCATGAGGTATATTAGAGGTACTTAGGGAGATTGTAGATACCAAATTTTGATACACCATTTATGTTTCTAACATTAAGGGACATTTTTCCACTTTTGGGGTGAAATTCTAGTTTTCCGGTAAAAAGGGGAAAACTCAACCATTTTAGAGGCAAAACAATAATGTTTAGCATGTAAATATTTTATCATTGAGTTTTGTGTCTAAAGGCATATTTTGTACTTTCATACATGTTTATGAATGTTTTTGTGATTTTTCGAATTAATAGCTATTTTCTATATATTTTGTCAGTTCAGGGGCAAAATGATCGTTTCACATTCCAAACGCATTTTCTATTAATTTTTTTGAGTATTAAATTCATTTTCTTGGGTTCTAAGATTATTGTAATTTTTGACAATTTTTCGAGGCCAATAGCTATTTTTCTGTATATTTCGTCAGTACAAGGGCAAAATAGTCATTTCACCTCTTGAATGCTCTTTTTACCAATTGTTGGGTTATAACTTTATTTCTTAGGTTCTTAAACACATTTCTAACTTTTGCCAATTTTTTAAGGTCAATTACCATTTTTTTTCCAAAAATACCATATTCAAACCCAAAACGGTCATTTTACTAGCAAATGTATTTTTGACCAAAATTTTTTTGCAATTTAATAAAATTTGTTAGTTACATTTTTTTATTTTTTTCACTTTTTGGGTGTTTTAGAAAAATCATGAATTTTTTTTTTAATTTTAATTTTTTTGTGTCAAAAATTATTTTTAGGATAAAATTGAGATGTTATTACTAAGGGTATTTTAGTAATTTCACCCATTTCTCGAAGGACAAGACTATCTTGCACAACAAATAGCCCATTTTGAGGGATTAGAAAAAAAAATGAAAAAAAATAAAAAACCCTAAAACACATCAAAAACCCTAGAACACATATCCTTTTATCCATTAAAATCAAAGCACACATTCTCCCACCATCTCCAACAATAACTAGAACATAGAGACTAAGCCCCACCACCTCACGAAAATTTCAGCAAAATTCCACCATTAGGCTTAGTCAGAGCCACCGCAACCCCTAATCTGCCATCACCTATAACCACCACCAGCCCAACCAAATTCGTGCCCAAAACCTGCAAAAGCACAACAATCAATTGTCCAAATAGCACCCACATAATCAGACAATCACTACCATTTTCACTTGTCAACAACTCCCCCATAATCAGCCCCCGCCCTCACTGCCATTGAAACCCAAACTCAAACCGCCCCAGAATCACAACCAATTCACTCATCGCCACCATGCCCAGTCCACAAAATGACCAGTTACAGCCCTAATTCTTGTCAAGTTCATCATTGAAACATCACAATCACAGCCCGAAATCAACCCAAATCCATCAAACGAACTAATCGACAACCCAACCACCCATCAATCCCTAAGCCACTATAAAACTTGTTCCAATCAGCCCTCAGCTATACCTAAACAACAACCCATATACATGAATAGACAAGAAACATTACAATGCCACTACCTCTGTGCCCAACCTCTAAATTCAACCATAGTCATCAGCTCTTCACCACCACCCCACAGCCACAGTTCCTCCTCTGCCTGCATACACACAAATAACCACTCCACCATCGCACAAAACCCTACCATTGAAAATCAGCTTCAAAGCCACAACCAGCACCTTTGGTTACTATTTCCTCCTAATTACCTCTTATCTCAGCCAAACACCACCACTACACTTCCACCTAGTTTTGACAAAGAGATTGATTGGAAGTGGGGGATTGGTTCTGTCGTTTCTAGAGGGAGGGGGTGAGTGAGGTAACTAGAAAGAGAAAAAATAGAGAAGAAGAATTTGAGTGAGACTGGAGAGAGAGAGAGAGAGAGAGAGAACAGATGAAGAAAGGAATCAAAAAAAGAGGGAAAATGAAAGAGATGAGAAAGAATTGGAAGGAAAAAAGAAAAGAAAAGGGAAATAGGGTTGAAAAGTGAAAGAGAGACAGAGAGGAAAGAGAAGAAATGAGAGGAAGAATTTGAAGGAATCGGGGATTTTGGAAGAAGAAGAAAACTGATTGATGGGCAAGGGCATTTTTAGTGTCTGATTTGTAATGACTGTTTCTTTTGTTTAATCCCTTCATTAATTCGTTTTGCCAGTTTACATAATTTGGTTTAATTTTGCTGATGAATTTAGTTAGCTAAGTTCACATGGATCATTAACTTAGTCTTGTATTCTATTTAGTATGTTTCCGCTTTGGGTTATTTGTATTATAATATAGGTATTCATAACTTGGCCCCTAAGATTTAGTTAATTTCACTAGGTACATGGAACACTTTTTTTAGTCTGCATTTTAGTCCCCCACAATTATAGATTGACGCCCCCAGATTTGTTTCTTCTCAATTAGGTCCTATGATTTGCCAATTTATTCCCCCACTTGCTTAAATTTATTGTTTGGTCTCCCAAGTTGCTTTAACTTCCATCTTGTCCTCTTAAATTTGTGTGAATTTCCAATTTACCCCTTAAGCTTTATAGAAATTTACTTGTAGTTCCCCTAACTTGCTATAATTTACGTTTTAAGCCCAATTTGTCAATATTTACATATTTTACGCTTTACTCATTTATATTGCAATACCTTGACATGTTTACTTGTGTTCTTAAGCATTAATACCAGATTTTCCAAGAGAGGTACTCCTATTTCTCGTTAAATTCTCTTTATGTGCTCCAATGTGCTCATATGTGATTTTTTATACATTTTCTTCATGTCTTTCTTATTTTACATACTTTTTGCCTATTTATTTACTTTATGCCTTGTAGTTTTAAATTTTATTATTTAACAAAAATGTAATAGAATAGATCACAATTTCTTTTATTTTTTCCTACTTTTGTATTTGGCTAATTAATGTAATAGTTAGATTATTTTCCTTTCGTATTTTTTACAAATATTTGTGTATTTAGTTAGAAAGTGTAATAGATAGGTCAATTTTAATTTTCTCCTTTTAATTTTAAGTTAAATGCCCCTGATGTAATAGTTAGGGCTCAAGTGTTTTTTTGCGTGTTTATGTGCTTATTTGTTTTACCTCTTTCCTTATGATCTTTCATCTAGATACTATATTTACATGTTATGTGCTTCTATGTGCTCTTATATGTCTTTATATGTTTATTTGCTTTTGATTCATGTTTTATTATTTTGATTCATGCTTTTTCAGTTTTATTATTCTGTCACTACACTAGTCCAATGCTAGTTGTGGTTTTATCACTTCCTGCTAGTCCAACGCTAGTGAGGAATTTCTGGAAAGGGTTAGTCTATTGCTACACCCTTAGGTCATTTTAGTACTAATTTTACACCTAGTGTGCATTTTATTTCATGCACTATTTCGCTTTTCTATGATTTTTTTTTCTTTCTTGCATGATTTTTGTATATATTTTATTATCCATTATCTATTTTTGACAAATATTCAGTGCATGACATTTAGGTTGCATTTCACATAGGACTTAAGTCATTTGTGTGATCCAACTATAAATAGTCACCTACTTACGTGCGAAATGGTGGTTTAACATGCTGTTTCCCCTCCATGAATAGGAACAGTCAGTCACGAGTTCCAAGTCTCCTGTACACATTTTGTTGCATTCCCACTTTCTTTGATCACTTAATATTTATACTATTATTTTCCTTTTCTTTTTTCATTCCATTTTGCATCCACACTCATGACTCCCTCGAGGTCTCATCTCAGGTTTCGCAATTAATGGGATAATCTCAATCAAGTCTCGATGGGACATTGCAACCCTCCTAATACCCACACTAGGATTAGGACTTGCATCCATTTATACACATCCAAAATTTAGGATTATGTTAGAAAATTTTAATTAAACCTCGCAACTAGCCTCAGCTAGATAAAAAATGGTACCTTAGGCGCGAGCCTTTGCCTTTCCCTTCTTCAAATGTGACTCTCAGACCTTTTTCTCTTGTTTTTTCGTAGACCGGAGTCGGAAAAGGGTTTCAAGCATCTTTTCTAAAAATTTTAGTTTGTTTTGTTAAATGATTTTTAGGTGACTTGGTACACCCTAACTCAATATCAAGTGGCGACTCTATTTTTTCTAAATAAAACCTTTTTTCAAACCTTTTGGCCAAATTGTCGCATTTTTTAGTTCCGGCCTTCTTTTGTTTTTTCAAAATACCATTTTCTCCAAAAATATAATTTTTCTAAAAGCCCAAAAAATCTATTTTTCAAAAGGGTCATCGTGCCGGACTGCCTTTTCTTGGCATGACAATCACGGATTGACCGTAGCCCATGCGGTGCATTTTTGGGGTGCGACAGAGATAATATTTTTTTATTAAGGAAGTTATTCAGTTGACCTTTTAAGTATACAAAAAATAAATAGGTAGGTGATATAATTGAGAGAAAGAGTACTTTAGGTTCTCCTTTTTTTTACTAGCTCTATGATGTTTTCCTTGGAATTCAAAGAAGCAACATATAAAAGCATTATCTACAATAGAATTGAAGTACATTACAGTGGCTAACGCTACAACTCAAGCATCAATGTTGCAACATATGCATGGTGTTTTACAACATAAGCAAGATAATCGTGCAAAAATTTAGTGTTGCAATATGTTAGTGATTGAATTATCAAAAATCTTGTTCTATGTAAAGAAAGTAAGTATATTGATATCAGATATCACTTTATATGTGAAATAATCCGAGAATTATGAGATGCAAATAAATTATTGGTGGACTAAGGATTAAGTAGTGAACATTTTCACAAAAATACTGAAATCAAATATATGTTAAGCTCAAATAATTATATGCACATAACATGTGTCAAAAAGTAGAATCTATTACCTCCAATTATTGTTGTCAAATAAAAGCTAATTTTGTATGCCTTCTTGCCTTTTTCTTGCTTGTTTTAATGGAGTAATATTTGTACAAAAATTTGAAGTGAGGGAACTTCTAGCATATACCTAACTAGATGTACCATCTTACAAATGGAGTGCCACAAGTCATCTCTTCCTTTCATTAGCAGCATTGGTTCTTCTATTTTCCAAGATACACCTATCATGCTATTTTGTGATTTCTTTACCTTTGTTCTTTAACTTGAAGGACCCTTATAAGGTTTGGTATCAATCATATCATATCTTTTGTCTCAGCTAATGAGTTGTGATGTTGTTTTTACTACCATCTTTGCTTTTTCCACCTCACTTTGTTGAGTTGGCTAAAATTTGGTTGTCCTTATATACTTTTGTTAGTGACCCTTTCACCCAGTTGGAATCCTCAATGCCAAAACTTTAGTACTAAATTTAGTGTTAATAACAAAAGAACTACCATGTTATGTTCCCACTTTAAAGTTATCATGAAAGTTCAAGATATGTTCGAGAGGTCTAATCAGTGGAAACGTGAAAATTCCTTATTATTGGCAATGAGTTTAGCATTGAAATCATAGTACTAAGGATCCCAATTGGCTTTTCACCTCATTCAAATCCAAATATGATGTTAAAAACTCTATCCCTTTCCTGTCACATCCATCCTTCTCAACTCGGGAGTTTTAAGTAGAGAGAATAGAAATAAATGGCTTGATGAACGTGGAAATAAATGGAAAGTGTTTAAATTGTTTATAATTTTTTTCATCATCCAAATTTTGCTCATCGAGAGTGTAATAGATAAAAAAATAATAAACATGTAAAATTACAATTACAAATAAGTTTTCCCTTCTGTTCTCTAAAAACTTCTAAACAAGAAAATCTCTTTCCTAACTACAATCAATTATGTAAATTATTTTCTCGCTTCTTGGAGTTTCTCTCTCTCTCTCTCTCTCTCTCTCTCTCTCTCTCTCTCTCTCTCTCTCTCTCTCTCTCTCTCTCTCTCTCTCTACTATGAGAGTTTCTTGTTCCCTCCATGTGGGTGAGCTTGGAGTTTTAAATTTTCAAATCCCGAGAGCACTTTTTGACTGAATTTCCTGAACCATCATCTGAACCTTCTACTAAGGCTACAATACAAAAGTTTTTTTCTTTGATTTTATCAATTTGAGAGTTTTTCTTCATGTTCTTTTTTGGCAGAACAAAACGGCATGAAACTTTTTACTTTATTAAACTAAAGCTCGTGATAGCATTATGAAAAGCTAGTTTACTGAGTTTTTGGTTAGGACTGTTTAGCTTCTAATGGTTGTTGCATCCTTCGTCCTGCTTTCTTCAGGGAAATTCGCTCAAGTTTGACTTTTCTACCTCACTTTATCTTGAGAAAGTTGAATTTATTAACTTTGCTTTTCGTTTTTTACCTAGTTTTAATTTTGTTTCGTTTGTGTACTATTTGTGATATTCCCTAAAAGTTTTAGCTTTTGGTATGGCGAGGATCTAGTTAATATTATGGGAAGGTTTAAACTCTGATAGATACCTTGCCAGCGCGTTCATTGAAATGAAAGAAGTCCACGGAAGCATCAAAGATTGTAAACTAAGCCTGATTGGTAAAATTATCGGGGACAGGATTATAAATAACAGTGGGGTGAAAAATTTTACTAAACAAGCATAGGGATATCCAAAGAATCTCAAAATGGTTGAATTGGGACCAAATATATATCAGCTCATGTTTGAATCAAGCAAAGATATAGATAGAGTGGTCAAAGGAGGCCCATGGCTAATGGATAATCAACTGCTGCCGTTGCATAGATGGGAGGAAGGATTGGAAAAAGACTAGTTTAAACTAGGATTGGTTGATTTCTAGGTTCAAGTTTGGGACCTACCTTTGCACTGGCAATCAAGAGATGTAGGTCTAAAAATTGGAACTATTTTTTAGAATATAAAAGAGGTATTGGTTCCCAAAATGGAGGAAAGGGTGGAAAACACATAAAAATTCTGGTTACAGTAGATACCAGCCTGCTTTTACTAAGGGGATCAATGTTAGATTTAAATAGTGTGAAGAGATGGGTGAGTTTTAAGTACAAGAAATGCCCTAACTTTTTCTACAAGTATGGGATCATAGGGCACTAAGACAAAAACTATCACACATACATTGAGGGAGACGAAATTTTTGGGGAGCAATAATATGATGCATGGCTAAGAGCAAACAAATATGGACCTTTCCCAAGGACAGGTAATTCTAAGTGTCAACATGAGAAGGACAATATGTAGGGCAGGCAGAATCCTTAAGAGATGATACTCAAAGTGGACAGAAAGAGGGTAGGGAGTTAGCTGGCAAGGCAGGGCAAGAAGTAAGAGAGGAACATATGAGTAGAAGCTTGATCCCTTTGGAAGGGGTAACAAAGTCTGTTATAAAAAAATGGAGATAATCATAATAGAAATGGAACACTACATGTTGAGTTGTATTTTGGGACAGGTTTTGATAACCAGGATGGTTGTCATGATAAGTTAAGGGATCAGGAAACAAGTGGAACTAAAAGGAAGAAGAATAAAAAGAATGAATGTTTGAATGAGAATTCAGTGAGTAACTCAGGCCACAAAAGATGGGTGTAAACTAGAGAACAATGAAGCCACAAAAGAGTATAAAGACAGAAGGTATAGGAAGCTGCCTCATACTTTAAGGCCCCTACTGAAGGAGGTGAACAAAAATGGTAGCAGTCTAAAGGATCATGGAAAAAGAAAATTCTTCTTGAGAGATTAAATGGAAAAGGTTAAGGGAGAGCATATTGGATTAGTAAAGAGGAACAAAAGGGAAGAAAAGCTTGACTTTGGATACTATAATATTCAGAGGGTGGAGGAGACCAACCATAATGGATCTTCAAAGTTTGAATGAGAGTTGTGGTGTGGAATTGTTGAGGTGTTGGGACCCTTGACAATTCCCCAACTCAAGGAGACAATCAAACTCCACTCCCCGGATTTAGTTGTCTTGAGTGAAATAAAAAATAAAGGGGTGGTTATGTAAAAAAGTAAGGAAATGCATTAAGTTTGAGCATATGCAGGTGGATGAAACAGTCGATAAAGCTGGTGGAATGACTGCTTTTAGAGAACTAAGAGCAATGTACAAGAAGTTGTAAGTACGGCTTTCATAATAGAAATCAAGCTTAAGCAACTTGATGATGGTAAATAGTGGTGGGGTATGTATATATATGTGATTGTGAGTTTAGGTTATATCAAAATATAGCAAGAAATCCACTTAAAAATTACACAAAAAAGTAATAAAATTTGTAACTTAATATTCGTTCTGTAAGTGCAAAGGTCAATTGTAGTTGTGACAAGTAGTAGGGTAGATCCTACGAGGAAACAAGAACTTGTAACTACCAAAGCTACTAACTTGCTTTATTATCTAAATAATCAAACTTTGGGAGGTAGAAAATGGTAGGAAAAATCAAATTCAACTTAACAAATTATGAAGAAATTAGTTAAACAAAGTTGACTAGGCTTAAGAATCTATCAAATATGAAAGTTTAACTCATGGCCATGATGATTTTATTCAAATTTAGGATTCAATTCCATTTGTACTACAAACTAGATCTCTCTATGAATGGAAGACCACTAATGCATGAACTTTCTTATTCTCGTGGTAAAGTCTAGCATGCATTGGCTCATTAAACTCATGAATTGTGGTTTCAAACCTTAATCCACCTATGTGAATCACTACTTTTGTGAGATTCAACATAAGTTCTATCTACTCTTACCATTGTAAAATGCATATCTCTTTGTCAAATAACAATTAGATGACTTAAAGTTGGTAGCCAATCAACAACAAGTGTTAAAGACCAAGTAAATGAATAAACAAGAATAAAGTTGGCCATAAACCAATTCATATTATAGTTTTATCTTAAACCTAGTTGGAAACAACTTAGTTAAACACGATAAAGATAATATTAAGCACATAAATTAATGTAAACAAAGATGCATGAATGAAACTAGAAAGAATAAGATAAGAAATGCTCAAAATTTGGCTCCAAGTCTTCTTCTTTCATTCCATCAACATGTTGAATACAAATGAAGTTCCTTCAAAATCTTACTACAAGAATACGACTTTGCCTACTACAAAACTAAGAAAAAAAACTAAACTAGATATTTACAAGGATTGCTCCTCCTACAAAACTTTAGTTCAAGCTTTATCGAGCATAAAACTAAGCATGTCTTTCATGAACTACAAAGGCATGTTATTTATAGGAAAAAACCTAGTTCAAATCCCTTTCCAAGTTGAAGATGTAATCATGAAATTTGATTCCAAATTTTGAAAAATCTTGCCTTGAACTTTGCAATATTCTCCTAGGGCAGTGCAGATGTAGCTGGACATTGAATTTAACTGCAAAAGTTGTTGAATATGCTACAAATTATAGCTAGCTGAAACTTGCAAGTGGGCTCGATCCGTGGGTCGATTCCACGGGTGAGTAACCTGCGGATCACTTTCTCTTGACCGTTTTGCCTTTTTCAATGTTTGGTTATACTTTTCATGCTCTTGAGATGTTTTTCTACCATTTGAACCATAATTTTCTTGGTAGAATTGCTGAAAAAAAATTATTCTAAAAATTGCCAAAGTGATCAAAATGTACAATCTTGAATCAACTTTGATTTTGATGGTTCATGTGCTCCAATTGATTCAAAATGTATTTAATCATCATTTTCCTACAAAATCAAATAAACTTGGGCATTAATTTACTCAAAATAATAATTCTATTTCAAAACCCTAATTTTTGAACTAAAAATGCTAATTTTAGAGCAATCCTTAATTTGATGAAAAATAGTAAAATTGAGCCATGTAGTATCAAAAATATCAAAAAACGTACTAAAAACACATTAAAACCATAGATAAAATGCTATATTAACATAGGTAAAATTATTACTTATCAATATGCAAGTCCTATAGTCAACATTAGGAAACATTAATAGGAGGTTATAAAAAGGAGAAAGGCTTTGTGGGGGGATAGATGGATAATTATAGGTGACTTCAATGACATTACCTCTAACGAAGAAAAATGGGGTGGAAGACTGAGAGAGGAATGGACATTTAGATAGTTTAATCATTTCATCAGTGAGAATAGTTTGGTGGATATAGGATTTGTGGGAGACCCGTGGGCTTAGAGCAATTATTGGGGAACAAAGGAAGAAGTGAAACAAAGGCTTGATAGGGGCTTGTGTAATTTAGAATGAAATGAATGTTTCAACAAGGCAATCTTGACTCATGTTCAAACAGAGGCCTTTGACCACTGCATCCTATTACTAAACATGAATCCTAGGAAAAAAATAAAAAAAAATAGGTTTATTTTTTATGGGAGATGGCTGGAACATAAGGAGATCAATGATGTGCAACAGAAGGCATGAAAAACAGATATGCAAGGTTCAAGAATATTTAAGTTGATAAGAAAAATCAAGAAAGTTAGTATATCTTTAAAAGAATGGAACAAAAAGATTCACATCAACGAGGGAGAAAGAATTTTGGATTGTAAAAAGCATATTAGATTTCTAAGCTCTTCCAATCAAGCCAACAGGAAAGATCAAATTCAGTTTTGGAAACAACAACTAAACGAGGCCTACAAAAAAGAGGAGACTTTCTGGAGCCAGAAAGCAAGAGTTACATGGCTTAAGAAGGAAGCCATAAAGGACTCAAGGTATTTTCATGCATGTGTGCAATAAGGAGGAAGCAAAACTGCATTAATAGAATTCAGAAGTTAGATGGTGAATGGTGTATCGAGGAAAATGAAATAGGAGCTAAAATTGCATATCACTATAAAGCTCTATTTGTATCTACTAAACCGTCTAGAATTGAAGCAATGCTTGAAGGGATACCACTTTCCATTAATACTCAAATGAACTCTAGTCTCACCAAGCCAATCAGTGAAAAAGAGACTAAGAAAGCTATTTTCTCTATGAATCCACACAAGGCCCCTGGTCCTGATGGAAAGCCCCCATATCTTTTTTCAAAAATTCTGGAACATCATTAAAAATGATTTTTGTGAGGCCATAATGACCCTTTTTCACAATGGACACCTTTTGAAAGCTATCAATGAGATCTAACCAATCAACCTGTGTAATGTCTTTACTAAAACAATTTCAAAGATCCTTGTAAACAGGCTGAAACCTTTTTTGAACAAATGCATCAGTCCTACATAGTCAATCTTCGTCCTTGGAAGATAGGCTTTGGACAACATTGTTGTAGCTCATGAATTCATACATGCTATTAAAAATAAAAGATTTGGAAAAGTGGGTAGCATGGTTATCAAGTTAGACATGTCCAAGGCCTACGACCGAGTAGAGTGACCTTTTCTAGGTGCTATCATGAGAAAGATGGGTTTTTGTGATAAATGGGTAAAATGGGTCATGGTCTGTGTTACTTCTATATCATATGCCTTCAATCTAAATGGTCAGAAAACTAGTTATGTAGTGCCTCAAAGAGGGATTAGACAAGGAGATCCCCTATCTCCCTATCTCTTTATTTTGTGTGCTAAAGGTTCAAGTAACTTGATAAAATAAGCATGTAATAGAGGTGATCTAACTGTTTTGAGTGTACGCAGGCAAGGTCCGGTTGTCTCCCACTTGTTTTTTGTAGATGATACTCTCATCTTTTGTAAGCCTGAGAAAGCTCAAGCACTGGAATTGGTAAGGATTTTGAAACAATATGAAAAGATGTCTAGTCAACAAATCATCATTTTTTTCAGCAAAAACACTACTAAAGACATGAAGGAGGGGATACACAGCAGGTTGGGTAACATCAAGGTAGTCTTCTAGGCTAATTTCTTGGGACTACCCATGGTGATTACCAGAACAAAACATCAACTATTCAGCTTTGTCAAAGACAGGGTCATTCAAAGGCTACAAGGATGGAAATCCAAATTGTTAAATACTGCTGGAAAGAAAGTTCTTCTCAAATCCATAGCAATGGCCCTCCCAGTATATACAATGGCATGTTTTAGGATTCCAAAAAGTTTATGCAAGCAGTTGAGTTCCTAAATAGCAAAGTTTTGGTGGGGCAACTCGGGTTCTAGAAAGAAAATGCAGCTCATAAGTTGGAAAGTTTTGACTCAATCAAAAGATAGCAATGGCTTAGGATTTAGAGATCTATATCACCAAAATAGTGCTTTGTTTGCCAAACAGCTTTGGAGGATCATCACATCCCCCAATCTATTAGTCAGTAAAGTGTTGAAATGCAAGTATTTTCCCAATTCATCTCCACTGGATGTTCAAGTGAAAGCTAGGGACTCATGGTACTGGAAGAGTGTTTTGAGTGCAAAATCCCTGTTGCAGCAGGGGTTACGGAGGGTGGTCGATGGATCCTCAATTAATATATGGGAGGAGAGCTAGTTGGGTAAAGGTAGGACTGGAAGAGTAACTTTTGAAATGCCACAAAGATGTGAGATTCAAAAAGTGAGCCAGTTAATGCGTGATTTTAACTCAAACAGAAGTTTGATCAAGAATTTATTCAATTCTGAGGATGTAAGACGAATTTTAAACACTCTTATCAATTTAACCAAAAAGCCTAACTGGTATTTTTGAAAATTTGATTCTTCTAGTATATACACAGTGAAATTTGGGTATGATGAAGCCAAGATGTTGGAAGCCAAGCAGAATTGTTTGGAGGTGGATAAAGTTAAGAGCAGTAGAAAGAGTCAAGATCCAAAGTGTTTGAACTTTCTATGGAAAATGCAAATCACGCATAAAGTGAAACACTTTATTGGGAAGTGTCTCAATAGATCACTTCTAGTGAATGAACTCTTAGTCAACTGAACAAGGGCAGATGATCCAAATTGTCATAGGTGTGGGGAGGAAATTCAGTCTATCGAGCATTTGTTTTCCTTTTGCAGGGAATTAGCTCTGATATGGGAGAGAGCACCTATTAATTGGATGGGCTGAGGCTAAAAGGTGTGATTTTTGGAAGTGATAGAATGTGTTATTAGGCACCATGACAAGGAGAAAAGGGAAGCAACATATTGAGGTCACCTGTTATTTGTTATGGCATATATGGAAGTCAAGGAATAGATGGCAATTTTAGCAAGATAGATCACAGGAGTACCAGATCATCCAAAGAGCAGTTATGGAGTGGTGTGAATATGACAAGCTTTTTTCATAGCAGGAGGAGTAGTGATTAATGTAACAAGGAACATAATGCAAGGAGAAGTCACTACAACAAAAAAGGGCATTAGCCACAATAACTTTAGCAAGAAATAGAAGATTTGGCGCTATTAACAAGCATATAGCAAGGAAATGAACAATACCTTGCCAAAGATTTGAGCCAACCTATACTTAGCAATGAATGGGAATTTCTAGTTCAAACTTCTCGCCAAAAGCAACGCGGGAAAGTTTCCCTCCAAATGCCGATTGTAATGCGCCCAAATTTTTTTGCTATTAGCGAGAAATCATAGAATTGCAACTAATGAACCCTATTTTGTGAGGAAATTTTTCTCGCCATATATTTGAACAATAGAGAGGACGGGTGCTCGCCTCACCAATACCATATATTTACTACTAAATAACGTCAGTAGGCCTAATAAGATTTAAAAAAAAAAAGAAAAAATAAAGGCATAAAAGAGTAAAGTTAGACATTTTGCATCCGCCTTTTCTCTTTCCTTCTTAGTTCCAGTCTTTTTTACTTTCTCTCTGCAACAATCTCCTACCTTCTTAGTTTATGTAGCCTAATCTTGCTTTTAGTATTTACTTTCCCGTGTTCAATAATATTAGCCCTTTTAGTTTGAGAATTGTTCATTGTTAAAGTATCAATTGTAAATGTATCAATCGTTAAAACTACTACTAATAGGTAATGAAAATCTGTATGAGGCACCATGGAAGGCTTGTGTGGGTCCGTCGATTGATCTTCTGAGGCGTCCATCGATTGATCTTCTGAGGCTAGGAGAGCATGTTTAATATTTTCCACAAGGCCACTGGGAATAGGCATGCTTTTCAAACTTTGTCAAAGTAGGCTAGGAGAGCATGTTTAATATTTTCCACAAGGCCACTGGGAATAGGCATGCTTTTCAAACTTTGTCTTTACTTTGACGATAGAGTAGTTATTTATTGGAAATACGTTTGGGATTATTTCTTTTTTTAATTGTGCCTCTTATGTTTTTTAGTTCAAATTTAATTGTTTACTACCTTTGGATGCATCAATTTACATTATTTTCACCTGGAATTATGTTTTGCCAGAGGAGTCATCAAAGGCTTGTGCAGGTCCATCGATTGATCTGCCCTCGAAAATCTTTTGTCAAGCTATTAATATTTAACTTCTTGAATGTTCTCTTTGACATTGTCTTCATTTGAAATTCTTGGATTGAGTCTAATTAGATTGCCGTGTAAGGCCAGAAATCACCTTTTTACTGCTTGATTGTCTTTGCTCTTTAGTTTTTCTATTCCCTTTTTGTATGCATAATAGATGCTTATCCCTTTTATATGAGTTCTAAACCCACAAAAGAGGGGTTTGGAGCAAAAGTCTTCAATGGAGTGCAAGGCTTTTGCCCCATTCATTCCTTAAATTACATGATTGGATCTATGTATATGCATTTTTTTCTTTTTGAAGATTTTTAAATTTTTTTCTTCTTTTTACATAATTTCAATTAGTATTCTGGCTCCATAACTTCCTCAATCTAAAGGTATGTGTTGGATAAAAGCCTAATCTTCTCTTCACAATCACTATTCGACACTCTATTAACCTCCTTATTCTAAAAGTATGTCTTGTTTCCAGTCTTTCTTCCCCAATTCTTCTCTTCCCTTCTTAATTATTTTCACATTAAAAATAATTTTTATGGGTTAGTTTCATTTTGTTTTGGATAGAATAGTTGGATTATTCTTTAAGATATTTTTAATTCTTTGGGAGATTTATGTTGGCTTTGTTCCCAATACTTCACAAATATATAACATTTCATTTTTTTCAAAAAGATATAAAGGGGCTCATTCTAATACACTCAAAGCTCAATACAAGTACTTGTTAATCTATATAATATTCTTTGAACAGGGGACATTGGATATAGGAAGCATAAAAAGTTCAAATACAAACACTTCATTAATCTTCTTGAGTTGTTCTTCACAGTAAGTGCATCACATCAAGTCCTCAAATTTGATTTGTCTTGGTCCAAAATTAACATTAAATATGCTTCATTTGAAGTGAAACTACCATTATATGGACCTCACTTATGATATTGTGAATGTATATGATTTTGTTGGGTTATGGACTTATTTTGCTTTGTTAACTTGTTATTTACAACTATCATCCCTTTGAATTTCAGTGCTATTTTTCCAATACAATTATACTAGGAAGGCTTATCATCTAAACTTAGCACTTTGGTATAGCACGTTGTTTATATATCACAGGAGCAAACATATATAAGAGTTGGATGTTTCTTACTAATAGATGGTGTGGAGAACATAGGAATGGACTAGAGAAATTTATGAAAATGGCTGAGCAACACAAAGGTGATAAACCAAAGATTAGATGTCCATGTAGAAAATGTAGAATTGTGAAATACTACTCCGCTTGTGTTGTCGAGAGTCATCTACTGTATAAGGGAATGGACACTACTTATACATATTGATAATTTCATGGGGAAACTCTACCTGTTGAAAATCTAGATGTTCATTTACGTCATGATAATGTGCATGATACTAATGCTGAAAATGCAGAAATGAA